>JAAKBH010000330.1:0-652896 GCA_019776075.1 Amaranthus palmeri
GTGAGAACCAAGCTTATATGAGAACCGTGAGAACCAATCGCCTTGATAAAAATGTGGTTACTTTTTAATAGAAAATGTGTTACTTCTTGAACAAAAAAACGTTACTTTTGTTTAAAAAAAAAGCTGTTACTTTTTAGCATAAAATGTGTTACTTTCAGAAAAAAATATTTTTTTTCAAAAAAATAAAGTAACACGTTTTTTTTCGAAAGTAACACGTATTTATGTAAAAAAGTAACACCTTATTCTATGTTTTTTTCAGAATTTTTTTCTTAAAGTAACACTTTTTTGCCCAATAGTATCATAAAATATAGTAACACCTTTTTACCCATAAGTAACACCTTTTTAGTAAAAAGTAACACTTTTTTGTAAGGCTAAATGGTTCTCACGGTTCTCATATAAGGATGGTTCTCACTGGAACTTCTTCCTCCTATATATATATATATATATATATATATATATATATATATATATATATATATATATATATATATATATATATATATATATATATATATATATATATATATATATATATATATATATATATATATATATATATATATATATATATATATATATATATATATATATATATATATATATACACATATATATACACATATATATATATATATATATAGATTTAGGATCAAATGAGAAGGGGTCTCAAAATGAGAAGGGTGAGAAGGAATCTCATCCGTCTAGATCAAATATCAATGGTCTAGATTAGTGAACTCCTTGCACGCGGTTTATTAGGCGGTTCAGCATATTTTTTTACCCAATTTTTTATATTTTATAAAGATACTATGTTCTTAGAAAAAGATACTATGTTATGAATAAGGGTTACTATGATTATGTATAGTTACTGTCTTCTCTCAATCTTAACAGAACATCGTAACTTTTAAAAATAAACATAGTAACCATTAATCATAACATAGTATCACTTTCTAAAAACATAGTAACCTTAAATCATAACATAAAATGGAGAAAAATTCGACAAGAAAGATGATTTTCACCCGTTAGATTTCCATAAGATCAATGGCTATAAATCCTTCTCATCCTTCTCATTTTGAGACCCCTTCTCAATGGATCCCTCCCCTATATATATATATATATATATATATATATGTTAGAATATATGCTCAGTATATTCTCTTATTTTGTAAATATCTTCATTTACAGTAGCAAATATTGCTCCATTGATTGTGTCTATATTATTCCTTATTTGTAAGCTAGAATATTGCCCTTGATTCTAATTAATATTCTAGCTAGTTTATAGGCTTAGATTATGCTTTGTATTATGTATATATTATTGTCTTGAGAATAATGCAAACCATCAGTTTACCTTCTTTCATGGTATCAGCCTTATTCGATCCAATTTTTAATTCTTATTTCAATACGAGCATTAATAATAACATTGTAGTCGGTAGTGGTCATCTTGTTCCAATTGTTGGTCACGGTAGTACTATTTTACCCCGCCCCTACCCTTTTTTCCAATTAAACAATATGTTACATGCTCCTAAATTGATTAAAAATTTAATCTCTGTCCGTCAATTCACCAAAGATAATTTTGTTTCTGTTGAATTTGATCCTTTTGGTTTTTCTGTTAAGGACTTACAGACGGGAGCCAGACTTCTGAGATGTGATAGTACCGGTGATCTTTATCCTCTATTCTCCATTCAACAATCCAACTCTCCAGTCAATAATACGGCTTTTTCTGCCGTCTCATCTAATATTTGGCATAACCGACTAGGACATCCCGGTGATGCCGTTTTTAGGTCTCTTAAGAAAAATAATTTTATTAATTCTAATAAGGATTGTAAGAGTTTTTGCTCATCATGTCCCCTTGGGAAACTTTCTAAATTCCCGTTTTTTGATTCTATGTCGTACACTTCTTCCCCTTTTGATATAATTCATAGTGATATTTGGACATCCCCTGTCATGAGCTCTTCGGGCCATTGTTATTATGTGCTTTTTCTAGATGATTATAGTAAATTTTTATGGACTTTTCCTATTGCCAAAAAATCACAAGTAAAATTCTTATTCCAACAATTTCACAATATGATTCACACTCAATTTAGTCATCACATTAAAACTTTCCAATGTGATAATGGCACGGAATACGTCAATGGTACTTTACAAGAATTTTTTAAAAATCATGGCATGATATATCGTCTTTCTTGTCCACATACATCACCTCAAAATGGAAAAGCTGAGCGTCACATAAAATCTATTAACAACATCATCCGAACTCTCCTTACCCATGCGTCATTGCCTCTCTCCTTTTGGCACCACGCCTTAGCAATGGCCACCTATCTTCTAAACATTCTTCCGACTAAAGTCCTTAATTTTTATTCTCCCACTCAAATCCTATACCAATGTGATCCCGTTTACTCGGAATTACGTGTTTTTGGGTGTCTTTGTTTTCCGCTCTTCCCTTCTTCCTCTATTAATAAATTACAGGCAAGGTCCACTCCTTGTGTTTATCTTGGGCCCGCTCCTAGTCATAGAGGCTCAAAATGTTATGACATGTCCACTGGCAAAATCATTATCAGTCGTCACGTGAAATTTTATGAATCCGAATTTCCATTCTCCAAAATTCATACTCCAAAAAAAGATGACTACAATTTCTTGGATAGTAATCCCATCCTCCCCTTTTATTTTACTCACGGCAGCCCAGCTCCACATGCTGGCCCAACTGCCCATCAATCTTCTCCAGTCTCCATCTCCCCGTTGCGTCAATCTCCCATTCCTTCACTGCCCAACATGGCCCACGGTTCTCCAACGGCCCTACTCCCCCCTCATACACAGCCCAACACCTCCTCATCATCCCAACCCTCATCTACTTCACATCAAATGGCTACAAGAGCCAAAAATGGTATCATTAAACCAAACCCAAAATATTTTTCCAATTTATCGGCCACGACCTCCACTAACATTTCACCCTTACCAAAGGACCCCATTAGTGCTCTTCGTGACCACAATTGGAAAAATGCAATGACTGATGAATATAATGCTCTTATTGATAATAGTACATGGGAATTAGTTCCACGGCCTGAGAATGTGAATGTTATTCGGTCCATGTGGATTTTTCGTCATAAACGAAAATCTGATGGGTCTTTTGAGAGGTATAAAGCCCGTCTTGTTGGAGATGGGAAAACTCAGCAGCAGGGTATTGATTGTGATGAGACTTTTAGTCCGGTTGTCAAACCGACTACTATTCGTACTGTTCTTAGCATTGCTATTTCCAAGTCTTGGCCTGTTCATCAATTAGATGTCAAGAATGCTTTTTTACATGGTTATCTTCACGAAACAGTTTATATGCACCAGCCTCCAGGTTTTCGCGACAAAAGTCGCCCTGATTATGTCTGTTTACTAAAGAAGTCTTTGTATGGCCTTAAACAGGCTCCTCGAGCCTGGTATCAGCAGTTTGCCGATTATGTTGCCACGATTGGATTTTCTCATAGTACATCTGACAATTCTTTGTTTATCTATAGCCAAGGGGCGGATACTGCATTTATTCTACTGTATGTTGATGATATTATTCTTGTCACTTCTTCTGATCATCTGAAATCTAAGTTTTTGAAATGTTTGGGTGCTGAATTCGCAATGAAGGACTTAGGTCCTCTTAGTTTTTTCTTGGGCATTGCAGTCACCCGCAATTCTCATGGTATGTTCCTCTCACAAACGCAATATGCCAAGGAAGTAATTGACAAAGCGGGCATGTCTAATTGCAGCCCTTCACCAACTCCGGTTGACACTAAACCAAAGCTCAGTGCTTCCCAGGATTCGCCATACAACGATCCGACTAAATACCGCAGCCTCGCAGGAGCGCTGCAATATCTCACTCTTACCAGGCCTGACATTTCATATGCCGTTCAACAGGTTTGTCTTCATATGCATGATCCCCGGCATGCGCATATGAATGCTCTTAAGCGCATTTTGCGTTATCTGCAAGGCACCTTGTCTTTTGGTCTTCAATTGTATAAATCATCACTTGATAAGCTCACTTCCTATACTGATGCTGATTGGGGCGGTTGCCCGGATACTAGACGGTCTACATCTGGCTATTGTGTTTTCCTAGGTGATAACTTGGTCTCTTGGTCCTCCAAAAGACAGCCCACTATGTCCCGCTCTAGTGCTGAGGCCGAATATCGTGGTGTAGCTAATGTTGTTTCTGATTCTTGTTGGATTCGAAATTTACTTCTTGAGCTTCGTTTCCCTATTTCTAAAGCTACGCTAGTTTATTGTGACAACGTGAGTGCCATTTACTTATCAGGAAATCCGGTACAACATCAACGTACCAAGCACATTGAAATGGATATTCACTTTGTCCGCGAAAAGGTCGCAAAGGGTGAAGTAAGAGTTCTACATGTTCCCTCCCGGTATCAGATTGCAGATATATTTACTAAAGGAATACCTCGTGTTCTTTTTGACGACTTTCGAGCCAGTCTCAACATTCGCCAGCCACCCGTTGAGACTGCGGGGGAGTGTTAGAATATATGCTCAGTATATTCTCTTATTTTGTAAATATCTTCATTTACAGTAGCAAATATTGCTCCATTGATTGTGTCTATATTATTCCTTATTTGTAAGCTAGAATATTGCCCTTGATTCTAATTAATATTCTAGCTAGTTTATAGGCTTAGATTATGCTTTGTATTATGTATATATTATTGTCTTGAGAATAATGCAAACCATCAGTTTACCTTCTTTCAATATATATATATATATATATATATATATATATATATATATATATATATATATATATATATATATATATATATATATATATATATATATATATATATATATATATATATATATATATATATATATGTATATATATATATATATATATATATATATATATATATATATGTATGTATGTATATATATATATATATGTATATATATATCACCTTTCAAATCTACTTAATTAGTCATTTGATATCGTTTTATCTATGCTACAAAATTCCATTTTAATCGTTCATCACAATTTGAACTTAAACTACAAATTTTTGATTTGTCCTAAGCAATTTGAAATTGAACTTGCAAATAACTAAAAATTCCTTTGGTAAAGTGTTTGGAAGTTTAGATTTGTTATTTTTCAACTCTTTGTATGAATGTGGAAACCATAATAGCGAAAATTAATATTTTTTTACCTTAATTATATATTTAAACCAAAAAACAATTATTGACAATTTTAACAAATTTTAACTAAATTAATTTAGTATTTTGATGTTATATAGTTTATGTGTATTAAACGTAGGGGTGGCAAACAGATCAGGTTGGGTCATTTTCAAGTTCGGGTCATATATTAATGGGTCACTAGACCATTGACCTGAACCTGACCCATTTATTTAAATGGGTCAAAAGTTGAAACCCCGACCTGATCTGTAGCAGATCGGGTCAACCCGCTATTTACCCATTTAACCTGCTTTTTCATTTGGGTCATTTTTTGGGTCATTTGACCCATAAGTTCAGGTCATCATAATTGACCCATTTTACCTGCTAATAATAAACTATCCATAAATCATAATCCATCATTCATAAAGATTAAAGCACCATAATTAGTTTTTACAAATGTCAAAAGTCTTCAAAAGTCGTCAACCGTCAAGAAATGTCTAAAATAACGTAGTTTAAAATAAAGCACCAATGGGTATAATAAGTTTTTACAAACATCTTGGTCTAAAATAAACTAGCCGATGAAGATACTTGATCGAAGCTTGGACTAGGACTTGGACTCGGGCTTGGAGTTGGGCAAGAAATGTCTTCTTCTTCAACTTTGATTTTCATCACCATTCCACAAAGCTCGTCCAATTGTGCCTCCATTTTTGCTTCAAGAACAAATAAAAAAAGAATGAAGAACAAAAACGAGAAAGAACAAAAAGAGGAACGGAAATAAAAAAAACAGAACAAAAAAAATCGAACAATGAAGAACAAAAAACGAAAGATGAACAAAAAATAAAAATAGGAACGGAAATAAAAAAACAGAACAAAAAACGAAAGATGAACGAAAATAAAAAAACAAAAATAAAAAACAAAAACGAATGAAGAACAAAAAAAGAATGAAGAACAAATAAGAATGAACAAAAATAATAACAGAAATAAAAAAAAAAACAGAACAAAAAAATCGAACAATGAAGAACAAAAAACGAATGAAGAACGGAAATAAAAAAACAGAAATAAAAAAAACAAAAACGAATTAAGAACAAAAAAAGAATGAAGAACAAAAAATGAAAATCGAACAATGAAACTATAAGAACAAAAATCGAACAAAAACGAATGAAGAACAAAATCAAACAATGAAACTAGAAGAGGAGAGAATTAGTTCTTACCTTTGATTTGGCATTGAGTTTGAAGAGAAAGAACAAAATCGAACAATGAAGAATGAAGAACAAAAGGCGCGCCGCAGAGAGAATGAGAGGATGTTCTAGGGTTTTTTTTTGAGAATTGTGGTTCTTTAGGGTTTTCTGATTTAGGAGTTAGGAGGAAGGCAAAAAAAAATCTATTTATATTAAATGAAAAAGAGAACCGGATAGGGTTTACTAAACTTTACTAGTGGGCTTGGGCTGGTTTGTTTTTTTAATATAAATATATTTTTTTAATAAATATTCATGGGTTAATATTGGGTAATATGGGTCGATCTGACCTGATTGACCCATTTAATAAATGGGTTAAACAGGTATTTTTCGGGTTTAAAAATTCAACCTGAACCTAACCCATTTAATAAACAGATCAGGTCGGGTTGACCCATTTAATTAATTGGGTCAAAAATCTAAACCCAGACCCGCTAATTTCGGGTCGGTTTCAGATCAGGTTAGCAGGTCGGGTCAGCTTTTGCCAGCCCTAATTAAACGAGAGTATATGTATTTATGTAAGTAGATAATGTAATGATCCATTTTGGGAAGAAAGTTGATATTTGTTAATTAAATAGTACTCTCTCCTATTCACTCAAGTTGTCCCATTTAGTTTTTCACACTTGTCGATACAACATTTTAACCCTTAATATCTCAAATTATTTTTAATTAAAAATTATAAAAAGTTGATATTAATGATCTTTGTATTGAGACGAATCGAACAAGACTATGTTTTAACTTGTAGATTAAGAGTAAAATACAAATTAAGAGTGATAAGTAAATAGTGCCCAAAAACAAATGGGACAACTTGAGTGAATAGGAGGGAGTAAAATGTTTTAAATCGTAATGAGATGCATATTTAAACCCAAAAAATAATTAAGTACTTAAACATATTTCAATTTAATTAAATTTTTTATTATATTACGGTTCATGTTGTATTAAACAAAAGTATATGTAAGTAGATCTTGTCCACTAAAATAATTCATTTGGCAAAATATTTGAGATGTTGACATTTTTCATTTTCTAATGAAACTGTATAATATTATATAATAGGGAAATTTCACGTGGTAACTCTGAGGTTTTGGGTTTTTCATGTGATAACCAAAAATTTTAAAAAATCCATGCGGTAATCTTGAGGTTTGCCAAATTGTTCCACTGCGACCTTTTTGCACATAAAACATTAGCTAAACGTTAGTAAACGTTAATTTTGAAGCATTAAAGTTGTTGTACACCTATTTATTCGACTCATCATTTCAAATGTGATTAGTTTCAATATTTTCCCCCAAAAAATCAACCCTAACTCTACTATCTTGGAATTTGGGGTAAAAATATGATTTAAATGCAAGATGATAGAGTTGAGATTTATGTTTTGGGGAAAAAGGTTGAAATCAATGACATTTGAAATGGTAAATCACATAAATAGGCATACAACAACCAGCTTAAACTTTGAAATTAACGTTCGCTAACGTTTTTGTGTGCTAAATAATGGTCACTTTGGAACAACTACGTAAACCTCAGGGTTACCGCATGGATTTTTGAAAAGTTTTGATTATTACGTGGAATTTCCCTATATAATAATATGATATGATATCCAGTTTTTTGTTATAAGAGCCTAATATTGTGTTACAATCTTTGATCTCTATTAATAATTTTATTGATCTTCAACTATTTTTTTTAATACATAAAGAATTGAGATACCTATTTTTCATATACAAGCTAATGCTCTCTCCTATTTATCGAGAATGGGACATTTTTTTTCACACTATCCAATGCAATTATTCAATGCTTAATATCTCTTATTATACATAATGAAATATTATAAAAAGTGAATATTAATAATCTTTGCATTGACACGAATCAAACAAGATCTCACTTGACTATGTTCTAATTTATAGATTAAGAATAAAATACACAAATTAAAAGTAATAAGTGAATAGTATAAAAAACAAATGTCTCATTCTCTATAAATAAAAGGAAGTATGTATATAATACAATTAATCATCAAATAAGCTTATGTGCTCTTAAGCCATAATATCTCAATTAGGCAATCAATAAGTACAATATATTTCAACAATACCATATAATTTCTTTTTGGCAATTCATAATCCAATAATGCACAAATGAATAACCCTACATATATACCCAATTTAAATGTGCCAAGTACCAAAATCTAAAATACTGTTAAAATATAAAATAACTTTTTATAGGCCCTATTCATTTATTATTATAAAGATTTCGACCTTAAAACATTTAAAATCAAATTAAATAAAAATAACATACAGTCTAATATTTTGTTCGTGTTCAGAACCTTCTAATCATGTTGCAGGTGTTGTATGCGAGTAGCGTGCTTAGCCATTTCTTTCTCGGCTATCTTTCCTGCCTTGGCAATATGGATATCCATCTCTTCTTCAGCCTCTTTAGCCTTTCTTACTTCTTTTGCTATATTCTTTTTAGCATTTGCTAACTCTTTTTCATCCTGCATTTACCAAACAAATGGATAAAGCATATGCATGTGGAGCAGAAGGTTTGGGATTCAACCTTTATTGGGCACAGATATCAATTGGGGGTTTCTTGACTGCGTGCATTTCTCTTTACTCCCTCCTTAGGAGTACGGGTATGATTTGTCCGCATCTTTCAAGAAAAAGAAAACCCCCACTCAAACCCTACCTTGTGCGGAATACCGTAAATATCGGTCATTTACCTTTACCTTTATTTACCTAACAAATCCTTGCTTCTATTAATACAATAAACTTTTTTTATTATTTGTTTTTTTATTAGTACGTAAAATATTGGATTGAACCAATGCCCATTATCTCTCGATAGACATATGTACGCAACAATTGTTAAACTTTTTCATATTTCTTTCGCTTTTTTTATAACGATATTATTCTTGTAAACAATATGAAAAGTATTGTCTTTTTCAATAAAATACTCCCTTCGTTCTCTAATGTTCTTCTCATTTAGAATATTACTTCCTTTCGTTTTATTTAATTTGCAACATTTTCTATTTTGGTCGGTCCCACTTAATTTACATCAATTCTATTTTTGAACTATGACCCACCACTTTCTTTTAATCTCATCCATACATTTTAAGTTTTTAACTCTCTTTTAATTTCATCAACACAATTTATTTTCTCTCTCTCTATTTATTACCACTTTTTTAAAATTTTACTCAATTTCTCTTTGATGCAAATCAAAGAGGACAGATGAGTACATCATAAGGAGAGATAAATTTAATTAATGTTTATGACACATATTTAGAAGATAAAATATATCTATGTGAGATTTCGTAAGATTTGTCATAATATATAGTTTATTTTTTATAATTTTTATTATATGTATTTAGAGATAGTTTGATTTAAAATTTACATTGAAATTTAAAAACTGTGCAAAAAAGTAAATGAGAAGAATAAAAGGAAATGGAGGGAGTAGTGCATTTAAAAAAAACAAAATACATAAACAATGTTTTTAAAAAAGACGAATATTAAAGTCGTAAAAATATTCATTTTTCATTATTTCGATAAAAATATTAATCATTAAATTATGAATATATCAAGACATATTGTTTACCTTCTCTTGTTCCTTGGCCTCAGCTTTTGCTTTGCGTATGGAACTTATTTCCTTGATTTTTTCTTTTACGGCTTGCATTATTTCCTCAACTTATTTTCCTTTTTTATTTGTATATAATAAATGAAAAAATAAAATTTCAGCAATGCTTATTAGTTTCTTTAAAACATAATAGCTAAAAATAAGTTAAATAAAGGGAATGTTTAGTGGCTATTGTTTTATCTCAATATTGTTTAGGACAACTATTTATGATTAGATGCATATAATGCGGCATTTGAATGGGTAATATAAAATTATACATTTTATCTTATAGGGATAAGATTTAGTGAAAATAATTTTTGAACAAACAAAATTTGTTTTTACTAAAATCTTATCCCTATAAGATAAAATGTAAAATTTTATATTACTATGCCGCATTATAAGCTTTTATTAATCATAAAAACAATTAAATTGGTATTTAATTGGTGAAAAAAAAAGGTACACTAAATGAGTTTTTGTGTCAAATAATTTAAGTTGTCAATGTTTCTATCCAGTATCCAATGTGGTAACCGAATTAATTGGTTTTCATGTAATCTAGTCCTTTATCTAATACTCCTCATACCTAATAGAAATGTCTTATTTACTTTTGAATTTTGTTTTGGTAAAGAAATTGGAAAGTGCGAAAGACGTACTTTAAACACATAGAAGAAAGGTGTAATCAAGACAGTACAACTGTCAGAAAGAGCTTATGATTCTTCCATTGATGAGGCCTCAAATCCTGCAATATAATGTAAGCCTTGCCCGAAGATGATTTCCCAAAAAATCTCTCCGACACTCAAGTCAGATTGAAAAATAGAAAGTAAAGAATGTATGATAATTAAATGAATACAAGATTAACGGAACGGATTGTAAGACGAGTTCAGAACAATTGAATGAATCTTTGGTTAATTAACTATAGAATATACATAAGATGGTTGTATATGATATGATATGAAAGGTTATCCACTAAAAAGGTAACCCAAAAAATGACATCATGGACATTATGTAAAGTAGTGAAGAGTAGTGGGTAGTGATTTAGGAAGTTAGTGGGTGAAGATGGATGGTTTTGAAAACACTTTGTTTGTTTTGTTTACCACAAAATCTCACAAGAGACGGTCTATAGGATAGACCATAAAATTGGGTCAGCCCATTTCCCTTAACTGATTTTTTTTTATTATAATATCAATTATATTATGTTATGATCCTAAATGTAAGGTATTATATCTTCGAATATACTATTCTACAACCCAAAATATAAGTTATTATAACCCCAAATAATTTATTATAACCCCAAATATACTATGTTATATTTTGGGCTGGGCTTCATGGATTCCGTCTATAGAATAGACCGTCTCCCACGAGACTTACTGTTTGTTTAAAGACTTGAAGACTTTGTGTATTTAAGTATATGCAAGTTAAACTATAGATCTCTTTAGGTTTAATTTAAAAGGAATTTTAATTTTATTCAAGATACAAATTGTAACCTTGTAAGGAGCAACAAGGAAGGAAGATTCTAGAAGCACAAAAATTGGTCCAAAAACTAATGCCAAACATCCCATATAGTTGTATTCTAGAACTTAGAAGATATGTATGCTAAGTGCGGAGATCATGGGAAGGAAATTACTCCAAGGAAATTAATACTCCCTCCGTTACTTCTTGATATTCCTATTTGGGTTTTTCACCAAGATTAAGAAAAATTGAATCTTTATTGATAGTGGGTATTATTATTTTAATTATATAGTAGTGGAAAGTAATGATTGTATTGAAAGTATGAGAGAAAAAATAATTAAATAATAGTGTAATGTAATAATTGTATTTGAAGTATAATAAAGAAAATAATTAAATAGTAGTGTGAAATAAGAAAAGTGGGGTTTTAAGGGCTAAAAGTGGGATGAAAACTTTCCAAAAATGAAAAGTATTCTAAATTGGAAAAACTTATGAAACTACCCGTTTTAGTAAGATGGAAAAACAAAAAGGAACGGAGGGAGTAAGTAGACTGTAGTATAGTATATGTATAACGTTAATACTTTCTCCCTCTAGAAAATGTAGTTGAAACTGAAGATTGACACATTTCCTCAAAATTATGCATGATAATAATATCATGTAATTGTCATTTAGAGTTTTTTTATCGAGATAAGAATTTTAATCGTAACCTTTTAATTTATAAATTATAATAATAATATGGTATGCCGCTTACAATTCCTCTTCAAATTCATATCGTAACTTCTATATACAGGGCCGACTCATAGCAGGAGCTTTATGAGCCATGGCTCAGGGCCTCGGTATTTTAAGGGCCCAATTAATTCAATATTTCATAATGTGAATAATTAGTGTTAATATAAAGAATAGTTGCGTTTGATATTGGTATTTTAGGGGCCCAATTAATTCAATATTTCATTGTTTTTTATCAGATTTCCATAATTATTTAATATTCCTATTTTTCTGAAATTAAATTGGTAAGATGTTGAAATAATTTTTCCTAAAAAACAACTTTCCAAAATTGAATTTTTCAATAATGCAAAACACTCAAGAAATCACCTTTAAAGATCTTATTATCTATTTCTCAGCCATTAAAGATGAATTGGTCAAAGTATAATTCATCTTACTTTATCTTCTTTATCTTTTAATTCAATACCGCGATAAAATTTAATGTAAAGATTTAAACTGACCAAAAAGTCCAAATTAGGATTTTGTGATATATTGGAAATTTGAGAATTTTTTTGGAGAAGATGCAATGTAGATGTAGTCCACAAGGCACTCACGGCAAAAATATTTCAAATATATTTGCTTTTTTATTTTTTTACTTTTTATATTTTATGTGGAATGACTCTTGGGTCTTAGTATCTAGAATGTTAGAAAAAAAAAATCAATAATTTATAAAATTTAGTCTTTTCTATATCATCACATACTAATATTTCTATTAAAAAAAAGTAACAAACTGCTGGAAAAGGATAAATATATGTTGCTTATTATTGACAAATTTGCCTAATTTTAAATTGTTAATTGTCAAAATTGTTAAAAATTATAATTTGTTAATTGTCAAAAATTTTACGAATATAGCTCAAAATTAGGTTGTATTGCTTCAATTTTGATTTTCAATTGAAATTTTGTTGTTATGATGATAATTATGTCTCTTAAAAGAAAATATTAGAGAAAAAAATTTATCCATTTAAGATATCTTGGGGCCTCAACCATAAGCTTAAACTTTTGGTTGAGTCAGTTCCTTGACATAGTATCAGAAGCCAACGTGACAAGAGGTCACATGTTTGAATCTCAGTTACCCATCATTTAAAGTGGAATATTCAGCGCATATGCGCATCCGCACTTCTAGCCCAATGGGCTCTTGTGTGAGGGCCGAGGAGATGTGTTAAGAGTTAGAGGTGTTCATTCGGGTGATCGAGTCGGTTTCGGACGGGTGTCATTCAGTTCGGTTATGTTTCGCCTGTTTGTTATGCCGGGTCACACTCGGGTCGGGTCGATTAGTCACGGTTCGGTTAAAGATCGGTTATTCGAGCAATCGGTTAAGCATCGGTTCGGTGCCGGTTGAAGTTAGGGTCGAGTGTTAATCGGTGTCGGTTGTCATCGGTTAATAATTGGTTCGGTTTTGTCGGGTACAGATCGAGTTCGGTTTTTTAGAAAACAGAATTCGGCTACGTATTAATAATTACTATCGATCAAAAACGAAATAGTTAAAATACAAATCAATTAGTAATCTTTATTACTTTGTTACTTTTACATGTTTGACCGAACATTAAAAATATAAAGTTCTATAAATTTTCCTCTAGTACGATTAAAAGTAGTTAAATAAACATTGACCATTGATTATTAGCTCTAAATATATGAAATCATGTATTTATTACATTAACTAATAAAATGATTGAATATGAGCATATCATACTTCTATCTTAAAAATTGGTTCAGATTTAAAGCAATTCGATCTAAAATTCATTCGGGTTAAGTCGGTTTTAGCTGGATTGAGTTCGGTTTCGAGCATGATTCGGATCGGATATGACTCGGGTCGGTCATTTTTAGGTTCGGGTAATCTCGGTTAACGGTTATGTGTCGGTTACAGTTCGGGTTCAGGTTTCCCATTTTCGGTTGTCAACCGGTTCGGGTACAACATCGGTTCGGATATTGTCGGTTCGATAAACCTGAAAACGGAAGATATTTTCGGGTCGATTTACTTTCGGTTTCGGTTCGGATTTTCGGGCGGGTCACTTTTGAACAGCTCTAGTTAGAGTATACTCCATCTGAATCATTTTAGATGTCCCATTTGAGTTTTCACAGTTATTAAGGGTGGTGTGGGGTCCATTAAAAAGTGGTAGTTGAGTATTTTAATTGATTAAATTAATTGTAAAGGTGGTAGTTGGATATTGAATATTGGAAAAGTGGGGGTATTTAGGCAAAAAAAGGAAATAGGACAATTGATATGATTTTGCCAAATAAGGAAATGAGACATTTAAAATGATTCGGAGGGAGTATAACATATCTTGAGGTCTCAACAATCAGTTTAAGCTTTTGGTTGAGATGCTTTCTTGACACAAAATATCTAAGACGGCTCTGTCTATATTTGAGAGTGTTTATACTGAAAATGATAGATGATAGTGAGAGATTTTTTGTTACTTACTCCCTCCGTCCCATTGAATTTGCATCATTTTCTGTTTTGGTCCGTCTCACTTAATTTGCATCATTTCTATTTTTGGATAGTGGCCCACCACTTTCTTTTAATCTCATCCATACATTTTAACTCTCCTTTAATACCATCCACACAATTCATTCCCTCTCCTCATTTATTATCACTTTCTTAAAAATACACTATTTTCTCTTTGATGCAATCTAAAAGGGACGGAGTAGTAACTTGTTTGGTTAGTAATGTGAAGTGACAGGTTGCAATGTCATAGGCTGATAAGCATGTTTTGGGAATTGTATGAGTTGGAACTTGGAATGTTAAATGGCATCAGATTAGACATTGTTTCAGATCATTACTTACTACTTCCTCCGTTCCATAATACTTGCTACATTTTTCATTTTGGGAAATTTCATATTACTTGCTACATTTCCTTTTTAGTAAGAAACCAATCATTTAAAGTAATACCTACTCCTACTTTTATCCTACTCTATATCTAATTACTCATATTTCTCTTTTTCATTTTTCAACAAATAATATTAAAAAATTTCAAAAAAACAACTTTCCACCTCCTACTCATCATTGCACAGTAACTTCTTAATCTTTGTGTCCATGCAATGGTAGCGAGTATTATGGAACGGAGGAAGTATTTAGTGGATGCAACTTCATCTTGCACTTACACTCATATTGCAACAAATTTACAACATTTATTTTGACCGTATTATAAAGATTTATGGTTGAAATATAAATTGAGATGATCGCAAAATCTTTTATATAGACTATAAGCAGGCCCGGTCCTGACATTTTAGGGGCCATAGGCCAAAGAAAAAAAATAGGCCCCTCATAATTAATAAAAAATTCAAAATCAATAAACTACTGTTTATAATTTATAATTAACTCTAAGAGTAAATAAAATTCTTTTACTACTTATCAATATTTATATGAAATTCAGATTTCGAAATTTAAATATGAAATCAAGTAAATTAAAAATCGACAATCCAGTAAATAATTTCAAAACAAAATAACAAACATATATTGCTTATCAAGTATTTTAAAAATAAGATAGTACTTAAATTGCTTATCAATCATCAAGAATTTGAAATTGGAAATCAAGAAATCTATATTTCGACTTATTCATTTCAAAATTCAGATTCGACATCAGGTAAATAAGATTCAAGGTTCAATAATGAATTTATGAACCGAATAAACAACATGCATAATGAATTAGTGAAATCATAACTTTCACAGTATAATTCAGATTGAAACTCAAAGATTCAAAACAAGAAATAAAGCATATTCCAAATCAATTAATCAAGATATCAAGAAATTACAAAATCAAAATGAAATTTAAGACATCATCTAAAATAACCTAATATTGGAATTGAACTTGATTTGGAGAGATGATAATGTTGAAATTTAAGACAAACAGGAACGGGAATGATGAAGAGGTAGTTCATATTTGTAATTGAAAATCAGAGGATGAACATGAAATTCAAATTTAAGACAAAATGATAGTGGAGTAAATTTTGGAAAGAAGAAATTAATGGAGGAAACATTGGAAATAATGGAAGAGTTAATTTTGGGAAGATGGAATTAATTGATGAATTTTGAAAATGATGGATAAGAGTAAATGTACAGCACGCGTTTCTTTGCAATTTTTCCAACTTGACTTTCTGTTTCCATATCAGTTATTACTAATTAGAATTAGGGCCTTTATTATTTTTTTAATTCTTAAAAATGGGCCCTCTTTAGAATGTAATATCTGAATTTTTAGCTTGGGCCCTGGGCGGTGGCCCCTTTGGCCTACCCTCAGGGCCGGGCCTGACTATAAGTGTGACTTATGTATTCAGTGCTTTGTTGTCGGCAGCAGTAGGTGTGTTTGAGTATATAACATATCTTGGGCTTCAACCATCAGTTTAACCTTTTGATTGATTTGGTTCCTGACATGGTATCAGAAGCCAGTGTAACAAGAGGTCACATGTTCGAATCTCAACCACCCCTCATTTAAAAGTGGATTATTTAGCACCAGGTAGTAGGAGGAGGGTCTGTGTTGCATCCACACTTCTAACCCAAAGGGCTCTTGTGTGAGGGGGCGTGTTAGAGTATATAACATATCTTGAGACTTCAACCATTAGTTTAAGCTTTTGGTTGAGTTAGTTTCTAACAAGGTGTTATTTGAAGAACTTGTGACAATCTTATCTCTTGTTGGTTGTACCTTATCTAATACTCACTCCAATTCATTTGAGTTGTTTCATTTTGTTGGGCACGGATAATAAGAGTGGGATGTAGTCCACCAAAAAGGTGATAGTTGGGGTATTTAAATTAATTAAATTAATTGTAAAGGTGGTAATTGGGTATTATAAGTAGTAAAAGTGGGGGTATATTGGTCATTACTTGTGTGAACTTGAAGGTATTTAGGTAAAAAAATCATTGACAAAAAAGGAAATGGGACAGCTAAAGTGAATTGCCCATAAAAAATAGGACAACTGAAATGAAATTGAGGGAGTCTGCTTTGAAATGCTTGCTACATTTCGGATATGAGCACTATTCATCGTTCATGCTTATTTTGCATATTGCGGTTAATGTGTAAGCAAAAATATAGTCAAGTAGAATCTCGTTTGAATCGTCTAATCACATACTTTTATAATATTAATTTTTTATAATTTTTAGATGTGTATAGTTAACTTTTATATAAATAAACAAAATAAAAAATTGGATTGCGTAAAAAATCAAATGTAGCAAGTAAGTATAATGGAATGCATGAAGTAGTTAGAGACATCATATAATGTTTTGACCAGCACATCTCAAATCTCAGGGTCGGTCCTATCAACTATACAACGCTCTTAAAATTAAAGGGTTCCAAATGTTAAATGATTCTTCCACTGTTTTTATAATATTTGCAAAATTGCGCAATCATTTATATCTTGATATACATAACTAAAAATCATAAAAGAGAATTTGGATGTAGTATGTAACTATCCCCCTCCAAGCTCCAGGTAAGGTCATAGTTTCGATCCTAGCAACCCATCCCTTAGCCGTCTCCTTCAGTCAGCCTGTATCATGAAAATATGTATTAAGACGATTCAAAGAAAATCTCGAAACCGTTATGTTCATAAAATATGGAATGCGCATGAGTTCTTCAATAATTTGCATACTTTATATCGAAGGTAAGTTCAATTTGATTTGTTCTAATACTTTATATCGAAGGTAAGTTCAATTTGATTTGTTCTAATTCTAATAACTGCCTACATACACAACAAATTTGATTAACAAGTTAAAAGTCAATATAAATTTTTTTAAAATGTGATTTAAACATCAATTTTTTAATTGAGTTAAGTTAGGAAATTTAGCTCAAAATAAGCCCAACTATCATCCGTTGGCAAAAAATAATCTCAACTATCAATTATTTAATTAAACTATTCTCATAATTTGTTGAAAACATACCCACCTCCCTTTTAACCGGCTACAACAGATAACTTTACCACTTATTTTTTCTTTTTTGATTAATAGATGAAGGGGAAGGGTTAGTTTTAAACATTTAAGTAAAAAACAAAGAAAAAAAGCGGAAAAGTTACCTATTTCAGCCGGTAACAAAGGGGAGGATATGTTTTCAACAAATTATGAAAATAGTTAGGATCATTAAAAAATAGAAAAAATTGTCGGGAATAACCCGTACTTTTAACGTTTGCCTGTGAATAATCCCTACCTTTGATTATTCGTAAATAATCCCAACTTTACACCAAGTTTGCTCACAGCACCCCCAATTATGCGAAATCGGCTATTCAAGGTTGCCTTCAATTAACCCCATACAACCTTGAACCTTCCCCTTCCTTCTAATTCACATTTCCACAAACAAAATCCCAAATTCATTTCTAGGGTTCATGAGAATATCCCAAATTTTGCAAATCAAAGACAAATCTAGGCAAGGCTATCGTCAATTGGTTGTGTGTACTCTTCATCTTCATAAAAATGGTAAGATTCTATTCTCATGGAGTTTTTTTGCAATTTTGTTCCATAATCTTCGCTACAGTCTCTATGTGAAATTGACTGCGAAAATGAAACTCTGCGAAAAACGAGTGTGCGAAAAATCTGTGCAATTTCAATGGTGAATTGTGTTTATCTTCAATTTTGTTTGTGATTCTATTCTCATGGAGGTTTGTTTATCTTCAATTTTGCCAAAAAAATACACTTCGAAAATTCATATTCATTTGAAAATCTGTGCAATTACATTGTGTTTATGTTCAATGGTGTGGATTAGTTTGATTCATTTACTTTGCAAAAATTTACTTGGAGGAATGTGAGATGTTGAAGATGATGAATAATGGCAGCAAGCAGCAGCTCAAATAAAGGGGAAACAAGTCATTTCGTAGGTGTTACTTGCTACAACCGGTCAAAAAGGAGGAGGGGGTGCTGTGAGCAAACTAAGTTCAAAGTTCGGATTATTTATGAATAATCAAAAGTACGGGTTACTCACAGGAAAAAGTTAAAAGTACGGGTTATTCCCGACAATTTTTCCTAAAAAATAATTAATAGTTGGAATTATTTTTGGATAAAAGATAATAATTGGGATTATTTTGAGCAAATTTTCCTAAAAATTATTTACCGAATATATTTTTGGAGCCTATTGACACATTATTGTTGACCCTTTCATTGAGGTGAGACATACTATATTACTTGCGTTCAATTTCTTTCTTCTCAATTGAATTGGCTTCATCCTCTTTTTGATGCTATTTGTACTCCAAATAGCCATTGCACTATTAAAATCTATTTTTCTCTAAATGTAGCATATTAGCAATTTTTTAAGAGTTTTAAGTCCATGAGTTTAAGCTTTTTGATGTTTTTAGAAGCTCATTTCTCATTTCGCTAATTTCCTTAAAAATACTTTATAACATCACAAATTTTCATTTCAAAGAGTTATTAGGCTGACCCATTGTACATTCAAACAGATCACTTAAAACAAAAGATCACTTACAATGGAGCTACTATATAAGAGACGGTCTCAGAGTGAGACGACCTAACAAAAGAGCACATCATACAGTACTATAATATTGCTGCTAAATGACAAATGGCAGTCTAGCCATTTGCCAAATAGAGCAAAATTACTGGTCATTTAGTTTAATTATAATAATGGCAACATGAATAGAATCATACAATACGAGTATAATTTAATTATAAATATATATTATTATTACTTTTTTAATTATTATAATTTCTGGTCATTTAATTTACTTTTTAAATTATGTTTTAAAAAAATTCACTCTACAAATTCCGTGCAATGCACGGGGATTATACTAGTATGCTAATAATAGTATTTATTGGGCTATTAATTCAACACATGTGTAGGGAACATCTTACGGTGAGGTCGTCTCACATAGGAATTTTGTGATTTTAAAGTGGTCAGTTTTTATAGTTTTTAAAGTAGCAAGTATAATTTTAAAGTAATCACTTGAATCTGAAAAATAAATACTTGGAGAAATAGACTAATTATACAGATTCGTCTCATGATGAAATCGTAAACAATTAAAGTCAAGAATAATTTAAGTGTTCTAATGGTGGGCATTTAAAAATGGGATCAAGATTAAAATAAACTTGGTTAAGACTCAATTTTCTTTAATTGGGCTACAATAGTAAGGGTTAAGCAAAAGTAGAGAGGTTTAAAGAGTTAAAGAAAGAAAAGCTTAAGAAAAAGGAAAGTTTCATAGTATGATACTTCATATTGAGTTTCCAAAAATTGATATACTATTTACATTAAGGTGCATTTTCTTTTAAAATGAGTCAATTTGTTAGCAATATTAGGATGGATAACCTCCTGTGAAGTTTTCTCGAGTGCTCATGAATGAGATTAAAGTACACTATAATAAATTTAGCTTTTTGCGACATTGAATTTAGTGACATTAAAAAAATGCCACTGATTTATATTTTTAGTATAATAATTATTAGTTTTTAATTTAAGTTCCACCATAAAGTGATTTAGCGACACTTAATTTGGTCTTTAGTGACATATGTAATTGTCACTATAGTCTATAGTGACATTTGTGAGAAATGTCATTAGATCATATGTCGCTAAAAGCTTTAGTGTGACTTTTTAATATGCTGCTAAAGGGTCTAATAAATATCACTAAATCCTCTATATACACTATAAGAAATTTAAAATAGCGACATTTAGTAATTTTATAAATAGTCACCGACGGTCTAATGAGCCCGGTGCGCTACAATCTAAGGTCGACGTCCTCTTTACACAACTACATTGTACGGAGGGACAAGATGATTATGTTCAACTCTATCCAACACATTACACATTTATCTCGTGAGCATTCATGCTTTGAATCGCCTAGGTATACATCTTGTTTTCCATCTCAGGTGATAGGGAAAATGTTACATCTAATGCGGATTGATAATTGTAATTATTTGCACTTATTGATGGTATTTATATTTTTGTGTAAGAATTTGGTCTATTTTGCTTGGTATTATGTTGTAGTAGTAAACTATTTCCTAATGATAATAATTGTAATATTTTGTTGTATATTAAGGTTAAATTGGAGACATTATGGCAATAGATAGAAGTATGGAGTAATAGTGTGAAGGTTTAGAGAAACAATGAACTAGTCTCTTGAGAGACGAATTTTACGTCCAATCCATTAAAGAGGTAAAACCTACTTATCGTATTCTTAATGCCGATTTACATTATACTTAATGCTTACTTAACGTATTCTTAATGCCTTTTTCGATATCTTAAATGTCTACTTACATCATTCTTAATGCCTATTTACAATATTTTAAAAAATATATAATGGGCCAGCCCAATTTATTGAAATGTCCATTGTTACCCGCATGTGAGTTGTCCCACATCGGAGAAAGAGAAGAGTATGCATCACTTTATATACTCAAGGAGTAACTCCTACTATTACCAATTGGTTTTAGTAGTGAACCTTCTTTGGGTTTATGAGTGGTCTACTTCTTCTCCTCCTTGTTTGGGTTGCCAAGGCCCATTTTCTAAATTCTATCACGGTATCAGAGCCCGATTTGTTGTTGGGCCATTGTACTGGGCATTTTATCTTACCACTGGTTAAGGGGCCTTTAATTGGATGTTCATTCCCAATAGGTTTGTAGCCTTCTGGTGGGCTAAAATTCTAAGGACACTCACATGTGAGGGGGAGTGTTGAAATGCCCATTGTTACCCAAATGTGAGTTGTCCCACATCGAAGAAAGAGAAGAGTATGCATCACTTTATATACTCAAGGAGTAACTCCTACTGTTACCAATTGGTTTTAGTAATGAACCTTCTTTGTGTTTATGAGTAGTCTACTTCTTCTCCTCCTTGTTTAGGTTGCCCAGGCTCATTTTTTTAAATTTTATCACAATTAGAGATGGTCTCTCAAAGAGACCGTCTCTCATAAGAATTTGTGTTAGAGAAATGGTAAAGACGCCTAACAAATGAAGGAGAAAGGGGGTTACAGGCAGAGCTCAAGCTACAAGTTGTTGCCAAGTCGTACAACAAAAGCCACGATTCGCCACCCGAGAAATGGATGAAGAAACATGTTACTCGCTAGTCGACGAGTCGTCATTTGTCTAATGGCCACCAAACCTATAGAGCTACTCTTGGTTAGAAATTGTCTCTTGGTGAGAGGACCTTAATTAAGCAGAGATTTCATATTCTTATAATATGTATTAGATGAATATTTAATCAATACCTAAGGTATATCTCTCAGACTGTCTCATGCAATAATTTATAAAAACTATATCTTTGTTGTCACTATTATTCTTGAAAACTATATAGAAACATGTATTACTAACAAAATAAAACAAAGACAGTAATTAAATTATAAAGGATAATCCTTTTGCTACAACATTACAACATTGCTAAGGTTTTAATTTTAATAATATGGAGTAGGCTACAAAACCAAATGAAAATATATAATATCGTGGAAAAACATATATTTAAACTAACAAAAGAAGAGGAAGTGATTAAACTATAAACGATAATCCTTTCCTTTTTTCTATGATACAAAGAAGAGAGAAATTTGAAGATAAAGTTAAATTACTACATTGCTAATATTGTGATTTTCATTTAATTTGTGATTACAATTTTAATTTATAATTACTTGAAAACAAATACAATTAACTAAAAGTATGGATATAATTCTACTCCCTCTGTTTTCATATGTTCTTCTCACTTTCCCCATTTGGAAATTTTTAAAAGTTCTTTCTCATTTAGAATCTTTCTATTTTAGTAACCAATAGAATTCAAGGAAATTATTACACTTACACTCTAATCTATAAAAATTAATTTACATGTTAATTCCCAATGCATTTACTTTACATACACCCAATGAAATTTAATGGTATTATTACACTTACACTTTAATCAATAGAACTTTTATTTTTTATATTATTTTACTCAACTCTCATAGTATCTATTTTGTAATTATAGTTTATATTGGTTTCTTCCCAGATTCCAAATGGGAAGAACAAATGAAAACGGAGGGAGTATTATTTTTACCCATCACTGTTAGAAGTATATAACATATTCTGGGGCCTTAACTATCAGCTCTGATACCATGTCAAGGAATCAACTCAACCAAAAGCTTAAGCTGATGGTTGAGGCCCTAAAAAATGTTATATACTTCTAACAATCACATATATTAATCCTTCTACAACCTTTAATTTTATATTTTATTATAAAACCTTGATTGACGGTCTCTCTTGTCCATCCTTAGGGGCGATCATCCTGATCAACACACCTAGGACCCGACATAACACAATAGTACATGTCATAACACGACTTTGCACCACCACCACACAATTTGGCTGGATGCATGATATGAACAATGCATAAACGTCTTAACACAACATAATTTTTATGATTATACGGTTATACCTCAATTTTTTGTTGGCCATGTACGATTCATAACCACAATAACTTATTACATGGGCGGTTTTTTGGGCATTTGAGGTAGCCGACTGCTTAGGGCTCCTCGAAATAAGGGGCCCTCAAATATTAAATGGTGCTATTCAGTCTCGGTTCCAAGCAATACTTTTTTAGTGATTTGTTTGTAAACCTTTTTTATATCTGACGTATTATAATGTTACAATACATTTTATCTTGAATTATTTTTCTTGGAGTGGAAAATTTTAAATCTTTTGATATAAAAAAAAGCCCTATTTTTATAAAATTCACAAAAACAAATAGGGCCTCTAAAATTTTTAGAGGCCCCTGACTTATTATGTCTTGCTCTTTTCAATAACATATTCGCATATTGCTTTTAGTTATTAGACTAGTGGATTAAAACTCGTGCAAACTACATTTATAACATTTTTAAAAATAAAAATAATATTTAATTATACTAGTCGTTGATAAACTAGAATGAATATAAATTTTTGATGATTTTTAAGAGACACAATTTTAATTCATGTACATTATATTGTCATAATTTTTGAAAATTCATTGTAAATTCATGTATACATTATATTGCCCTAATATCAACAAAATATTGAAACTTGACTTATTTAATTTAAAAGGAAAAATATCAAATTGAGATAGAAATTTCTACACAACTCAAGGCTTTTTTGGTTTTATTTTTTATTTTGATTTTCAATTATCACTACAAAAAAACATATGGGTTTTAGACGCTAAGAACGGAGCATTTAGACGTTTTTTTGCGTCTAAAATAATTTTTTAGACGCTTTTCCAAGCGTCTAAAAATCAAGTGTCACAAAACTTTTAGACACTTTTTTTAGACGCTTTTTGTTGTCTAAAATTGGTAACTTTTAGACGCTTTTTACCGTTACAAGACTTTTTGCCGCCTTACTTTTTCATATGTTATCAACTCTTTTGTGACGGAGAAAAGCGTCTAAAAAGTGGATTTAGACATTTTAGAGCGTCTAAAATAGTTGAATTTTGGACACTTTAATGCGTCTAAAATATTTTGTGTTTTTTAGACACTTTAAAGCGTCTAAAATATTTTTGTTTTAGACATATTAAAGGGTCAAAAACACTAAAAATCTAACCATTATAGTTTAGATTTGTGACATTCAAAAGTGTCTAAAAGCCCCTTACCTAGTTGCTTTTTAGTGAATTGTTGGTTGGGTACTTTTCCATTAAAAGGCAATGCACAATTTTTCACATCAAGCTCATGGCATATAACTTTTTACTCATAATACTTAAAATAAAAAGCAACTCACAATTAATTAACTTACATATGTATATATATGGTACGGTGCAAATTATCATGGACAATATATATGCTCAAATATCAAAATATCTATATCGATTACAACAAATCTAATTGTGTATCCAACATTGTCTGTATTGAAGTTCTCTTGACAATTGACAATATAAAAAGCTCAATAGTAATCTAAGAAAGTAATCCACAAGTTTGCTTCTTCATTTCAAGCTAAGTCTACTAGATTGATATCTTAAAACCTGCAAAATAAAACGATTGATGATTACTTTAGTTATAAAAACAAGAACGACATAAAAAAACAAGTTAATAGTGATGATCATTAACCCCTTATCATTAAAATTTGACTTTTTTTAGAAAAATCGAGAAAATTCTGCAGAAATTTCGGCAGAGTTTCATTTGTAAAATAAACATTCCAAAAATTTCACTATCACCTGCAAACAATAAAATACCAAATCCAAATTTACGAGATGGCCCTCAACACGATATGGCTTTCGGTTTTTATGTAAACAAAAACACTCACAATGGGTTATTGTCATTAGTTTGTTCAACTGAAAAACATGAATACATGTGTGCCTAAAGCAACATTGAGCAATATGAGCTATGGACAAGCACCTAAAGTTTCTTAATATCCAAAAGCAAATACAGAATTGTAAAACAAACGTAGGAAGATACTTTTTTAAATAACAGACGACTTATCATACAATAAATCAATTAGTAGATAAGTTACAAACACAGAAGAAAATCATAAGAGTCTAACTTATGCTCAATCGTGTAACAAAGTAATCAAGCTAATCAACGTAAAATGACGAAGTATATACCAGCCAGAGATAAGTAAGCGTATTTACCTACTTAATTGAAGAATAGTATTCCAAGGACTAAAGATTTAGTATAAACAATACAAATTACTCCCTCAATCCCATAATGTATGTCCAATTTGATCTGAAAAGCTCTCACATATTGGATCAAAACGAGCAAACATTAAGGAACATGCACTTAAAACCAACATTAGTAACAAAGAAATTCATCATGGAATAGATACTGTGGAATTTTCGCAGGAACTTATTTGTAGGATAAATCCAGGGAGCAAAATTATCACTTCATATTATCAAACAACAAAATGCAGTTTTCGCTCAAGAAAGATTAATAATAAATGATCACACTGATAAATGACCTTTAAGGAGATTCCCCAATATTCGTATATGTAAACTCTGATGTAAACCAAAAAAAAAATATCATTTAGTTTCCACTAATCTTGACCAAAGATGATAATTTTAAAACAGTATATTTCGTTTACTAAAAAGCAATAGAAAGGTTAGCCAAAGGCCAAAGCTCCTGTATAGGATGTATAGTTGTACATTCACCAAACAAACCACTTACAAAAGAAGCAAGATCATCTGAAGCTAATAATTTGGCTAGACCAAAATTACCAACGTTCATCAATTAAAGAGACAAGAATAAAATATTAAACATAAAAATATGTATAATGATGTTAACTTTTATATGAATAGACCACGATCAACATATAATCAAAAAGAAAAAATGAATGGTAAAATATATAAAATAAGATTAATCAATATTTTTAGTAGTATGAGTTACCTTGACATCTCGATGTAGAATGTAGTTCCTATGCAAGTAATCCAGAGCCATTAAAAGCTGAACAAGCCACTTGTAAAGTTTCTACAAAAAGCTCAATATATTAGGAGTATACCAAGCAGGCATAACAATTTCAAATTTGAAAGTTAGAAGTAATACTCCAGCAAAAAAAATGTAGCTTATTATATATACCTCTTCGTTGAAGTAAATGTAGTTGGCTCTCTTGATGGTATCCGCTCTACAAGCATGTCAAGAAACATAAGAAGACTACAAAAAAAAAATCATATAATACAATATTGTTGGAAAAATAAAACAAAATATCTTCAGCGTGGGGATTGCCTACTCTCAACACCTATACCATACTAAGGGAATACTTTGCAAACTAGTCTAGGCAAGCATCTATTTTAGACGTACAAATGATATTTGCAAACTAGTCTTGGATAGCATCTACTAGGCAAACCATGTTGATGGAATATAATACAGTATTTGGAAATGGCTCTCTGCCTCATCCATTTGGTAGCTGACCATTTCTCACCAGAAAGAACTTCACATCCACCATGCACACTGCGCGGATCAGGCTGTCCATCAAGACCCTGCAAACAAGTATTAGCATACAACAATTTTACCAAAATATTACTTTCATACCCCCTAATATAGTATCCTACATCTTTTTTAGCTTCGGGAAAATTGAGATGCAAAACTTACCATACTCCAAAAGAGGACAGCATCTCCTTTAAGTGGTTTAACAGACATACCCGATACCATCTTCCCACCATAGCTACATTCACCTGAACCAGCCTGTTAAGATGAACAGTCAAACATACGGTCGTTGCCTATCACTTGGAAGTCAAAAAAACAGAAGAGAACCGATCAGGTTTTTTCTTATCTGCCAAAAAAAGACTTCATTTCGAGCATAAATACATATTTTAAAAAATATTATGAGGTTGTTTATTATGAGTTTTATAATCATTTTACCACGAATTCTTGTATGAGACGGTCTCATTGTGAGACGTGCTCTATACTTGGGTTAAATAGTCCAATAGTAATAACTTTTAGCATAAGAACCTCTTGTATGGACTCGTCTCACAGTGAGACAATCTCATACAAGCGGGGTTGTTATTTTACTGAGTAATAAGTAACTAAAATGGCCAAAATTACCAAAAGGTTATTCAGCATACTTCTATTTGACTAAACTGGACAAAAATTATATTCCATCAACATGGTAGCAGCCTCATACAGTCATACATTACTTTCCTTTCGATCTTGACTGTCAGCAATAAAAGTAAAACCAAAAAAAAGCTACGCTAGACAAAATTACTAGACAACAAAACCACTGAATGGAGAGTAGATTTCTAATTAAGCTTACCATCTCATACAAAAAAAAAGCTACGCTAGAACTCTAACATGCAGTAAACTAAAAACGCAAAGCTATGAGCATTTTCAACATTACTAGACAACAAAACCACTGAATGGAGAGTAGATTTCTAATTAAGCTTACCATCTCAACATTAAAGGAGATGTGCACAAACCCAAATACAGAAATAAAAACAGATGGAAGTATGCCTAAAAAGTTCAAAATAAAA
The DNA here is from genome assembly GCA_019776075.1 of Amaranthus palmeri. NCBI lineage: Eukaryota > Viridiplantae > Streptophyta > Magnoliopsida > Caryophyllales > Amaranthaceae > Amaranthus > Amaranthus palmeri. The sequence continues at coordinate 27,938 of JAAKBH010000330.1, forward strand.
GTGTCATGTAAACATATTAGCTAATCAATCTATCTTAATATCTACTCAAAGAAATGATTTAAAGATAAACAACCAAATGGACGGATGACTGGAATAATTGTGTACACTCCTTATTAATAGTAGTTTAGAATAGTGTCAACTGAAACTAGTGTAGTTGTAACATTGATTTCAGTTCAGAATGTATACTCTAAAAGGTTTAGTGATTGAAAGATAAAGAACCGAATAAATAAGATCCAAACATTCCGTCATAACAGATCGACCTTGGGCTCCAACCCCAACTTTTGGTCAGGCATTCTGTCGAGCACTTTGTGTGCAAGACTTCAATGACCACATTTAACATACATATGAATTATAGAATGTTAAAAAACTTGATCAAGCAAACCAACCCAAAACTTGTGCAAACTGATAATATCTTGGAATCAAAACATAGTCTAAAAAAGAATTAAAACATGGTTTATGAAGTAGAAGGATAGGTATAATAAACTGGAAAAAATTGACAAAATAATCAAACAATCAAAGAAATAAAAAACTGTATGAAAACGAGAAAAATTTATAAATATAGTACCAAAACAGCAGATTAAGAAAACTAAGAGAGAAGGATGAGGAAAACTTACCCGAAACCTTAACTTTTGAATAAGTAAACATCGATAACAAATAGAGGAATCAAAACCCTAAATTAAAATCAAAAGAAGGAATTAAAGAATAATCAACAGAGAAACTCAGAAGAATCAAAAGAGGAATTAAGATACTAAGAGGAAAACTTACCCATAACCCTAACTTTCGTAAATTTCGCAAGTATAGAAACCTAAAACCTCTAACAACACACAAACATTAAAACCCGACTAAATTAAGCAATTGATGAATTGTACCTGATTTTAGTAGTTGTAGATGATGAATTTATGAAGGACAGAAGCCCAATTATGCGTCCTAATTAAAGTGATGAACGATTAGGAGGGTTTTGCATATGAATCCCACCGGAGAAGGTGAAGCCGTTTTGCAGAAGATGGGCTTGGATATTGAATTATTTAATTGCTCTGAGAGAATTAGGGAGGCGAGAGCGGTTGTCTTTTAAAAATTATTTTCAGCCTATACCACTAATTTGAGCGGTTGTAATTTGATTAATTATTTTCAGCCATCCCGCTTAGTTTCCTAAAAAAATTTTAATCTAGCTTTTTCACGCTTAATCATGTTTATTTTTTCAACTGTTATATGCGTCAAAAAAATAGCGTCTAAACGCTCCATATTTTTTTAAACGCTTTTTATTATGTCTAAAAAAAACTGTCTAAAAGTTCCATGTTTTGTTGTAGTGTATCTTAGCCGGGGGACTCCTTTCTTTGGCCGTGCTCTCCTTCACGAGTATGAGTTGCCGCCGTCCTTCCCTCCCCAGACCCTGTCCATAGATTTTCTATGTGCGGGATATACTGGGTAGGATGATGATGATGATGATTAAAACAAAAGTGATTTTTGTCTTTGATTTAATTTTACCAAATTAGCTTTATTTTTTTCAAAACTAATTATCATATATACTTGAACATTATATTTTTAGAATAATCAATCTTGCAACTATAGAGAGAGTACTGGTCAGATTTGAAATAAATCTAAATTAAAAAAAAATTTCTATCATCAAACTCAAACTCGAACCCATACAATGAATCTAATAAAATATTTAAGGCTTTGTGTTAAATGTACTATACTATATGGATTGGTTAAAAATCAAAAATGGTCTTTAGCCTTATATTATTTAAGGTCATGGGCTAAGTTAGATTTGAGTTTGATACAATTTTAAGGTGCAAATGTCAGTTGGTCTTAAAGTCAATGGATCAGGTTTAGTTTGAACACATAAGTTTAAATCTAATATGGGTCACATGTTGGAATTTGGATCTTGTCGGATATGTAGATTAAAATTTGAAATAAATAAGGTTAATTATAAAAAAAAAGTATAAAATAATATTGAGAAAAACTTATTTCTATTTATAAGTGTCTACTGCTCCAGAGATCAAGTTCGGTACTGTTTGCAATTACTAATTGCGAGCAGAGGTTTGAACAAGCCAAAAAAGTCAACAGACTATTTCCACTTAGTAAGTGGGAACAACTTGTTTGACTTTTTTGACCAGTTACTTTCTGTTGGCATGCAGTTAGTAACTGCGAACAGAGGGTTGAACCTGTTTGTCCAGGTTTTCCTATATTCCCACTTTAGTAAGTGAGAACAACTTAGTTGACTTTTTTTGACAAGTTTGCGTCTGTTCGCAGTAACGAATCTGAGCTCTGGAACTGAAGACGCTTACATATGAAAATAAGTTAATTTTGATCTTATTTTTTGTTTTTTTAATTGATCTTATTTATTTTAAATTTTCTGTATAGATTTAAGTTTATGATTGAGTATAGGTAAAGTTCGGTTCTTTGGTGGGGTTTAGTCTAAAAATATCAAAGCTAAATCTAAGCTTTTATTGGATTTAATAAGGCACGATCTAACTCATTAAAATCTTAAACAAGTCTCCTACATTAAGGTCGGGTTTAGATAACTCGATACTATTTACATAAGTGCATTACCATACTTAATTATCATGTGATTAATATTGGAAATACTTCATATGTGAGACAAGATCTCATATCAATAAAATAGTAAGTTGTTGATTTGCATATATAGTGGGTGAACTAATCTTTCTATTGTCATATGGTTTTAGAATTGAGATTTGAATTTTGGATTAGTAAACCCCGTGATGACCTGACTTGCTTAGTCAACGATAAGTCGGGTTGTTACAGTTGGTATCAGAGCAATCCTGCGACCGTGGCTAATTGTGTGTTCAGCGCACTTAGCGGGGGAAAAGATCCTGAAGTGACGGTCCAACGAGGACGTTGTATTCTTAAGTGGGGGTGAGTGTGATACTCCAGATTTAGCTTGAAAAGAGATTGATAGACTACTCATATCAACAAGGTGCATCTTCTTTTCTAGGGAGCCCATTTGCTAAGAACTCGACAGTTAAGCATGCTTAGTGGGGAGCAATCTTAGGATGGGTGACCTCCTGAGAAGTTTTCCTGGGTGCGCACGAGTGAGGCCAAAGTGCGCTGGAAAGACTTGTGTTGGTCTGTGGGGCTAGTCTACAGTCTCCATGAGTAGTCACTGGCGATTCGAGGGGCCGGGGTGTTACAGTGGGTTTGTGGGCCCGAGCCCACGGGTTTCTCGTGTCCACACGAGTGGGCCACAGTGAGATTTTGTGACGAATTGTCACGGCCTAATATGGTATTAGAGCTGAAGGTGGTTCCTGGTATGATGTGGCTCACATGTGACGGGGAGTGTTGGAAATACTTCACATGTGAGACAAGATCTCACATCGATAAAATAGTGTGTTGTTGACTTGCATATATAGTGGGTGAACTAATATTTCTATTGTCATATGGTTTTGGGAATCATGAACCTCACTTAGTGTATGTGCAAGTCAACGCTCTTGACCCATGGGTTTGTGGGCCTGAGCCCACGGATTTCCCGTGTCCACACGGGTAGGCCACGGTGAAATTATGTGACGAACTGTCACGGCCTAATAATTAAAAGATTATTTTTCTAAAACCAAAATTATACTACCACAATTGTGTTTTCTATTTTTCTCCTACTTTAAGCTATTGTTTTTTTAGTAAATTATTGCAATATATATGGGTGTCTTTTTCTTTTTTTTTTTTTTATGAAAAACCATTCTATGGTTTGCTTTATCACCATTAGCATGCTTAATTTTATAAGTTCCATCCAAAAATTTATTTTGATGAAAAATAGATCACCTTTAGAGTTGATTTAACACATTCAATGCAAAGTGAATTAACTTGGACAAATTATATACACTTTTATGTTGCTCGAAACTAGTACATATATTCGTGCAATGCACAAATATATAAGTATTTGTAGATAATTATAAATAAAATTCTATAACAGATAAAGATTAATGATAACAATGTGATTGTGATATATTTTAAAGGGAAGATATTAAAAATTCACAATTACTTAAATCAATCGAAAACAATTAAATTAATTTCTTACTTAGTTTATTTAGCTACATATAAATAGAAATTAATGGGTGATTACTGCTCTGATTTTTGTAAAATAATTACAATAAATAGAAAACTAAATTAGGTAAATATATTTAGTACAATAAAATTATTTAATTATCTTTCCTTATTTAAATACATGCTATAACAATTTATATCTTTATGTTATGTAATAAAAGTAATCTATATTTATATTGAATTAGCTCCATTTAAAAATAGCTAATTAGATGTTTGATTATTGTTTTTTTAATTTTATTTAGTAGAAAATAATAGACTGTAAAAATAACTTGCCAAATAATTAAAATTTAGCAACTCTCATAAATCCATAAAGAAGAATTCCTAATGAGTGTTCACTTGAAATTTTCCAATCTTTTTAATAGATAAGGAGGAAATCATAGTCAAGCCAAAAACGCAACAAAAAGGGATAATCATGTGTCAAGTCATTAGTGGTTAAAGAGTTTTTTTTTCACTCGTATGATTTCGACTATTTACAACAAGAATTTATTTCAGATACTCTAGCTTTATCACGTTTGAAAAGGCAATAAAAGGGTATCTTTTTAATGCAAAGAAAAGGTGATCATCATCGTATCAGTATGTCCCGTTCATAGAATTTATAATTAAGGTATGGGAGAAATGAAAGATGGCAACCCATACCCATAGGAAGCGTTTATTTCAAATTCGCTAGCTTTATCACAATCGAAAAGACAATAAAAGGGTATGTTTTTAATGCAAAGAAAAGGTCATCAAAAGCATACTATATGTCCCACTCATATACTATCTATGATCAGGGTCTGAGTAGGGATAGAAATTGCCAACTTATACCCATAAAGGAAAATAAGGTCAAAGACTTTCTCCTCTCAAAAAAATCTCCAAATAGAGAGATTCCTACAACGACAAAGACTAGATGAAGCTGAACCCACAAGTTTGTATCTTACAACACAATCTAGACCATTAGTATAAATAAAAATACAAATAAATTCAATATAGAGACTAGGGGTGAACACGGTCCGGTTTGGTCTGGTCTGACACTAAAATCAGACAAACCAGAAATTCCGGTCTAAAAATTTTCCGGACTGTTTGAATTGCCAGATCGGACCGGTGGCCCGGTCTAGTCTACGATTTTTCATTTTTATTTTTTTAATCCAAATTAATACATGTATTTATGCAAATATTTCACACGTACAATTAATAAATATAAGAATTTGTAATTAGTTGATAACATTAATATCATTCAAGTATATATTGCTATATAAAAATATCTACATCTTAAAATATCTAGGTAGCAACTTAATTTTTTAAATACAAATTATGATTTTCAACCATAGTCCGGTTCGCGGTCCGTTCTGGTCCAAAAAATAAAAATCGAGACCAAACCGTAAACCGTAATTTAATTTGAAAAAAAATTAGACCAGACCATTTAAATCATAAACCAGACCAAAAACTAAAATTTCGATTTGATTTACGGTTTAGACCAAACTCTGTTCAGCCTAGGACCCAAAATCATATCTCACATGAAATAACTTACCCTTATTAAATGCAAAAGAATCTACTCTTTTTTACTAAAAACCACCACACTCCACTTTTTCTCCTAAACATCACTACATAGTCATTGAGCATATCCCTCTTTTCACAAACCGTTACAAATACTCTCAACTCTCAAAACCCATCCTTAATTCAAAACATCAAAAATGGAGATGGGTTTCTTGATTTTAGGAGTTATTATTTTTGTGATGATTTTAATGGTGATCAAAAGAGTAAACATTTGGGTGTATGAATTCAAACTTGGGGAAAAAAGACATGAACTACCCCCAGGTGATTTGGGTTTGCCATTTATTGGTAACATGTGGTCCTTCCTTAGAGCTTTCAAGTCTCATAATCCTGATTCCTTCATCAACTCTAAAGTCACCAGGTCATTTTCACTTTCTTTTTATTTTTGCATGGATTATACTCGCTTTGTTTTTTTTTCTTCCTATTTACCTTTTACACAGTTTTCAATGCAAATTTTAAATACATTAATGTTGTGTTCGGGAACCATGATTTTATTTGAAAATTTGGAATTGATTCAAATTTAATGTCTGGCAAATCAGAAATTTTCAAATTTGGATTTGGATTAAGTTGTTAAAGTTGAGAATTTGAGAATGAAAACCCAAACCTTGTCATTCTCAAATTCTTTATTTATGATTTCACAATTGAAATCCGTAATTTAAATTGAAATACTTGTTCCCAAATACTACATAAGACGAATCTAACGAAATCTCATATGGATATATATTATCTACTAAATATGTAATTAAATTTTTCTCCCTTTAAGGTGGAATATTCCAAATAGAAAAAATATGAGAGAACGAAGGTAATAGATATACTTAACAAAACGATTGATGTCATTTTTTAATTGAGTTATTTTCAAGTCATGTCAAATAAAAAAATACTCATTTATAACGTAAAATTAAAAGGAATTTTACAATTGTAGAAGTAGGTTAAATAATTGGATTTATTTTACGATCCAAGTTGATCGAAATTGATATGTTATTTTCGAACAGGGCCGTCGAATGGCAAGTGCAAAGCGGTCAACCGCTCAGGGCCCCGTGTTTTTTAGGGCCCAAAAAACTTATTTTTATGTATATAAGTAATATTAATTTGAATCAAATTTATATATAACTTATATTTTTTTGCTAAATAATATGAGTTTTTAGGGGCCCATTTTTATCTTTTGCTCTGGGGACAAAAATGAACGAGACGGCCCTGTTTTCGAAATTACGAGTTAAAATAGTTTACAGAATATTACCAAGTAATTTAACATTGGGATTTGGGCATCAAATATTTTAGTCGGGATAAAAATTTGCAAGTGCAATTTAGAGTTGTTTATAAAAATTAAAATTGAAATGGGTAAAGCTTGGCTATTAAGATGAACGAGCGGGTAGCGGCGGGACAAAATTACTCGCACATAAATTTGTCTCATAAATAGCGACCATATACTGCTGGATTTTTGAGGGTGTGTAAAGTGGTCGACTGTATAAAATTCATCTTTTTTTAGTATATGAAGAAAAATATGTTAAGGTCATTAATAAAATATAATATATTTATTATAAATAAGACACAAACTAAAAATTTTACACATGACCCCAAACTTCTCAAGATGACTCTGTCGATATACTTGATCAAAGATTAAATTTTAGAAAGACTTCTTTCCGTTTCAATATTATGTTTGAGGACCTTCTTTTGTATGGATTTAGCGTATTTATAATAAAAATAATTATTGATAAAAGTATAAAATACAAAAATCGATTAATGTGTAATTTAGTATTCATAAAATATTATTAAATGTACAAAATATATAGTTCTTTTTAAAAAGCGAAACTATGTAAGATTCTTGTATTGATAATTGATAGAATATTAATATAGGTGAAAATTTGTTATAATTTCAATAAGTAATTTGATTAAAGTTGTTCATAAACCTTTTTATAAAACAAAAATAAAACAAATAAAAAAAACACCAATTCTCAAGCAAATGGAGACGGACAAATGGTCTTACCGTAAAACTGTGTTTATTAGACTTACTCAATATACACTGACTGTTTTAAATTGATTACATATATCGTTAAAGTGATTACTTATAATTATCTTAAAGTAATTAATTATATAATCTTAAAATTGATATTTTTTATATTATATAGTAATCACTTTTAACCTTAAAAATGATCACTTACAAAAATTAGTTTGATTATTAATTAAGAGTTTAAGACCCATCTCATTATAAAATTGTTGATCTTGCTTTGAATAATATTATCCTTGACTTTTCTTATAATTGATATAATAAATGTGTTCTATCCATTCTTTATTATCTATGTACATAAATTTTGTGTGTGATACTAATTCTTAAATTGTGGGAACATATGTTCGAAATTTACGATATTTAACATTTTTATGTAAATTAGTATGACAAGATTTTACATATATATAAATAATAAAAATTGACGTTATTAGTTGTTTTAATTTGATCATAAAAGAATTACAATTTAAAGGCATGACATGATAGAAAATGATGGGTAGGTTTCGAGAATTGAGTGTTATTTTAGTTAAAATACAAGTATCGCCTTTTTAATTAAGGTTAAGAGTTCGATTACTATCTAATTCTTCCATTTCCTCGATGTACTCTATAATAAAAAATAATACTCATATTTGATAGGCCAAACCCTTATGTGTTTTTGCGTCATTTCATGTTGATATAATATCGTTGTCACATTTGCTGAATCTGAGTCACAAAATTGTTATGTTGCCGTATTGTCCTTAATCCTTATCAAACTGTTATACATTGATAAATTTTGTTTAATCTAACCCTTTAAAGTTCAGTATTTTTAACTCACAAATTTATATAAAAAAGGCAAAAAAAAAAAATCACTATTCAATATGGGTTTTATGTCACTACAACATAATTTGCTTTTAGTGGGATATATTTAGCGACATTTAATTTAAATGTCGTTATTTCAAATTTCTTATAGTGTATATATAGGATTTAGTGACATTTATTAGACCTTTTAGCAGCATATAATAAAAAAGTCACAAATGCCACTATAGACTATAGTGACAATTACATATGCCGCCACTAAAGACCAAATTAAGTGTCGCTAAATTACTTTTTGGTGGAACATAAAATAAAAACTAATAATTATTATACTAAAAATATGAATTAGTGACATTTTTTTAATGCCACTAAATCTAGTGTCGCAAAAGGCTAAATTTGTTGTAGTGTGTAGATTTTCTAAATATTTTTATATTTTTAATTTTCTTAAATGCAATCACTAATCTGGAATTGCAAAGTTGATATATATAGATGTGGACATATATACATCACTTGAGTTATTGGTAGTAATTATCTAGTGATTAAAAGATATATCTGGGTATCTGCACACACTACACTTTCTTGTGGGGTTTGGGCGTTTGGTAGTTTGAGCCAAATACTCAAATACAATTAAACAATTACCAAGAAAATTAGAATTTCATTTGGATTTTCCTGTGTTTGGGTAATGGACAAATTAAATTAAAATTATTTATTACAAATTCGGAATATCACCTACAAAATTTTGTCATTTTGTTTTTAATAATGACTTTTATGAAAATAATAAAAATATAGAAAGAGTTCGAAGTTTACTTAGTGACTAAAGGCTAGAGATGGTAATGGGTTCAAGACTCTATTGCACCCGCTCAGACTTGCCCTTAATTTTAAGGTTTGAGTCTAATTTTTTGAGACCCAATAGGTCTACGTCTGAGTCTGAGTCCAAGTTCAAAAAACATAAAATGGTATGAAGACCCAAGTCCAATCCTTACCCACTCTCTGAATCATTTAAGACTTAGACCCGTCAAATTCATTTTAGACCCGACTCACTACACAACCTAAAATTATTTTAAAACTCACTCCAAACATATTTGATATTTATTTGAAATCAATTTAGATTTATATACAACCTATAAACTCATTTTAACACTATTAATCACATCTTTAAATTTAAAAAAAAAAGAAGAATAGTTAAAACCTACTTCAAAAAAAAATTAGGAAAATTTGATTTGAAAGATTCGAACTTTGCCTCATTTGCTTCTAAAGATTCGAACTTTCGTTTATCCTAGAAAGGTTCGAACTCAAGGGGGCATCTTCATATAAAGGTGTACCAGGTTTTTATGAGTAAGGTAACCTATTGTACCAGGTTACCTTTATCTTCTTCCTTACTCTTCATCAATGGTTCGAAGAACATCCAGTTATTTGGGTTACTTTCTTAGTTCATCAATAATTTGAAGAACTTAGTTCAAACAATAGGTTACCTTCAACCCAAAAAAGCAAGTTCACATCACCAAAAATCCCCAATTGAAGAACTTGATGGTAAGAAACCCAAGATTTTGGTAAGAAACCCCTGTTCAAACAATAATTTTTCTTTGTAACCGGTTATTGTTGATTTTGTTGATTTTGTGGTGGTTATTGTTGATTTTGTTCTTGATTTTGTTGATTTTGTGGTGGTAAGAAACCGCAGTTCAAACAATAGCTTCCAATTAAACCTATTTTAATCACCCTAACCTAACTCTTCTCTAGTTACCCAAACATCCAAACGAATTTCAGAAATCGCCAAAAATTAAATGAATTTCAGAAATCGAAACAAACTCAAACCAATTAGCCAGAAATTCTCCCATTTTAGATCTCTAGATTTGTACTAATTTTTGGGTTTTTTTGGATTGATTATAGGTTTTTTGGGTTGATTATAGGTTTTTTTGGGTTGATTTTGGGTTTTTTTGGGTTGATTTTGGATTGATTATGGGTTTTTTTGGGTTTATTTTGGGTTGATTATGGGTTTTTTTGGGTTGATTATGAGTTTTTTTGGGTTGATTTTGGGTATGATTTTGAGTTGATTTTGGGTTGAAGATGATGATAATGATGAAGATGAAGAAATGGTGAAGAAGGTGAAGATGAAGATGAAGTTTACAGTTTCATCCGGTTACAAGTCATCCAAACCCTTAGATGAGGATGCCTCCTAAGTTTGAACTTTTCTAAGATAAACGAAAGTTCGAACCATTAGAACCAATTGAGGCAAAGTTCGAACCTTTCAAATCAAATTTTCCAAACCTAAACTTATCAAACCCGACTTATCAAACCTAGACTTATCAAACCCGACTCATAACTAATATAAACTGGTTGGATCTAGTTCAAACTCCACCCATAATCATCCCTATTAAAAGCTCCCCCTTCCTCTTATATAGAATATTATCCTTTCTTAAAATAAAAAAAATAAAACTTAATTTAACTTAGTCGGTAAAATTTATATTTACTAAACCAAACTTAATGAAAAATTTAACTTTTGTTTTCACTACCAACTTTACCTCAATGAAACAAACCAAATATGATAACTTTATTGTGGTATGGCCAAGTTTCCATATTAAGGATTGAAATAGTAAGTACTATGTTTGAAATGATGATAATTTTTGACTATCCAACCAATTAGCAAAGTTGGAAAGTAGTATAAAAGTAGGAATAGGCCAATCTCAAATGGGTCCTCGAATCAAACTCATAACTTTGGCCATTATCTTTCATGTATGGTTCAAAATGCTCACACTATTACCATTAACCAATCAAATCTTATGGGTCTAGTGTAGATGACTAATTTTGATTATACAATACACGGTTTCTTTGAAAGATCATTTGTAATTAATTCAGCCCATTAAGAAAATATAGAATAAAAATAGTCATTAAGCTATAATGAACTGGGCCTGAGAGGCGTCTATCAAAAAGACGGTCTCTCAAGAGAATAGCTCGGTTGATTATTATCAATAGATTTTGGTTGTTTTCTTTATTATTGGATTATTATTCAATCTTGTCCACCTAAGTTTGTCCAAAGTTTGTACAAGATCTAAAGAGATCAAAAGTTGAACTTTAAACTATACTACTTCCCAGTCTTTTAAGTTGTCCCATTTAGTTTTTTGACATTATTCATCGATTATTTTGAATTTGTATTTTATTCTTAATCTAGACGTCAAAATATAGTCAATCGGGATGTTGTTTGATTTGTCTCAATGTAAATTCTATATATATAAAATTTTTATAATTTTTAGTTATATACAATTAGAGATATTTAAAATTTAATTAGTGCATCAAATAGTGTGCTAAAACTAAATGAGACAACTTAGAAGAATTGAAGGGAGTAATTTTTAAATTGCATTTATAAGGAAGTGTTTTTTGGCTCTCAAACGGAGAGAAATGTGTAGAAGGATGAAGAAAAAAGAGTATATAAACAAGCGAGAATATCAAAGCTTTAAATGAACAAAACATATACACAAATCAACATTATAAATAATATCTTGGACACCTCACACTCAATTAGTATTATACTACCTCCGTTCCATTTTATTTTAGTTGCACCATTAGGTTTGACACATTTTTTAAAGGCCGTCAAATCAGTATGGTAAAAATAAGGATGATTTATGATTGATGGTGATATTTGGGGTAAAAATAAAAAAAATATTATAAGTTTATAGTGGTTGTGACTTGAGGGTATATTAAATAATTAATGGGATATCGATGATGTATGATTGATGGTGATAGTGGGGTAGGAATAAAGTGAGGATAAAATAAGTAGATTATTTTTGCCAAAAATAATAATGTTGCAAGTAATATGAAATTTCCAATAAAGGTAAGTGTTATAAGTAAAATAGAACGGGGAAAGTATTTCATTTAGAGATTCAACAATGCATTAATGAAATACAACTAACAAACTAATAACTCACTTACTTGAGCTCAAAATTTACCCTTTTAAGGAAGATTTTCACATTAATACAAAGGAGACAAACTAAAGCTCTATAATCCTATTTCTCTCATTAAATATAAGAACCATATTTAACCTTTATCTAATTTCATGCCCGTTATATAGTGCAATAAAATAATAAAAGGAATCTCATAGTAGTATAGCTCTCATTGTGTTAAGATGTGTGTCATGGTTTGAGCTAATTTGTGATCCATACCACCTCCAACACAAGATGGTTTGCTTCTTGCTTTAACAATTTCCCCCCGAAGGACAAATATCCTTCCATCATCAAATGACACCTTTCTTGGTGTCCCGCACACAACATCAACATATGACTTCATTCATGGCTCCGCTTCATCACTTAATCCATCTTCACATCTCTTTGTGCACCACCCATCATGGCAGTCACCACTACCAAATGTCACCCCTCTTTGTAAGTTAAAATGTGCACCATCTTTGATTGATGTAAGTCTCCACTACTTGGCGACACATGGTTATTGTTGCCCATCAATCCTCTCAAATGCCCTAAGCACTTTTTTGCCACCGTTAATGCTCCATTACGTTAAGTTTTTATGGTTTACCCCTCTATCTCCTATCTCCTCAATTAGATTAGATTTCTCATCTTAGGTATGCATTTCACACCCATAATCTTTCTCACTATGCCATTGCGTATTTTCAACATCTCTACAATATACAATGGCCTTGACCTCAACTTCTCACCACCTGATAGGTCACACTTTCATGTTCACAAGCCATCACTCTTGTAAACAATTTATTATCCGTAGAAATATGATATGACTATACAAAATTAAACACTCAATTATCATCATCATCTTTTTAGTTTGTGAGTTTACTTTTATCTACAACTTCTTTTGTCATATTAATGTTGTTTTGTTGCTTTTTTTCACCTCTTGCTCTCTTGAATCTGATTGTTTTCTCTAATTTCCTCTTTAGATGGATTTTTCTCAATCATTATACATCCTTTCATCGATAAATTATCATCAGCAATATAAACACCCTCCATAGATGGTATATTCATCACCGCAACTACTAAACCTAGTAGCTTTAAATTTTTCGACTCTTATAACAACGACATCATCTCAAATCTTTGCTCTTTACCATTGTTAACAAGCTTTCCTTCTCTTTAGAAACTCCATTAAAAACTCATCACATATAACCATTGTTTTCTTCTCCAATGGTTTCAATAAACCCCAATTATGGTACCCTTAGATTGAGGTTTAAAAAAGATTTATAGAAAACTCAATTAAGAACGCCAAAATTAAGCATGCTTGGTAGGGAGCAATCTTAGAATGACTGACTTCTTGGGAGTTTTTATCGGGTGCGCACGAGTGAAGCCTAAATTTGCTGAAAAGACTTATGTTAGTCTGTGGGGCCAGTCTACAATCTCCATGGGTAGCCACCTATGTTCAAATCAATTGGGTACTAGAGCAACCCTGCGACCTTTGCTGATCATGTCTTCAGTGCACCTAGCGGGGGGAAAGATCTTGAAACTAAGGTCTAACGAGGACGTTGCATTTCTGAGTGGAGTGAGTGTGATACCCCATATTGAGCTTTAAAAGGATTAATAGACTATTCATATCAACAAGATGCATCTTCTTTTCAAGGGAACCCATTTGCTAAAAGCTCCACAGTTTAGCATGTTTAGTGGGGAGCAATTTTAAGACGGGTTACATTCTGTGAAATTTTTCTCAAGTGCACACAAGTGTGAGGCCAAAGTGCTCTGAAAAGACTATTATTGATTTGTGGGGCTAGTCTAAAGTCTTCATGAGTAATGATCAGCGGTCCGACGGGTCGAGGTGTTACACTAATAGCTTCAACAAACCCTCCAAGCAGATACTTGCTTATACCATCTCTCTTACACCAAAATTTAAGCTTTTCCTCACTCTAACACCCCTAGAAAACAAAAAAGTTTTGATACTAATTGAAAAGAAAGGTTCATTGACTTTGAGTGTACACTCGCAAGCAAGAACATCAAAGTTTTAAATGAAAGAAAGCAATGCTCCTTATATAGTGCAAAAAGTAGTTAAAGAAATTTCACAATAATTCAAGTCACAAATACGTTACAAAAAACTCAATTAGAGCCCTGATATGGCTTGCTCAAACGAGCGACCCAAGACGAACATGTCGAACTTGCATTCATTGTTTACATTGCTTGCTCAAACGAGCAACCCAAATGCTTAAACGATCATTTATGTTCTTGGCAAATCAAACTTTTGCATTGCTTCATTGTTCACAGCTAGTAGATTTCTTTTGATGGAGACTTTTACTTTACCATTAATTTTTTTAAAAAAATTGCAACATCTATTAGTTATATAGTGGTGAGCAGGGGCAAATTTAAGGTGATCTTACTGAGGTCAGTTGATACTTGATATCACTTAATTCAAAATAAAATCTAATTTTACATATAAATATACCTAAATGAATTGGTTAGTATATGTTGCCTTCTACACTTCTAACCAAGGGAGAATTCAAGTAGTAAAAATCTCTTGCTTCCAAGCTAATTTATTTTATTTGGTTATTTTTCCTTAATTCCAACTTAAAACCAAAGTCATGCCTCCTAATCTCCAAATATATCAAAAAAAATTAAAAAATAAAAACACTAGTAGGGCCGACCCTAAGGGTGGGCAAGAGGGGCTGTCGCCCAGGGCCCCATGTCAAAAAAACCAAAATTAATAGTTTTAGAAGGTCTACATAGGTTATAAATTGTAGGAAAAGGGCCCCAATGTGTCATTTCGCCCAGGATCCCAAAAATTCTAGGGTCGGCCCTGAACACTAGAATAGAATCCTAGTCCCTTATAGACATTTCATATGAGACATGCTTTATTTAATGGTGATCGTAAATTTTTTATTTAAAATCATTGACATCACTTGTTTTCTTCCAGTGTCGTTTCTGGCAACTGACATTGTATGTTACTAGGCAAACTAAAAGAAATGAGCCCTTTCTATAGAGAATCGATTCTGAACTAAATAGATATTTGGAAAAATAACAAAGACAAACCCAATAGATTATAATTTGCATTAAAAATATAGTATTTTTAAATTTTAATTTTGAGTCTTTTCTAACTATGAACCCTAAGAAATATATACTTCATATATCTTGCCTATAGTCAGAAACGACCCTGTTTTTTAATGATCAACCATGAGTGTGGAGAGCACCCATGCCTCATTGTAGATCCCTTTAGGATTAACATAGAACCACGACAAACTAAAAAAGACAACAAAATAAAGGAACAAACAAAAGCCTTATTCATCAATCAAAAAATTCTATATAAACATTCTATATAAACACGTCAAACAATCTAAAAATTCTATATAAAAAAAAAGAATAAAAATTCTATATAAACACCTCAAATCTTTTTTCACATAAAATAACACTCTCTATTCTCTACTTGTACTCCACCAAACACATACATACTTGTTCTACTATTCACCCCTTTTTTTTCATTATAACTTCAAAAATGGAGTTGGGTTTTATTTCAAAGACAATAATAAATATTTTAGGGGTGATTTTAGTGATAATTTTAATGGTGAGAAGAATAAATAGTTGGGTGTATGAATATAAACTTGGTGAAAAAAGACATAATTTACCCCCAGGTGATTTGGGTTTGCCTTATATTGGTAATATGTGGTCCTTCCTTAGAGCTTTCAAGTCTACTAATCCTGATTCCTTCATCAACTCTTTCATCACCAGGTCATTTTCTTTTTTTTTTCCTTTACTTAGATTGTGACCAGGGGCGAAGTTGGAATTTTGAATTAGCGGGCTAAATAGTCGATATACTAGCGAATTATCCACTGAGTAAAACTAGTTTAATTATGAAAATTTCAAAATCTTGTGTATTAAATTGAACTTGAATGATAGGAAAAATTATATTCAACAAGTAAAGTTAAGTTTTCCTATAATTATTGCTTTTGAAAAAGAAAATTAAGTGTTTTGACTCTATATATTCGCCTAGTAAATCTCCAAAATACATTACTAAAATTAAAATAGCAAAAATACACACACGCTAAAAAGCTGAATGTAAATTTGTGAAAGATAAAGAGTAATGACATTATGATATAAATGTTTTAGTTTTTTTTAAAAATAATAGTTTATATTAGCATTTGATTTTTTGATCTTAGGGTACAAATGTGTTACTCCAACAATTAGGGTACAAATGTGTTACTCCAACAATTAAACGATTGTAATTTTTTGCACTTTTGAAACTATATGGAGTATTATATAGTAGTAAGTTGAGGTGTCCAATGGGTCGGGTGGGGTTGGGTCGGGTCAAAATTTAAATAGGTCAAGGCGGGACGAATCATGTCAAATGTTAAACGGGCCAGGACAGGTCAAAGCCCATTCAAATACGACCCACTTTGACCCGTTTTTTATAAATTCATGATATAGTTTTTTATTATATTTTATGGCCCTTTGGGTCTATTTAACTATATATATAATAAGATCACATGAAAATATAAAAAAAAAGTGGTAAAAAAAGATCACTTTGACCCGTTACATTCCCTCTCAAGGAGTACGGGTATGGATTGTCCGTTACATTCCCTCACCCAGACCTTGTTTTCGAGCGGGATATTGGGTTGTTAATGATTATGATGATGATCCAACCCGGCCCAACCCGACCCTTTACCCAAAGGCCCATTGTGACCCGATCTGTTAATGACCCGACATGCTAATGACCCGTAAAAATGTGACCCGACCCTTGACCCGTTGGATCGACCCACCCCGTTGAACACATCTGTTAGTAAGAAGGTCAAAGCTAAAAATTCAAAGAATTTCACTTTTAAATAAGGGGTCAGCCCTCCCCAACCCCATGTAGCTTCGCCTTTGATTGTACGTATATATAAATATTCGATAATTTAGGTACAAATTCAAAATACTAATATAAAATGACAATATAAGGATTTCTAATAAAATGATTTGTATCATACTTAGATTCTCTTGTGATATTTGAAAATGTTCACATATGTCCTACTCCATCAAGAAGAAAAACAAAAATGAAATTTCAATGAGTATACTCCCTCCGTCCCTATGAATTTGCATCATTTTCTATTTTCGTCTGTTCCACTTAAATTGCAGCATTTTCATTTTTGGATTATGGCCCACCACTTTCTATTAATCTCATCCATACATTTTAACTCTTTTAATTTCATCAACACAATTCATTCTCTCTCTTCATTTAATACCACTTTCTTAGTTCTCACCATTTTTCTCTTTGCTACTATCTCATAGGGACGGAGGGAGTAATTATTTAAAATCATATTTGTTTTGGATGAATAGTATTATGTTTGGTATGATGATATTATTTGGGTTCCATCGAATTTGTAGAGTTGGAAAGTATTATAAAAAGTAGGAATAGGGCATATAGAGACAATTTAGTATGGGTCCTCGAATCAAACTCATAACTTTGGCCACTCTATTTAGTGTATGGTGCAAAATGCCCACACCTTTTCTATAGATTTGGATGTTTTATTTACTCATACATTTTTATTCAATCTTGCCGACCTAACCTTGTTTAGTATACATAAGGCCATAATATTAAGTTCCGCTCGTATTGTATTGTATGACACCATCTCATTATGAAACAGACTTATAAAATTAGTCTATCTCTTTAATTACTCATTTGAAAATTATAAAGGGTTAAGGTTATAAATGATCATCTTAAGGCTATAAAAGTGATCACTTTGAAATTATAAGGGATTATTTTATAGTTATAAGTCATTACTTTAAGACGATAAATTGTACATTGAGTCGGCCCAATAGAAATGATCTTACTATAAAACCGTTTCATTTAAGAATTTTTGTATTAGTTTGGTCTAAGTCACAAAACAAATAGAGTCAAATTGTAGTTTATTTGGTTTGTGCGGGATACTGAGAGCGTCCTTTACCTTTTTACCCTTTAGATGGAATCAGTTTTTTTAGAGGACAATATGGGAATCGTTTGTCTAATGGTTTGGTTTACAATGTAAATTGCAATAGTTTATTTTAATGAGAATCATGCGTTGATCTAATGTTTGAATGTAAACTGCTTTAGTAAATGTCCCCTTCTTGCCTTAAGGGTTTTTCACTAACTTGAAATAGAAATTTTTTTTTATCTAGTCTCATAATTCTCATTCTTATATTTATCGAACATATTGAAAAAGAACCCAAATAGAGATAAAATTGACTAACATATAAGCTTGATTTGCTTCTCCTCCTGTAACCAATTGGTTTTACGATGAAATTTCATCGGACTTATGCATAGTAACCTCTCCTCTTGTGCGAGTCTTATTGTGTGTAAGCCCAATGATAAATTTATCAAAACAACCTAATGATAATTTTCACATTTTTAAATGAGGATGAATACACTACATAATAAAAAGCAAAAGGCAAAAAAGAGTTTTTATCGCCAACCCTATCTAAACAGTTTATTGTCAAGGAACCAACTCAACCAAAAGTTTAAGATGATAGTTGAGGCCCCAGGATATAAAAGTTTGAATGCGCTTAGGCGCTGAATATTCCGCATTAAACGAAGGTTGGTTGAGATTCAAACATGTAACCTCTTATCTCATTGGCTTCTGATAGCATGTCAAGAAACCAATTCAACCAAAAGCTTAAGATGATAGTTGAGGCCCATGGATATAGAAGTATGAATGCGCTTAGGCGCTGAATATTCACATTAAACGAAGGGTAGTTGAGATTCAAACCCGTAACCTCTTGTCTCGTTGGCTTCTAATACCATGTTAAGGAACCAACTGTACCAAAAGCTTAAGCTGATGGTTAAGACCCCAGAATATGTTCTATAGAACCCTTTGTATATATGAACTTAAATATCTTGTTGTATATGATCAAACAGATATGGAAAGACAGGAATTTACAAAGCCTTCATGTTTGGGAGTCCAAGTGTAATAGTTACCTCAGCTGAAACATGTAGAAAAGTGTTGAATGATGATGAAAAATTCAAACCAGGTTGGCCTGAGTCAACTGCAGAGTTGATCGGACGACGATCATTCATCGCGATTTCGTTCGAAGAACATAAACGTCTAAGGAGGGTAACATCTACTCCTATTAATGGACATGAAGCTCTATCTCAATATGTTGGTTACATTGAGAGCATTGTGCAAACTACTCTTGAAAAATGGTGCAAAATGGGTGATATTGAGTTTTTAACTCATCTTAGAAAGCTAACTTTCCAAATTATCATGTATATCTTTCTAAGTTCTGAGAGTGAGCCTGTAATGGAGGCTCTTGAAAGAGAGTATTCAACACTTAACTATGGTGTTAGATCTATGGCTATCAATCTACCTGGATTTGCTTATCATAAAGCACTTAAGGTATGCTACATACTTCATATCTGTCATTTCTGATAGAGTATATAACATATGCTGAAGCGTCTACTGTTAACTTGCTTTTGTTTGAGTTGGTCACTTGATATGATATCATAAGTCAACGTGATGAAAACCTTATTGAATTGTACTTGAAAGTATATAATGTATTACTAGGCTTCTGGCTGAGTTAGTAACTTGACATGGCATTGAAAGCTAACGTATTATCTAGTCCATGATTCGTTTTAAGTGGAATATTTTGCTTGAGCTTACGGATGACATGTGTTGCTTCCTCACTTTTTGGATCAAGCTCAAAGAACTCTCAAGTGAAGAGACATAATAAAGTATATAATATATCTTGAAACTTCAACCATTAACTTGTTTTTCTTTGAGTTGTTCACTTGCTATGATATCATAAGTCAATGAGATGAAAACCTAATTGAATTGTACTTGAAAGTTGAAAGTATATAATATAATATAATATAATATGGAGCTTTAATCAAGCTTAAGATTTTAGTTGAGTTGGTTACTTAACATGGCGTTGAAAGTTAACGTATTATCTGAACCATCCTTCATTTTAAGTGGAATACTTTGCTTAAGGTTACGGATGGCACTTCTTGGCTCTAGCTCAAAGAACTCTATAATAAAGTATATAATATATCCTAAAACTTCATCAATCATAACTTGTTTTTTTAGTTGGTGACCTGGCTGATATGATATCATAAGCCAATGTGATTCAAGCCTAATTGAATTGTACTTAAAAGTATATATAATGTATTATGATGATTTTGGTTAAGTTGGTCACGCATTGAAAGCTAACGTATTATCTAATCCATCCTTCATTTGAAGTTAATTTTTTTATTTGAGGTTACGAAAGGCATGTGTTGCATCCTGACTTCTTGGGTCTAACCCAAAGACTTGATCAATGAACAGATTAGAACTTTCATTTAACTAACGAGAACAGAACATTGTTGCTAATGAAATCAAAATTATTTGACTAGGCTCGAAAGAGACTTGTGGCGGTTTTTCAATCGATAATAGATGAACGAAGGGCGTTGAAAAGAGACGGAGTTGCGATCAAGGCCAAGAAAGATATGATGGATGATTTGCTCGAGGTTGAAGATGAGTACGGAAGAAAATTAACCGATCAGGAAATCATTGATGTATTAGTAATGTACTTGAATGCCGGTCATGAATCTTCTGGTCATACCATGATGTGGGCTACTGTCTTGCTGCAGCAACATCCTGATGTTCTGCACAAAGTTAAGGTACATAAACCCTTCTTATGCTGCCCTTTAGTTTATGGCAATGGCATGATTTGATTGTCTTTATCAATAGTCTATTCATTTTATGTAGAGTTTGGGTCGGATATACGTAACTTTACTTTCGTACTCTTGTTAATGATAACAAAGAGATTGCTTCTGATTGACCCTTAGTAACATCATCTGCAACTTCACATAAATAAGAAATGTATCTTTGACCTAACTAGCAGTAACGGTACATTTGGTAATCACTAATCAGTACTAAATGATGTGAATGGGAATAACTTATAGTGTAAATTTTCATGAAATGTATAACGTCATTCCCATAATAATGAATTAGAATGAATTAGAATGAATTTTGTGAAGAAAATGAGATTGTTGGATGAGTATAACGATAACCATTTAACTTTTCAAGAGGTATTCCTACCAAAACTATACTAATATTCCATTATCATGCCCACCATTTAGTATCGATTACCCATCAGGCCGTTGTTTTTCAAGTGCTTAGTTAATAAATTTGATTCTAAGATAATGAGAAGAATTTTTTTTGCAGGCTGAGCAAGAAGAGATAGTGAAAAATAGGCCTGCTAATCAGAAAGGACTGACACTGAAAGAAGTTAGACAAATGACCTATCTATCTCAGGTATTTCTTCAATTTTCCAATTTAATCACTACATCAAATCTAGCTTTTTGCGATATTGGATTTACTGACATTAAAAAATGCCACAAATTCATATTTTTAGTGTAACAATTATTGGTTTTTATTTTAAGTTCCACCATAGAGTGATTTAGCGACACTTAATTTGGTATTTACTGGCATATGTAATTGTCACTATAGTCTATAGTGGCATTTATAAGAAATGTCACTAGATCCTATGTCGCTAAAAGCTTTAGTATGACTTTTTAATATGCTGCTATAGGGTATAATAAATGTCACTAAATCCTCTATATACACTAAGAAATTTGAAATAGCGACATTTAAATTAAATGTCGCTAAATATATCCCACTAAAAGCAAATTATGTAGTAGTGAATTTAGAGTTGATCAAGTTTCAGCCCATCCTGATCCGTTTGAACTAGGATTTTTGGTTCTGTGCGGGTAAGTTAGGGCCTAGTCGGGTCAAATTTGATCACCTCTACATTACTCTTCGAGTTCGCTAATCAACAGTTGTTTGTGCTACATGAAACAAGGTTGTTGATGAAACGCTTCGATGGCTAACATTCTCGTTTGTGGTCTTTCGAGAGGCGATTTCAGATGTGAAAATAAACGGTCAGTATAACAAATTTTGTGTATAGAAGTTCCATGAATGTTTTGGTATTTAAGAAAATCTGTGTATGGTATCAGGATATACAATTCCTAAAGGATGGAAAGTTTTGGTGTGGTTTAGAACATGTCATTTGGATCCTGAAACTTGGCCTGAACCTATGAAGTTCGATCCGTCTAGATGGGATGTAAGTCGACTTAATCTTACTTCTCGTCATTGTAACCAAAAAACCGATTGATCAACACTGAACTTGCAATTCCGACAGGATTTTGTCCCTAAAGCGGGAACGTTTTTACCCTTTGGCGCGGGAAGCAGATTATGTCCGGGAAATGATCTCGCGAAGTTAGAAATTTCGATCTTTCTTCACTATTTTATCCTTAATTACAGGTAAAACATTCTGATGAAAGTTAAGATTCTTGTTAGAATATATAACATATTACGGGGTTTAAATGTTTGGTTGAGTTGGTTCTTAGCATGGTATCAGAAGTCAGCATGACAAGAGGTCATGCGTTCGAATCTAAACCACCCCTCATTAAAAGTGGAATCTTTGGCGCCATGTATGAGAAAGCATGTGCTACATCCACACTTTCAGCCCAAAGGGCTTTCATGTGAGGGGGACGTGTTAAAGTGTATAATGTATCCTGCAACCTCAACCATTAGCTTAAGCTTTTGGTTGAGTTGATTCCTTAACATGGTATGAGAAGCCAGTATGACAAGAAACCATACGTTCAAATCTAAACCACCCCTCATTTAAAGTGGAATATTTGGCGCCATGAATGAGAAAGCATGTGATGCATCCACACTTCAGCCCAAAGGGCTCTTATTTGAGGGCGCGTGTTAAAGTGTATAACGTATCCTGGAGCCTCAACTATTAGTTTAAGCTTTTGTTTAAGTTGGTTACTTAACTGTTCTAAAATAATATTATTGATGCAAAATGTGAGATTTAAAAGTAAGATTATGTTGTGCAGGCTAGAAAGAGTAAATCCTGATTGCACAGTGCAGTACTTACCGCACAGAAGGCCTAAAGATAACTGCCTGGGAAAAGTCATAAAAATATGAGCATATTCTAGTTATATATATATATATATAGCAAGAATAGTAAAAAATAAGGACAACTTAAGATTGTGTGCTAGTATTTGAATAACCCAAGACTTGGCTTTTGACAAATTATGATATTGTACTTGTAACATTATCTATAAATGTACATTTGGGTTTGCATAAATTTTCGTATAAGATGGTGTCATAGTGGGATCATCTTTATTGAATTGATTTACAGTTACAACCTTCAAGTGATCATTTATAGCCTTAATTATAATTTTAAAGTGATCACTACTTATAACCTTAGACTGATCACTTACAACCTTAAGTGATTATAGCCTTAAGGGATTAGTACTCAGAAAAATTGAGTGATTGTATGGATCTGTTTCATGGTGAGACGATCTCATACAAGTCTAGATGTTGTGTTCGAGGTGTTAAGATTATTTCGACTCGTATATGGGCTTCCCCAATAGTCTTAAATGTCTGACCCAAACAAGTATATAACTTTGTCTGAAAAGCCCAATTTTGTACACTAGTGGAAAAAATCTTAATATCTGCGATTTTTAGGCCACTAAAGGATGCGGTTTTGGACCCAAGCATTAGCGGTGGCAGCTGATAGCATATAATAAACGTTGCGGTTAAAAATCGCAGCATACAAAAATCGGAGCCTTTGACTTATATATTTTTTTGCCTAATTTGTTTTTGTTAAATACTGCGTATAAGAGAAACCGCAACATATGTCCAGTAACAAATACGTTTTTTTCCACTAGTGGTAATATAAATTAAGAAGAAAATGGAAATTAATGCAATTGAAGTTGTCGATTGCTATTGTTTTGGTTTTTTGTATTTGAAAGAGAATGGCTCGGACCCAACAATGGTAGATAATGAGTGAAAAACAGAGCAATTAACACACAACAAACAACTGTACAATGTGTTTATGAGGTATCTATAATACTCCACCCGCAAATAAAGTATCTTATCATTAATGTAATCTCAATTACACTAATGACTCAACTTACAATATTCAAGAGCTCACTCTTAACCCATAAAGGTTTCACCTTTAATGGTAAAAGTTCACAAATGACACTAATACAAAAAAAAAAAACACTTTAATGGCTAATGCTCTAGCTTATCTAATGTATTTGTCACTCCTCCTTTTTCTAGTAATGTTTTAGGACTCTCTTATATAGCCTAGCATATATTAGAAGCCCTAGGACCAATGGCTTAAAGCCCAACAATTTCCGCAACTAAAACAGAAAGTCAAGAAAACCACGTGCTAGAGCCCGCTCGATTGACCCCCACTCACTCGACTAGTCAAGCGCCAGTCCAGTAGCTACTAGATTCCTCATGTTATACGGCTCGATCGAGCAGACCTGCTCGACAGGTCGAGCGCCCTTTACCCGCTTCTGGTTGATGCTTCCTTGCTCGAGTAATCATCACCTCAAGCCATGCCTTTATTCTTCGTCGCACCCTCATCACAACACTCCGAATACCCTCCACATACTCTAAAAGTTTTTAAATGTTGTATTAAAAAACGGGAAATAAACAAAAAAAATGCTTCAGCAAAATAGTTTCTAAAAAAAAATTTCTTTATTTTTTGCAAAATCAAAAACCACAATAGAAAAATGAAAACCAAATGGTAAGGATTTAAAAATTTGGTTAATGATTTGGTCTGATAAAAAATAATTATCTCCAATGTTAATAATTGAATCCAATTAAACCAGACTCAAATCCTATATAGACCTAATTTGACATGATGTTAAGTCATTTTATATTCAAAGGGACTTGATCTTATTGTTTTAAATCGGGTGCATTAAGACCTGTTCTGGAATATATATATAAGTACTTTGATTGATTAGCAAATGAAAACCACTT
This sequence comes from Amaranthus palmeri, assembly GCA_019776075.1. Classification (NCBI taxonomy): domain Eukaryota; kingdom Viridiplantae; phylum Streptophyta; class Magnoliopsida; order Caryophyllales; family Amaranthaceae; genus Amaranthus; species Amaranthus palmeri. Next base: position 53,011 of record JAAKBH010000330.1, read on the forward strand.
CTAACTAATAGTGTTTATGAGCTATATTATTATTATTATTATTATTATTATTATTATTATTTTAAAAAAACAAATCAGACAAAAGCGCATCAAGTATCCTTGGTTTTTAATACCAGGAATATCGGAGTATAATTTAATTTACATTTTCTCAATATTTTTCCAAGTATTGCTTTTAAAATAGCCAATGCAAAAAGATCTTCACAATCGCAAAACCACTACTCATATTTGATCTAATTATTCCTAAAAATAATTAATTAACATCAAAAAAATAAAACATGAATATGAATTAATGTTCCATTAAATGGCCATATCTCACAATGTGTATGACTTGACCAATGTCGAGTCGCACATTTTGTGAGACTTAATCTATGTCAAGTTGCACATTTTATGCAACTTGAACAAATTTATCATTTTTTAATGAAATTAATCTGAAATTAACTGACAAACAATTTAGATTTTTTCCTAAACTACTTAGAGAGATCTATATACATTGCATTTATTAAATATTTAATTTAGTGAATTTTAAAAATCAAAACTTTTTAGTGAGGGGTAAATGCACATTTAAAAAAAATGATGTCGACAAATAAAAAGCGAGAAAAACAATTACTAGTGAGCATAAGCGCGCATTGACAACGTAAAGTATTTAGTGTTAGTAGTCCATGATTCCATGGTTCTCAAGAAAAGAAATCTGCCAACAAAAAAACATCGTCAAATTACTTTGAATCACCTCTAATAAATCAATGTTACCAGTAAAATACCGGTGTAATTAGAAAATGCGCATCTGAAGCTTTGCATTCCTCGTGATGTTAATGCGAGATGATGAAGATGTCGACGTATGTTTGTGATTGATCACATGCGAACTTAACGTTTGTCATTATATTGATCGTCTTTATCGATTCTTCTTGCGTCTTCAACACTACCAAGAGCTTCATCATGCATTAGTACTTGAAACACAGCATAATGATGATTCAAGCTCTTCTCACCTTGTAATCTGTATACACTGCCCAAAGCACCGGTACATGGATTCGGAAAAGCATAGAATATACGCCTGATTCTTTGATGCACAAGAGCCATGGCACACCTGGAATCAAATGGCTCAGTCTCCATAACAAAAAATCAACTAAGCATCTTATGTTATACCTAAATTCTTTCATCCTTCCTCTTAAATCTTAATCCTTAAATGAGTTTTAGAGGGTATTCGTAATATCATTGCAGAAAGAGGACACTAATGTGTGTAAAACGATATGATAACTCGTTGCTTTAAGTCTATTCTTTACTCTCGCAACAAAAGGTTCTTCAAGAAGATCAATTGCTAGAACTTACATTGCACATGGTTCCCAAGCAAGATAAATATCGTAACCAGTACACAGGTACGGTCTTTCTGATTTGGAAAGAAAATCGTTGGCTGGAGCATAATCATCATTTTTCACCTGAAGCAGGGGTAATGGATCAGAACACAAAGTTAACTTAAAACTACAACAATCTCAGAATGGACAATAACCAACTACGATATCTTTCAGCATGAAAAATGCTGATAGAAAATTCCTTGATAGTGAATAAGATAACTCACATCACTTGTCTTCCGTCGCTTGACCGGAGATCGTACAACTGCAGCTGCATCTAGATCCAATTGACAACTCTCATCAGCTTTTTCCATAGTAGGGTAAAGATGTCGATCCCTAGAAGCAGAATTATCGATGGCAACCATAGCAGCATGTCGCAAAGGGTTCCAAGAACAAGACATGGGTGATGACGAATGTTGCTGAGACCACTGCCACGGGTTCAAACAAGAAACTCTGTTGCGAGATGTTTCGAGATCACAAGGTGAACCATTCAAATTAAAGTTCAATGAAGATTGATTGGCAACATCAAGAAATTTTGTGCCTTCCGTTGAGTCTAGGAAGTGCGCTTCATTTCCATCAAGATGCATGTTCCATGAAGACATTTCATCACACGCACTTGCAATTACTAGATTTGAAGATGGATCCACAATAACCGCAGCATTAACAAACTGCCTTGAACACAAATAATGGTCCATAATTAAATCCACATATATATTTTACTCTTAGTAAAGAGACTAAAAAAACTTAAGTCAGGCTTCATTAACTAAAAACAGCACCTAGTCAATTTACACAAATCTCTTACAATCTAAAAGTAACCAGTTAAAAGTCCAAAACTGTAACTTGAAACTGAATAAATAAATCAGAAATATGATGCCTAAATACCTAACCCCTTAGTGACTTCAATGCTATGTATATACGCACCAAATCTAAGATATTTTTCACATGAAACAGATTACAGAAGAAACCATATCAAAACACAAGCTAGTGAAACTGTTCCAAGTTTAGACTGGCTGGTTGAGAAAATTCTTGTTTTTTGAGTACTAACTCAAGAAAATGCAAATGTGGAAATACACGCAACAATAAAAAGAAAAAGTATCAACCAAGGAGCATATATGAAAATTTTTACAAAAATACACATGTGTGCACAAAAAAAAACAGAAAAGAAAAGGGTATTAAACACAAAATATGCATGAATTCTTCTCTGATTCCAAAAGTAACTCAAAAAACAATTTTCTAAGTGCATAAAGCTTAGTAGATTTATGGGAGAATCATACCAGACTACTGACAGATTTAGACAACTTTAGCACAACATTCATATAGTTGAAAACCACTTTTGAGTCTTCCTCATTAAAACCAGTGATGCCATCAATGTTGCTGTCACATGAAAAGCAAAAGAAATTGATTTACAAGGGAATGAGGAACAGTGTTTAATTTTCAATATTTAGAATTACATTTAATAAAATGAGTAGACAAGAGCTCATGATCCCAAGATGAAGACAACCGTCACAAGAGTTAATGATGCAAGAAGTTTGAATATTCGACTAACTTTAGTTTTTGATAAAAAGCATATTATAATATAACAGAAGAAAGGATTTTGGATTACTGAAAAGGACCATGGGAATAGAGAACACGGTATCTACAAACTGAAAATAAATTATAAATTCATCTCACTATGTAGGTGGATGAAATGATGTTGGCCATAGTTTACATTGTTCTTCCCACTCCTCTTTTGTTGTCGCAGCATATTTGCAAACCTAAAGAGAAACAAAGAGTATACTCATTAGATCAAGCAACTTAACATTCTTGATGAAAAAATCTTTTAATCTTCTCCATTTTGTCCCTTAACTCAATAGGGCCAAAGATATATAGTTGTTTGACTTTGGATTATAAATGACTCATCAATTATGTACACTTCTTATTAATGTGAAGTTGTAGAGAATGTTTACTAATTAAGTCAATCAAAAGCAACTTCTACATCATCACTATCAAGTGTACAACAAAGGTAAGGTTGCGTACATCACACACCTCCCTCAAACTTCACCTACCTCCCTCAAACTCCACCCTAGATGGGAGCCAGTTAATAGCATTGGAGCAATTTAATGTTGTGGTTGTTGTAAATCTTTTCCTTTGTTGTCAACAAAAGATCTAACAAGATTGACAATAAAGAATATATCGCAAAGCCAAACTGAAACTATGTCCTTTATTCAATTGCTAAATGTTTAAATTGTGGCGTAGTATCAAGAAAGCTGAACACGTCGTTACCCACTTGAGTTACAAAGGGACTCAACTGATAGCAATTTGTGAGCTCCTGCAAATCCATAGGCATGTTATCCAGATCAACGCCATTGTCACCAGTTAGACACAAGATCACGGATAATTGGACTTTCCCTGTGAAGATATTATTTTAGTTGACACTCAATACAGAATCTAATAGATAATATAGCAAGTATTAAAGGTCCAGATAGCTCCATGTATGATTATAAAATCTACTAACAATCCAATGCTAATGTTGAATATAAAAATGCAATTAAATGGAAATTAGTATATTTTGTAATCATAGCAACATGATAAATTCACCCATGATTGTGGGGATTCTTTTAGGAGTATTGGTGTATAAGTAGAACCATTGTAATTGTTTTTTATACACAAAGTAAAAATACAATTAAACCCTGAACTTGTGTCATTAATTTTACATTGTTATTAGAGTTCGAATAGACCGAAAAAGGTGAAAAGAGGTTTCATCATTTACCATAAACCTTGCCTGATATGGCAAAAAAAAAAAAAAACCAAAATCCATTAAAAACAACCCAACTGATGGGATCAGTACCATAAAGCGATTCTTGCAACTTGTAAACAACAGCAAAATGGCTATAAAACAATCCGAAATCAAAAGTTCAATCCAAACGAAGCCCCTCACCGAAGCTCGTCAGAAAAATCCTCATTCTAGCAAGGAAACGGAAAATTTTACCACGGACAGTCAAGAACTAAGGCACTTGGAGGAATGGCAACTCAATTAGTGAAAACGAGAGAAAAGGAAAGATAGCAAGACCAACACGAAAACGAGAGAGGAAGAAAGTGTTTAAACAATCCAACAATGAACGCTATTAAGACAAAAGAAGAGGATGTTGCATCCAACTCCATGACATTACGACTCAAAAGGGGGAGAACGAATTTTTGATTGCTAGTACAATAACATCTGACCCTATCAGTGTAAAAAATCATACTAAACCCCAAAAACTCACATTCGAACAACTAATGCACCTTGTGCGCCTCGTGTATTTTATCTCATGTTTTACTTAACTTCATGTACTAAAATACTTACTTTTGTTTGATTTACTGGATTTTAACTTACATAATTAGTTGTTTATTTGAATTTAGAAGAGGAAAAAAAATCCCCTTTTGGTCCTCTCTTTGACAAGTGTGTCGCCATTCTTGACCAAGGTATTCTTCTTCTTCCCTTTTCTTCGGTCTATTTTCTCTCTATTCTTCTTTTTTCTTTCTGATTTCGATCGCTTGTCTTTCTTTTAGTTTTTTTTTCCCTTCACTCATTTTTTCTTTGTGGGATTTTATTTTATAATGCTTGGGTTTCTACTCCTATCTTTTATTACAATGATTCATTTCGGTTGAGCATGTCTTGACTTCAATGTATTACAACTTGAACAATGATTTCATCAACTCCAGCTGCATCTTTATACCCTTTAGATTCTACAAGAGAATATGGACAACTTTGAACTAAATTATCTATGACTTTATGTGCTTAGGTAGCGCTTATCAAATTTATGTTGTAATAATTATGAATTTTATGTTGTTTTAAGAATTAAATGTGTTCTAAAATTGATTCTGGAGTCTTTTAGAGAAATTATGTGCTTCGCATACGAAAAGCCCGCGTCTTCGCCTTACACCAAGCACCTTGGGAAAAAAAAGTTGTTTTGCACCTCAATGTGTCTCGCACCTCTTGAAATTAAGCATCAGAGATAGTGTAGAAGTAAAGGGGTTGAGCTTTAGCCAAATCTAAATCTAAATTACTATCTTTTTGTTCTTATCTTATGTCAGAAATAATTGTTAATTAGCCAATTGACTAGATAAATGAACTTTATTGTTCTCATGGATTCTAATTGGTGGATTCGGATGGAGAATTACTGGATGTGGTACAACGAAAGATGGGTTGTACCATTATACCACCATGCACTGTGATTTTGAGACTTCATTGAGATGGGTTGTACTACATGGATACAAAGTCTCATCGAGGTTGTGCATCGCTTACTCATAGATCAATCGAAGGTTGGCTCTGGATGTGGCATCCTTCTTTGGGGTATTTACAACATCTTATTTCTCTTTTAACTTGTTCAAAACCTATATTCAATGGTTAGGCATATATCTCGGCTAAAAGTCAAAAACACTCATATCCATCTAGCTTCAGTAGAGTCCATAAATCGCTTGTGTTCATCCAATCTGATGTGAGGGGTCTAGCATCAGAGTTTGATACACAGGATGGCCTATTCTATGTGACCTTTATTGATGATTGCACGAAAATGAGTTTCTAAGGTCTTTGTTTTTTTATATAACATGATCTAAACTCAATTTCAAACTCAAGTTTGAATTCTTAGGTTAGGGGTGTATATAATCTAAATAATATTTTTCTAATGAAGGCTTATTAATCAAACTTCTTGTCGTGATACTCCTCAACAAATGGAATTGCTAAATCAAACTCTAGTTATGATAACTCGTGCCATTATAATAAATTTGGAGTTCCTACACGCATTGGTCTGAGGCACTTGCTTCCCCTAGTTACATAATCAATCGTCTTCCGAAAGAGAGTTAACATAAAACTCCACTATCCACTAGAAACTTTGAAAACTCACTTTACCGCTACGTGTTTTCAGTTGTGTTGTATAAGTCCATCTACCTAAGAAACATAGAAATAAGTTTAGAACCAAGGGTCGTTAAATGCGTCTTTGTAGGATATGGGGATAATCAAAACCTAGTAGTGATTGTGAAGTTTTCCCTCTGAAAGATGTCTCTCAAGTAGATAAGAAGGTATATAAATTGTCTCCCAGAAGCATAAGGGGAAATCCTGCAAAGGGATATGATCCTGAACACGAAGCTCAAAGGCCAAATGGCCAAATGATGAAGATTAGCCTCAAACTCATGGAATAAAAACCCCCTAATGTTACGTAACATTTGTTATGTAACCTGTTTGATAGAACGATCAAACAGTGCATGAGTTTTCACGACATTAACTGTAAAGCTCGTTATTTTACCGTTATGTTATTTGTCTACATGTTACAATTCATTAATATTGATCACTTAAATTATAGTTACTCATAAATTTTGGATTTCAAGTGCCTCATGGCTATGGTAAAATCCACCGTGTTGTGAAGTCAAGATTCTTATCTCTTATGATTAAAATAGATAAGTACAAAGAGAAGTCAAACAAGTTTGGAAAAGCAAAAGAGGCCTACCATCAAAACAACTCTTACGTACTCGCTTCACATGTCGAAGATTTTCCAATGGGGTAGTCTGGTTCAATTTCCTACAATAATTTGCACTATCAACATCAGTTCGAGAAGAATACATGAAAAAAAATCACTATGATTAATTTTGAGACAAAAGTTCTTGAATTCACAGTAAGAAAATATATCACACAAATTAAGATATTCACACATGATAATTTTAATCAAGGACGACAAAGTTGCTGAAAATTCTTCTTATGTGGCTTGGGATAATCTTTTTGAACTTGAATCTAGTTGGGGCTCAAAGGTCACGGCTACTAGCATAATAATCAAGAGCGGAGTGTTGGAAACCAATCTTATATCAATAGATGTTTGGCTAGTCAGAGTTAAAAGGTGTTCATAATCGGGTACTCGAAAAGTCGGGTATTTATTTTATTGACCCGTGTTTCGACCCGGTTACCCGATTTTATTGATAACACTTTATAAGAATAAAAGAAAAAATTAAGAACACCATTACAAATTTGAATACGGTACTGAGCATAAATCCAGGTCTTACAAAGCAACATCGGAAAACTAAGCACTTATTGATAACGCACCATTAAACCACAAGGGCATTCATGAGAGAGTTATTTAGAAAAAATTAATCACTTATTGATAAATGAACCAATACAGATTTATCGATAAATTTCAATAACACTAATTCTATTTATAATTTTTGTAGTTCTCTTGTTTTAGTAAGTGCTAAATTAAAACATAACACTTCCCCTCAATTTTAAGTTTGGTTTAATGTAATTGCTCTCTCCCTCTCTTTGAGTTTGCATCTTTAAACTCAAATATGTAAGAGTTATTTGAGTCTTAGGGTGCAAATTCAAAGGGGTAGAGGGAGTATTACTTGGTCTCAATAGTTGGGCAACCGCAATTGAGCCAGAAAATATTATTTTTTTTAAAAAAATTCTCTTGCATAACGGGTAGGAGGGTACCCGATAATAATTATTTAGTGGCCCATGACCCGACCTGGTGACTCGCAACACTTGAAAATTGACTTGCCATTTAAGATGCGGGTCGGCGGGTTTTTTACCACCCCTAGTCAAAGTTGATTAGCTCGATATTCATTTGCAATGCTAAAGATGTTGAAAAATAATGCTCTCAATTTATCTTCTTGCCCCAAGCACCCTCGGTGTTCTCAATGCACCATTAAACCTTGACCAACTTAATATCATTGTTCAAAGAACATTTCATATCGAAATCAACGATGTTGACAATCAAAAGAAAGAAACTCATTAGTCTAATGATTTCAAGATGAATGATCTGGTTTGGGGGAAGAAAATTTCTTTGGAGATGAAATACGTGAAAACTATATAAAATTCGACAACTACAACTCTACAAGGGTGGGACTAACTTAAAGTTAAAATAAGTTGTTTGTATTGAGATAAGTCGTATAAATCATCTTAGTAAGATGGCATTACTTAAATGTGAAGAATATCAATGCGATAGCCAATAGTTTAAAGATCATTACTTAGGTTGATATAGATTTAAATTGGTGGTTCTTGCATATAGAAAACTAGTAAGTTGTAAAAATAGTACCAATGAGGCAATGACACATATTGGCATACCTCACTATAGTGTTGGCAAGTTTAGGATCAATAACTGATGCAAAAACGTCAACTGTGAAATAATAAAGTATAAATTTGAATGGTTAGCAAAATATAAAAAAGTCCCAAAAAATTAAAGATTTAATCCTCAAACCATGATAAATCAATGAGGACATAACAAATGAGCGAGAAAGAGAGAGAAAAACCTGTAGGTTGATGGGTAGGTGAGAAAGGTGGTTTTCCCGGTATATGGATGATTTCCCCATAAGTATTGACCATCTTCAAATCCAGATTAATTAGCACTTTCACCTTTAAAACCTGTCAGTATCGACGATGGGTGACAATAAATTGGATGCAGCATATTATGTCATTATACATACATACAAAATGAACTGAAATTTAGGCTTAAAACCATGAGGTAAATGGAGCTAATGGCGGATCTTGGCGAGTTTTACCAAGGGAAAGCTCATGTATGCCAAGCGGGTTAAAAACAACGACAATGTATTTTGGTGCTCATCAAATGGATAGCTTTACAAGCGAAGTTGATAAGGTTTCATGATCTAATAGTTGCTTTTATTTCATCTTGTTTTTCAATTGGATACTCCCAGTCCACATTGGTGGATGTAGTATTGGGTCTCATTCTAAAGGAGAGATCTATTTTTAAAATATAAACGTAGCCCTTATAACACAATATTTTTAAAATGAATTATTACACATTATTAAAATATCCCTAATTCACCATTTCTTAGAACTCAACTTTAAAAAAAAAACCAAAGAAATAGCACACAATCATTGGCTACCATGAAGTTTAATATACAGCACATAATTGGAGATCAAATCTAATTTAAGTACTTTGAAAACGTCAATAGAAAATGTCAAAACATAAACACCAAAACTAACTGCTAATCAATTAAGCAGATAGCTACAATAGGAAGTCCTCTGCTAAAACAAAAGAATTACACAAATGCACATCTCAAAAGGAACTATGAAAACAATCCTTATTTTCTATAGTTGCGGGGATTGTATGAATCAATTATTTAAAACAGAGAGAAGTGAATAAGGGGATTCGAGGATGAAGGCTAAGCATTTTTACATGAAAAGATTGCCACTAACAATCAGATAATCCAGAACCATTAAACGTGTTCCACTTTTTCATGGAACAACTAGAAGCAGTAAAGCACGTTTGATGCTAGTGGCTGCCCCATTCATCCTCTGACTAGTGAATGAATCATCTCCATGGTACACCAACATGAGTATCAAATATTTTAAATTAATTGTAGAATTGCTAATCAGTTAAAACTCTAATAAATTCCAAGAAATTAAATATTAAACCTTAAGTTTAGAAATTTACCACTACATAAACCAAAAGCCCTAAATTGATCAACAAATATGGTTTGAAGTGGAACACTGTATAACCATCAATCATGAATGAACAAACAAAGTTTGACAATTAACAGTCAATGAAATTAAAAAACCTATAACAGTTGAAATTAAAACTTTTAGGGAAAGGAAGAAAAAGAAAACTAGAAAAGTACATACTCTTGTAGGCGGTGGCTGTGTCTGGTGTCTGCAACAGTGCTGGTGGCTTCCAGCTGGAGTCTGGCGGCAGTGGAGGTAGGTTTTAGGTCAGAAAAATGGAGAGAATTGTGAGGAAGTATCGCTTTTTCGCGTGCGACTACTGTTGCTGTAACATTGAGTTTTTTTAAAAAAAAAAAAAAAATCAGTTTCAAAATGTCTCATTTTAAACTACACAACATTCACATCAATAATCTAACAAGACTCAGACAAATCAATTTATTTTATTCTCGATCTAAATTCTATTTCAACCAGGAACAACATGCAACCACATATAATCAATAAACATAAGTTTAACGTTTAAGAAACAATTTTCAGAAATTTAGTTAAGCCAATTTCAAAATTTCATATGAAAATCAATAAGTTCTTAAAAATGAATTTTGGTGGGATGTATACCTCAATTTGAAAGAGAAAGGAAGGTAGAGAAGAAGAACCACGAAGATGTTTATTTAAGAATGAGATGCAATTAAAAGCTGATTCTCCTCATCACCATTGACATGGAGTATGAGATTGAGTTTCTCCCTTCTGATCTTAAGTGGAGAATGAAAATGTGGAAGGAAAGTTATGGCGAAAGTTAAGAAGGAGCGACTGGCGTGAGGGTTGCTGCTTGGGACTGCTGCTGCCGGTCAGACTAGAGAGAGGGAGGAGTCTAGGCATTTACGGGATTGCCGTTGGTGGTGTTCAAAACAGACACGATAGACTCGATATTAACCCGACCTTAGAACTGAATCCTACTTAACCTGGCTTCAAAATGTAATTATAATCAATCGTTAATCTATAATCTATTTATAATCTAGGAAAAATTATTTCTAAAAAGCCAACCTTTTGCCATCTGCAAATAAAGAGTCAACGTTTCATTTATTCAATAAAAAGACAACCTTTGTCTCATTTTTGCAAATAAAGAGTCAACGTTTCATTTATTTACGTATGTTTTCAACTCTAAATTTATTGAATAAATGAAACGTTGATTCTTTATTTGCAAAAATGAGACAAAGGTTGTCTTTTTATTGAATAAATGAAACTTTGACTCTTTATTTGCAGACGGCTAAAAGGTTGACTTTTTAAAAACAATTTTTCCTATAATCTATCTATAATCTATTATAATCTATTTATAAGAATTTATTACTAAAACAAAACACTGTTGACATTATCACTATTTAAAAATGCTTATTAATCACAACTTCAATAAAAATTTTCCCACCAATACTCAACGATGATGTCATTGTTTTTATGACTACTTTTTACTTTATTACTCACATTTAATGTGTGATACCCCAAATTTAGTTTGAAAAGAGATTGATAGACTACTCATATCAACAAGGTGCATCTTCTTTTCATGGAAGCACATTTGCTAAGAACTCCACAGTTAAGCGTGCTTGGTGTGGAGCAATCTTAGGATGGGTGACCTCCTGGGAAGTTTTCCTGGGTGCGCACAAGTGAGGCCAAAGTGCGCTGGAAAGACTTGTGTTGGTTTGTGGGGCTAGTCTACAGTCTCCATGAGTAGTCACCGGTGGTCCGAGGGGCCGGGGTGTTACAAATGGTATCAGAGCAACCCTGCGACCGTGGCTGATTGTGTGTTCAGCGCACCTAGCAGGGGAAAAGATCCTGAAGTGATGGTCCAACGAGGACGTTGTATTCTTAAGTGGGGGTGAGTGTGATACCCCAGATTTCGATTGAAAAGGGATTGATAGACTACTCATATAAACAAGGTGCATCTTCTTTTCTAGGGAGCCCATTTGCTAAGAACTCCACAGTTAAGCGTGCTTGGTGGAGAGTAATCTTAGGATGGGTGACCTCCTGGGAAGTTTTCCGGGTGCGCACGAGTGAGGCCAAAGTGCGCTGGAAAGACTTGTGTTGGTCTGTGGGGCTAGTCTACAGTCTCCATGAGTAGTCACCGGTGGTCCGTTGGGCCGGGGTGTTACATAATGTATTTGAAAATCATATATATCATTTTTTTTTCAAATATCTTAAAATCTTTTGATTTTGTATAATTTGTGAATTATGTCTTAAAGTTTAACTTTTGTGAATTACATCATCAATGTTTATTTTTTGCCAATTACAGCCACCAAAGTATCAAACTTTGCAGGTTCAAGCCAAAACACAGAATTCCGACCATTTTGGTGGTCGGAATTTTCGGTTAAGTGATCGAAAATATGTGTTTTTGGCCTGAACTTGTAAACTTTGATACTTTGGTGGTTGTAATTCGCAAAAAATAAACATCAAAGCTGTAATTCGCAAAAGTGTTAAACTTTCAGGATGTAATTCACAAATTATTCTTTAATTTTATTTATTAAATGAATATTATGTAGTGTATTCGGATATTTTGAGATGATTTAAACATAATATACTTTTATTAGGAATTTTTTGTTATTTATATATAATAAGTTGCTTAAATGCAATGTTTAATTCTAATACTCCTATGATTCGGCAGTGACTATTTGACTATTTTATGTAAGTAAATAATTTTACATATTTTTGTGTTAAATTTGATTTTGTAATTTGTGTGGGAAAGTTTAACAAAACCGTGCATCGCAAATCAATGTGGGACAAGAACCGATTTTCAACCGACCTAAAACACTTGACTCGAAATTGACCCGATGACCCGATTGAATGAACAGAAGGAAATGAACAAAAAACCAAATCAAGGTAAAAAGGAGTGGACCTTCTTGGATTACTGCAGAATTTCAGAGACAAGGGAAGTGTTGGCTGTTTGATTTGGGTGCAAGATCAACCAGCCAGCCATTGAATTGTTGTTGGCTATCCTTAATTGCGGAAGAATTTCAGAGACAATGGTCTTGTAATTTTCAAAACACAACCAAAATCTTGATTACCGCCTGTTTTGAGAAGCAAAACGAGAGGTTGTATTGTTTAACGCCTTTCGAAAGTCTTGAGAATGAGTGAGGAAGAAGATGGAATGAAGGCCATTACTCGCTTCCAGTTCGAGTATGGGTTTGATAGAATCAGAGGGAGGAGGAGGAAGTAAAAAAGGTTTGGGAGTAATGAAAATAAAATAAAACTTAGGGTTTGAGAATGAGAATGGCAAAGACGGTTCTCCAACAGTCCAGTCCAATGATTTTAAATTTATAAATAAGACTGATGACTAATTAGTTACTTTCTCCGTTCCGAAATACTCGCTACATTTCGATTTTGTGCACTATTCATCATTCAAGTTTATTTTGCATATTGCGACTAATGTGTAAGTAAAAATATAGTCAAGTGAGATCTTGTTTGAATCGTCTAATGACATACTTTCATAATATTAAATTTTTATAATTTTTAGATAAGTGTAGTTTAAGATATTAATGATTAAAATTGTGCATTGGATTGCGTAAAAAAGTGAAATGTAGCAAGTATTATGGAACGGATGAAGTACTTAATTTGCAAAATGGGTTGGCCCATATTTACTCGTCTATGCTATAGACGGTCTATAGCAAGAATTTGTGGGAAAAAATGATAAAAAGAAAATCAAAAGTGAGAAAAAGAAGGAAGGATACTTCGGTCTCTTGTTTCTTCGCCTACTTTAGCCCACAAATTATTAGTTATTTCACTCAATTCTTTTCGGATCTCAAATAATTCTCATTCTAATAGTTATACAAATTTCTCAATTTTAAAATATATATTGATTTCTCAATTGTTACAAATAGCATAATAGTCGGTTCCAAGAACATGAACAATCGAAAATTAGCATCCTAGGCCTTCTAGGAGCACCTTCTGGCTTCTGCAGAGCTAGACACTTGTACTTTTACACTATGTTTGGATTAGGGGTGTCAAGCAGATCATATTGGGTCATTTACAGATTCGGGTCATATATAATTGAGTCAATAAACCTTTAATTGAACTTGACCTGTTTAATTAAATTGGTTAAAATAAATACGTTAACCAGCTAAAAACCTAAATAACTTTATTTTTTCAGGTTATTTGACCTATTTATTTCAGGTCATTTGACCCATTTTTCAATTCTTTATATCACTTAGAAGGTGTTCTCTTCAACTTATTTTTTTGACTTATTACTTATTCTTATTGGAATCAGATCAGATCAGACCAGATCAGACCAGATCAGTTCAGATCAAAACTATTCAGATCAGATCAGAAAGTTTCAGATCAGACCAGACCAGATCAGATCAGATCAGACCAGATCAGATCAGATCAGATCAGAACTATTCAGATCAGATTAGAAAGTTTCAGATCAGACCAGACCAGACCAGACCAGATCAGATCAGACCAGATCAGATCAGATCAGATCAGACCAGATCAGATCAGACCAGACCATTATTATTATTATTATTATTATTATTATTATTATTATTATTATTATTATTATTATTATTATTGTTAATATTATTATTATTAATTTTGTTATTATAATATTAAAATATTATCATTATTAATATTATTATTATTATTATTATTATTATTATTATTATTTTTTTTTTTTTGGAAGATGAAAGAAATTCTATTAAACGTAGAAATCTACAAGCATGTACAAGATCAGTCCAGACCTCACCACCTGGATTCAACTATTTGCATCAGATTGCTAAGAGGGCACACCTTCTAGGAAGAGTTTCCCACCCGCATTCTTCATGTGCGTAGAATTCAGGGGAAAGGTCTCAAAAACAACTAGGAACCCATATAAGCAAAAAACTATACATCATATATGGTCCTATACATCCAACTTCTATCTCTATCAGTTTCTTTGATGCACAAAAGGGTGGAGCGGGACTTCACTTCGTACTTGATTGTCTTCAACACACCTTCAATGGATTTCACTTTAGCTTGCCATATCGCTTCATTTCGGGTTTGCCAAATCTGATACACCAGGCAACACAGGGCGATGCAAAAAACCTTCTTCTTTGTTGTAGTCATTCTCCATTTTTTTACTGCTAGGTTGCTAAGTGACGATATGCGGATATTGGAACCAAGCCATGCCATAACCGCTTCTAAACAGGATTGACTAAATCTACATGCAAAGAAAAGATGGTTAACAGACTCACTTTCGCTACCACAAAGGGGACAAGTATCATCAGGAGTTACACCCAATAGGGATAAGCGGTCCTTAGTCTTCAGCCTATTAAGGAAAGCAAGCCACAGTATGAATCTCGTTTTGGGGATAACCTGCCTCGCCCAAACTAGCCTTGCCCAGTTCACCGTCTCGAGTGGAGGTTGTAGATTCTGGTACACCTTGCTGATGGAGTACCTGCTTTGCTCAATGAAATCCCACAACTTATCCTTTACCTTGCAGATCTTCTTGAACGCCCAGCTGGAGGTGATTGGGGGATTGAACACTTTCCACCTACCACCTTTCATATACACTTCATGGACCCACTTTACCCATAGCGAGTCTTGTTTGGTGCTGATGTGCCAAGCAATTTTCCCAACTGCAGCTATGTTCCAAATCTCGATGTTCCGAATTCCTAGACCTCCATTCTTCTTGGGGGTGCAGACTTTGGGCCATCCTACGTTACCAGGAGCTGTGTTTTTGGCGTCACCATGCCAAAGATATGCACGACACACCGAATTTATTTCCTTCAGGACTTTCTTAGGGAGGATGAACATTTGGCACCAGTAGCTAGAGATACTCATGAGAACCGCATTTACCAATTGAAGTCTGGCTGCATATGTGAGATACTTTGCGTGCCAAGATCGGATTTTCTCAGTCATCTTATCAACCAGAATGTCACAGTCAGCCGCTGAGATGCGCTTTGAGGACAGGGGAACCCCAAGGTACTTGACGGGGAGCTTGCCAAGAGGGTAATGAAGAGCTCTCGCCATTTCATCTTTCTGATCATCACTTAACCCAGCTAGGAACATTGCAGATTTGTTACAGTTGGCATGGAGGCCAGAAGCCTTTGTGAAAGTATTGATGCTCTCAACCAGGACTTGTATTGAGGGGAGATCCCCTTTACTCATCAACATCAGGTCATCAGCAAAAATGAGGTGGTTAAGACCCAGTTTCTTGCATCTTGGATGAAATCTAAAGTTGCTTGATCTGCTAGAAGCTTTTAGAATTCTGGACAAGTATTCCATCCCAATGACGAAGAGGAGGGGAGATATGGGGTCGCCTTGTCTTACGCCTCTAGTTGATTGGAAAACTTCTGAGGGTTGCCCATTCACCAAAATGGTAAACCTGGCAGTGGATATGCATGTGTATATAATTCTGACAAGCTTTTCTGGGAAGTTGAGAGCTATCAGCATGTCTTTGATAAATCCCCAATCCATCATGTCGTATGCTTTGCGCAGGTCTATCTTCAGAAGGCAGCTGGCAGGGCAATTCTTCCATTCATAATGCTTCACTATGTCTTGGCATAGCAGGATGTTATGAAGAATGCTACGACCTGCAACAAAGGCTCCTTGAGAGCTATCAATAATATCATTCAACACCAGTTTAATTCTATTGCAAATCAATTTAGAGATACATTTGTACATAACATGGCAGCATGATATAGGTCTGAAGTCTCCGGGTTCATTCGGGCAAGTACTCTTGGGTATCAGAGTGATGGCTGTCACATTCCATGCATTGAGAAGGACACCTGTATTAAAGAAGTTTTGAATTGCTTGCACAATGTCTTCTCCAACCACATCCCATGCTGCTTTGTAGAAACCACTGTTGTAGCCATCTAGACCTGGAGCTTTATCCTCAGGGATGCTCCACATTGCACTCTTTATCTCATCATGGGAGAACTGCAGGTTAAGGGCATTTCTGTGATGATCATTTAGGACTGGCCCTTCGTTGATGATACCCATGTTTATTTTCTGTCTATTCTCCATATTCTCGCACATGATTCCTTTGAAGTGTTGTATAAAAGCTTCCTGGATTTTGCTCTGATCTGTGGTGATATTGCCATTGATTGTAAGGGCTCGAATGGTGTTTCTTTCCCTCCTGTTCTTTATACTCCTGTGGAAGAGCTTTGTATTTTCATCTCCATACTTCAGCCAATTAAGTTTTGCTCTTTGACTGATGTAGGATGCATAGTCTGCCTTTGCCTTACGAAGGACCTTCGTAGCTTCCTGTTCCATCTCTGCGTATATGGGATTCAAGGGATTAGAATGCATCTGATTTTGCTTTAGGCTGAGTTGTCGTTCTGCATCCCTCAGATTATCCTCAATATGGCTTTGGGCGAACTTTGCTTTTAATTCCTGCTTCAGAATCTGCATTTTTTTCAAGATTTGAAAGTTCAAGTACCCCTTAATCTCCTGTCCCCAGACTCTCCTGACAATATCTGTGAACTCTGGATCTTTGCCCCAGTGGTTGAAGAATTTGAAAGGTTTCTTTGCATTGATGGGCTTGAAAAAGTATGCTATCATTGGTGTGTGGTCAAAGTCCCCTTCAGGGTGAAAGGTAACTTCGACGTCGGGGAAGGTTTCTTCCCAACTGCAATTTCCCAGGACCCTGTCAATCTTGCTCATAACCCTAGCCTCTCCAGCTTGCTTGTTGTTCCAGGTGTAGAATCTGCCATTGTACTTCAGATCATAAAGGCCACAAGTCTCCATACAATGTCTCAAGGGGGTTGTTTCTGCAAGCCTAGGTGTGGTGCCGATCCTCTCATTAAGGTTTGCGATGCAGTTGAAATCACCCATGACAACCCATGGTTTGGAAATTTGTTGGCCCAAATCTGCAATGTGGTTAAGAAGCTCTGCTCTGGTATTTTTATCTGTTGCACCATATACAAAAGTGCATAGGAAGTTGCTGCCAACTGTAGGGAGAACCTGAAGGTGAATATATTGGCTGTGGTATTGTAAGATGTCAACTTTAACTTCCTCACTCCTCCAGGCTACTACAATTCTACCTCCTTTGTGCGAGTCTAGGTTGTGGGTGAAGCACCATCCGGGGCATATTTTCTGGTAAAGACGGCCTAGACCATTCCTCTTTACCTTTGTTTCAAGAAGACCAAACAGGCTTATGTTGTGGTTAGATATGAATCTGGCCACCTCTTCTTGTTTGCTTGCCTTATTCAGTCCTCTTACATTCCACGCTAGGATGTTATTCATTTGGTGGGATGGCGGGGTTTGTCCCCTCCATTCCCCCCTCCCCTGTAGCCACACTTATACTCTTGTCGTTTCCTTGTGTCTCTCCCGTGTTTGGCATAGGATTTTCACTATCCTCCATGCCCTGCAACAGTTCGAAGCCATTCTTGATCTGGATTATGTCACATTCTGCATTAGATAGATATTTCCCCTTATCATGCCTATTGCAGCTAGTAGATGTGTCTTTCGACGGGCAGGTATCAATTTCAGGATGCTGGTATGGTATTATGCTCATATTCATATCTGGCTCACTGCCCCCTGGATTGGTAAGAGTTGTATGATTCTGTGTTGATGTATTTTTCTTCTTACGAACCCATTTCTGTTTCACCGGCCTAAACCCATCCTCATCCACATCAAAATTCGTAGGATTTTTAGTGTGCTTAATTCCAACCCTACATTCTGTGGTCATATGTCCAAACTGGTTGCATTTGGAGCACCAAAGTGGCGTCCACTCATATTGCACCTGTTGAGTCACAAGTTCATCATGTTCATTTGTATAGTAAAGCTCTTCTGGAAACCCCTCGTTTATGTCCATATCAACAAGCACTCTTGCGAACCACATTCGCTCTTTCTTTTGAGTGGCTGTGTCAATCCTAATAGCACGCCAAAGATATCCCACAATTTTCCTAAGAGTTGATTCACCCCAATATCTAACATTGAGTTGGGGTAGTTTAACCCAAATTGGCATGGTAGTAAGACTACTCTTGTCATAAGACATATTAGGGTCCCATGGTTTGATGATAAAGGGTTTCTTATCAAACAAGAGCCCAGTCATGCTACAAGCTGCTTCTTGTTCCTGTTTTGAGTTAAATCTTACCAAAAAAACACCCTTATTCACCATGCCTACTTTATCCACATTAAGGTTCTTCCAAATACGTTTAATAAAGCCATCAACAACATGGAGGGGGGGATTGGCACCAACAACAAAACACACCACAGCATTCTCAAAGTATCTAACTTCCTCAGCAATATCATCGCTAGTTATTTTACATATAGGTCGAGATTTAGAGGGATTACCATTTTTTTGCTGTGTTATGGAGTGTGTTCCAATTCCACTGTCTCGGTGTTCCTGCAGCTGTGCTGTGTCCATGGCCTTCACGCTATTGGTAGTGGTGGGCCCATTTTCCGGTGACATTGACGGTGGTCTAGGCTGTTGGACGCCCTTCAAACTCTCTGTTTCGTCACATTGGTTACCATGAGTACTCTTGCTATCGTTCTCATCATATATGCGTACTCCAACCTCACTGACAGGCTCCGGTGGCTTTGTGGGTGACTGAGGTGTTACTAGAACCACCTCAGACCACCGTCGGCTTGTGCTAGCCTGTGGTTCATCACTGTGTTCCAAAACCCCCAATTCAATTTGAGAATTAGGGTTTTCGTTTTTGTTCTTAATCGACACTGCTACACTTTCCATACTCGACGAGGACTGTGCCATGGTGGTCGGCTTGCCTCCCTTCGTCACCGGTTCTTTCCTTGGCCGTCCACGCCCCCTAGCCACGGCGGGTCCGCCCATTTGGGTGTGGGAGAACCAGGGGAGTTCGCAGCTTTGAGAGAGAAGGTCCGGTTTTGAGAGAGTATTATTATTATTATTATTATTATTATTATTATTATTATTATTATTATTATTATTATTACTTATTACTTATTATTATTACTAATATTAATTAATTAATTACTTAATTAATAAAATAATTAATAAAAAATATATAAATAATAATTTAATAATATAAACAGTGTAATAATATTATTATATTAATTTATTTATTAATTCAAAAATATTTTTTTAATTAATTAACTAATTAGATAATAATATTATAAATGACTATTTAATAATAATAATAATGTTGATGAAATTATTATTTATTTTTTTTTTAATTAATTAATTAAATAATATTGGTATTTATTAATTAAATTCTTAATTAGATACGAATAGTAATAGTAATAATAATAATAATAATAATAATAATAATAATAATAATAATAATAATAATATAAATAATAATAGTAATAATTATAATAATAATAATAATAATAATGATAATAATAAGGGAAATTATCATTGGTGCCCCTGTGTTTTGGCCTTTTATCAATGGTCTACAATCTTTTTTTTTTTTCCAATAGCACCCCTGAGGTTCAGTCAAAGTAACAACCGTGACCCTTTTGGTATTTTTTTCCGTTAAACTTAACGGTAAACTCAATATTTAACCTAACCATGGTTAATCTTCTTTAATTCCTTTCTTCTTCAACCTTATCTTTTACAAAAATGGTGTTTTCTCTCTCTACCTCTTCCCACCATAGCTTCCTCTTCCTCACAATCCCATTCTCTCTCATCCTCTTCACTCAATCATACTTTCAATAACCCTATTTGCCAAATTTACAAAGAAGAACGATTTGCCAAATCAGCAGGTCAAGCTAATCGATTCTCTAAATCTGGTATGAACTTTTAATGAGGCGATAAACGAGATCGACAAGCTTCAAAAACAAATTCTGACTCTTCAAACAGAAAAGGAGTTTGCAAAGAGTTCTTATGAAAGCGTGTATGCCAAGTACTGGGACATTGATGAACAAATCAGTGGAACACAAGAAAAAATCTCAAAGTTACAAGATGAATTTGGGGTATCCCAAGTTATCGAGGATGAGGAAGCCCGGACTCTGATGGCGGAAGCAGCTATTAAGTCATGCAATGACGCCTTGGCTGAGTTACAGGAGAAGCAAGACAGAACTACCAACGATTTTATCTCTTAATACTCTCCTTGTTCCCCTAAAACTCAATTTCTCTAACCTAACCAAACAAAAACTACCCAAATAAATTTATGCAGTGAGTAATTACAATCAACATTAAAAATTTTGAATTAAATTTTAATATTTCTACATTTAGCATCTAGGTAATAAAGAAGATGTAAGTTCTTACTTTTTTTTTCTCTTCTCTTTAATTCAATATATCAGTGTAGCTTTTTGTATCAATTTTTCAGAAAATTTTGTTCAATTAGTGATTAAATTTGCAGGTTTTATTTGGAATAATGATAAAAATTGTAACTTGTTCTCAATTTGTTTGTGAAGTATGTAAAATTAAATTGTTTAGTTAATTGTTTGTGTTTGGTCATTGACAACGTTAGCAAGAATGTCAAATTTCTATGTAATTTCATTCTCCATTTTTGTGAAAGAAAATGTTGAAGAAGAAAGGAATTAAAGAAGATTAACCATGGTTAGGTTAAATATTGAGTTTACCGTTAAGTTTAACGGAAAAAATACCAAAAGGGTCACGGTTGTTACTTTGACTGAACCTCAGGGGTGCTATTGGAAAAAAAAAAGATTGTAGACCATTGATAAAAGGCTAAAACACAGGGGCACCAATGATAATTTCCCTAATAATAATAATCCTTCACAAAAAAAAAAAAAAAAAAAAAAAAAAAAATAATAATAATAATAATAATAATAATAATAATAATAATAATAATAATAATAACTTTATGAAATCAAATCAGATCAGATCAGATCAGACCAGATCAGATCAGACCAGATCAGACCAGACCAGATCAGATCAGATCAGATCAGACCAGATCAGAAAGATTCAGATCAGATCAGACTGAATCAGACCAAATCAGATCAGATCAGATCAGACCTTAGTAAATTTAGACCTTATCCAATCAGATCAGACGAAGAGAACAGACCCTTACTCTTTAAATCAAAATTAAAAACTAAATATATAAACCAATACATTGTCATTCATATTTCATATTACATTGCCATTTACATTTAGTAATATACATTCTTCAACCGTTCAATGGAAACCATCTTGTTGACTGCAATAGTACTTTTAAAATTCCATAAGATCATCTTCTATTCAGCAACTAGCTTTTTTTATTCAAAAGGAGGTGGGTGCTCAGCTTGTCACTCGGCTCCCCACCAATTTCTGGGTTCATCGTACTTCCTTTATAGATGACGCATGGTGATAAGAACAAAAAAATTTTCCATTAGAGTCTTAAACAGAGAAGAACATCAAATTGTGTTAATGTGCTTCATGTAGATGGGGTTGTTGTTAGTAATATGGATCAAATTCATCCTGCTTTTAATGCTTTCTGTTCTAATCTTCTGTGTTGTGCCTTCGCCTAACAGAAGGAAAATCAATATGAATGTGATTCATGCAGGTCCTATTTAGAATGATGACTTGAGATCTCAATTAAATCTATCCTTTTCTGCTGATGAGATCAAGAGAGTTATGTGGAGCATCCCGGATAGTAAAGCTCCTGGATTATATGGCTACAACAGTAAATTCTATAAAGCTGATTGGGCTGTTGTGGGGAATGATGTTGTTAGTGTTATTCAACAATTTTTTGTGACTGGTAAGGTCTTAAAAGTCTGGAATGCTACAGCTATTACTCTTATGCCTAAAATCCCTAGCCCTACTGTTTATGGTGATTTTAAACCCATAGCTTGTGTTCATACTTTATATAAGTGCATTTTCAAACTCATTTGTTCTAGACTATCGATGGTACAGAATCATTTGATTAGTCCAAATCAAGGGGCTTTTATAGCTGGTAGGAATATTATTCGGAATATCCTCCTTTGCCAAGATATTATTCGTCATCATACTAGGAAGAGTTGAGCCTCTAGTTGTTTGGTGAAGATTAATTTGAAAAAAGCTTATGATACGATGGATTGGTTCTTTATTAAGGATATGCTTATTGCTCTTGGTTTCCCTCATTACTTGATTGTGAAGATTGTTTTCACCTGCATATCTACAGCTTCCTTCTCTTTGGTTATCAATGGTGTTCCTTTGCCAAGGCTTCAAGCCAAAATGGATCTTAGACAAGGGGACCCAATATCTCCAATATTATTCGTAATTGGGATGGAATATCTCTCCAAGATTCTAAAGTGTACTAGTGCTAATCCTCTCTTCAAATACTCCCTCCAACTTAACCAAGTTGTCCCATTTTCTATTATGAGTAATTCACTTAAGTTGTCTCATTTCTATTTTTGGTAATGATTTTTTTTACCTAAATACCCCCACTTTTATTACTCTCAATACCCAACTACTACCTTTACAATTAACTTAATCAATTAAAATACCCAACTACCCCCACTTTTACTACTCCCAATACCTAACTACCACCTTTACAATTAATTTAATCAATTAAAATACCCCACCATTCCACTCTTAAAAACCGTGCCCAACCCAAATGGGACAACTTGGTTGAGTTGGAGGGAGTATCACTCTAGGTGCAAAACCATCAAGCTTAATTACCTTTGTTTTGCTGGTGACTTGATGTTTTTCTCTAAAGGGGACCTTAGCTCTATTCAAATTATATATAAGGGGTTAGATGTCTTTGCTCTTTCATCTGGTCTGTGTGCTAATACTTTCAAATCTGCCATTTATTTAGCTGGTGTTCCTGAGCAGCAGCAGAGGGACATTCTTAATCATATTTCTCTTCCTCTTGGTAAGCTTCTTTTTAAGTACTTGGGTCTTCCTTTGAATTTTAAATGCTCATCAATTGCAGATTGTGAGAAGTTGGTAGATAAAATGACTGCTAGAATTAGAGGTTGGCAAGGGAAGCAGCTCTCTGATGTTGCTCGTTTGCAGCTTGTGTATTTAGTTCTGATGAGCATCACTACCTACTGGCTACTGGTGTCAGATTTTTGTCTTACCAAAAAATGTGATTAAAGCTATGAATTCTATTTGTAGGGCTTTCTTGTGGCACTATAATAGTCAAGAAACAAAACCTGAAAATGTGAACTGGGAGTCTCTTTGTAGGCCTAAGAAGGAGGGTGCTTTGGGAATTTGGAACCTTGAGCTCTAGAATAGGGGTGCTCTAGGTAAAATTATTTGGCACTTGAGTTGCATGCATGAATCTCTTTGGGTTCGTTGAATCTATGGTGTCTATACTAAGGGTGGTCGTTGGATGATCTTTAACCCGCCTCCCACTGCTATACGTAAAATTGTTTGGCATTTGAGTTGCCGCTTATAACATCAATACAGTTTATAAAGAGTTGATTGGATCTAATTTTCGTGTTAATTGGTGTAAGCTTGTTTGGCATATGTCTTCAATTCCTAAAGTTCGCTTCATTTTTTGGTTGGCAATACTTAACAAACTTAAAACAAAGGATCATCAAATGAGATTTGGTGTTACTCCAGATGACTACTGCCCTCTTTGATGTATGGATAATGAGTCCTCTTCCCATTTGTTCTTCAGTTATGCTTTTAATCTTTTGAATTTATGGCTTGGTATAGCTCCTATTGTTTCCCTTCAAGCTGTTTCTCCAAGCAAGTGGAAG
Source organism: Amaranthus palmeri (assembly GCA_019776075.1). Classification (NCBI taxonomy): domain Eukaryota; kingdom Viridiplantae; phylum Streptophyta; class Magnoliopsida; order Caryophyllales; family Amaranthaceae; genus Amaranthus; species Amaranthus palmeri. The sequence goes on from JAAKBH010000330.1 coordinate 77,269, forward strand.
GTTTCTCCTGATGTGGAGATTATGACTAGTTTATGTTGCTTATGCTATCATGTATGGAGAGCAAGGAATGAGGCTGTCTGGCTCTTCAGATTGAGTACCCCTGATGTGGTGATACATAGGCTTAGACAGGAGGTGAAGTGGCGAATATTTGCTCTATACCCACCTTTCTCGGAGGACTGGTTTAGACTTTTGTTCTTGTAGTAATCTTCTCTTGTATAGTTTTGTTTCCTCTTTTGATGACTTTTTCCTCTCCTTTTGCACATGAAGAGTGAGTTAGGGCAACCCTTCTTAGAAGGCGTGCCCTTTCTTCATACTGATGCAGTTTCAAAGGACGGTTGTAGACTTGTAGTTGCCATGTCTTAGTTTTGTACTAGTCCATATTTTTGGTGCAATGGAAAGCTTTTTCATTTTTCAAATAATAATAATAATAATAATAATAATCATAACAATAAATAAACATGATTTGATCTGAGCTGGTATGATTTGGTCTGAATTATTTTTTATCTGATCTGAATTGATCAGGTCTGGTCTATTCTGATCTGATTCAATAAGAATAAGTAATAAGTTCAAAAAATAAGTTGAAGAGAACAGATCCTAAGTAGCAATTTTAAATACTTTTTCGTGGGTATTAATTAAGTGTAAGAAGGTATTAAAAATAATATAAATAGATATTAAGGATTAAGGGTGTTTAATGAGCTAGATAAGGGTCAGACCAGGCTAGGCTTAAGTAAATCAGACCCTCTTTCGAGAGACAGTTTATACTATCAGTTTTTTTAAATACTTCAGTCTATAGACGTCTGTTAAGATCCCAGCCCATATCTCCCTTTTAACTTACAAAACCACAAATCAGTTTTTTTTAAAAAAATTTATCAATTGGGTCAGTCCCTAAACTTGAGACGTCTATTGTATAGACGCTCTCAAGTAAGAATTTGTGTAAATAAATATGGGTCGGGTTGGATAAGGGCCTTTTAAACATAATGCGTGCTTTAAATGGGTCGGCCTTTGAAAGCATTGCGTGGCCCAAAGCCCGGCCCAACCCGACCCATTTTTATTATTAGAATTTTTTTTAATTCATATTTATCAAATTATAACAATTAAATTATCCTTTATAATAATTAAATTGAAAAAATTTTAATAATCTTCATTGACATTGTCATTTATAATATTTAAATGAAAAAATTTTAATAATCTTCATTGACATTGTCATCTATAATATTTAAATTATACATTACTTAGGCTATTTATAAAGACTTGTTTCTAATCCTTATTAAGTCCTTTTATAGTCCGCTTCATTTTAATTATAATAAAACCCATTGTAAATCAGGCCTTACAAAGCTCTTCCAAATATGAGCATGATAAGGGTGTAAAATGGAGGCCTAGTCCATTAAACAAACATCATCATAAAATATATTAATTCAAAAACATTTTTGCCACTTGTCAGTTGTCACACTATAGTAGCATTTGTTCCAAGTGTCATTTCCATAAGCATTTGTGTCATTTGTCACTTCATATAAACATTTGTTTAAAGTGTCACTTCATAATATGTATGTATTTTTAATAGTAATAATCATTTAATAAATATTTCTTAATAGTAAGTATTAATGTAAAAATTTTGAACGAAAATCATGCATAACACGGGTATAGTCCCAGTAACAATAATAATAATGGATGGTAAAAATAATGCCTGTAATATAACATAACATAATATAAACATAAACATAAAGAGAATGTTTATGTAAAAGGATAGGAGTACTATTAATTCAAATAATACAACAACATTTGACATAAATATGAGTAATAATCACTCCAAATTCAATGATAAATACTTGCATTGTTTCTAATCTCAGGCCCAGATTAGCATATATTGCTAAATTATTTATGTAATTCGTTAAGAAATATTTAGGGTGCATGGGTTGTGGATCAGTGGCAGGTTAGTTCAAAACCTTGATCATAATCGCAAGTATATGGTGCGCAACAGGGTAGCTGACCTCGTGGGTCGTAGCCGCACCAAGTCCCCCAACTGAGGCAGCCTTGACCCACCCCTCCGACCATATTTATAATCTGCGACAGAGGAAACTGATTCATCATCAGCTTGCGGTTCATTGGAACCGCCTTGCCGGATTCATCAGCAGAGGCAGAGCTCATTGCTAACACAACAAGTGATAGCATGAACACCACAAGTGCAATCCCATTTTGCTTCATTTTTATTGTATGTTTTTAGTTTTGTTTTTGAATGTTGTATGTTGTTGTGTTTTGGTTTGTGAATTGGAATGGATTTGGCCCCTTTAAATAGACGCGGGGCTGGTCCTATAAGGGGCTAGTTGGTGCGTTCTTTTCAAAATTAAAGAACCGATATTTCTTATGTTGTAACAGTGTATGAAACTGCAATTTGGGTCGGGATATTTTATGGTTTTGGACGATATTTTGACGCTATGATAAACGCATTACTCTTGTACTGCACAGAGCCGTCTTGGAAAATTTAGGGGCCTTATGCTAAATTTTTTGTGTGTCTTATTTATAGTTGAAAGAGGAGGTCTTGGAGCCTCAAATAGTAGAGAAACAATGTGGAAGAAGAGTAAGAAAAACAGAGCAATAAATCAAGAGACAAACAACAACAATGTATGAGGTATCTAAGGATACCTCCCCCTCAAAAAGTATCTTGTCATTAATGAATCACACATTACACTAATGACTCAACTCACACTTGAGAACAAGCTCTCAAGATAGTGTATCCATTCAACAATGGAAGACACCCACAAACTAATACAAGAAGAAGAGACTCTCTTGGTTTCTCTAAACCCTAGCCTATTCTAACGTGTATTAGCTTCTCTCTTACTTCTCCTAATGTTCTAAGGACCCTTATATAGTCCCAAGACCCATTAGAAAAGACCTAGCACAAAAGGGCTTAAAGCCCATCAAAACCGAACACAAAACAGAAACTGCATACTCGCGTGATCTGCTTGCCGCTCGACCGAGCAACGTGGCTCAACCAGATCGAGCGGCAGGTCTGGAGTTTCTGCCTTGCTTCTTCACATGTGCTCGACCCATGGCTCGCCTGTGGCAGCCTTTGCTCGACCCACTCGAGCACTCTTCAACATTGGGCTGCTACACTTCTCTTCTCATGCTCCATCACATGAGCATGCATCCTTAATCCATCATCATTCGTCACTTCAAAAGGTCACTTGTCTTCGTCGCACCCTTACCACGGCACCTCGAAGACCCTCCAAATGTGTGAGAATTTGGTCTTGCTTTAACAATAGTAAATATAATACTTTCTCCAACTCAATTCAATTGTCCCATTTGAGTTGGGCACGGATATTAAGAGTGAGATGGGGTCCACCAAAAAGGTGGTAGTTCGGTATTTTAATTGATTAAATTAATTGTAAAGGTGGTGGTTGGATATTGGGAATTGAAAAAGTAGGGATATTTAGATTAAAAAAATAGACAAAAAAGAAAATGGGACAATTGAAGTGAATTGCCCAAATAAGGAAATGAAACAATTGAAATGAGTTGAAGGGAGTATATTTTATCAATAAATTTAACATATTTCTTTTTTTTATTAACTTTTTCATATACGGGATAAAGAGGGGCCCTGTGCGGTCGATCACCTCGCACACCCTCAAAGACCCCTCTAGACTACTGCATCGCCATTTCGTTAGCACGATCGTAACTGCAAATGCTTTATTTATAATGTGTCAACAATAAAAAAAATAGAAAAAACCGCTTTAATATTTAATAGTTAGAAATTTATGATAATATATTTAGTAGTTAAGGGCCATAATTAATATTTCGCCTCAGATCTTTCAGAGTAGAGCTACTAGATTTTTAGATGATGAAATATCAATGTGTTAAGTGTGGAAGAAAATGAAATACGCATAATGCATGGATATTATGTTTATGAGGAGTGAAGATGATCACAACTGTGTGGTTTTGTTTTCTTTAAAAATTAATTTCAATGCACATTTTTCTTGTTAATATGGTTGGAAGTTGGACTATATTTTAATATACCTACCGGGTACCACTAATTTATATTATATTGGTTTGCAATAAATCATTGTGGGACATCAAACTATATTTTCTAACCGTTAAGAAATATGGATAGAGTTAAATGTGTAGCAGGTGCTTTTTTGAGAGACCGTTTTTTGTAAAGAGGACTCTTAAAAGTCTAGCCCCAATTTATATTTAGAATTGTAACAAAAAATAGTAGAATTGAATTGGACTTTTGAGAGCCGTTTTTACAGAAGACGGTCTCGTGTAAGAATTTGTGAATGTGTAGATGTATTGAAAGAAAAGAGCGGTTTGAATAGTGGAGGTGGTGGTGGTGGTAGTGTTGGGGTGGGAGAATGGTGGTGAATGAGTAGAAGTAAAGAGAGGTTGAGGAAGGAGGATTTGGGTAATTAGGTAAGATTAATGAATTTAATTGAAGGTCAAAGATCATTTACCTTGATCCACTGCTTTTTAAGAAAAAATCGAATATGCTACAACTGGGTTTTGAACACATGACTAAAAGATTGCAAGGCAAGAGTATAACCATCTCTACTATCCCACTTTTCTAATTAAATGGGATTTCAATTGTAATTAATTATGTCTAACTGCACTAACGAAACAAGTAATAAATTTTAATTATTGTCGTTACATTTTCCAATATATATTTAAACCTTTATTCCAATTATTCCCCTCTTTCATGGTTCAACAAACAGCCGACCACCCTCCACCACGTTAACTGTCGTGTGTCGGCCTGTCACCACTACCGCCGCCCATCAAACCACCAGCCCCCACCACAATTCCTTAATTTAAGAAAAAAAGCTAATTCTTTTATGTTGTATTTGGGAACAAGTATTTTATTTTAAATTATGGATTTCAATTATGAAATCATAAACGAAGACTTGAGAACGACAAGGCTTGGATAATCATTCTCAAATCCTCAAATTTAACTACTTTGAAAACAATGGTGGAATTTGATCCAAATTCAAATTTGAAAATTTTAATTTGCCAAACAATAGATTTTAACCAATTCCAAATTTCCAAATGAAATCATTGTTCCCAAACATGACATTATTGAATTGTAATTTTAAATATAATCAAGAAACTTTTACAATTATTGATTTTAATTTTATTTAGCTTTTGCTTAATTGATTATTAATTATGTTAATTTAGTATTATAATCAATCAATTAATATTAAAATTTGATTAATATTTTTCTCTCTTATAAATTATAATGATCATGTGAATATGGAATTTGCTTGAAGTGTAGTTATAATTCATTGTCATTCTTGTTTTATAATTTTCTTTTAGTTGCCCCACTTTTTTCCCTTTTATTAGATTAGGGTCTTTGTGCATATGATGAAGTCTTCATATGAAAAGTAGTAGATAATTTCACAAGTGATAATTTATATATTGATGATTTTTTGAATTTCTTTATTGAATTATTTTTTATTAAGTGTGCTCCCATTAAGTTTATGTTCTGGATCCGCCACTGCATTCGGTGAAATGGTTGTATTATTGTCGTATTTGGTAACTTCAAGATTGTTTGTAAAAAAAAAAAAAAACTTTGCGGTTGTTTATTTGAAGATGACTATTCTTTTTATTATCATATGAATTAATGACATATATTTATAAGCGTAGTAGTAATTATGTAGTGGTAGACTTTTAAAGCCAACTAACAATATTAAATTTTACCTTTTATTCTTAGTATTACGAAATTTGAACAATTTATTTATTGTACTATAAATAAATAAATAATATAATAATAAAATATTAAATGCAAAAAATAATATTTTAAAACAAATGTCAAAATAATTTTATATAACCAGTTAACCACATAGAACAATAGTAAAAGTACAAATATACTTGACTTAGATTATCATAAACACAACTAAAATAATGTTGTAACATGTTCGATCCCTGCTTATTTTTAATTATCTATCTACGACTACATGCATTTTGATATTCAGCTAGCATTATATATATATATATATATATATATATATATATATATATATATATATATATATATATATATATATATATATATATATATATATATATATATATATATATATATATATATATATATATATATAATTTGTTTATTGTTGAATATGGATCAGAATTTGGAAATACAAAATAATAATAATTGGTTGCATATAAATATAATTATATTTATTGTTGGATCATAAATAATTCACAAATCATTTCTAATTGGACCGACTCATTATATATTTTTAAAATATTATAAGTAGGCATTAAGAATGATGTAAGGAGACAATTAAGATATTGAAAGTAGGCATTAAAGATACGATAAGTAAGCATTAAGAATAATATAAGTAGACATTAAGATTAGGTTAGTACTAAGGATATATTATATATTTTTATTATTTTTATTTTTATTATTATTATTATTATTATTATTATTATTATTATTATTATTATTTTTCTTTTTATCTATAACGATGCAGGTTCTTCTCCTCATCTTTTCTTGAGCCGGGGGATGGACTCCTTTTGGTCGTGCTCTCCTTTGTGGATATGAGTTGCCGCCGTCCTTCCCTCCCCAGACCCTGTCTATAGTTCTCTATGGACGCGATACATTGGGTAGGATGATGATGATGATGATGATGCTGCTGTTTAAGATACGTCTCTCAAAGAAACGGTTTCTCAAGAGACATTGTAATTCAAAACCAGGATCATAATCGCTACAATATGGTGGACAATAGTGCTAGAGTATATAACATATCTTTGGGCTTCAACCATATTCTTAAGCTTTTGGTTGTGTTGGTTCTTTGACATGGTATCAGAAGCCACTGTGACAAGAGGTCACAGGTTCGAATCTCAACCACCCCTCATTTAAAGTGTAATAAGTAGCATCAGGTATGAGGTTGGGCTCTGTGTTGCATCCACATGTCTAGTCCAAAGGCTCTTGTATATAATATATCTTGGGGGCCTTTACAATCAGCTTTAAGCTTTTGATTGAGTTGATTCTTGACAAATGTGAATTATAAAACTTGGTTTAATAGTCTCACCTATATATATTTCCGTGTCGTTTATTAGCTTGAGATTACTTGACTTGGTTTGCAATTTGTCCCAATAAATTTGTGATTTGCGTTTCATTTATTTTTTAACCAATTACATTGGAGCTTGACTCTATTTTGCTGTTTATTGAACCAAATGATAGAAATAGAGTTTATGTTATACCCCCTCTGTTCCTTTTTGTTTTTCCATCTTATTAAAATGGGTAGTTTAATTTCATAAGTTTTTCCACTTTAGAATACTTTTCATTTTTGGAATGTTTTCATCCTACTTTTACCCCTTAAAACCCCACTTTACTTATTTCACACTACTATTTAAATATTTTTTCTTTCATACTTCCAATACAATCATTACATTACACTATTATTTAATTATTTTTTCTCTTATACTTCCAATACAATCATTACTTCCCACTACTATATAATTAAAATAATACCCACTACCACCAAGATTCCATTTTTCTTAATCTTGGTGAAAAACCTAAATAGGAACATCAAAAAGGAACGGACAGAATAAATATCATGAATTTTTTTATTAATATCATGCATCAACGTTCATGAGTTTTTGTTATAATTAATTTTATCTTTAATGAAAATTGTATAAGGTTCAGGGAATTAATAAAAAAAATAGTATTTTTTAGATAATGTATATACTTCTATTTTATTGAATGATGAATTTAGTAGAGGAAAAGTGAAGACTATAAATTAAAAAAAATTAAAATTGAAAAAAATACATATGGACCACAACTAGTAGATATGTATTTATAAAGCTAATGGAAAACATGTAAGGATCATAAGAAATATAAAAATGTAAAAATGAAATTAGTGGAAAATATGAGAGCCATAAGCATTATAAAAGTTATAAAATAAGAATAGACAAAGTTATTTAATCCAAATATTTTGATTTAAATAAATATTTTGTTTTTTATGAAAACAATAAATAAATAGTCGAAAATAACAAATAAAATCATCATACAATTTAATAAAAGGACCGGAAAATTCCACGTGTCAACCTCATATAGTTCCATTAGATAGAATAATTTAATATGTTGATGAAAATAAAATTAATTAACCTGTCACTTTTTAGACCTTCCAAAAATTAACTAGATTGAGTAATTTACCATTTTTGAAAACTGAATAAATCATATTAAAGGACTGGAAACTTCCACGTGTCAGCCTCATATAGTTCCATTAGATAGAAGAATTTAATATGTTGATGAAAATAAAATTAATTAACCTGTCATTTTTAGACCTTCCAAAAATCAACTAGATTGAGTAATTTACCATTTTTGAAAACTAAATAAATTCAATTATTTTGGTTAAGATTGAGCTATATTTGATAAATTATTGATTTGAGTTTTTTCATACATTTTTTTAAATGTATTTTTACACACCTTAAATATTTTCAATCATACAATCATACAATACTATATAAGTGTTGGAAAATTACAAGTGTCATCCTCTAAGGAGGCATGACAAATATAATTATTTTAGTGGATGATATTTTATTATATGACAATATTTACCTAAATTAGACTTTAATTATGTTTAAATTTAGAGCTAAATTAGATATAGTAAGGAGTATAATTTATTATAGCAAATCTATATAACTCACCTCAAATTTAATATATTTAATTGACTGAAAAAGTGATGTATTCAATAAATAATTTTTAAAAAATCAATATTTAATTTTACTTTTAAAAAAAATTATATATTTGATAAATTTAATCCTGATAATATATTATTGCATCAATTAATAAATTAAAAAATGATAAGAAACTACCAAAATAAGGTCTATTTGCAAAAAACTATCTTATGTAATTTTTTTTTGTAAAAAACTACCTAATCTAATATATTTCTTGCAAATGACTACCACTTAACGGAAAATATTAATTGACCGTTAAATTTGAGGGTTTGACCAATTTGCGAGGTTAAGTTGTCTATGCGGCAGTATCTCATTAGTCCTCTTATTTTTAAATAATTTAAATAAAAACACATAAGTTAACATAATAAAAATAAAAGATATTTAACGTCATTTTTACCCATTATAACGATTTTTTTCAAAAAAATGGACGCCGTGATTACCCTTATGGGATAACTCTTTCGAAAATCCGGTCGAAACAAGTACTTATTCGCCTACTTTCCGACATGTAAACCGAAAAAAATCGTTATGGTGGGTAAAAATGACGTTAAATATCTTTTTCGGTTTGCATATCGAAAAATAGACAAATAAGTACTTGTTTCGACCGGATTAGGTAGTTTTTTGCAAAAAAATTTACATAAGGTAGTTTTTTGCAAATAGACCTATAAATCAGGTAGTTTCTTATAATTTTTCCTTAATAAATTTGTTTTTCACATTAAAATCTTCATTCAATTTCTTCTCAAATCTCAACTCTCTCTCCGTGTACCGAGCATAGGCACTATACACCGCCACTATGAACCCCTAGCTTCAAGAGGCAAAGGTATGAAGGTATCTACTTTTCCTATTTTCATATATACTAGATAGATTCCCGTGATAAACACGGTTTATTAATTATTTAAATAAACAATTATTAATATTATATATGTAATTAATTATTATATGAATCAAAACAAAATTATTGGTTTATAAAAATGGTATATTTTTCGCTAATATAAAATAAAAAATAAAAAAATAAAAAATAAAAAAATAAAAAACATTCTAATCAAAATTGGAAAAGTTTTTTATGTGTCCAAATCTTCTATTGCTTCTATAATATCTCGTTAATTTTCGATTAAATTTTTTTCGGTTATTATATGAGTATGTTATATAATAATATTCTATGACTTGTGAGCAATTTATATTTAAAAATATTAACGGGTTGCTCCCTAGTTTTTATTACGATAAAATTTATATAATAATAATAATAATAATAATAATAATAATAATATAAAATTTACCTTGCCAAAAATAATAATAATAATAATAATAATAATAATAATAATAATAATAATAATAATAATAATACCCTTCCTGGAAAATGGTCTCCGGTTCCACACTGATGCAAATAGGTTTTTCCGAGTTCCAGTCTATGATGTATATGGTTTTTTTTCTGGTGAATGAAAAAGTCTTTTATTTGCCAAAAAAATAAAAAAAATAAAATAATAATAATAATAATAATAATAATAATAATAATAATAATAATAATAATAATAATAATAATAATAATATTAAATTTACCTTGCCAAAAAATAACAATAATAATAATAATAATAATAATAATAATAATAATAATAATAATAATAATAATAATAATAATAATAATAATAATAATAATAGTATCTTGTCGGTCTTTTTTATGGCACGATGATTTTACCAAAAGTTTTGGAGGTAACGTCAGTTGGTCTAAGGTCTGCTAACCGAAAAGTAGTGACCTAAGTATCCGAAACCTTGATGTATGGAATTTAGTGTCTGTGGGCAAGCTTGCCTGACATATCAGTTTAATGCAGGAGTTCTTATGGATCAAATGGATGCACAAAGTTTCTCTTCAACCCTTCCATAACGGTTAGTTGGGTAGTTGGGCTCTGAAGAGGCTCTGATATGTAAAGCTTCAATTAAATGAGTGGATGTGCAGACAGAACCATTGATAAATTGGTTTAAATGGGTGTACGTTTGCCTAATGTGCAATGCTGCACCCGAGTCTATTGATCAATGATCATATCTTTGTTCAATGTATTTTTAGCATACATTGTTTGTAGTTTATGGAGCAGTGGCTAGCTATTCGAATCCCTCATGGTCTACACAGACTTGTTTTCAAGAAATGTCATGGTCGTAGATTCCTGATCCTCACCAGTATTTGCAGCCTTACCTATATGGTCTGACGAACTCAGAATAAAACTATTTGAATAATGAGTATGAACACTGTTGTTGTTGTTACTAAAAAGACCCTCTAGTAAGTGAAGTGTAAAACTTTAAATTGTGAGTGATTACTTTAAATTTATAATCAATCACTTTAGATTTATTACCCTTGGAATTTTAAGTTCCTAGGAAATGGTATTATTCTAATTTGTTTCGTTGTCCAAAAATCTTAAATTCCTAGGAATTATAAAATCCAAGGGAAGTTAATTTCTATGAGACATAGGAATTAGGTTACCATATATCCCCTTAGTCATTAACAATTCCCATGAATTATTTTTAAGGAAATGAAAATACCTATTGTCAACCCTTCCATAACCCTTTATTCTTATTTTAAGTTCCTAGGAAATGGTATTATTTTAATTTGTTTCGTTGCCAAAAAATCTTAAATTCCTAGGAATCATAAAATTCAAGGGAAGTTACTTTCTATGAGACATAGGAATTATGTTACCATATATACCCTTAGTCATTAATAATTCCCATGAATTACTTCCAATAAATTAAATTCCAATGAATTACAACTTCCCATATTATTTAAATTTTACGTCAACCAAACTACTCCAAAATGTACATTCAATCGCTCTAATAAAAATTGTCTCACTATAACTATATCAATATCATTTAGAATGGGCTAAATGAAGTATGGAAAACTTGGGCCATCATAATAGACCCAATGAAAACCTTACTTATTCTCGTCTTGAGTCTATTTAATTCAATCAAATCTTCATCTCGTTTTCGACATTAGAGTATACAGACAGGTTTGGCAAAAACCCTTTTTCTCTCTCTCACTCTCTAAATTTCTTATTCTATTGTTTTGTCTTTTAATTTGATTAGAATCGGTTAATTTCTTTGGGATAACTCAATCAAATCTTCATCTCTATGCCAATTGCCAGCCGTTTTTGACATAATCTCTCTCTAAATTTCTTATTCTATGCTTTTGTCTTTAATTTGATTCTAATCGCTTAATTCAAACCAATTTCTTTTAAAAACAACAAAATCAGTTAAGATTTTCAATGTTTTATAATCTGATTGAAGATGCCTTCTGTATAACCTAATAATTGAAACTTTTGAAGATATTTTTGAAGATTGATCCAGAAAATCATATGTAAGTTCACTTTTATCTTTTTGTTTTTTGGTTGCTAAAAAATAAAAACTGTTTATCATTGTTAATACTCAAAAACAAATAAAAATTGTTTATCATTGTTTTATGCTAATGAAGTGTGTTTGGTTACTGTGTTTTTGATAGTCATATGAGTTATGTTAATATATAGAAAATATTCAGGTAAGATGATAACTTTTTAGAGAAGTGCTTTCGGCGGGAAACGAATCATTGTGGTAGTGATACGTGTCACATTAACATATTGCTTTAGTATAGTTTATGATTTTCAACTATAGTTGAATAAATAAATCAGGTTGACATAATGCTTAGTGAGTTTTAATTTTAAATATACTATTGTAATTCCAACTTCCCACTAAGTATAGTATCTTTATTTGTTTATACTTTTCTCTTAGAAAAAACCAACACAATAGAGTTACGATTGCAGTGCTTTAATGAACTTTGAACTGCATAATTAAGATTTTTGATGGAGTATTCTATTTATTATCAAGCTAAAATTTAAATTAAATTTAATTTATAAGTTTTGAACCCTAAATCCTTGGTAATATTGTAGTTTGCAATTTTTTAGATTGATAAACAGTTAAAGGAATAAAGATGGCGAAGAAACGAAAACAATTCCATAGTTCCGATGACAATGTCATTAAGGATACTGTAGATTATGAATTTCACTCGAAAAACAACAGTATATGTGCTATTGAGGCGCCACTTGGTAGAAAAGCGACTACCATTTTTGTTCTCGAAAACGCCTCACTTCATATGGCTTTTGTTCGCAAGGTTTGCAATTTTTTTTCTAGGTTTTGAAATTTTATATTATTGATTTTTTATTTTATTTTTGACTTTGAATGAAATATATATTTTATTTTAGAAGAAAAAGATTTTAAGTTCCCAAGAAGATGGTAGCTATTTGTTGAAGCAAGGCAAGAATCCCGATAATTATCGCCCCGACATCTTCTATGAGGTTACTTGCTTTAATCCAATGTTGTTTATAATATTGTTTATGTATTTAAATTTTAATGCAAGAATTTTGAGAAGTTTGTCTACTTGTTTAATTGCTGTGAATGAGCTATTATATTTGGTGATTAACAAACAAGAACAAATGTACAAATAAACCACAAAAACAAAGCACAACAATAATAAACCAAAAACACAAGATTTATGAGGTATCTATGGTTACCTCCCTTTCAAATTATGTTTACTTTCATTAATGTATCAATGAGAAGCCACATACAAGCTTTGAGAACAATTTCTCAAAGCAAAGACCTCACCTTTAATGGTAGTCTCACACAAACACTCTAATACAATGAAGAACTCTCTTGGTTTTGAACCCTAGTAGCTTCTTGTGTATAAGACTCAATCTCGTACTCCTAATGAAGTTTTGAGGACCCTTATATAGCCCTACAATTGATTAGGAAACCTCAAGACAAATGGCTTAAAAGCCCAAGCAAAATCCTGCAAGAAACAAAACGCGAACGTGACCCATTGCCCAAGCTGCCCGAGCCTGCTGACCGTTCGAATGAGCGCATGGTCCACGTACTTACGGACTTCTAATTCTGCCACACCTTGTTCAAGCACTTCCTTGTGGAGCCTTGCCTCATTCAAGGCACATGTTAGAGCCTTCCTTATGCACTTCCTTGCCATCATTACAGCATGCTAAATCTCCCACTATGATCACTTTATCAAGTAATCCAAAGCGAATACTTCCATGCTCCATTGCACACTCACTATCATTCTCAATCGTGCAAGTCATTGAGTAAGCAACGAGGTGATCGAATTCACCTCCATCATTGTGAGATTTGGTGCTTGACACCACATTAGTGTTATAATATTTTAATGCATACCATTTTTTCTTCATTTTTTGTTATCTTGTGCTCTTATTTTATATTTTTTAAATATTTTTTATTCTTTCAAATATACCAAATTACCATACTTAGATCTTATAACTAATGATTTTCCATGCTTGTGAAGTTGTGATGCTTGTTTTTCATCTTCTTTATCTATGTGTTGTGAGTATCCTGATTTTTTTTTTTTATTTTAGACACCTTTATTCCTTTCTAGGCCTTTTCATGTTGTAGTAAGAGTTTTGCTCAAGAAAGCTAAGTTAAGTAGTGTATTCATACAATACATGTAGGGTGAGTTTGTTTTAGAGAATTTTTCTCCATTTTATATTGTTTGGTATGGTAAGAGATGTAAAAGGGACAACGTCTAGGGTGGAAAAGGATTTTCCTTTACGTTGTACACATCTTCCGCCAAACCAAATTAAAAGATTTTGATTCCTTTTTTTGATCGGATTTACGTGGAAAATGTACTTCATCAAACTAGTGACCCGTTCTTTTATACAACATAGTGTTGTATTTGGGCATCTTTCACCAAGTGAATATTCAAAAAAGTAAATATTGGAAAAAAAAAGCCCTGTATGTGTTGAATTTGTTTCTTGCTCCTTTCTTTCAATTCTTATGAATTAAATATTGTTTGATATCTAGGCTCTTCGTGCAATTTTGGATAGTCCCCTAAATAAAGCTGGAATGGTTGGAGCTGTGTATGTGAAAACTGATTCCGGTGTTGTTTTTGAAGTCAACCCTCTTACTCGTATTCCCAGAACATTGAAGCGATTTTGTGGCATTATGGGTAAGGAGCTATTTTCATAAGATTTATTTTTGATGCTTCTACAGGACCAATATTTCATATCCTAAATGTGTGACATGAAGGACTATGTGATGGGATTTTATTAATTTCAAACACTTGATCAATTAATTACTTCTTAACTAGTTGCATTTGTTGTAGTAAAGTTCGAATTCAATTAATCTGATTAATGTTTTCATGTTTTTTGTGATTCTTAGTGCAATTCTTGCATTGATGTTTCTTTTAAACTAAGTTTCTTTTATAAATAACACAAGCCTTATATTTTTGTTTTCCAAAATTTTTTTATGGTTCATTTTCTAACTATTACTCTTCGCGTTATACAGTTGAGTTGTTGGAGAAGTCTTGTATACGTGCAAAGGATTCAGGAGAAGTGCTACTTCGAGTCCTTAAAGATCCGCTGATGCAACATATTCCTGAAAATGCTCAAATAATTGGTGGGTTTAGGCTTTTGTGTGTGCATGAACATAGTCATTTAAATGGTGTAGTTTTAGCAACTAAATGCACGTCTGCCTTTTAGGATTCTCTCATAGCTCAAACAAGCTGGTTGATTTAGAGGACTATATCTCTGCTGTTAATGATGATTCAGACTTTGTATTTGTGGTATTCCTCCTCGTCTCTCAATTGCTCTGTCTATTCTTTCAACTATCGTAATTTTTAAATGCTTATTCCCGCACTCTGCTTTGGGCTATGGAGATGAAGTGTCTGCTTCTAATTTCAGGTGGGTACAATGGTCCATGGGAAAGTGAGCGAGGACTACACAAATGACTATATTTCAGGTATTCAAATCTTTGAAATGCTGGAGATAGTACTGTTGGCCTAAATTTATGAATAAGAATGCATTTTTTTTCACAAGATACGCATTGATATGTACCTGCTATGTGGTTGTTAAAATGAATAGCTCTTCATGAGATGGCCTGTTCAGTTAGAGACGATTGTAGTAAGTAGTAACCCTTGCATAGATTGGATTTAAGTTGGAATAAATCTCTTATCAAGATTCGTTTGACCGCCCGTACATACTAGTTTTTGTAAATAGCAACACTTCCACATTCTTATATAGATTAGATAGTACTGTTTACCATCCTCTTGATACCTCATTTCTTTAATCCAAAATTCCGAGCCTTTTGAGGTGCCATTTGAACCATTGTTGTTATGGTCACTTGAAGTTAGATTTCATCTTTGCTCATTGCATTCCGCTAGAGCGTGTTGGCCTCTCAAGTCTCAATCGTGCTGCCAGCTCTGTTATAGTTCTGGTTATATGTATATATAATTCTGCAATGGCATTTACATGCTTTGTTCAGCCATTTTTTTGTTTTGATGTATTGAGACCATCTTGTTGGGCATGTTGGCACAAGAAACTGGTATCTCTGTATTGCTCTCTGTCTTTTATGTCATTAATAGTAGATTATGGATTTATGTGTGTGTTAGATTTGTACCCCTTTCAGCTTCTTACATCTTTTCTCATTGGCTCGCGTATGGATTATGGAAAACTTGTTATGTAGATTGCCATCCTTATAACGTTTTTCTTGTTTTTTAGTTTCAAGCTATCGGCTAAGTGCAAAATGGTGCGTTGGGTTAATCTGTGAGGCATTGGAGCAAAAATGGAAACTTCTTTTATAGCATGTTCCAATTTTGAATGCAACAATAAGCATACTCACAGTATACAGAGAATAAACATTGATGAGCTTAGTCTCAATAGCGTTTGGTTCATAGCAGCAGATTGCGGTTATATTTTTACTCGAGAGTCAAGACCTCCCCTCTTGTCTCCCAACCAATCATCATGCCACAGTTCAAATTATCCATCCACCGATTTTGCACCGGATACAACTTGGATTATATTTTTCAGTCCCTTCACTATGGGTCGGATTACGCATACTCCAACTTTGCCCTGATCGGATTTTTAGATCTTCGACGGAGTTTGGATTGTTATCGAGCTTTATTCTTATAGGTTTTATTCTAATAATTTATATGCATTAACACTAATAGAGTAGCCTTTCAAATACCACTTAACAAGTTCAATATATCTTTCAAATTCTACAATCGCAATTAGAATTGTTAATACCGTATAGATTCATAGAGTCGCAACTAGATATGTATGATTTTACTAATTCTATACAATACTAGAAATACTCCACAAATATGCTAAATTGAGCCTTGCCGCATCCAATGAAATATATTCATGGACCCTAATTTTTAATTTTATGCTTTTTAATGATTAAACTGAGACTTTTGACCATAATATGACTATTTTGTGATTAACATGTATGGGAGTTGAGATTCTTAGTTTTTTATTAAAAAATTTTTCTATCTTAGAGCTATTTATTTATCTAGATTACCTGTTGTGACTTGATTTCTTTTTGTATTATTGACTTAAAAATAATTAATTTGGTGTTCATAATTATTAGGGCTTTAAAGATATTACAATATAATGCATCTTTTATATACCTATTACATGATCACTCTACTTAGCATTACTAATTTAAAAAGGATCATTGTTATTGTATTTACTTCTTTTTTGACCAGCGTTACAATGTTTACTTGGTGTGTTTGTTCTATTAAATAATTGATTAGTATATGCTCCCTCAGTTCTTAAATGTTTGTCCTATTTGGGTTTTTCATATTTTTAAGAAAAGTGAAATCTTTGTAATAAGTGGGTATTTTTTTAATTTAATTAATAGTGTGAAGTAATAATTGTATTGGTATTATGAGAGATAAAAAGTTTAAATTAAAGATAAAATAAAGAAAAAAAAGGAAATTATCATTGTCATTAGTGTAGAGAGAGTATATTTGTGGAAAGTTGGAGGGATTGTGAGGGTATATTTAGGAAAAAAGATTTCCAAAAAAAAATGATATCCAAAAATGAAAAGTATTCTAAACTGATCAAACATTTGAAACTACCCGTTATAGTAAGATAGACAAACATAAAAAAACGGAGGGAGTATCTTTCAATATTTTGTCAATTCATAAAAATAATACTAGAAAAAATAAATCAAATAAGATGTATATGTATTTTTGAATTGAATAGTTTACCAATTATTATCCTTAATTTCATTACTTTTTGTGAATTACAGACACAATGATTACAATGAAATATGAATTACTATCTAAGTCACCAATAAAACACTTCACTTTGAGTTCTCATTAAGTAATATGTTTTAAAGGTGACTTAGATGGCGATTTAAGTTTCATTAGCCAAGACAAATAACTAATACCATCAAATAAGGATCACCCCGTGAATTATTATCAGTTTTGAAAAACCCAAATGTTTTTTTGACTCTATTATTCCCTCTAGTAAGTCTCCAAAACATATTATTAAAATTAATATATCAAAAATATAAACACGCACTAAAATGATAAATGTAAAATAATGAAAGATAAAGATTAATGACACTATAATATAAATTTATTTGTCTATTAGAAAAAATAGTTTAAATTACGAGTTGATCTCTAAACCTTGTTATAAATGTGCTACTCAATCCATTGAGCTATAGTAATTTTTTGTTATATTTTTACGCTCTTTAAATTAGTGAAAGGGACTAAAACTAAATTACAGAGGATCAGATCTTTGGCAAGGGGTGTGTAAGTTGCAGGTTTCTCTCATTTGGAATACCTTTCTCGAGCCGGTGGACTCTTTGACCGCACTCTCCTTCATGGGTATGAACTGCCGTCGCTCCTCCCTAGACCCAGATTATAGTTTCTATGAGTGGGATACACTGGGTATATTGATGATGATGACATCTTCGGCAAGGGGAACCGGCCTTCTCCGTCCCCTGGTGTAGCTTCGCCTCTGTTTAGCGTACTAGTACACAGACATAGAAAAATCTTTCAGTTTGACTTTTTGGTTAGTTTGTGTTTTGTTATACGTAACAAATTCAATGAGACAAAGAAGTATAAGCTAGATAAATGGTCAATTATAGCCTTGTAAGACTTGTTTGTATTTTCTTACTTATCACATTGACATCAGGGATACTTAATTATCACTTGTCCTTATTAAGTAATAAGATGAGCTTGTTATGAATATTTTTAGACTATCTTTGTATTTTTCTCTTATAAAATCAGGAGTACTTATCACCTATTGCTGCAACTACAACTACAAGACATAAGATCTTATTATAAATAATTTTAGCAGTAAGCCGGCAAGTACAATATAAAGATCATCATATTCAGTGTATCCCGTTTATAGGAAAAACTATGGTCAGGATATGAGGAGGGAAGATAGACGGCGGATTATACCCATATAGGAGAGTGCGGTCAAAGAGTCCCCCGACTTAAAAGGGTCTTCAAAAAGAGATGCACCTACAACCCTACAACTATATCTGAAAACCTGCAACGTACACCCACGTTAGATTTTCTTTTTCGCAAAACAAATATCAAGGATAATTTGAACAGGTGTAACATGTTTAATTGCACGAGACTCTCAAAAATTGAAAGTACATGGTATATATGTTAAATGTTCAATATAAAGTTATTAGAAATTTTTCATAATTTTTATTGCATACGGTATTAAAAGAATTTGTTAATTATTTTTTTTGAGGTAAAAAGAATTTGTTAATTTTGCTTCACATCAATATTAATATTGAATATCATGATCATTATTTTCAAAAAAAAAAAATATCATGATCATTACTTTTACACCACTCAATTGAAATTTAATCTATAATGCTTTTACATAAAGTTTTCTCAATTGAAATATGTAATTACAATTAAAATGGTTACTTTATTTTTAAAATAATAAATTGAAAATTTATTAAATTGTGTGTACCTTTTTATTCAATTGAATTTGTGAATAATATCTATTTATCTATGATTACTAAAACAAAACACAGTTGATATTATCACTATTTAATATTGCTTACGTGCCAGTGTCACAACCTCAACTAAATTTTTTTCCTTCAAAACTCAATGGACAATGGTGATGTCATTGTTGTTACTTTGACTTTATTACTCTTAAACTATGACTACAATATAATTCATATTGATTGATTTTATCTATTTTAAGTCATATCTGTTAGAGTATATAACATATCTTAGGACCTCAACCATAAGCTTAAGCTTTTGGTTGAGATGATTCCTTGACATGGTATCAGATGCCAGGGTGACAAGAGGTCACAAGTTCGAATCTTAACCACCCCTCATTTAAAGTGGAATATCTAGCGCCATGTATGAGGAGGGCATGTGCTGCATCCACACTTCAAGCCCAAATGGCTCTTGTGTGAGGGGGCGTGTTAGAGTAGATAACATATCTTGGGGCCTCAACCATAAGCTTAAGCTTTTGGTTGAGATGGTTCCTTGACAATATCATTTTATGTTTTAGAAAAGTATATATTATTTTATTTCATTTTTTCAATTATTTATAAAATTTGATAAAATTTATTTATTAAATGAATATTATATAATCAATGTATTGGATATTTTAAAATGGTTAAACGAAAATATACTTATATTATAACTTTTCATTTATAATATTAGTTACTTTAATGCAATGTTATATAATTTAGATTGTGACTATATTTATGCAAGTCACTCATATATTTTATGACAAAACAAATTATTTTTTTGTGTAAAATTGAAAATTTTTTTTTACTTTATGTTAAATTTGATTTTGAAGTGTGATATTAATAGTTGTAATACTTTATATATAACTTAATGCAATCAATATTTATTTTTGTTAGAATAATTTGGTATGTTCTTTGTTTTATTAAAAAATACTCATAATTTTATATTGTATACTTTATATACAAACCGTTTGCTCTTTTATTCAACATAAACAAATAAAAGTATAAATATAATTATATTAAATATATAATCAAATCTTTTGTCTTTTATATGTATTTAATAAAACACTAAATTTCACAATCATATGCCCGCACAATGCAAAGTATGATATAAATCATACATTGTGCACAATTATTCAGATTGAAATGGATAATGTAAAATTCATTTATTAAAATTTAAATTTCTTAAATAGTACAAATATGTCAAGAATTTAGATAAATTATCAAAGGTACCCCTGAGTTTTAGTACATTATCAATAATACCCCAAGTTTTTTTTTTATTATTAACGATACCCTCGTATTTATTGGGCGTCTTATTTGTAACATTTTTTTTTTAACTTTTTCAGTCAAATATAGTCCAAAATCGTTATGTTTTTGTCTTTTTTTTATTTTTAAATATTAAACATAAAAATAGTTGACCGTTTTGGATGGAAAATGTTATAAAAGGTTACGATTGTATGACGCTCAATATATAATACGAGGATGCCATTGATAATAAAAAAAATTAGAGGTAACATTAAATAATAAATAATAATTTCCCAAAATTTGCCGTGCATTGTGCGGGTTTATTATCATACAATCATCATATCATACAATACTATAAAGATGAAGTAAAATTTCAAGTGTCATCCTCTAAGGAGGCATGACAATAAAAATCTTGGAAAATTTCAAGTTTCATTTTCTAAGGAGGCAAGGCAAAAGAAATATTTTAACTGGTTAAGAAATAGATATATGACATATTATATGAAGTAAATTTTATTTAACAATACTATGACTAAAAATGGTAAAAGAATAATCTTATCATCATGCAATACTATGAAGATGAAGTAAAATTTCAAGTGTCATTCTCTAAGGAGGCATGACAAATGGAAATTTTTCATTGGTTAAGAATAACTCTGACTAAAAATACTATGACTAAAAATGGTAAATGAATACTATAAAACTCTTAGAAAATTTCAAGTTTCATCTTCTAAGGAGGCAAGGCAAAAGAAATATTTTAATTGGTTAAGAAATAGATATATGGCATATTATATGCAGTAAATTTTATTTAACAATACTATGACTAAAAATGGTAAAAGAATAAGTTAAAATAATCAAATTCTAAAATAGGTAAATATTGTCTAAACAAAATATTGCCCACTAAAATAATTACATTTATCTAACTCTTTCGAAGATAACACTTGAAATGTTCCATCATTTTTATAGTATTGTATAATTGGTTAAGAAATAAATATATGGCATATTATATTCAGTAAATTTTATTTAACAATACTATGACTAAAAATGGTAAAAGAATAAGTTAAAATAATCAAATTCTAAAATAGGTAAATATTGTGTAAACAAAATATTGCCCACTAAAATAATTACATTTGTCAAACACCTTGGAAGATGACACTTGAAATGTTCCATCATTTTTATAGTATTGTATATACCTGATTTACCTCCAAATTTCAAAATAATCAAATTCTAAAATAGGTAAATATTGTCATGTAAACAAAATATTGCCCACTAAAATAATTACATTTGTCAAACTCCTTAGAATATGACACTTGAAATTTTCCATCATTTTTATAGTATTGTATGATTGTATGATATATTGATTATCACATGTTTTTGAAAATTATATTTATTTTTATCTTTATACTAGAATTCCGTGCATTACACGGGGTTTTATACTAGTCTATTATATCTAGTTATCTATTAAGAATCAATAAAAACATAAGATTATGCGTATCCGACTAGAAGCGACTTACCTAATAGCCCATGATAATGCGTGTGCTTAGAATTAAAATAAAAATCAATTCCTATATAATAAATATACACCAAAACATTAATAAAATTAACAAACTTTCTCTAATTCTTCGATGTATGATCATATGTGAATTATCTTTCAACGAATGTGAGTAAAAGTCACATAATCTAGAGAAGTGTTGAGGATTTGGGCCATTTGGCTACAAAATAAAAAGGTTATCTCAACGTAGTGTAAAAAGATCTAGATGAACGATTAATGGTGCTAACAAAAATGTTGTTTTCGAAATCAAGGGATTAAAAAAATCACAAATTAAGGGATTGAAATCTTAGTTAATTGTTCTTTATAATCAGATAGGAATAATTAGCTATTTAAATTGTAAAAGCTAAATGTAAAAACATATATCCTCTTTAATTGATAAATAAAAGTTCACATATATTAATTAGCCATTTGAATTAAAAAAAGCTAAATGTAAAAGCATATCCTCTCTAAATGATGGGATATTCAATTGAGGAACTCAAAGTGATGACCATTAGGTTTGAATATTGATATTTGTATGGTGAAAAAGACAATTTAAGTTTGACTAAAAGAAATTGACAACTTGTAAACAATTTAGCAAATTAGATAATGTATTTTGCGGCTAAAAATATTTATAACTAGATCAGCTTATCATCTCTTATAGAATTAGGTGATAACTGATAAGTACTTCTGATATGATAATAGAAAAATAAAAGGCTACAATTGATTAAGTAATCCTTTTTGCTATATTGTTATTTTCAACACTTCGTTATATTGTCAATATAAAATAGCTAGTAAAAAATGTAAAAACAAAATATTTAAAATGTTGTTTTGATTTTTTTCGATTGATTTTTTCAATTAGAGATCTTCATTTTAGTTATCGATTGAGTTTTAAGAAGTCAGATATTTGGTGTTCAATATTATAAGGAATAATATTTTATGAGTCGTTTTGTTGATTAAGTTTTTTTTCCTTTAACCTAGGCATCTTAACGATGTTGTGCACATCAAATAAGGAGATTTGAACCTATAACCTCTAACATTAATCTCAATTCCCAAAACTCTATTGGGTGAGCAATACTTTTCATGTTTGGATAATTTTTCGATCAGTTTGAATTTGATATAATTAAACATTTTTATTGGCTACATTTTTTTTATATTAGTCCATTTTCTCTTTTATTCTTATTTGCAACCTTAATTAATGTCTATATTATTTACATATTTTTTGATGGTCACCCATTTACTTTTTGTTTTTGTCTTTTTCTAGTTTTCTTTTTGCATTTGAAATGAATGAAGTATATAATTCTTTATTATTTTCTCTTTTTATTTGAACATTTCAGTTAACTAAAATTTAAGCAAGAAGAAGACAAGACGTGTAATATCGAAGCTGGCATGCAAGCAACCTCACCAACTTATTTGAAAAAGACAATATTGATTCAAAAATTCTAACAACTATGTTTGTTTTTATGCTTCGAATAGGAGGTTTCGAGCAGATTCAACATGTGCAATTGCACAGTGCCTCGAAATATTAGGAGCCTCAATATTAAATTAGCCTAATTATATATATATATATATATATATATATATATATATATATATATATATATATATATATATATATATATATATATATATATATATATATATATATATATATATATATATATATATATATATTTAAAATTGATATTTGTAATGAGCCCCTCTTCATCTATAGTCACGTCGGCTTCTAATACCATGTAATAACGATATTTACGCAATTAAAAATTGATCTCTTGACAAATGAAATATTTGATGTAAATATACCAAAAAAGAAAATGAAATATCTATTTTGATTAGAATAAGTGAAAGTATTTGTTTTATTCATGTCTTAATTGATGGAGTTCACCTAACTTTTAGTGTACTGAAACCTAAAACATTCATCTTGAATTATCACGAAGATTTTTTGATTTTTATTTTATTTTTTTGAAAATGACAAACAGAAAATTAGTCATAACTAATCCCCCACCAAAATGCTTAATTAATTAAGGTCACTTGTAATTGAAAATTGTACAATTTTACAAGTACAATAAAATGCTAAGGTAATGTGTTACACCCTGTCATTTTTTTGACATCATCAATTAATTATTATAATTATTTTTGGATATTTTATATATATAATTATGATTTTGATTTTGTTTAAGGGGTTGAAAATTCAGCACGTTGGATAATGCATATTTTATACTTCCTCCGTTCTTTTTTAGTTGCAACATTGTTGACTTCGTTACTATTCACTAAGCAAATTGACTTTTATATTGTCGGTAGTCTAAAAGTTAAAACATAGTCATATGAGATCTTGTTTGAATCGTCTCGATTCAAAGTTTATTAATTTTGAGTTTTTATAATTTTTCAATATGTATAATTAGAGGTATTAATGATTTAATACGTATATCGGGGAGTGTGAAAAAACAAATGGTGCAACTAATATGAAACGGAGGAAGTACAAGATTTTAGATACATTAGCACATTGCTATCAAGTTGCTTTGTCAAAGTATCTTTTCTGTTAATTATCTAAAGTGCAACTATCACAAAATGACAAAATTCAATGGTTGCTTATTGCTAGCAATTTTAGCATTGTTGAAGGCTTGACGCCCTCTAGGAATTGACAAAAATTATATATATATTGTTGAAACTTGAAATTCTAAGGGAATTATCATAAATATAAAAGATTACATTAGTTGTTGGAAAATTAAGAAAATAAAATAAATTCTATAAAGAATATTAAAAGAGTGCAGAAATATATATAAATGATAATCGACTTATTCAATTGATAATGAAGTACATCTTTAAAAAAATAACAAATTTAACTATAAATAAGAATTATAGCTAACTCAGAGAAATGGAAGAATAATTAAAAGAAAATACGACTTTAGTAATACTAATTAACATCATCATAAACCAAAACTAGATTTTCCTATTCATCAGATCGGGTCGGTTTTGGATTTGATCCAACGGTTCATTGATTTTATGCTAAAAACACAATAAAATATTTTTTCTATAATATTTCAAAATTTGTTTTTCTTATTATATTATACAAAACAACTATTCATGTTAGATTGTGGAATAATATCAAACTCAAATAATAAAAATTGACAAAAAAAGAATAATAGGTTAAAATTCAAAATTTTAACGTAAAACTAAAAATTCACTTAATTTTTAGAAAAATAGATCGAGTCAATCGAACTTGGTTGGGTCATAAATTAATCGATTATTCGATTTTACAAATATTTTGATCCTATTTAAAAATTTAACTAAATATTATTCCCTTCGTTGCTTTTCCAATGTCCCATTTGCTACTGAGTTACTATTTGTCAATTACTCCTAATTTAATTTACTCTTAATCTATCCATACATTAAAACATATTCAAATAAGATTTTATTTGATCCGTCTCAATACAAGGTAATTTATTAATATCTAGCTTTTATAATTTTTGATTACGCACAATTATTGCTATTAAGTATTGAATTACTGCATTAATAGACGTTCAAAAAGCAATTGAGACATTTGAAATGAAACACAGGGAGTATCAGTTTGTGGCAATCAAACACACATGTTTGCCAAAGAACTCATTCGCAATTTTGGGCAGAATTGTAAGTGAAAGAGAATAACTTGGACCCCAACAATAGTAGAATAATGGTTAGAAGATGAGTGAAAAACTGAGGAAGAACAATAGAAACAACAAACACGTTTTTATTAGGTATCTAAGGATACATGTCCCTAAATAATTGATTACTTTTATTCAGGGGCGAAGCTAGGAGGGGGGCCGGCGGAGGCCCGGCCCCCCCGGCTTAAATATATGTTTCTTTGTAATTTTTGTTCGGCCCCCTTTAATATTTTATAGTATATGTATAAAATAGTCTAATAATTATTAAGGAAATTAGAGTGCTTTAGTGGATAGAATGCCTAACTTCTAACCTTAGGTGCACGGGTTCGATTCCAAGGAGCAGCAACTTTCTTTATTTTTTTAAAGTAAATGAAGGCTGGCACTGCTGTACTACAGCCTATTGTATAGGCGTATCATTGGGCCTAATTAGCTAATTATCAATCCTCCGGTACTATACTAATTACCCAATTTACATCCAACTTATTCAAATTCTTTTTTTTTAGAAACCAAACAAAATTACCTTTAATTACTCCTTTTCTTATTGCTCAAGGAATTATTCCAAAATCAAAATTTTAGAAGTATTGCACTTTAATTCTTAGTTGGATTATTACTCAAGAAGTTTCTCAAAGCCTTAAAGGTAAATTATTTCTAATTTTTTTTCATTACTTATGATAATTCATTTTTGTTTGAATAATTTATTGGTTTGTAATTTGTAAATCAATGGATCATTGTTGTTTTTATTTCTAATAAACAAACAAAAATTGTGAAATTTTATAATTGAGAATTTTGTGTTTTTTTATTTGTAATTGATAATTTTGTGTTTTTTATTTGTAATTGATAATTTTGTTTTTTTTATTTGTAAATGGGAAAATTTGTGTTTTATTTGTGTAATTGACTGATTTGTATTCATAACTTAATAAATTATATCATTGTGTTTCTTTATTTTAAAGTTGGAAAATTGTGATTCAATTAAATATCCATTTAAGAACTGTAACTTAATTTAATATATTTATAAGTATTGTATTATTATTGGCCCCCCCTATTATAAAATCCTGGCTTCGCCACTGCTTTTATTAATATACTCAACGATAAATTAGTGACTAATCACACATACTTGAAATAATATCTCAAGATAGTGATTCCATTCAATAATGGAGATTACCATCAATCAGTACAAAAAAAGTGCCAATTATGACATTTATCAAATGTCACAAAAATATTTGGTGGCACTTGTAGGAAGTGTCATGAATTAAGATTGAAATATTAGGATAATACTTTAAAGATTGTGATATTTTGACAAAGTGTCAAAAATATTGTGTCACAATTGAACCTTTTTTTTGTAGTGAATCTAATTTATAAACGAAGAAACTCTCTTGGTTCACAAACCATATACTCTCACTCTCATATTTCTAATGATGTTCGAAGACTCTCTTATATATAGCCTAGCACATATTAGAAACTCTAAGACCAAAGCCGTTAAAACCCAAACAATATGCCGCAACAAACTCGGCTGAATTTGGGCGGTGAACCTTGCTCGACCGAGCCACGCGAGCTGCTCGACTTGGTCGAGCGAGAGGCTTGTCTGTTGTGTTGCATTCTTGCACCTGCTCAAACAGTAAGAAATATTGTTACATCTTAGATAGTAATTAATTTATGCATATAAAAATAAGAATATAGGAAAGAACCATACCCTTATAGCGTAAATTCTACTAAGCAATTGGGTATATTCTGATGAACAAATACTTACCAAGTTTTATTAATTTTATCATTCCGTACATAAGTTACATAGTGACCAGTAACATACATGACACGCTATGATGACAATTTATATAATTGATCACTTTAAAGATTATAAGTAATCACTATAAAGTTACAAATAATCACTATAAACTCCACTTTAAGGTTATAATTGATTACGACCTTACTTGAACAGGATCTGTTCTATAGGCTCGTATCTCTAAATCCTTAGGTTCCAAGGTTATAATCGATATTTTAAAATTTTAAGTGATCACTAAAAGGTTATAATTTATAAGTGTTCAATTTAAAGTTATACGCAATCCCTTTGAAATCGTGATGTACATTTAGTTAATTCAATAATAATAATCTCACTTAGGGGTGAACATGGTCCGGTTTGGTCTGGTCTGACACTAAAATCAGACCAAACGAAAATTTTGGTCTGAAAATTTTTCAGACCGGGCCGGACCGTTTAAATCACCAGACCGGACCAAACCGTTTCACAACGGTCCGGTCTAGTTTGGTCTACGGTTTTTTATTTTTATTTTTTGTCCAAATTAATACATGTATGTATGCAAATGTTTCACACCTACAGTTAATAATTTGTAATTAATTGTAACATCAACATTATTCAAGTATATATTCCTATATAAAAATATCAACATCTTAAAATATTTAGGTAGCAACTTAATTTTTCAAAAACAAAACTATGATTTTCGACCAAAGTACGGTTCGCGGTCCGGTCCGGTCTGAAAAATAAAAAAACCGAGACTGGACCGTAAATCGTAATTTAATTCGAAAAAAGCCAAACCAGACCATATTTAAACCGTAGATCAGACCAAATACTAAAATTCTGGTTTGGTCCGATTTGGTTTACTTCATTTTAAATTTGTCTAAAATATTAAAAATTTTAAAAATAGCATCGATAAAACCCTGATGATTAATTGATATATAGTAGAATATATGGCCATATATGCACGGAGTAGGAATAGAAATTCCACGAGATTACCAAATCATTTTTTAATGACCCTTAAATTTCTAGCTATGTCGTTATAGAGCGGGTATCAATTTGGGGTTCTTGACTGTGCATCTCTTTTTACTTCTTTCTTAGGGGTACGTGTAAAATTTGTCTGCATCTTTCAAGAAAAAGAAAACCCTCCACTCAGACCCTGCCTTATGCGGGATACTAGGAAGGTCCTTTACCTTTACCTTCGTCAATTTGGGCCGGCTCAATTCGCTTGTGGAATAATCTGGGCATTCTTCAATTTTGATCTTAAAGATATCAATTGACTTTAACGGTATCAATTTTCTAAACTGATACCTTTAAGGTTAAAATTAATAAATGCCCAGAAAATTAAAATGTTATTCCACAAGCGAATTGGGCCGAACCAAGACCGTCTCGTCCAAGTTTTTGTGTATTAATATTAGGATAAATCCTTGAAACTGTTCCATGATTATGACAAGTAAGTTAACTATAGTCAAGATTCTCTCTTCATATAGTAAAATTAAAAAACATGTACTTGTATATTAATTTATTTCTATTTGCTTAAAAGCCGTAAAAGAATTGACTACTAGTATTACTAATGATCAAATTAAGTCACTTTAAAGCTATAAACATGAGAGACATTAAAGAAGAGACAAGTAAAAATCTCACCAACCCATTGGCTGGATTTTTGCTACTTGAGGTGGCACGATGTGACCCAATAGTTCTTTACTTTTGGGTTGGCTATAATAGTGAATACTAATCAACAAAGCAACAATTAGACCTGTCAAAACGATTGAGCGGACGAGTTTTAAATCAAGTTAACATACCGATTACCGTGTAACTATAAAAGCACAGACAATTAAACATATAGCATGTTAGCAACGACACTTGGCGTCACCCAATGGACGCTAAATAGATTGTGCGACGAGCAAATGACGATCTTTAATTATTCTCCTCTCTACTTATGTCGGAGCTAATAAAAACGCAACGTCAACGAGTTGCCAAAACGGGCAACGACCCAGGCAACGGCTGTATAATGTGGCGACTGCCATTTCATCGCCCAGCCTGTCGTCTTTTTGATAAATGACAATTAACATCAAAAACATATATGACTTATTCGTGCACATCCAAGGTGGGAGGTATGGGCTAACATTAGATAAATGACTCATTTATCCATCTTTAGTTTGAATTTTGAGTGCCACCTCGTGTGACTAGCAGTGGTCTTTATAGGATACAAATCTTTGTAACTTGAGGCCATGAGGAAATTGATGAAATAATTTTCTTGAAATGTTATCATCATTATTTTTTCTGCTACACCAAGAAGATTCACATATATGACAAAAATTGGCGTTTGCATTGATCCCCCAATATATCACAGTCGTTATGACAACAATCTATATATCTTTTGCACAGGAAATCAAAAGGAAGCTTTTTCTGTGTCCTAGAAGTCGTTTGTCATCGTATGGTCTTCCGGATAAACTGGCAAAATTTGTTAACCAACGTGCGAAACTCATCGTACAACCTCCTAGGCATGTGATAGTTCTTCTGCGTGTTTGTCAATCGATCAATCATAAACATCTTGGTGTGATTCTTACTATCTGGCATAATGACATGTTTATGGAATTAAACCTTCAAAGAAAAGCGTAGATAGAGTGTTTAGAATTTAGATCATAGTCGACGTGTATCAGTGGTTCATGGGGTGTCTGATGTTGTGTGACCTAAGAATTAAGGTAAATCTAAGTCTATAAAAAGTAATCACTTTAAAAAATTAAGGTAAGAATTAAAAAATATTCATAAATTTTTGTATAAGACAGTTTAAACAATGAGTTGAGCATATATAATTAGCTTATTTTGCTGATTGATTACTTTAAAATTATAAGTGATCTCTTTAAAATTATACATAATTAATCTAAAATAATGAGTGATCACTCTTGAGTAATCACTTTAAAAAATTATAAATAATTAATTTAAAGTTACAAATAATTACTTTAATACAATTTATGTATATTAAGGACTACTAATAAGAATTTGTGAAACAATTTTAATGTTAAAATGTGGCAAATAGTCCATTAAAAATGTCATTATCAATACAGCTTAAGATCACCTAATTTAATTGTGGACAAATTTGACCAATATGCATGCATAATCAAGTTTATTTTTTATTTTTTATTTTTATTTTTATTTTTTTTTGCCATTTTAAGCATGTGAATGAGTGGATTTCTGATAATAAAGGACTTTAATTTATTTAATTAGCGCAAGTCTATTTTAGCCTCAACATAAATTTTTAAATCGAATTAATGTATCAAGTGTAGAAAATGTAAAATTTACAAAAATTATACAAAAATAACATTTAGAGATGTTAATTCAGGTTATCGGGCTAAATTTACCAAAACGCAACAGATTAATTAATAAAATTTTAAATCGAATTAATGTATCGAGCATAGAAAATGTAAAATCGGATCTTGTTTTCAAATTGATTTTACATAATTTTAAATTCATTTTGAAGTCGAATAAGTCGAATTGATCAAAAGGTCGGGTAAATATAAGGTCCCCAAATCTTTTTAGAAAAACCTCAATTATTAATCACATCACATGAATTTTAAATTTGGCTGATGATTTAAATCTCAAACTCTGCCCTACACTTAACGGCCTGTTTGGTTAATGGTATTAAATGGTGCTAATGAGAATGATTTATAGTCTAAAATTTCATCAAAAGTTTCATATTATTCACTACCACCTAATATCACCACTAGCCATAGTAATGCATAAAGTGAACTTTACGAAGAAAATGAGATGATTGAAGTTAAACGAACATGACCATCAAGGTAGCTAAGAGATTTTTCAATTAGAATTACACTAGTTTTTAATTCTCATTATCCATAAGAGGAGAATCTACGTCTAAATCTATCCAAGCCATAATGATGATTGGTATATCCGTATATAATATTGAAAACTCTATATATTGAATTTTTGTTTACAATCTGGAGTGGGCTTCGTGGAGTTGCTGCTGAGTGTGATGGAGTTTTGTCCTATTAGTGATGCTGTTGGATGGTGTTAAGGACTTGGCGAGGATTATCATGGCGTATGCCCCCCGTTTTTTCATCTTTTGGTGTATTTTATGTAGGATCTTTCTTATTTGTTGAAAACTATGGCGATGCATAGTCCACTCCTATGCTGTTTCTGAGTGGCTTGTCTCTTAGCTTCCTTCTTCCGATGGCTTTTTTTTCCGATTCGGGGTTTTTTTTTATGCCAGAGGTTTTTGGGGTCCAAGTTTCAGTGTTGGCGTTTTATATTTTTACTATTTATATATTCCAAATTTTCAAAAAGAAAAATAATAATACTATATACGCATAAGAACAACAATCGTTCTAGTTCAGCATATAGTAATCGGGTCACCCTATATATACTATTGTCCTATTAAGAACCACTGATCTGAATTTTCGGCTTTTTTATAAATAATTTTTTTTTAATTCACATGGTAACTTTGACCTTTTAAACTTTTTACGTGGTAGACAATTAAATGAGAGTATTTTTGTTAACTCTACACTATTTTTACCCAACTTAAGGACTTTTTTTTCAAAATACAAACCTTGTGATCATTTTAATTAACGATCTATTACAAAATTCAATAGAAATAAATACTTAATTTAACTAAAAATTTAACATTTTATCAATCACATGGAAAAATTGGAAGCTCAAGGTCACCACATGGATTTAAGAAAACATTTGTGAAAAAGCCAAAAACTAATGGTCACCACGTGGAATCAGAGGCGTATTTGACCCAGGGCGGGTGGGGCAAAGGCCCAAGGCCTCATATTTTAGAAATTCGGTAGATTTAAATTTATATTATATTAAAAAATGAAAATTTAAGAATTAAGAGTGATAGTGAAATATTCATTGGTACTCAGTATTTAAGAATCGGATCATGTTGCTCCATCTTAATTTTACTTATGTTATTATCATTCCGTCTTGTATGAGACTGTTTCACGGTGAGTTGACCTCAAAACAAGAAGTCTATAAGCTAAAAGTTTCTATTATTGGGTTATTCAACCGAAGTATGAGGCATGTCTCACTGTGAGACATTTAAGAATTTCTGATTAACATATTATAATAATATTGCCACAAAAACATACACCTTGTACGTTGTGAAAAATGATAAAAAAGAATTCAATAAATAAAATATTCACAGACTAATTTAACTTTTCGTGGATCCGATGAAATATTTATGAAGATAGTAATGGAAACTTTTTGGCGAAGCCGATAAGGGCTTCTATTTCTAATCTCGCCCTTGGGCCACTGAAAGTTCATAAACGAGCCTGCATGGAATTTTACTTTTTTATTTTTTTTATCTTTAATCTATAAGTCCAAAAAGAGTTAAATAAAATGTTATTTGATTTAAAACTTAGTCATTGAGTATATTGAGGGAGCTTAGTTTATAGTCAACCAAGTTTGTGCAGCTATTTACTCCCATTTTCTTGTGAGTTTATTAAAATCTTATGTATCCTATTTTGTTCTTTCTATTTGCAAGCACATCATCTAATCTAATAAGTAGGAATATTTTATAAACAATGCATTAAATTTACTTATTTAATGCCCTCTTTTTGCTCTATATATACCATTGTTTTGTTCACTCTTTTATTTGCACTTAAAACTTTAACATTTTCATTTCTTTTCTTACCCTCTTCTTTCATTAAAATCAAATTTCTTCTTAAACCAAAAAGCAACAACTATAATTAATGTTCATGGGTTACTTCAACTTTTACCAAAAGGTACATGATAACAATTTTTATTTCATTCATTCTATATAATTTATATCTGCATATATATAGGCAAGATCGAGTAAAAACAGTTAATTTAGTACAACCGATAAATATAAATAGTTTGGTGAGTGATTTATATCAATTCTAGCGTGACATAACTTGTTAAAGTGGATACACATGTTTTAAGTCAAAAATATCACTGGAAAATAATATATCTGAAGCTGAATATATGTCGGTACTTGAGTTCAATATATATAAGTCTCGAAATTATCAAGTGTATTTTAGGTTTATAACATGTGTCACACATTTAGAAAGCACCCTTGAAACAACATATATCACCCTAAACACTCCCACCTGACATTTGTACGTGCGTACCAAGCTAAGATATTTTCTCCATCTCTCTGTCTATCTATGTATATATATCTATCTATTTATATATATGATTTTATGATTTGACCTGAACGTTGTTACTAATAAAATTTTAGTAGCTATAATTCACAAAAACATTGAAACTATTATTCACAAAAGATCTAAATTTTAAGGCTCTAATTCTCAAATTAAAATTATTATTATTATTATTATTATTATTATTATTATTATTATTATTATTATCACACACACATATATATATATACAAACACACACACTTACACTACGTTTAGATAGATTCCAAAAACCGTCACCTGTTAGAAGTGCCTAAAGTAGGAGTTGTGCTATTTTTGGATTGTGTGATTGTGTCACTGCTTCACTCCCTTCTCTTTGCTTCAATCAATGCTTCAAATCTTATATGCATTAACACTATATTTGGAGAGAAATAAATAGAAGGGAAGGGAGGGGAAGAATTTGAAATGACGGAGAATCTCTTATTTGGATAACAAAAATAAAGAGAAGAAATTTGGTAGGAAAAGATTTGGGTGGAAAATATAGTGAAGTTTTGTAAGAACACAATCTCTCTAAAGTAGAAAGATTTTGAGAAAAAATATTTATTTCTTTCCTTTTACCTTCCCTTCTTTCCCTTTCCTTTTCCCTTTGTTTCTAATTTCCTCTCCTAATTTATTATTCAAACATAATGTTAAGCTCTAATCCGTAGCTAACCTAACTTCTTCTAATGTTAATGTCATAAACTAACTTATAGGGCACACTTTAATTGAAAGTTTTTAAAGCGGTAAAAAAGTCAAACTAATTAAATAAACATAATTAGTGATGCAAATAAAGTAAATGAAATAATTGTGAAAAAAGTAGAATGAAAGTAAACTAAAAAAGATGATGAAAGAGAAGGATGATTTCTCTCATTTGTAGAAAAATAATTTTCCAACCTCTCCTAAGATAAATTTATATCCAAAATAAGATAACTATTTACTATTTTATTTATTTTTCATTACTTTCCGACTAATTTTCCAAATCTTTAACAATGAAATATCTTTAATCATCATCTAAGTAATTTTGTTTTCCTACTTCAACTTTTATTTTCTCCTTAAATATTTACACTCGATCCAAACAAAATCCTTAATATAATCAAATCATATTTAAGCATGGAACCGTAATAATCGCAGGAAAAGGTAAGAGATGAAAGTGAACAAGTGGAATACACACTTGATGGAAGTGTGGATCGTTATGGTAAGCCAGCTATACGTACCAAATCAGGAAGATGGGGCCCAGCCATTCTTATTCTAGGTATCACTTAATTAACTTCTCTACAACAATTTCTTTTCACCAATTCCAGTAAAATACGGTCTATTTAAAAGACTATCTATAATTGAGTTAGCCTTTATTAGGAAATGTAGAGTAAATATAGGAAATCAGCTTTAATAGATTGGGCCTAAGAGACGTCTCTCATAAAGACGGTCTCTCAGGATAAAGACGGTCTTTTATGGCCAAATCGAAAAAATACTACTCCCTTGAATTCAATTTAATTGTTCTATTTAGTTTGGGCATAAATATTAAGAAAATAAAGAAACCATCTAAAATAGTTAATTCATGAGCAATATTGAGTATTTTTAATTTTTAATACTCTATCCGTTCTTTTTTGGTTGTTCAATATAAGTTTGTCCACTTTAATAAGGAGAAATTCAAATTACATTTTTGAAGTATGTATTGAAGATAAAATATATTCATGCAAAATCTTGTTAGATTTGTCTTGATGTAAAGTTTTTCATATGTAATTTTTATAATTTTTTATTATTTAACTTAAATATACTAAGGCTTAAAATTTATTAAAAAAATGCGTGCAAAAGTAAAAGTGGATAAACAAAGAGGAATAGAGGTAGTACTTCCTCCGCTCTGATTTACTTGCTACCATTGCATGGGCACAAAGATTAAGAAGTTACTGTACCATGATAAGCAATAGGTGGAAAGTTGCTTTTTTTAGAATTTTTTAATAT
The DNA here is from genome assembly GCA_019776075.1 of Amaranthus palmeri. Lineage (NCBI taxonomy): Eukaryota > Viridiplantae > Streptophyta > Magnoliopsida > Caryophyllales > Amaranthaceae > Amaranthus > Amaranthus palmeri. The sequence goes on from JAAKBH010000330.1 coordinate 112,965, forward strand.
TATTTGTTGAAAAATGAAAAAGAAAAATAGGAGTAATTAGATATAGAGTAGGATAAAAAGAGGAGTAGTTATAACTTTAAATGATTGATTTTTTACTAAAAAGGAAATGTAGCAAGTAATATAAAATTTCCCAATATGAAAAATGTAGCGCTTATTATGGAACGGAGAAAGTATTAAAAATTGGAGGGACCACTTTAAAATTAGACCCAAGTGCAATATTGGGTACTTATACTTTTAATATTATGAGAATAAGGGGACCAACTACAAATATATATATGTCTTAAAATGAAAATGGGACAATAGAGGTGAACTGCTAAAAAAAGAAAATAAGACAACTAAAAAGAATTAGAGGGAGTAATAATACCAAACCAATTCGATCGTCATTTTTTAGTTTTAGTATTAATAATATTATAAATTAAACAATTTAAGATTAATATACTCCCTCCAATTCATTTCAATTGTATTATTTGCTTTTTCACACTTGTCGAGACAATATTTTGACTCATAATATATCTAATTATGTTTAAATAAAATTGTGATAAGTTGATATAAATAATCCTTGCATTGAGACGAATCAAACAAGATCTCATATGACTATATTTTAATTTAATTATAGATTACAAATAAAGTACAAGAGGGATTGATGAATAGTGTGAAAAAACAAATGGGACAATTAGAATTGCACACGGTCTAGTCTGGTCTGATTTGACATAAAAATCAGACTAGACCAGAGCTTACGGTCTGAAAATTTTTCAGACCAGACTAGACCAGTCAAGACACCAAACCGGACTGGATCGGTCTGGTCTGGTTTGGTCTACGAATTTTTTCTTGTTTATGTATATTTTTAATTGAGAATAAAAGATAATGAGTTAGAGGGAGTATGTTTTAAATTGAATAATTGTAGGATTTTCATAAGCAAGAGACTTAAATTTTGGGTTATAAATTTTTAAATATAATATTTTTTGTTATTAAATTATTAGTAAAGAATATTGATAATGAGTATGATGGTAGTGAATCAAGGGCTAGCAACATTGGCATTTTTTGGAGTAGGAGTAAACTTGGTGCTATTTTTGACAAGAGTAGTAGGCCAAAGCAATGCAGATGCAGCTAATAATGTTAGCAAATGGACTGGAACTGTCTATCTGTTTTCTCTTCTTGGTGCTTTTCTTAGTGATTCTTATTGGGGTCGTTTTAGAACTTGTGCTATCTTCCAAGCTATTTTTGTTCTTGTAAGTTCTTCTATTCATGTATTTATATATACATCAATTATATAATACTCTCTCCAATTCATCCAATGTGTCTCATTTAGAGGTGTTCAACGGGCCGGGTCGGGTCAAAATTTAAATGGGCCGGGGCGGGGCGGGTCAAGCCCATTTAAATTCGACCCACTTTGACCCTTTTTTACAAAGTTCATAGAATAGGTTTTTTTTTATCATACTTTATGGCCAGCTGGGTCGACCCACTTATGTATATAATAATATCATTTAAAAATTTTTAAAAAAGTGGTAATTTTTTTTCCGCAATTAATACTTATAATTATCCGGCCCGGCCCGGCCCTTTACACCAAGGCCCGTTATTGACCTGACCCGTTAAAATATGACCCAACCCTTGACACGTTGGGTCGACCCGCCCCATTGAACACCGCTAGTCTCATTTGACTTTTTACCATTTTTTAGCTGGGCAAAGAGGACCACAAGTAAAAGAAAACTATAGGGTTTTAAATTTTGATAAGGTTAAAGTAGGGTTAGTAATAGTAAGTGTAAACGCGTGAAAAGTTAAGTTTAGTAAGAATAAATTGGTAAAGTTAACCAATACAAAATATATATGAGACATTTAAGGTGATTTGACCCAATAAAGAAGCGGGACATGTAAGGAGCACAGCAGAGCCGTTCTTAAGGGTAGTTTTTAACCGTCTAGGGCCCAGCTCATAAAGGGGCCCTTTTTTATTTTTCGCCTAGAGTCCAAATATTCTCAGGAATCGATTTAGTATTGTTACTTATGTGATGATTTTTTGGATGAACAGGGTTTGGCCTTATTGTCGCTATCATCATACTTATTTTTGGTTAAACCAAAAGGGTGTGGAAATGAACTAAATCCATGCAATTCCCACTCAGGATTCCATGTAACTCTTTTCTATATATCAATCTACATGGTAGCCTTAGGGAATGGAGGTTACCAACCCAATATTGCTACATTTGGGGCTGATCAATTTGATGAAGAACATGAAAAAGAAAAGACTTCAAAAATAGCCTTCTTTAGTTACTTTTACATGGCATTTAACTTAGGATCTCTGTTTTCTAACACCATTTTGGCATACTATGAAAATGATGGAATGTGGGCAATTGGGTTTATGGCATCTGCTATAACAGCTCTTATAGCTATGGCCTTGTTTCTTGGTGGCACGCCTCGTTACAGACACTTCGAAACTCGAGGAAATCCTGTTTCCAGATTTTGCAAAGTGTTTGTTGCTGCAATTCGGAAATGGGATTTTAAGGTCTTACCAAATGCACAAGGTTTATATGAATTGGATGCACAAACCTACTCAAAAACTGGTAGGAGGATCATCTCCCATACTCAAGGACTAATGTAAGTTTTCATCATGTTTTTCTTGCAATACATATATTTGTATGTGTATGAATTAGAGTATTATAGCATATATGGGCCTTAACCATGGGCCAATTTAAGGGTCGTCGTGTGCTTTCACGTGAGGGCGCTGTATTTAAATTTTTTTTTTACGTAATTGGCTGTAATAGGATTTGAACCTGTGACCTATGGGCTACATTTAAATTTTAATTGCACTTACAAAAAAGCTCAATTAAAAGACTAATGTAAGCTTCGGGCCGAGTTGATTACTGTTGAAGTGCCCATGTGTTACCCACATGTGAGTTGTCCCACATCGGAGAAAGAGAACAGTATGCATCAATTTATTAACTCAAGGAGTAACTCCTACTATTACCAATTGGTTTTTAGCAGTGAACCTTTTTTGGATTTTATGAGTGGACTACTCTTTCTCCTCCTTATTTGAGTTACCCAGGTCTATTTTCGAAATTCTATCAATTACATATTGAAATTATGTTTAAAATTGATTTCTAATCCATTGTAATGTTTCAGGATCTTGGATAAAGCCGCCGCTATCAGCACAATTTCAGATTATGATGAAAGAAATTTATGTACTGTCACACAAGTTGAAGAAGTGAAATGCATATTAAGACTCCTACCAATTTGGGTTTGTACCATAATGTACTCTGTAGTGTTCACTCAAATGGCTTCCCTGTTTGTGGAGCAAGGTGCTGCAATGAACGCGACGATAGGAAACTTTCACATACCACCAGCAAGCATGTCGGTCTTCGACATCATTAGTGTTGTATCGTTTATTATCATCTATCGTCGTGTTATAAATCCCTTCATTATCCGACTAAGAAACAAAGGTCTCACTGAGCTTCAAAGGATGGGAATCGGTCTAATATTTGCAATTTTGGCTATGGTAACAGCCGCGACTGTTGAGGTTTTCAGGTTAAAATACGCGAAAAGGTATTGTAAGAACTGTGAAAATGCTAGCTCGTTGAGCATTTTCTGGCAAATACCTCAGTACATGTTGATAGGAGCATCCGAGGTTTTTATGTACGTGGGTCAATTAGAATTCTTCAATGGACAAGCACCCGAAGGTTTAAAGGCCTTTGGGAGTGCACTTTGTATGTTGTCCATGTCGTTTGGAAACTATATGAGCAGTGTAATAGTTACGATGATTATGAAGATAACTACGCGAAATAATATGCCCGGATGGATACCAGAAAACCTAAATGAGGGTCACTTAGAGAGGTTTTTCTTCTTGTTGGCAGCTCTTACAACTGTGGATTTTATGGTTTACTTATATTATGCAAGTTCTTACAAGTATATTTATCCTGAACAGTCAAAAGAAGCAAACAACGCCAAAAATGAAGAAAATATGGAAGTTTAAATTAAGCAACTTTCAACACGAATAGTGGCGGATAAAGAATAAAATCAAATGATCGATAATAAGAGTGTTGGGTCAATATTGTCACATATTAGTATCTCTAGGTTTACATATGACAAAAGTCGAATGCTGTCAGTACCTCCAAACATAACATATGTAAATTAGAAGCATTATTGTAGCTTTGTAACATGAAATGATTAGAAATATGCACAATAAAAAATACGACTTATTTTTTAAGTTTGAATGTATACCGAATTAAATCAATATGATTTTTTTTTTAAAGAAATATGAGGAAAGGTGTTCTTGCTTTTTAGATTTTAAAAAATCGGTTCTTTAATATGAAGAATTAATCACTGGTTCATGATGAAATCCTATATAAAGAATTTTAATTGTATTATACTAGTAGATAAACAAGTTGATTTAAAGGGATAGTTTTTTTTCTTCAAAGTACAATTGTAATTGTTTCAATTAAGTTTGGTTGGTATTAAGGTGATAATGGGGGAGTTTGTTGGCTGTGACTTGTGATAGTCGTCTTTGCAATCTAGCTATTTCTGTGGGAAGACCATTTTGATGAAATGGACTACACAAATACAAGCATTAAAGGGGTTCGAGCGTGACTTTGCAGGACGCTCAAGTCAGTGAGCATATAAAAAAGTACTTAGGAAGCTCAATCACAAGTGCAATGTGGCCTTTAACTTGGAGGAACTCGTTTAGAGTTTTTTGGTGTCAGACCTTACTAAACACTATTTATTACAAGTGTTGACACAAGGTGAAAGAATGCTTGTTCTCAAAAGACTGAGAGCGAGAAATGAGTAGAAGATAATTTCAGATTTTGGAGTTGGTGAGTACGATTGAAAAGTGGGTGCATTATTATTTAATCTCCTATCCATTCTTTCAAGAATCCACATAGTTGCACCTTGCACCACACTGTGAAAATTTGAAATGAATGCAAAAAAATAAAAAAAATTTTTAAAATAAAAATATTTTGAAACATATTCCTAAGATAAGCAGTTTTGCTCCTGAGCTGAGGTTTGGTACCTGTTCGCTGTTAGTAACAGCAAACAAATAAGGTGGGTCAAAAAAGTCAAGTTCTTTGTTTGCTGTTAGTAACAGCGAACAAGTTAAAATTGGTTAAATAAAAGTTAATGACAAATAATGGTGGAGAAATTTAAAAAAAAAATTATAATGTGTGTTCGCTGTTAATAACGGCGAACAAACAGCACCGAAACTGATAAAAGCACATTCTTTCATTGAAGCTATTTGCAATCTCAAAAGTTAATCCCAAATGAAATATGAACATAATAAATATATCTTACCTCAACAATTTAATGAATAATCTAATAAACTAAATCAACCCAGAAATCTAAAATACTTACATAATTCTTCTAGAAAGTCAAATTTTGATTCCATCAACAGAGCCCTTGAAAACCCATCTCATATATGATTAAAATCAAAAAAATAAGAGAAAAAAATCTGAAAATTTTGACAAATATGGGTATTGTGGAAGATGAGGACTGAAATTGAAAGAGAGGAAAACAGAGCCCTTGAAAACCCATCTCATATATGGTAATTTCCAATTTTCAACATTATTTATGATTTGATTTGTTCAAAATTGAATAAAAAGATTTGATGAGATTTAAAAATAATATCATGACTTATGACTTGGGTAAAGGTAAGATGGTATGGGTAATTTCCAATTTGGTTTTCTTGGAGAAGATAGTCCGTGGTGGTGGTGGTGGTAATGGAGGAGAGAAGAAAAGCCTTTTTGGAGAATATGCTTGTTTGGGTGCTGTTTGTCCGCTGTTATTAACAGCGAACACACATTATAATTTTTTTTTTTTTTTAAATTTCTCCACCATTATTTGTGATTAACTTTTATTTAATCAATTTTAACTTGTTCGCTGTTACTAACAGCGAACAAAGAACTTGACTTTTTTGACCCACCTTATTTGTTCGCTGTTACTAACAGCGAACAGGTACCAAACCTCAGCTCAGGAGCAAAACTGTTTATCTTGGGAATATATTTCAAAATGTTTCTATTTTTTAAATTTTTTTTATTTTTTTGCTTATTCATTTCAAATTTTCCCACACTGTTTAGTGTTCTTTTACCGGGCCCCCAACAAGAATAGATTTCAAGGGTGGCCATGGCTTCTAAAGGCCCAACTATTTTGGTTTTGATGTGTGGTGGGCCTGTTGATGTAAGAGATGACCCAAAGATTAGTGCCATTTTGTGGGTTGGTTATCCTGGTCAAACTGGTGGTATTGCTATTGCTGTTGTCCTCTTTGATACCACTAATCCAAGTTAGTTTACTAATTCCAATTCTGTCGGTCGTAATTTTATAATGGTTGACTTTTAAAACTAATCACTAACGGCTCATTTGGTGGGTGGTACAAACAGTGGTAATGAAAATGAAAAATTAGTATAATTTTACTTGAAAAATCTCTTGGCTACATTGATGGCATATGACCATTTTATAGAACTTTACTAAATGAAATTATATTTACAGCCTTACAGTTACAGGTTAAACTATGATCTTCGGACACTCAAATTATGTTCAATGTTTACTATAATATGCAATTTCATCTTCCTTTAAAATTTTTATTTATAGGTAAAACTCCGTGCATTGCACGAGTTTATATACTAGTTACTTAAAAGAAGACATATCATGTTGAGAGTAATGTTAAGAGTGCAATAAAAGACAATTAAATATGTAATTAACTGCTACTTTATTGGTGAGTTCATGTGTGACTTAATGGAACTTTATTTCTTTGATTATTGCTACATTATTGTGGACTAAACTGTGACTAGGGGTGTTTAATGGGCTGGACCCCCATATTGAACCTTTATCTGGCCCGTTTCTAGAAGGGCTTTTTAAGGGTCAGGTTAAAAATGGGTCGGGCTGTAAATTAGCTATATTATAAATAAAATGAAGCGGACTATAAAGGGTTCAATAAGGATTTGAAAATGGGTCTTTGTAAATAATATAATTAATGTATAATTTACAAATTATAAATTACAATGTCAATGAAATTATTAATATTTTTTCAATCTAATTAATATTTATTATAAATGATAATATAATTGTTATAAATTGATAAATGGGGATTAAAATAATTTTTAGTAAAAATGGGTCGGGTTGGGCTGGACCGGGCTTTGAAAGTCCGGCTCATTTAAAGCCCATAATAATTTTAAAGCGCCTTATCCAGCCCGACCCATGTTTACTTAAGTCTGGCTCAGCCCTTATTCGGACCATTAAACACCCCTATGTGTGACTTAATGGGGCATTAATTTTGGGTTTAATGTTGTGACTTGTGAGTTATTGTATAGTATGTGTAATTTTAGAATGTTGTATGCCCTCTATTTAAAAGGCTCATATACATTCATAAAATTACAACATAAAACACTTGGAGAGGCTAATATATATTGTAAGGAGACTAGGGTGAACACGAAGAGAGTTTTTCTTCTGTGCATTAGTATCAAAAAAGATCTTTTATGCGTGAGATATATGGCTTACGAGCTTGTTCTCAAATATATAAGAGTTTATTCACTAATGTATTGTTGAATTTGTTAATGAAAGTAAATTTCTATTTTTAGTCATGATATTTTTACCTAAATACCCCATGTTCACATTAGTAATGACCAAAATACTCTCACTTTTACTACTTAACAATACTGCAACTATCACCTTTACAATTAAAATATTCACACTATCACTTTTTTGGTGGACCCCATCTCACTCTTCAGAGCCGTCTTGAACAATTTGGGGGCCCTATGCAAAATTAATATTTTGCGTCTTAATTATAATAAATATTTTAATTTTATTAATAAATTTAACATATTTCTTTTTTTTTTTTGATTAACTGTTCATATACTGGAGAAAGAGGGGCCCTGTCACTGTGCGGTCGATCACGTCGCACACTCTCAAAGACCCCTCTGCCACTCTTAATATTCGTGTCCAACGAAATGAGATAATAGATGTGAATTGGAGGGAGTATGTTGGTGTATCAGCATCTGTAAGATGAGGCGGCGGATGGCTCAGACGGACCGGGCCTATGCTTGAAAGGTGTACAAATTAATGTCTGAATTAGGTGCACTGCATCATATAGTTGACTGTTGTTCAGGGGTTATTTGAGTTGAAAGATGACCCTATATCCCTAACCTGGGATTGCTCCAAAGGTCGTTAAAAGATGGTTTGCTTCAACAATTACATCATCACTACTGTTAGTGGTGGCCCTGTGCATGGACCATTCTACACTTTAATTTGCTTTTAAACTTGTTGCAACCGCCAATTACTCAGCTCTCAGCATCCTGCACAAGGCAGAGTCCGGGTGGGGCGTTTTCTTTTTCCTGAAACATACGGACAAATCATACCTTTACCCTCCAGGAGGGTGTAAAGAGAGATGTGCGCAGTCAAAAAACATCTCAATTGATATCTGTGCGGATGTGCTTGCGCTTTTGTTCACTATTCACTTATTATTTTTAATTTGTACTTTATTTTTATTTTATAAGTTAAAACATAGTCATGTAAAATCTTGTTTGATTCGTCTCAATACACGAATTATTAATATCAACTTTTATAATTTTTAATTAAAAACAATTAGAGATATTAAAAGTTAAAATATTGTAGCGATAAGTGTGAAAAATTAAATGAAATTAATGGATTTAATAGGATGTAGTACTATTTAGAATTTCCAAAATTTTCAATCAAAGGTAGTTTATCTATTTTTAGTCAAAGCAATTACTCTTAATTTCTTATTCTATCAATTTTTATGGTAAGCAAATTAACCATAAAAAAATAGCTGATTAAAATGAAAGTAGGACGAGCTAATACGATTGTAACTTAGGCATGACCCTTCTAAGTCACTGATTAATATGTGTCACAGTCTAACATGACAAGAGATACGTAGAGGTAAAGTTCGTGCGAGCCACAAATAAAGGAGTGAGTATATATACCCAATGCGACCAATGGCACAAGAGTAACGTACAGATTGTCCCTCTTCTGTTTGATTCATGTCAAGAGTTTAGGCCGATATTATATTATTAATTTTTGTTTTTTGTTAATTTGTTAACTGATAAATGAATAAATAAACTAACGTGTTTTTCAAATCGATTTATCTGTTGTTTTTAATTGTTATTAATTGAATTTCTTAATTACATTATAATTTAAATATAATTGTACAAGTTAGTAAATAATAATTACATAAAATTATAAATATATAATCATCTAAAAGTAAAATATAAAAATATAAAAACATTGAAATTAATACAAAATATGTAAAGATTCATTAACTAAATGTGATTCGAGGTAGCAATAATACATTGAAATTATGTTATACTCCTTAGGCAGACATGAAGCGCAACTTATGAACGACATGATGTCAAGTTGGCTTGGAACTTGGAAGGTGTGTGAGCCTTAATTTCGGGTGGCAAATCACGATATGATACATTACGAGTTACCAGTGCCATTCCTGATATTGTATGGGCCCTAGGCATATTGAAAGAAATGAGCCCTTTTTTATACAGGGTCGATTTTTAACTTTGACGAGTATTTGGAAGAATAACAAAGATGGACCCTATAGATTATAATTAGCATTAAAACCATAGGCGTGTCATATAATTCTTAAATGATAAAAAAACTAATACAACTTGATGGGACAGAAAGCATGATACACGAACAATATCATATTTCAAAAGGCTAAATAATACTCACTCCGTTTCCGCTTACTTGTCCCATTTTCTTATTTGGCATTATCATACTACTTGTCTCATTTCCTTTTTTGGCTATCCTTTTTTTACCTAAATACCCCCACTTTTCCCATTCCCAATACTCCAACACCACCTTTACAATTAATTTAATCAATTAAAATACCTAACTACCACCTTTTTAATGGACCCCACTCAACCCTTAAAATTCGTGAAAAGTCAAATGAGACAAATCAACTGAAAGGGAGGGAGTAATAGACTATATTAACTTATTATAAATAATATCCTTTATTTTTCTTATTTTTTAAGAGTATAGTCTACTATTATTATTATTTAATTTTCATATTAGATTGACTTACAAGAAATCATGTAGCTATTAATCTAAAAAGGTTAAACATTTGCAAACTTTTGTCCACAAGCACCACATTACAACAATTTTTAAGTAGCTGAGTCATGTCCAAGTGGTTGTACCTTAAAAGAAGGTAAAAAAATAATAAAGAAGGTAATATTATAGAAATGGGAAAAGTTATTAATTTCTTTAACAAATGTTGTGCATAAATTGAGTCCAGATACATCAAGGAATTGAACTTAGCTTTCTTAACCAAACTTTCTTTCTCAATATTTATTTAATTTAAATGGGCAAATTTGATTCAAAATCAAAAACTAGAAATTTAAGTGTGCAATCATACTTGAGCTTAAATTTGATTAAAATTCAAATAATCAAATAAAATTTTACAAGAAAGTAAATAAGATATTATGGACATGTTCCGCGCAAGGTAGTTGTGGCTTTTGGGGTTCCGAGTAGTTGTAGATGTACAATTGTAACTATCACATATATATTTTATGACACTAGTTCTTTGTTGAGACCGTCTTACTATGAGTCGCCCTCGATTAGGGTCAGCCCAAATGTTTTTCTTAAAAAAACTGCTCTCAGCAATTCAATTTTCCTTGTTTTTGATGTTTTTTTGCTAACGAGCTACTTGTATGGGCTTTTCTTACAGTGAGATAGCCTCATACAAAACTTATTGATTTTATAATTGTAAATTAGTTGTGTAAATTAATATTCTTTTGTTTTGTACCGATTATATATGGTAGAGTTTTGATTACAATTTGTTAAGAAAAACGTAATATAAAGAAACTTTTAAAAAGGGTGATTTTCATTTTGGAATGCTACAAGCTATAACGTTTTAAAAATAACTACTTACTATACAATGATTTTTTTTCTAAAGTTGTGATTTAGCCTCATTAAACTTTTAACAACTACTTAAATTGTTACACAAATATGCTATGTATGATTGATTTTAAAGAAATTAAAATAAATAAAAAGTAACATAAATAATGATAATGATGAAAATAATAATTACACTCTCTGTTTCCTAATCTTCTTTCCATTTAGAATAATATTCTATTTTGAAGAGAAAAATTTAACTAAGATTTTTAAGACGTATATAAATGATATAATATATCCATGTGAGATCTCGTAAGATTCGTCTTAATTTATACTTTTTTACTATATATTTTTATAATTTTTATGTTGTGTATTTAGATGTATTAAGGCTCAAAATTTACTTTGAAAATTGTGCAAAAAGTAAACAAGAAGAATAAAAAGAACGGAGGGAATCTAATAATAAATAATAACAACAACAACAATAATAATTATAATGAAAAATTATAAGAAATTACTTAATCTATAGATCTATTTGCAAAAAAATATCTTATATATTTTTTGTTGCAAAAAACTACCTAATCTAATATATTTCTCTACAAATAACTACCACTTAACGGAAAATGTTAGTTGATCGTTAAGTTTGAGGGTTTGACCAATTTAAGAGGTTAAGGTGTCCATGTGGCAGTATCTTATGGTCCTCGTATTTTAAATTATTTAAAATTAAAAAACATAAATCAACAAAATAAAAATAAAATATATTTGACATCATTATGATCATAACGATTTTTTTTTCAAAAAACAGACGTCGCAATTATCCTTATGGGGTATCTCTTTCGAAAGTCCGGTCAAAACAAATACTTATTTGCCTATTTTCCGATTAGTAAACCTAAAAATATATTTGACGTCATTTTTACCCATCATAACGATTTATTTTTTGAAAAAACGGACGTCGCGATTATACTTATGGATAACTCTTTCAAAAATCCGGTCGAAACAAGTACTTGTTTTTATGATCGGTAAATAATGACGTCCATTTTTTTTACAAAGAGCGTTACGATGGGTAAAAAACAACGTCAAATGTCTTTCATTTTTATTTTTGTTAATTTACATGAAACAAAGTAGTCCACACTATCCCTATGCTTGGCTAACGTGGGTGTAAGATGCAGGTTTTCGGATTTTTGCAGGTCCTATCCTTGAAGACTCCTCTAGAGCCGAAGGACTCTTATGACCGCCCTCTCCTTATGGGTATGAGACGCCGTCGACCTTCCTTCCCCAGACCCTGGCCATAGAGTATCTATGTGCGGGAACACTGGGTATGATGATGATGATGATGATGAAAGTAGTCCACACTATATAAGTTTTTCCTCCATCTTTTTATTGCACCAAAAAAGCTCAATCTTTGTATGGCAAGTAACACAAAAAGCTAAAGATAGATGACTAGATGCATGATGTATTGAGTGGTGTACAGATTTAACGCGGCACTAGCTAGAATGACGTGATGCGTTCATTCGAGTAATCAGATCAATATCGGATCATATATTTTAAGTTGATTTAAAATGCGTCTGGTATCAAATAATATTTCTTTTTACATAATTTTAATAAATTTATTTAAAAGCAAGATCTAGTCAGAAACATATATTAGATCGGATAAACATCATTCTCGTCGATTCTGTTTTGAACCCTTTTAGAATAAACATTTTTTTAGTGCACATAAGACATAAGTAATATCAACATCATCATTCAAATAATCCTAAGCCAATACCCATCAATTTCATGCCAATAATAGTAATAGTTATTTTTAACAAATTTATTAGAGGATGATAGCATGGATGGCAAAGAGCTGTCTTTCTACACTATGTCACCTAAAAAGGTCATATAAGCCGTCTTTTTATGATGTATAAGCAATAATAAGACAACCTAATAAGCTTGACTAGCTATGAATATTTGTTATTTTTCTTTACTTTAGATAACGTCAATGAATGTGATATTCTTATCGGCCTACTTTAAGGAATAACTAGTTCTACTTATGATTTACTCTTTTCTATACAATATTATTATGCAAGCCCATTTCTGAGGGTAGTTGTAACGTATACATCTAAGGTCTAGCTTATATAGGGGTCTAAATTGAGTTAATTCTTATTAGGAAAATTTGTTCAAAATAATCCCAACTATCACCCGTTGGCAAAAAATAATCCAAAATATTAATTGTTTTTTAATAATCTCTACTATTCTCATAATTTGTTCAAAACATAACCATCTCCATATGCAAGTCCGTTCCCGAGGGTAGTTGTAACGTGCAGTCATCTTGGGTCTTACTTATAATATAAAGGGTCCAAATTGAATTAATTCTTATTATTAAAAATTAGTTTGTACATAAGAACTTTATCATTATATGATCTTAGATTTGTATATTTATTTGACATTAATGTAATGGAAAAAAGAGAAATTATATGTAGCATAATTGGAGAAAAAAAATCGAAACTTTACTTATACAAGGACTCTTTTTATATGTTTCACCTAGGGCCCGAAATTATCAAAAATGGAAGTGTCCTTATTTTTATGGACATTATTTATCATTCAAACTTATTTTTTATATTCCGACTAATGTTTAAGCAAAAATATAGTCAAGTGAAATCTTATTTGAATCATCTAATCGTAATATTAATTTTTTATAATTTTTAGAAGTATATACTTCGATATATAAATAAACAAAATAATACAAGAAGCAAGGAACTTGTTTGAAAATAGTAGGGGAGAGTAACTTTTATTAATAAAATAAAGCACTTTACTACAAAAAAAAAAAAAAAACTTTATTTATCCAATCAAATTCAAATAATTTTATAGGTGAAAAGATAAGAGAAATATGCACTTATAACTAGACTTGGATAATTAGATGATAAATTCGAATCTATGAACTTACATTTATAGGGTAGGAAGAAAAACTCTATCAAATTACCAAGTTAATTTTTAGCTATATCTTTTTAGAGTGCTAACTTTAGTATAATTTATCTAAATGTTTTCCATGATTAAAGCAAGTAAATTCACTTCTAAATTATTGATTAAAGTCAAGATTCTCTCTTTTATAGGAAAAACAAAATAAATGTACTATTCCTCTTATTTTACACAAGTTGTTAAATAATTAAAATTTAGTATAAAAGGAAATTTTGTTAAAATGAGATAAAAATAAAAGTGGATTGAAAAAGAATGATCGAGAGGGGTATAAGTTTGTACATAAAATTAAAAGGAGAGTGAGACTATTTCCAAAAAAAAGGGAAAAATTGACGTTAATAATCTATCATTCTGCTCCTTCATTGTGAATAATCTCACATTTATATTATTTTTCAATAATTCAACATTTGTTCTTAGTTCGGTATGAATAACTCAATCTTTCTCTTAATTATCTGGCAGCATATCCTATTATTACGTATTATTAGTAATATGGTATGTTGTCGGCAAATGTATGACAAATGTTATATTATTAGAAATTAATCCAAAATGGGATTGTTGATAACAAATGAGTAAAAGATGAATTATTTGCCAATTTTTTCAAAAAAAAAAAAAGAAAAGTGAAAAATCAATTAGGCAGATTAAAATGAAAAATAATGCGAATTAAAAGAAATTGAAAGAGTAAATGGTAAATAGTGCGACTATTATGTACTTCCTTCTTTCCATAATAATTGCTACCGATTGAGACATGTTGTGTGGGAACATGTCACTATCAATAGCAAGTATTATGGAACTGAGGAAGTATTGGTTTCTTTGTGTTTTCTTTAAAGCCGTCGAAGAATTGACTACTCACTTTTGATGAAACACTCCAAAATAAAAGCTTGAAAAATGAGAGACATTAAGGAAGGTACAAAGCAAGAAGTCTCACCAACCCATTTGGCTTGATTTTTTTCTACTTGGGGAGACAAGATGTGACCCTATTTTGCTTTACTTTTGGGTTGGCTATCATAGTGATCAACAAAGCACCAACCAAAATACTTCTAAAAAAATACTATTATATACTTCCTCCGTTCTATTTTAGTTGCACCATTGGATTTAGCACGTTTTTTAAGGGTCATCAAATCAGTATGGTAAAAGTAGGGATGATGTATGATTGATGGTGATATGTGGGGTAGAAATAAAAAAAAATTATTATTAGTAGATAGTGATTATGACTTGTGGGTATATTAAATAATTAATGAGATGATGTATGATTGATGGTGATAGTGGAGTTGGAATAAAGTGAGGATAAAATAAGCATACTTCCTCCGTTCTTATTTAGTTGCTACCGTTGCATGGGCACAAATATTAAGGAGCAACTATGCAATGATTAGCAATAGGTGAAAAGTTGCTTTTTGAAATTTTTTAATATTATTTGTTGAAAAATGAATAAGAAAAATAGGAATAATTAGATATAGAGTAGGATAAAAGTAGGAGTAGGTATAACTTTAAATGATTGGTTTGTTACCAAATAAGGAAATGTAGCAAGTAATAAGAAATTTCCCAAAATGGAATATGTAGCAAGTATTATGGAACGGAGGAAGTATTATTTTGCCAAAAATAGTAATGTTGCAAGCAATATGAAACTTCCAAAATTGGTAAGTGTTGCAAGTAAAATGGAACGGAGGTTATATCGCTGAGAGACCAATGAAAATTGACATATCAGTGGTTTTAGTAATTTAAGCAAGGCCGTATTTTTGGTATTACTGAACATATAATCTACTGAAAGTGTTCGAGATATTCCATAACAGCCTAATGATGGACTATAAATACTCCAATCTATGCCATTAATAAGGTAACTAACTCTTAACAAATATACAATTTTACTCAAGCATAAGAATTACAATTTATTACCTGTGCATCGACTAAGAACTGATAAATCCCATTGATCGTCAAAAGACAACTGGAATTACATACGGATATTTATTGACTTGCCTCATTCATTAAATTCATACATTACGCTAAAAAAACCCCTAAACAATTAACGACCTTGTTGCAACTGTGCACTTGGAATTAGGGGTGAAAGTTTGATTTGCGGGAAAAAACCAAATCAAACCAAATTTATTTCTATTTTTGTTTTTTTTTTTCAATCCAAACCAAATTGGGCGACAATCCAAATCGAACCAACCCAAATTAATTCGGTTTTGATTTTTCGGACCAACCCAAACAATATTTTCCAACTAAAAACAAATTTATATTGCAAATCGAATTAGATTACTAAAATTATAAAGCAAAAGTGGAAATGACAAAATAAAATTAAGGTTAATTATTGGTATAAGATTGCTTACGTCATTTTTGTTAGTATTGCCAATTAAAATTTCCGATTTGCACATCAACTTGCACATTCACTCAACAAGTAGTTTAGCTCATTGTAAAATGTGAGCTTCTATTTTAATTCGGTTCAGAATTGCGGTTTTCGGTTTTTAGTATACTCAAACCAAATTACAAAAAAACCCATATTTCTTATTCGGTCTGGATTGTTTTGGTTTGCGTTTTTTATCTGAATAACTTTCACCCCTACTTGGAAGGACTTGTTAGGCAAAATACTTCACATATACACTGACTTAGGCGTCGAAATAGATCTCCGGAAAACCATTTCGGACCCTCCCAACCCTTGTTGATTGTGCAGGTTGATTTGACATTTTGAAGAGTGGTCTTATTAAATAAGATTTGGTTGGATAGTAAGAACAAATCCCTAAACACCAGCATAATCCTTCCTAAAAGAATATAACCCTGGACTAATCCTAACTTTTTTTGAAGATAACCTGTAGCGTATAATATATATCAAGTGTCAAGATCCACCACGGTTAAAAGGCTCGGTGGGAAGGGTTCCATACAAATCTTTTCGGACGCAGTCCCCGTATCCCACCTGGCAACCATGTGTGCAACAGTGTTTCCATTTAATCTTTAATTTAATTAATTCAATTCCGTTTAAATATAGGAACAATATACAAATTCAATGGGATTAAATAGAACTTCATTCGTGTAATGCATGTATTAGTAATTTTCTTTTACCTATATGTATTGTGTTGGGATTTCATTTTCATTTTTATTAATACGACTAATAGTATACTAATACTACATTAATACGATTTAATGCTATATCAATACAACTAATACTATATTTATATAACTAATACTATACATATAATATATATACTAATACGACTAATGCTATAAAAATGCGGCTACTGTCCTGTTTAGTTCATTTGATTTCAATGATTTAACTAATTAATTTTTACCAATTAAAACTAAATTTTACTGACTTTACCTTATGACTAACATTGATTTATACTTATTGTATATTTAGTTATTACTTAAAACTAGTCTTTACGAATTAAGACTGATTTTTACTGATTGTAACTACTTTTACCAACCAAAATTGATTTTTATTGATTGTAAGAAAATTCGGGTGTTACATGTAACTAATTTTACTGATGAAAACTTATTTTTATTGATTACTTATTATTTTTTAAGGTGAACTAAATAGGACTTATACTATACTAAAGGTCTAAAATGAATAATATTACACTAATATGACGAAATTAATAATAATACGATTAATAATATACTAATACGAATAATATTATATAAATACAACTCATACTATATTAATATGACTAATATTACATATAAATACAAATACTCACTATTTTATGACTAAAGCCTAAAGGGCTAGTCACTGTCACAAAATACGGACTAAAATAATAATGGTAAAATAATCAGAAATTAACGTCAATTTTGAGCGGAGAGTATTTTTTGGGTAAATTAGAGAGGGCAGCTAGTCATTCAATTTTAATTTTTCTATTACAGATCAGATAATATTTATCAAATAATCAAGTAAAATCATGTTTGAATCTCAATTCGTATGTATTTATAATATTCACTTTCTAAAAAAATTTTATTATGCGTATATAAATAATTAAACAACGAATAAATTAAATTACATAAGACGTTAATTATAACAGATTTAATGAAACAGAAAAAAATAAAAATCAACAAGTAACTAGCAAATACATACTTCTAAAGCTAAATTAATAACTTAAATGGGCCGATAAAATAATCTCACGAAAGACTTATTATGATAAACCAATATTTTAAAATCATATACTACCTCTGTTAAATGTTATCTGCAACTTTTGCCATTTTTGTCCGCTCAAGGTTATTTGCAACTTTGTTTTTTCTTTCCTTTTTTAGTAAAAAATAACCAATCTAATTACCTATCCCATCATTTTCTCTCTCCTTTAATCACCTATCTCATCATTTTCTTTCTCCTTCTTTTTCCTAAATTACCTATCCCTACTTCCTCTCTCTTCCTCTCTCTTTCTTTCTCTTACTTACCTATCCCTACTTCCATTATTTCTCTCTCCTATATTACCTTTAATTACATTACCCCACTTTCTCTAATTTTGCTTTATGAAAAATTGCATTGGCAACCGCAATTTGTACTGCGGTTGCACAAAACAATTAACGGAGGTAGTATTTTTTATTTTGTTAATTTCATGGAGCATTTTATCTCTTGCACGATAAATAGATTGTCTTGTATGAAACCGTTTCACCATAAGACGAACTCATATAATAAGTCAATTTCTATGCTTGATCACTTTAAGATTATTGTAAATGGTCATTTTAAGATGGTAAATGTTACATTAGATCATTCTAATATAGATGATCTCACTGTAAACCGGCCTTCTCATTTGACATTTTGTACATATATAATAATACAAATTCTTAAGACGGTCTCTTTGAGAGACCAACTCAAATTGGGTCGGCCCATAACGGAAAATATAGAATAAGAGTAAGAATTAATCTCTAACGGATTGAGCCTGAGAGGCGCCTATTAAAAAGACGGTCTCTCAGGAGACTTGCTGATATAATAATAAGAAAATAAAATAAAAATTAGAAGTTTATGTTAGTGAACTTTATTTATGATAAAATAAATAAATAATAAGTTCACTTTCACTTACGTTCCCTAATAATAGTATCCAAACTAATAAAATATGAGACACCTTAATGATATGAACCGTACCACCTTCCAACAAATCTACTTAACTAATTAAATACACTTCCTTGAATAATTAAAACTCTAAAAATAAGCCAAATAATAATTAATTAGTGGATAAAATGTGGCAAATATAATTCGTTAAAAATAAAATGTCATTGTCAAAACAGCTAAAATTCACCCACTTTAAATATCGCCAAAATTGACCAACAGATTATGTACAGTTGTAATTATAAAACATGCATATTGGATGATCTTGGATCCATTATGGATCCCAGGTAATCAAATCCAACATTAACACGCTTCTTTACTGTACTTTGATTCCACCTGCAACTTGGATTCTTGCTAAAAGCTACTTATGTAAATACTGATTTGGGGTAAAATCGACTGCTTTTCTTTAGTTCTTTCTAAAGGAAGAACGGGTATGGATTATCCTTCAACTCCCCTCATCCAGACCCTGTTCTCGAGCGGGATATTGGATATGATGATGATGAAGCAATAACTCATTTTGAATCCCTTTATGAGTTGGACCATGGACGACTGGACCTCAAAACTACCATTAAGGACGACCTTAATTATGCACAACTTAAATTTAGAGAGTGTGAGTTATGAAATGTTTGTTAATAGAGTAGGAATGAGGTGCATATAGACGGGTAAAGAGACAATTCATAAACGATGTACAATAAAAATATTAAACATTAACAGCCGGTTCGATTAGTAGTACTAAATAGTGGTAATGACAATGATTTATAGTGTAAATTTCATTAAAGTTTCTTATCATTCCCATGGTAACAAAATTTTGATCAGAAAAAAGTTTTTTGTTCACAAATTTGCATTACTAGACACCAGCTAATTCCACATCTTCCAATGGTAATGTATATTGGAATGAATTTTATGAAGAAAATGAGATAATTGAAGTTGGACAAGCATGACAATCAAGAAAGCCAAGAGATTTTTCAACCAAAACTACACTAATTTTTCATTTCCATATTTACCAACGTATAGTACCACCTACCAAACGGGCAGTAAGTTCATATCTTAAACTTCGTCCGTTCCAAATTACTTGCACTATAAGAAGTATTCCCTCAAGTGAACCCTTAATGTTATCACTCTTAATTCTCTCTGATAATGGGATGTCAGGAGAAAAGGAATATATGTAACCTAGGGACCATAACTTCTATATATATATATATATATATATATAATAACCTATGACTAGTATTCAGCCCATCATTGAACCCAGTCATAAAATGAGTCTCTACACATTTAAGGCCCACAACCTATTGATACATTTAGGCCCAAACCTTTTAACTTTAATTAGATCACTTTAAATTGGGCCTAAAGACAGTCTTAATTAATTATAATGACATATAAATATTTACATATAAGCCCAATATTGGACTTTGGTCCAACAAATTATTCATTCGTCACTCTTAATTTGTGATTATTTTTTAATTTGTGATTATTTGATTGAAGACTCTAGTTATATTCACGCATATGGATTACAGTCAACCAAGTTGGTGCAACTATTTACTCCCATTTTCTTGTGAGTTTATTAAATAAATCAGGAAGTATCCTGTTTTGTTTCTTCTATTTGAAGTCACATCATCTAACACATATGCCCTCTTTTTTCTCTATATATACCCTTCTTTTGCTCACTCCTTTAAGTCCACTTAATTATAACTCTACATATTTTTTCATATCTTCCTTCTTCCTATTTATTCTCCTTCATCATATTCTTCTTTCATTTCCATACATAAAATTCCACCAAATTTCTTGTAAAAACATACTTCCAATACACCAATTACCAACAATGGCTTGCTTGAACTTTTGCCAAAAGGTACATAATATTTATTTTTCTTTCCTTACTTATATATATACATAAGTGCAGATTTAAGGACAGTTAATGATGTCAACTGACAGCATTCAACTAACATATAAAGTTATATATGCTTAGAGATACAAATGATATCGACATCATATAATTATGTTCTTAATCTGCCCTTTATATATGTATTAAACATGTATGTTGTTTATAAAGGTTAATTAATTTTAGTAATATTTTATATAGTATATGTTTTTAGTTTTATATATGAATTAATTTGCATATTAACAATGGAGGATGCTTAATTAGTAGGTTGGTGGCATCTACTCACCTTGGATTGTGCATTCGCTTGACGAGCGACGGCTTGAGGGTGGCAATAAATAGAGTACTACAAAGTACAAAATATTTAATACAAACCCTAGCTACATAATTCCTTTTTGGAGATGACCTATAGTTTTGGACTTTTGGGTGATATCATGATAATAATTAATGTATTTGAGGGGAATGTTATGGAAAAATGTATCGATGGTGAATCCAAGATACTGGTATCGGATGGATGAATTGATCGAACACTCAATTTATGAATGTTATGCTAAATTAACTCGGCTTACATTCTCCTATGTTATGTGTTTCACAATTTATATATTAGTAAGAATTTTAACGGATTAAATGGCGTGAATAAATATTTGGTCTGGTATATGTACTTATAGTACATGACAAACAAGAGTTGTTATTGAGTAATTGTCTCAATCAAAAAGTTTGAGGTTTTAAGATCATATTAAATTTGTTCTTTATTATGCCCTCACGAGAAACTGATTGACAAAAGTTGTGGATGTACCACACGCGTTACTCATATCTAACGATGAATATTCTACATATTCAAAGTATAATTCAAAAGAAATTACTACCATTAGTGATATTCAATTAATTTTAAGATTTGCTAAATTGCAATTATTCTTTGAAAAATATTGACAAAAAGATATATGATCTTTCTAGTTTAGTATGTTTTCTTCTCAAAAGAAATTGCAAATGCATATCCTTATAGTTGCATCCAAGTCTCTTAAGTTTGTGCATGGGCTCTCAAATTTATATTACCATAATGGTTATAGAAGAAAACAATCTAAAATTTATAGGGTTCTGCATTAAAGTAAAATTCCTATAAAATTCAAAAATCTTAATTAATTGACCTATTATCATTTATTATCTAAGATAATTGAGAGTTTTTTTACTTTCAATAATGAAATTTTAAGTTTGAACAATTTTTACACTTTAATTTTGAAAAATTATTTGCAATAAATTAAATTCTCCCAAGTCCTTAGTAACTTTTTATACTATTAGTTAATTTATTTATTAATGTTGTGTAACCTAACATAATCTAGTATCTTTATTTGAGATTAGAGAACAAATGAATATCAAGACAATAGATCACATGAATAATTAAATTATTCTTTGCGCTACTCTTGTGAGATATCGTCTCTCGATGAAATGATCTCAAACAAGAAGTCCACATTCACATAGTATGCATTAGAGGAATTATTTAACCCATTATAACGTTCTTCTCTCTATGAGACCATTTCAAACAACAAATACAAAAATTCCAATTTTACATTAGATGCACAAATATGTGTAAGCCTTCTATAAAATCAAATAATTTCTAACATAATTCCGAACGTACTATTTTACAATAGACAACCTAAACTAAAATATTTAAAGGATAGGATCAAGTACCGTTTTCCTGGGCTATCCTGCAATCCAAAAAATTTATATTAAAAGAAAATTTTAGCATATTTTGTGTATAGTCCAAACAAAAAGTCTTATGTATTTTTATTTAATCTCCATACTAATTTATTTTACATAAAATAAGGACGAGTAAATATCACCAATAAATTTAATAGTTCAAAGTGGTAGGAATAAAACTTAAGCTAAGTTTTACTATTTGAATTTTTATACAAACTATAAATTAATAGTGTGTTGTTATATATAATTAATAGATTTTTAAGAATTTTCCTATTTAAAATCATTAAACCTTTAGCTTGTATAGTATAATTAATTTTCTATGTTGTTTTAATCATTCTACTATAATTATTTTGTTGATATATGGCATGTTTAACCTTTGTATTTTACTTTGTCATTCCATGTTGTGTGTAGTCCATGTATGTAAATAAAAAATTAAATTTGAAAAAATTAAATTTTAATTCAACATGAATATATAATATTTATTAATAATGCCTAATTTTATAAAAGTTAAATACTTTATGTAGGTTTTAACTCTTATTTGGTGATCACTTTCAGGAAAAGATAAGAGATGAAAGTGAACAAGTAGAATACACACTTGATGGAAGTGTGGATCGTTATGGTAAGCCAGCTATACGTACCAAATCTGGAAGATGGGGCCCAGCCATTCTTATTCTAGGTATCACTCTATTTCTCTTTACCAATGGATCGTTTATCGGGTTTTGAATCCATATAACTCTTTTACATAATTGTAAATTATTTTTATAGTCGGGTAAAATCGAGTTCGGTTTCGAGTAATTTTCACCATCTAGTCTAATTTGAACTCCAATAGCCAATATACTAAAACAATTTGATAATCATTTTTTTTTTCAAAGGTTTCGAGCATGTTCAACATGTTGAACCGCAGTCTTAATATAGTAGTATATAAATTTGTGTAGAAAAATATCACAATGTTTAAAATTATACTAGGCATCAAAAAATTTGTACATTTTTACTCCACCTCTGTTTCAGCATTTAATATTATATGTTAAACAATTCAATATTAATATATTTTGTTCAATTAAATGATTTGGGTGATAGCCTAAGCAAACTCAGACCTAAATTTTGGGTTATAATTTTTTAAAATAATATTTATTGTTATTAAATTATTAATATAATGTATTGATAAGGAGTATAATTACAGTGAATCAAGGGCTAGCAACATTGGCATTTTTTGGAGTAGGAGTAAATTTGGTGCTATTTTTGACAAGAGTAGTTGGGCAAAGCAATGCAGATGCAGCTAATAATGTTAGCAAATGGACTGGAACTGTTTATCTTTTTTCTCTTCTTGGTGCTTTTCTTAGTGACTCTTATTGGGGTCGTTTTAGAACTTGTGCTATCTTCCAAGCTATTTTTGTTCTTGTAAGTTCTTCTCTTCATCTATTTTATATATAATAATATTTTTTTGTTTTATTACTAATTCTTAAATGAGACTGTCTCAGAGTGAGACATCTGTATTGGGTTGATCCATATATACTTTTTGTCTTAAAAAGATTACTTATAAGTTATAACGTTAAAATGATCACTTACAGTCTTAAACTATTCACCTTTTATAGTCTTAGAGTGATTACTTATAATTTTAAAACGATCACTTACCATCTTAACTTAATCAATTAAAGAAATGGACTAATTATATGGGCTTGTCTCATCGTGAGACAATCTTATACAAAACGAGTTATTGTTCAGCTAGCCTCTTGAAAGACCGTCTCTTTGAGAGACGTATTTCAAGCCCATCCCAGGCCATTAAAGATTAATGCCAACTTACATTATCTTTAATGCTTACTTATTGTGTCCTTAATGCCTACTTTCAATATCTTAAATGTCTACTTACATCATTCTTAATGCCTACGTACAATATTTTAAAAAATACATAATAAACCGGCCCAATTAGAGATGATTTTTCAAAGAGACCCTCTCTCACAGGAATTTGTGATATTCAACACAAAGATGCTTTATCAAATGTGATAATGTGCTATATTGATATGCTATATTGTGTATTGTGTTACTAATGTGATGATTATATATTGGATTAACAGGGTTTGGCCTTATTATCACTATCATCATACCTATTTTTGCTTAAACCAAAAGGGTGTGGAAATGAGCTTACACCATGCAACTCCCACACAGGATTCCATGTACCTCTTTTCTACATCTCAATCTACATGGTTGCCTTAGGCAATGGAGGTTACCAACCGAATATCGCTACATTTGGGGCCGATCAATTCGATGAAGAACATGACAAAGAAAGGACCTCCAAAATATCCTTCTTTAGTTACTTCTACTTGGCCTTTAACTTGGGATCTCTCTTTTCCAACACCATTTTGGCTTACTATGAAAATGATGGCAAATGGGCTATTGGCTTTATGGCTTCTGCTACAACTGCTCTTATGGCTTTGGCTTTGTTTCTTGGTGGCACGCCGCGTTACAGACACTTCAAGAATCAGGGAAACCCTGTTATCAGATTTGGGAAAGTGTTTGTTGCTGCTATTAGGAAGTGGGATTTTAAGGTCTTACCAAATGCACAAGGTTTATATGAATTGGATGCACAAACCTACTCCAAAACTGGTAGAAGGATGATCTCCCATACCGAAGGACTAATGTAAGCTTTCATCCTCTTTTTCTTGCAATACAAAGAACTTCTCTTGATCTTTCTCGAGTTGAGGAACTCTTGGCCGCGCACTCCTTCATGGGTATGAGTTGCCGCCTTCCTTCCCTCGCCAGACCCTACTCATAGTTTTTTATGGGTGGGATACACTGGGTATGATAATGATCATGATGATGATGAGGAGGAGGAGGACAAATATGTGTATGTTTATGATTGATTTCTGATTCTGATTCATTGTAATGTCACAGGATCTTGGATAAAGCTGCGGCTGTCAACACAGTTTCGGGTTATAATGAACGAAACTTATGTACTGTTACACAAGTTGAAGAAGTGAAATGCATATTAAGACTCCTTCCGATTTGGGTTTGTACGATTATGTACTCTGTCGTCTTCACTCAAATGGCATCCCTGTTTGTGGAGCAAGGTGCTGCGATGAACGCGACTATTGGAAACTTTCACATACCACCAGCAAGTATGTCGGTCTTCGACATCCTTAGTGTTGCATCCTTTATCTTCATCTATCGTCGTGTGATAAACCCATTCATTATCCGACTAAGAAACAAAGGTCTCACTGAGCTTCAAAGGATGGGAATCGGTCTGATATTTGCAATTTTGGCTATGGTAACAGCCGGAACTGTAGAGGTTTTCAGGTTAAAATACGCGAAAGGGTATTGTAAGAACTGTGAAAATGCTAGCTCGTTGAGCATTTTCTGGCAAGTACCTCAGTACATGCTGATAGGAGCATCCGAGGTTTTTATGTACGTGGGTCAATTAGAATTCTTCAATGGACAAGCACCCGAAGGTCTAAAGACCTTCGGGAGTGCACTTTGTATGTTGTCCATGTCGTTTGGAAACTACATGAGCAGTGTAATAGTTACGATGATTATGAAGATAACTACGCGAAACCATATGCCTGGATGGATACCCGAAAACCTAAATGAGGGTCACTTAGAGAGGTTTTTCTTCCTGTTGGCAGCTCTTACAACTGTTGATTTTGTTGTTTACTTGTTCTATGCAAGGTCTTATAAGTATGTTCAATTCGAAGAATCAAAAGAAGGAAATAATAGCGACAATAAACTACAAATCGAGGTCTAAATTCATCGACTTTTAGCATTACATATGCAAATTGGACCGATTTGATTCTATCGCTCTGAAACAGATGAAAAGATCGAAAATCAGGAACCCGAAATGTGCAAGTGAAGAACATAGAACTGGGTTTTAAGTCAGGGTGTATTAGAAATCAAATGATTATATTGGATTTAATCATAGAAATATGAAGAAAGGTGTTGTTGGACATTCAGATTGAAGAATAATGCTTCTTAGTATGAAGATTTGATGAGATTCTTGTATAAGGATCCATTCCACTATACTAGTAGATAAATAAATTAATTTCTCCAATTCTTTTCTTTTTTTTTTTCCTATGATTTTTGGTTGAATAATGTAATTTATACTATTTAACATAGTTAGGCAAAGCTTTTATACTTTGCTTAATTCTAGTTATAATTTAACTTAGAATTGTATTTGCAAATGGGATTGTTTTGGATTATGCACTAACATGTTACATGCCATAGTATTGAAAGGAAAGGTGACCCAACAATAATGAGAAAAGGATGGTATACACACACAAAACCAAAAATTTCAAAGCTTTGAATGAACAAAACCTACACTAATATCTTGGACCCTTCTCACTTATCTGTTCCACAATGTTAACTACATTTGACATTTTTGCACATTTTTCAAGTATAATTCGAGCATTAATACCTATAATATTAACTACACTTAATAAAGATTATAAAAAGAATATTAAAAAGAATCGAGACAATTTTAACTTTTTTACATCAACGACAAAATCATATGTAAGTTTTCTCTCTCTATGTATGAAATATTACATCACTCACAACATTACTATTTTGAGCTCAAAATTCACTTCTTTAATCGAGATTTCCACAATAAAAACAAATGCCATATTGACTAAAAAATACTCCCTCTCTCCCTTTGAATTAGCACTGTTTAACTCAAAAATCTCTCATATTTTTTAGTCAAAAAGTGCTATCTCTGCGGACAAAGAGAGTACCAACTAACATCTTTTATGCAAAAGCATAATGGTCTACTATATTGAGCAAATAGACTTTGTCAAAACATCATTCCTAGTTTAATTCAATAGAATTGAGAGCTTCAACAACCATTTACATGTATTATACTTCATATATTACATTTACGACCTAAATGGTCGTCCATGAAACGCGAGCAGCAGAGAAGAGCACATTAATTAAACCAACTCACAACACGAACAAGAAACTAACGCAGATAAAACAACTACTCTCATGTGAGACGACCTTAGCCGCAAAATTGACTCAGATTCAATAATTTTTTAAAAATATTATGACATAATAATTTTAAGACTTAAAAAGACAATTCTAAGACCGAAACAATTCCAAGACTTATATATACTTTAATGTTTGAGTCATCTTATTTTAAAGTTTAAATGAGAATTTAGTGTTCTATAAATGGTCTTTGACGCCTTAAAATTGACTTTTTTAAGTAATGATATTGACCTTTTAAGTCTTGAAAATATCAAATTCCATGATTTAATTTGTATAATTGGTGAAAAAAATATATACAATTGGGTCGGCCCAATAAGATGTATCTCACAAGTGAGAAGGTCTCAGGAAAACTGAAATAGATAAGATTATTTATTTAAAAAAAAAAAGCAGAAAATTGAAATAAATAAAATTATTTATCAAAAAAAGCATACAATAACATCATAATCAAACTTATTCCAAAACGAAGCGTGTAATTCGCAAACCTGAGGTTTGGGCTATTCACACTTACTAAGTGCGAACAGCTTCTTGTCTTAAAATCAACATGTTGACCCTATTTGACCAGTTTGTAGTTACTAAGTGCGAACAGACACTTGATTTTTTTTAACCAGTTTATTACCGTTCGCATTTATTAAGTGCGAACAGACCCGAACCTATGCTCTGGGGTATCAAGCGCTTATATTTGGAATAAGTTTGATTTTAATCTTATTGTATGCTTTTTTTGATAAATAATAATCTTATTTATTTCAAATGTTCAAAAAAGCACACAATAAGAGTTAAGACACATGAACTTATTTGCATTTATAAGCGCCAAGTTCCCAAACCTGAGGGTAAGAGCTGTTTGCACTTACGAACTACGAACAAGTGTTGTGATCCAAAAAAAAACCAAATGAGTTGTTTGCAGTTAGTAAATGTGAACAGACTGTTGATTTTTTTTTTTACCAAAAGCCCTGTTCCTACTTACTAACTGGGACTAGAGGAGACCTGGTCAAACAAGGTCCTCTGTTTGACCAGGTCTCTTCTATTCGCAGTTAATAAGTGGGAACAAAGCTTTTGACTTTTTTTGGCCAGTCTTTTTTTGTTCGCAGTTTCTAATTGCAAATTGAACCAAACTAGAGCTCTGGGGGTGGAGACGCTTATAAATGAAAATAAGTTCATCCGTGTTTTATTATGTGCTTTTTTTATATAAATATTCTTATCTATTTTAAATTTTCATGGTCTCACTTAAGTTTTTTTGCAGATAAAAACACAACCAGTTGGGCGCAGCAGGGATGAGAACAACAAAACCATGTAGAACAACCGCGTGCATAACAGCTTATGATACACTATGTCTAGATCGAAAAGGGACTAAATATCAGGGGCAAAGGACAGGCTTATTTCAAGAAACCACCAAACCACACACCCATTAATATCTTTACATAGTAAATAGAGATGGTCACAGGTCCAGAACAGTGCTGGATACGGTGTTTTAAAGTTGATGAGTTTGTTATTGTATTTTAGTGGTTATTAAAAAATAAGTAGCCTACTTGTAGAATAGTGGATTAAAATAGGGTATTGCTCCACAGTTTTAGTTAATTATAGATTTTTCCTAGTACTATAAAATAAATTTTAATCATGAATTAATTGAATGTCACAAGATTTGCAATGTGCTTATTCAATTTTATTTCAAAAATTTTCACTTTTCTATCTTATTATAGTTTAAACATGGTATCAAGAGCCAGGTTGTTTCAGACTTGTGAGATAAAAGAAAAAAAAAATAAAAAGATAATTAGAGTGTTGAGTTAAAATTAAGTCGTGAGGATTTTAAAAAATTAACATATCTTTGGTAAAGAAAGCCAACAAGCATTGGCATTAAAAAATAAATTTCGTTTATGGGATAATGGTGAGATGTGCAATATATATGATAGAGAGAAGTGCTCCATAAATAAGTAGTTGATTGATGAGAAGTGCAACAATGGGAGGAAGGAAAGCAATTACATGTACCAGAATAGAAGCACGATCAAAATTGAAATCAAATGCTAATGAACGCTAACACAAAATTTCTTGAGTAACAAATGGTATGAATATGAATCAAACAATTTTATAAAAGAATATTGCTAATAATCCAAAGTAGATGGTATAAGATACATCAACTCTAGACAAATGTGATGTATCAATAGCCACTACTGACAAGGTTTCCGATAAGATTACCCATTTATCAACCCGAAAAGCCAAAAGAAATGGAAAAAAATCGATGTGGGAGGAAGGGTTAAGGATAAATACATGTCAAAACTCAAAAACTAGCAGTGGTTGGCAATATGACGTCTCAAAGCTCGGATGTTCGAGGCACAAGAGACGGTTTTACATACATGCTCATTACAAAACCCAACGGACAAGCAAGCTGAATCTTGTAAAAAAGCAAGAGGGGATAAAAACCGACTTTGGAGAGTCAATTTACACACCTATCAACAAAAGGCGAACGTACACCCACTGACACCAAAATTTACAACAGGGCACATCAATCTTGCTAATAGCTATAATGGACTTCTCGTATCTTCTTTGGAAAGGAATGCAGTATAAACATAGCAGGTTACCCTTAATACTTCTGTCGCTTTGCAAAGAACCCATTCCAACAATGTCCGCATAGGTCTAACGTAAAATTTCTGATACTCTTTCCAGTGCATCGTTAGGAATCTCTCGCCCTGGGACTTGGACCTTTAGAAGATTAGCGTACCTGTCAAACAAGCTTTTTGGTCAGATAAAATTGAGCATCTTTCGAAAATTGTGTACTTGTGGGAAGACAATTTTTAGTCACACTTACTCCTCTGGAGTAAACAAGTCCTCGTGCTCTGTGATAAAAGCAAGCAAAGCCTGCAAGAAGACACTATAGTCATGTTTCCTGAAATAGTAATAGAACATTTCTGGATCCTCCAAATTTTAGCTTAACAACGGCAGATAGGATCGGAGGAGCACAACTTATCGTTTTATTTGAACGGAAGAGAAGCACAACTATACAATGACAATGGATTATGACAATGGTGAAAACTATATCCAGATGGAGTATTATATTCAAAAGAATCTCAGGTAAGCACCTCAAATGGCATGTTTAGGAGCTCAAAATACGTCCTCACACGATCCAATCTCAGTTGAACAGCTTCACTGTCAAGTGATGGTATAGCTGCTAAGGCCTGCAACATTGTTCAGGATATTATGGCTTCAAAATGATTAGGGACATATGACAAAATTAAACTTTTTAGAAGCTGGCTTAATTGAAATACTCAATTAGTACTGTTTGACATCAATTTTCTTCAATTGTGTATAAGAGAATAATTTAGTCTATGTCGGAAAGAATAAGATATTAAACACTAAAAAAGGAACAATCTACTTCTACAATATGAATAACAGGGTCAATTCAAAGAACAGCTACCGGAGAGAAAACAATGAACTGCTCTGGGCAATTTCATGAATTGGGAGTAGAGATCACTAGAACGTTTGCAAAAAATGTCTCATTAGATTTTGCTGATATCCTGTTTCCATAGGCATTTAGGATTCAGCGTATCTCATATGCGGCCGTCTCGATATTAGGATGCCGCATATAAGACAGCCCACTATAACCACATTTTGCTTAAAAGCGCTCACATGTAGCTAAAATTCCGCCGCATATAGTTCAAAACTAAACACATACAGCTTAAAATCATATATAGCTTATAATCAATCACATAGAGCTTAAAATTGACCACATAGTACTTACTATTGGCCTCTTCCATGCTTCTTTAATTAAATGAGAATACTAATCTATTAGTGGAAAAATTATATAGTAATATTGATCACTTACACTTTAATAATGATCACATATGCCTTAAGAATAGTGTAAACATACATCTGCAAAACCACTCGCATATAGCTTAAAACCAATCACATATATATTAAAAATAATCGTATACAGCTTGGGCTCGTCCTATTAATGGGACGGTCCTAAGAAGAATTTGTGTTTAGAATTTAGGAAGGGAACGGAAACAGAAAAATTTTGTGGAGCATGTATTGTAATAGAAGATAGTGGAATAGGGAGGGAAAGAGAGGAACTAGCAGGACAAATACCTTCAATATATAATATTGAAAAGTGTAGCATTTACGACGAAAACAAAAGTCTCACGGTTTAGTGATGCAGTGATGGATGTGACAAAAGAGCAATTACGAGGTTTAATTTTCCAGGTATGATTAATATACTATGGCAAGATAGATGGATATCAGAAGAATATTCAAAACGGAGCTTTTATGAAGCCTTGCATAAGGCTGAAGGTAGATTTTAATCTTTCTTAGTTATCTACAGCTAGTAACGGCATACACGTAATTGTATAAAACATATACTATGGCAAGATAGATGGAGGTCAGAAGAATATGCAAGACAGCTTTTTATAATGCCTTGTTATTGTATATAAGGCTGAAGACAGATTCTAGTTTTTCTTAGTTATCTACTGCTGGTGACGAGTAGCGACATACACATAATTTTATGATAAATATACTATGTCAAGATGAATGAAGGAGGTTAGTAGAACATGCAAGACAGAGCTTGTTATAAAGCCTAGTACAAGGCTGAAAATATTCTTTACTCGCTCCTCGTTATCAACAGCTAGTAGTGACACACTAATAGTATCTAAAAAAAAGCAAAGGAAGAATAAACAATAATAATCCCAACTATTTTCCATTTGCTCAAAATAATTACAACTATTAGTTATATTTCATAATAATCCTATTGTATAAGGTAGACTGTCTTAAAATAATATCAACTATTGATTGCATACTCATAATAAACCCATATTGGGTGCATTACAAGATAAATTTCAACACTTCAGATTATTTTGAGAAAGTACATGACATGTCATGAATGGCTTAATAGGGGTAATATAGGAATTACTTAATAAATAAAATCTAGTAATTAGTAATTTAAATTCTGTTTAGGGTATAGCTATTTTTTAGGGAAAGTTGTTCGGTAGTTAGAAGCCCATATATAGGGCTTGTGTGTCAAATAATGGACATGAAAATTTGGTTATAGCTTGCAAGAAATTGCTTGGGAGTTGGAAAACTCGAATTATCCTGGTAACCATTTGATCAATAATAAAGAGGCATTCCAGTGTCTTTCTTGGGTATATTGTTTGATTACACAGGCTGTGTTCATCAGTGGACAGAATCACATCCAAGAACTGCACCTCAGAGGCAGAATCTCTCAATTGGTGCCAAAGGCAGACACAGAATCACAAGTGAGCAGAACCACATCCAAGAACTGCACCTCAGAGGCAGAATCTCACTAATTGGAGCTGAAGGCAGAAGCAGATTCATAACAGTACACCGCATAAATGGGATTATTATGGAATAATCAATAGTTAAGATTATTTTGAGCAAATGTATAATAGTTGGGATTATTCTATTTCAAACAAAATAAGCGGAGAAAGTACGCTGATATATAAGATTAGGTAATATGATTCCATAATGGAAAAAATGAATGACTAAACTACAGAAACACTACAATGCCAAAAATAATTACACGCACCTGTTCCAAGGCAATTGAATTGCGGCATATCTGTTGGACTCCAAAAAGATTTAATGATCTCATATTGGCCAAAGTCTGAAAAATGCAATAGTTCCCAATTTACACAGGAAAAAAAGGATGACAAGTGCAAGCAACTTTATAGAGGAATAAGCCAGTGGAAGCACTGTCACCTTGATTGAAGTATTTGCTGCAACCCCACATATTCCACCAAAAATATAATGCTGCTTTATTCCCGAGACAAAGGGAGCAATTGCTTCATCTCTACGAGTTATCTGTTGAGCATCCAAAAGAAGGAAACGGTACGTCAAATTTAGTCAGGATTAGAGAAGCAGTTTTACTCCCACCCGGCCACCCCCCTACTTCTCTATTCTTTTCTTTCCAACAGACTCTCAACATATGGTTCAGTAAAATTCAAATGTAAAAAAAATTTGGGGATTGCCAACTTAATAAGAGTCCAAGCCTCTTTACATCTGCACCTAGGATTATTTCCTTCCAGCAAGATGATATCCCTATAGTTCCTGACATGATAAAATGGCTCTCAGTTATTTTCTTTTTCTTTTCTCCCTTTGTTTATTTTCATTTCATGGTGGTTACAAATAAAATAGAATATCACCTTTTCTGCACATTACACAGTACTCTAAAATCAGATTCGTTAGTAATAGAGTTGTGAAAATGTCGGTATGTCATCTGTTCACTAGTCCCAGTACTCTTGGTAATAACAAATCATTACTTCACCTGATCGTTAAGCTCAAGTCCTCTTAAAGGACTAATAACAAGTCGTATTACTTCACAAGTAAATTATGGAAATCAAGAACAGTAGCATCTAAGCCAGTAAATTTCACTGACATAATCTCAGTCCAATCTACTTAAGAGCTTTAATTGAAAAGAAACAAGAGCATCATTCATCCACCTCAATGATCACCTGCTTTTTATGATCTTTTCATCTTTTGCACACAAAAATTGAAAAGCATATTTCTGTATCTAAGCATACAGTTTTAGAAATACATAAAACATCCAAAAAGAGAGACACAAATAGCCAGGGAAAGACAACTATTGGTATCATTTTTTATTGGAAAGATGAAGATACAAACCTGAGCAGCGAGGGAAATAATAAAATCATCAGGTTCTTCTGCATCTAGGTCATCCATATATTCTCTAGTTGCCATCTCCTGTTCACAGTATTTGTCAGCAATCAGCATCACCAGTTGTGCTTTATTCAATTTAAGAGTTCAATAATAAAATCCAAATTTACAAGAGAAAATATCCAACCTTGAAATTGAACACACCACATACCTGCATATGGAAGACTGTTTCCAATTGCATTTCTACACGCAACACCTTGAGGCAATCGATAGCCAATTTTCTGTAATCATCAGCAAATGATACCAGATCCTTTGAAGGACTGCTAGTGACTTCACTACGGCGAGGTGTTCTCTGGTTCCTACCCTTCTCTTCCACTTGATTACATGCGATGGAAAAAGTTTTTCCAAGTCTACACAACATTTAACAATTCCTCAGGCATAATAGTATCCATAGTTTATACTTTATACCTTCTACCTAGTATGCTTCCAGATGATAATGACCACTATAAATCTATAATTGGTTCTGATTAGGGTGTTCTTGAATCTTACGTTTTTAATAACCATAATAAACTATAAAGAACAATGAAAGGAATAACTTTTTATCGAAGCATCACCAAGAATATTTTTAAGAGTATTATACATCCCAATAGATACACAACCTACACACACACGAACACAAAAGTTTCACTTACAAAAAGATTTTTAAGAGGTTATCAAATTCCAAAAGGCACACACATAATGGATCTAGCTTTTTGCAAATCGCCAAACAAATACTCTCGAATAATCAATAACAATTTTTACACAAATCTAGGAGGGAAATACTTACCTTTCAATTGAATCTGCAACATACTCTAGTGAATCGCTTAAAGAAGCCAGTAGAATAAGTTTGTTATCGTCACGAATTAGATTTTCCTGCAGGCAATAAAAGATAACAGGTGAAACCTATAAGCAGAACTTCCAAAGACCACTCAAAAATACAAGACTACCTCACACATAGTTTAATACAACAGAGTCCCTTCACCTCCTTGTCTCGTGATCAAAGCAAGGCAGGGCAACCGGAATAGAAAAGGACATATTACTGCTACAGTTTCATGATAAGCATTCAAATGAAATGATACCTGCTTGATTGGTCGCAAGCCAAGAAGCAGATCACTCATCTGTTTTTCAACTTCAATTCCATAAGCATCAGAAGGATTATCATTCAGACAGTTTTGTAGACATGAACTAGAAGGATCAAGCTTCATCAAGCTTTCAATGTCATGCCTGCCGATCAGCATGTAACTCTGTTTCTCAAGAACAGCCTGAAACAATACGAACAAGAAAGGTAAAGGAGCATAATTTTCACACGTAATAGGAACCCTATCTAGAAGTATGTTTCTGTAGTTTCAATAGAGTAAAAACTTTCATAAATCGACCCAGACCGCAAAATAACTACAATTTCTTTTCTAGCATCCTCCACCTCTCAGAATAATGTCTGATCCACCTTGATACAAGAAAGGTAAAGGAACATAATTTTCACACGTAATAGGATCCTTTTTTTTTTTTTGCTTTTTCATACTTTTGGAGGGGAAAATGCCTAAGAGGGCAAAAAGGATCAAATTCCTTGAACCAATAGTATTCACAGGTAAGCTAGCAGAAGCTGTTACTGTAATCCATCAACAGAAGAATGTTTTAATCCTTCCTTACAAGCCCGTCTAATCATATATTATCTTCATGTTTTCTCAAATATATTCTCATTTTTAATAGATATTTCTCACATTACATGATCAATATCAATTTTCATTGGTGGAAAAGCATTGCAAACTAAAAACCCAACACAGAATCTGTTTTGAGCTGGGCAGATCAGTCATCACTCATCAAACATAGGCGGTGTTTGGCAATTGATTATTGGTTACTTGTTGGTTCAGTTGGCTTGTTTCAGCTAGTAGCATTGGTTTTGTTGTTAGGTGTTATGGAGATGTTAGTAAAAATATTGTTGGTTGTTGGTTGTTTATTAAATAAAAACAGTGACCACAAAGCCAAACATGATAACCAAGACAGCTTTTTGGTTTTAGCGTAAAAGTCAACTTTTTAGCTGGTTTAAAAGCCATTTACCACGTGTTTTAGCTGTTTAACCAACTAACAAGCCAAGAGACAAAACTCAAAAGTCAACAAAAAATTGGGCAAAAAGTCATTTGCCAAACATACCCATATATAGCCTCAATAGTATACCTAGTCAAGTAATACTGGATTCAAATATCTACATCCTACACGTTAAATAGAATTACATATATACTCATGAATCGACTCATTTCCCAAAAATATGCTATATCTAAGATATCCTAAGTTAGTGAAGATAAAGAATACCACATCCCTGAAATTGTAAA
This sequence comes from Amaranthus palmeri, assembly GCA_019776075.1. Classification (NCBI taxonomy): domain Eukaryota; kingdom Viridiplantae; phylum Streptophyta; class Magnoliopsida; order Caryophyllales; family Amaranthaceae; genus Amaranthus; species Amaranthus palmeri. Next base: position 149,278 of record JAAKBH010000330.1, read on the forward strand.
TATGCACCAACTCAAATTCAAATGATTGCTTCAATTCTAGTTTGCATTGACTAACTACATACATTTCCCTTAATCTATTCCAATTTGGCTCTTGTATACATCAAGAACGTTTGCAAAAATGCAATTTCAGCAATCACTCTGAAACGAGGAGAGAATCAAACATCTCCATCCCCTTTCTAATAGAAGTTGGAACTCACTTTCTCACTAGGAGACACCAATTAGCAAGCATAATACTTCCAGCCAGGGATTCATCTGGAAAATACTTGCTGGGGAAAATGTAACTTATTTTAGCAGATTCATCTGGAAAATACTTTCAAATTTACCTCCTCACATGCCTTGCTTTCCCATCTACTAACTGGCCGACATCAGCTACCATCTCTTTGGAGATAGAGTGACAGACAGCTGCCTGACCACCACAGTGCAACTCTGATGAACAAGATTGCACAAGCTACGACCAAAACCACAGAGTGACATTGCTATCTACTAACTAGCAGATTTGGTGACTGTTCAAGAGGACGTTGGTGATGACGGTTATCAATAGTATGTAGCAGTAGGCCATCAGGTTCTCTAATGGTGGTGCAGGAAGTGTCAACTGTTGCTAATGAAGTAAGGGTTCTCTCTCCTCGTTGGGGAAGTTGCAAGTTCCCCTCAGATACCAAATCCTGAGAGAGGTAGGGTAAATATTTACAATCAAATGGGGAGAGGAATACTATTCACCCTTTGTTTCCCATTCCAAGCACTTGGTTCAGCCCAGAAATTGATGGGATACTTTTTACCCCCTAATTCTTGCATTCCAGGAAGGGCCTTAGAGGTGAACTCAACAAAAATTTCTCAATGGAAAATAAGCACCGGAGAACCCGTGGCCATTTGATCTATAATAGAGCTAGAGCTAAATGCAGGCAGTACCAACTGCCAATAAAGACCCTGAAGCATGAGACTATAAATAGGCTAACAAGATAGAATTAATTCATTAAAAAAATCCAAAGAAATACCATTCTAATCCAAAAGTAATCCCACAAATTAGCCATACATAAGCTTAAATATCATTTACTCCAGAAATTGCAGCAAGCAGTTCGCAGGTACCAACTAACGTAACTACCCAACAGTCCTAACCAATATTATTATAATTACGGTACACTTCTATACTTGAAGAGCCACAGGAGTATCCCAGTTGGCTACTTTTTGAAATAATGGAGGCAAGCTACTTGTTGACATTTTTGGTTTTGACAGCACAGTACGAAGATTCAACCGGTCTCACGGTACAAAAATATGGCTTCGGTAATGATCAGTGTCGCAAGAACAGTACAGATACGGTTGTTGCGGACCAAGTCGCGGATATCGCAACAAGTTTTTGTTTTGATTTGTTTTTCTGATAGTTTTGTTTAAATTTTAAATAAAGGGCAAAAAGTGAAGTGTCCAGAACAAGTTAAGAAAATATTCAAAAAAAGAAATATAAAAAGAAAAGAAGTTCAAAATCCCGCCTACTTAATTATTTTAAAGCTTTAAAAATAAAGATTTTAAAGGTGAGAAAAGGTAAATGGCCATCAGAATATACATGGGTTATGATTATCAAAGTAAAAAACGGTCAAAAGATGGGGAAATAAAAAGATGTCACGCGGCGGTTTGAATAATGTGACTCTACACATCTTTCTTCTCAACATCTTGTACTCTTCCATGGTTCTGCTAATTAAACTAAATCAATATGGTTTTCATCGAGCAAAAATATTATCAGTTTATCTGCCTTTGACATCTTCAGACTCCAGGAAATATTGATCAAGTAAGTTTGATTATTTTGATACACTCGAATCGGCCAGAAACGTGTTCTAACAATAAAAAAGTGAGAAAAACGCCAAAAATGATTCAGTAAATCAAAAAACCGTTCCAAAACAGCTGTATTTTTGTACTATGATTGGTCTTCCTATCAGGTTTTTATTTTATTTCATTGATCAATCTTAACCTGATATAATCCAAAGAATGACAAAAATGGAATATGGATGAGTCCTAAATCATAAGACAGCTTTTTATGTTCATTTCAAGAAGTATGCAATCTAGAATTGTAGACTGCAGTACAAGGTATTATTCATATGGTTCATCAATCCTGTTTCTGTTGCTATCAAACTCTTCATGATTTCTGGTTTATTTTCAATTTAAAATCCCATATTAACTAACTTGAGAAGATTAAACACTGCATTAATGGAAGCAAAAAAGGGAAACAGAAATATAAACAAACTAAAAGGTCAAGCGGACAGAACAGCAGTCAAAATGAATCCCCCAAAAAGAACAAGATTCCCCCTCATTTCATGCAAAGTTGAAAACTATAACATGGTGTCTTCATATTCAGCCCCAACTTCCTCTTGCATCTCCTATCCTCAATCTCTAGTCTCCTCATTTCCTACTCTTCTCTACGTCACATACTCACGTAGCCTTTTCAGGCATCAAGGCAATGCTCAAAATAACCCTTAATACTGTCAATGTGCTGATGACAACATCACAATTCTCACTAATTCTAAGTGAACCAGAAGATCCTGCTACGGTTCAATAAAATAGAGAAACTGCGAATGACAAAGATCAAAGATAGACAGAGTCGATCATGGAAAAGGCGTAGTGCAATATTAGTTGCAATCAACTTTCATGGACTTAGTTTTTATGATTTGTAGTTGAGGACATTAATGCAAAAAATCATATATTACAACATATAATATTCAAAACAAAAGCAAAATTGGATCAAGAAACAAAGAGTCACTATATTCTATGCTATCTAACTCTCTTTTAACCTTTCCTTCAAGTCTCCTTCACCGCTTCACCCAAAGAAAACGTTGGTCTCTGCACTACATTTACGTTTAAATAAGGAAGAAACACCAAAAGTTGCTTGCTTTCCGAACCTACAGACGATTGCAAGTTTTGAGTTTCCCAAATAAGAACTTTATACTAAAGGATTACAAATATATAGCTGGTGTTTTCTGAAGGTGGGTGTCAAAAGAAAAAACAAGGACCCAAAGAATCAGCCATCCACCCTCTCCACCACCAGAACCTGACAATGAAAAGGAACCAAAGATGCTGAACCAAATTATAAGCTCCATCAAAACAAAGACATAAGGATCCCTCCAAAAGTGAACTTTAAGAAAGATCGTCACTAGATCTGTCATTTTTTTATTAGCCCAAAATCGATAAGAAACCCAATCAAAAATAATGGGTCATAACTCGGAAAACATTGACCCATCAAAACAATGTACACAAAGCAGATCGACAGATAACATCATATCTCAGAGGTCAGAATGTAAACAGTGACTTCTAGTTCCACCTATACTGACATCTACTCACCTAAGTTTAATTATGTCTATGAATTCTCCCATCATATCTATTTGCCCTTTTATATTAATTACCTGCCTTTACTGACATCTACTCAGCTAAGTTCAATTGTGTCTATGAATTCTCCCATCATATCTCTTTGCCCTTTTATATTAATTACCAGCCTTTACTGCCTTTACAAGAATTCAGATGTAAAGGTCCCATCCCAGCATCGGGAACTTAGCATAACACTGAAATACTCCCTACGTCCTAAATCCCAATTGGGACTTCACTCTTGATTTTCCAAACTGTTCAAGACCAATATTTGATCACTATTAGCATTAATTAGCACCGATAAACAAGAGTATTTCAGTATACGTTTCTAAAATACACATCGTAACTATTCTAATTTCTAACAAGATTCAACCGTGTAATGTGCAATAAAATGAAGTATTTACCAAAATTAAACAGTCTGAATTGGCAAGTTTTGACATTCATATCAAATGCGAGTTGTTTTGGCGTGAAGAGAGTAGCACGATAGATAATACATGGCAAGAGATAAATGAACAAGGGTACAGGAAGCATTTACCTCCATGTACGAAGTACGACATCTTTCATATGCTCTCTCAAGGAAAGTTTGCACATATTTTACGAGTTCTGCTGCAAATTTTGGCATAGCCTGAGCCCAACCAAGAACCTAGTTGATAACACCAATTCTTCAGAAGTCAATTTAAAAGCAAATTAAAATGTGCTTTAAGCTAATAGAACCAAACTGGAGGAGAGGGTGAACAAGTCAAACGAGCCTAACAAAAAAAGTACATGAAGTTCTGATCTTGTTCGACATTTCCCAGAAACAACAACTAGATTGATATATTGTTAAACTATCTGCTCCATGAACACCCACTCAAGTTATGCATGCCTTCTAAATTCTCACACATTATCAATATCATACATCTTCTGTTAAGCTCTTGTTCCTATTACTTTCAGACACAGCATGTAAACTAACCCTTAGAAGACTAGTTTTCATAGAACAAAGGCCCACCTAATCATATTCAATTAAGGGATAGACTCTTGAAAGCACAGCTCCATTTCATAATTATGAGATCTAAGCTTTCAACAATACTCATTGGCCAAAAGCATAGAAATAATAATTTAACATTACCTCCTTCATCAAAAGATCTATAGCCAAAAGCCCCTGCAGGATAGGTCGACCCTTCTCTACAGAAGGAGTATATGAAGCAGCAGCATGTGCACGCGGGCGAAATGCAGCTGGACCTGAAAACAAATTACAATTATAAGGTGGCTGTGATCTCTTTCAGCAAATGTAAAATTTTAATTTTCCTGAAGGAATTTTCCTGAAAACAAATCATGTTTGATACATGATTTGCAAGTTGAACACAATAGAGTTGAAATAACAATGATGTGAGCCCATAACATACAATACATCACAATACCAGACATTGATGATCAAAACACACATTTGATGTAAATACTTTTACTTCACATGCTTCCTTTTAGACACATAAAAACATCAATAATCTTCATCACACAACATTTAGCATTTTTGAAAATACAAAAAGACGCACATAAAATGAGTAAAACAGTATAAGTATTCAAACCCTCTTATAAGAACCCAAACAAAGACATCATATGACAACAGCAGCAAGAAGTAAGAACACTTCCATGTAGCTCTAGAATAAATTTGATATCAATTAACGCATCTTACTCATGCATTTCAACCCAAAAAAATACTTATTCACACATATTTTTGCAAAAACTACAAGTTATTGAGTTTCTGTAAGTCATGAAACTTGCTTGATATAGCCTGCTGAACGCTTTTCCGGTAGTCCACAAACATTGTAGGTAGGAAGTGGTCCTTCACAAAATTTTCAACAAAAGCTAGTAATCCATCACTCCTGCAAACAAGGTAACATGAAGGGAAAATGTTATCAAACAGATACAGGGGAATAATTGCATACATAGTCAAATGGCAAAGCACGAAAAGAAGATAGATGCAATAAAATGAACAAAAATTGCCAATAGCATGTATTGTAGGAGAAAGGAAAGAAAAGGAAACTGTAAGAGATCAATAGGGAAAATGATCAGGAACAAAAAACAGACGCTCGTTAATTTATAATGTTTCATTCCTCAATACTATCCCAGGACGAGTGATCATATATGCATCATTTTCTAAAATACCAGCATCCAAGAGTTCAAGAAGAAACTCCAAGCATCACCTACGACAACTAGAGACTCCATTCTCCATAATAATGTCAAGAGACAACTATATTTAAGTATTTATGGTCTCTATGTTCAGATATAGAAAATAAATATATTTTATATAAGGACAGATGTTGGTTAATTTATTGGATGATAAATTGGCAAGAACAAAGAAACGAGTGAACAAGCCAATGCTTATTTCTATAACTGATTGGCTTTAACTTCATTAAGGAGTAAGTTCTACAAGTGTTCTTCCAGACAATGAAGACTTTTTTACATAGAATTCAATTTTTCTCCTTTGTAACGGTAACAATATTGTTCCCTATGATAGAAAACCCTCCCATCAAAGGGTTCTATTTGGGAAACAGAAAAAGGGTATCTTCCGGAATTCAAGTCAGATTTAACTTGGCTTCCCTTCCCTTCCCTTCCCGTCAAACATGTAAACTACATTTCTTTGCTTTTTCATCGTTAGAGACTAGAGTAACCAAGTGATTACAGATTTATAAAGGAGATTTCCATGCTTGCCTAAGTGGTATTAACAGGCAGCTTTCTACTTAGACTAGCAACAACTCAAAAAGGGAAATAAAAGAAGGGTAATAATCAAGCTATACAAGCCATAAGAAAAAAATTTAAGTGATGACCAAGAATGTGGTGATATAAGATGATATTCCTAGATTAAAATTTCGGAATAAAAAATACACAGTAGGAACTAGGAATCAAAACCCACGAAAATAGCTTAGAGTCATCGATATCTGTTGTTTATTACACCACTAAATCAATTACAAGGAGCAAACGAAAGCTAAATCCTTAACATACCCGGACTGGAAAAACTTTGCTGGCAACATTGAAATAACCTTTTCTGTAAACTGCAGAGAATATTGGATGATATGAGGGGAAATGTAAAATCATGAATCCATAGGCAATAGTAATCTGGAATATATTTTAGCCAGCATAAACCTGAAGTACAGGACGATAAACAGCTGCAGCTAGATAAATGCCTTCCTCAGGTAAGACAGACGCTGACCCATATCCCTCTTGCGACGTGCTTTGGGCCTTCTTATTCCAACCTTGGACTATTGAAAAAGGACAACATCAATGATAGAAAACTATGGTAAATATAAAGCTTCACATCATTGCGTTCAAAACACCTAATTTCTAAATTTCATTGATAACAGAATATTATAACACCCAATTTCAAAGTTTCATTGATAACAGAATATTATAACCATGGAAAAAAATCGTGGTTGCGGATACGTTTGCGGAAACGGTCGCGGTGTCGCGGAAAACGGCTATAACAGAGAAATAACGCGAATCGCGGCCGATGCGGTGTGATTTTTGGAAAAAAAAAAATCACATAAGGGGTTTTGAACTAATAATTGCATTTTTGTTGTTGAACTACTATTATTATGCAATAATATGCAACTAGCTATTATAATTGCAATATTTGATTCTTTTAGTGTATAGTTAGTTAACTTATCGGTTATTAGTTAATTATTTTTGTTGAACTACTATAAATTAAGTAATCGTAATAATTACGTTAATGGGTATTAATAAAATTTTAACGGGAAGGCAAATAACGTTGTAACGGTGAAATATCGTTATAACGGTAAAATAACGGGCGTTACACGTTATATAACGGTTAACGCGGCGTTTTGACTGTGAAATTTCGTGAACCGTTATATAACGGGATTTAACGTCGCAGCAACTTTCAAACAGGTTATATAACAGGCGTTATGTAACGTAACGGGGGAGTTTTAATTCCATAATAACACCAATTTCCAAATCTACTCAAAGTCTCAAACAGTAATTCCAACAATAAGATTTGTTTGGCAATTGGCTCTTAATTTTTTGTTGTTACTTCTTGCTTTGTTTAACCAACTATTAAGTCGATTATTCTAGCCAAAAATATATTCAACAAAATTTGTAATAGATTACAAAAACAATGCCATAGCCTTAATGGTGTCACATGGATTTAGATCCTTTCAAATTCCTTTTTCACAAAAAGGATTAATTAACATCGAACCATAGAGCTCCACTGTGCAATTTTTTTAATGTGAGTAATAATTAAGTGTCTTAGAAGTTAGAACCTTTTCTTTAGACACCATCCGCTACAAAGGGACCTTGATTCAGTGATTATACTTCCTTCTCTTCAAGCCTTCTTTGGACCAAGCTTTCTTAGGTTGGCGGGGAAGACAGGGTTGCTCCGAGAAGAATTGAAGATTTCTTGTTTATTAATTTTCATGTGTTTGGTGGCCATAGATACCTCGGTAAATTATGGATGTGGTGTTAAGCAAATCTATGGTCTATCTAGTTGGAAAGAAATAGGTGAATATTTAACGATTCTTGTCATTAGAAATTATTTTGGATATGGCAAAAGTTAGCATTATTATGGGCCTAGGCCTCCTTCAACATTGTTCTTTAAACGAGGTATGTGGAGGGGATTGGAATATAGCTATACTAATGTAGTTAGATGGTTGAACTTTTTAAGGATCTCTCTTCCTTATATTGTACTATTCGAGGTTCCTTCACTAATAAGATTTTTTTCTTTATCATATAATAATAATGTTCTCGGAAAAAATTTTGATGATAAGTGACAACTGAACTCTCTAAGATGGAGTGAGATTGTTCTTTAAACGAGGTATTTTGTGGAGGTGATTGGAATATACTAATCTAGTTAGATGGTTGAACTTTTTGAGGATCTTTCATCCCTATATCCCTATATTGTACTATTGATATTTCTTCGTTAATAAAATTTTTCTTTATCATAAATAATTTAAATGTTCTCGGAACAAATTTTGACGATTAGTGACAACTGAACCCTCGAAGAGTGATTTGGTTGTCACAAAAAGTCAAAATGCTTCTCCATCGGTTTCAAGGGTCATGGTAACAATCTAAGAAGCAAGTTGGCTTGAGCTCAGGGGCAAGATTTATCCTCCGAGGCCAGATAGTGTTACCATAATTTTGCATATCATCCATGTCTAGGGACAAGGAAGACTCTAGATATCAATTAGTGATGTGTCTCGTCTTATCAAAGAATTGGGAGTATAAAAAAAAACCTTACTTAGCTAAGAAATAACACAACACCACATCCATTCAGCTTCTATCTAACACGTAGGGTCTCTCCATTAATGTTGTTTCTGGTTGTCCATTTTTTAAAAGCTAAAAACAGTAATAAAAAATCAATTGTTTCTATTTCTCTATAGGTAGATTTTCAAAATAGCATGATAATACAGGTACAACTAGTTTTAAATTCATCATTGAGTTATGTATCATATATTCGTATATGTATATCATATACATTATATACAATTATAATGTCATAGCTAGCACCCAGCAGTGATATCAAATGGGCCTTAAGCATTTAACCAATCAATCGTACCTTGGTTGGGAAGGGACATTGAAGCGTCCGAGAAGCGGAAAGCAAATGTGAGACCATCTTCTGAACCATCCCTGAGACACAATCGCATCATGTTAACTATTTATATGAAAATTGATTAAAAGAAAGTATTTAAAAGATGCTAAAAACTGAGACAACAAAAAAGGATGTGGAACGTCCATGATTATGCAGATGAAAGGTGCACGCCCTTTATACAGTGCCAATGTAGAAAACCATGAATTCTCATGTGATCACGTTCACAGGTGGTTCAACGCAGATTATTCAGCTAAGACAATAAATCAAAATAAAATATACTCGTTGGGTCCCAACTCCGAAATTAGTTGACGCGTTATTCTTCTTACACTATTTATCATAAAACCATAAATCAACAAAATTACAATTGTGCAAAGCTTAATGCGTCAACTAATTTGGAACAAATGGGGTATAAATAGTCAAGAAAAAATTGTCCCTCTAAAATTGTGAAATGTAAAATGCTAACAGGAAACCAAGATAGAACTACAACACACACATACACACAAAATCATACGTCCATACTACCAATATTCTCTTTCTTCTAAATTCTTATACCAACCAGAAATGAACATTGTGACAAGATCCTGTTTCGACCGTTAAGAAAAATATCAATCAAATAATCTATGCTAGATAATATAATGATGTTACTCCTTTCCTTTCACGAGGCTAAGACAGTATTTTACACGGACAGATATGAAGCAGGGTAGATAGGAGTGGGGAAAAACATTACTAAGCCAAATCCACCCACCAAGCATAGTGGGTCTAATTATCTCCATCCTTGCCTAACGAACCACCAAACTACAACCATCCTGGCCAAACTGGGAGGGGTGCAAGTATTATCGACTAAACACTATAAAGCCTGATAGCCCATTATCTCTTAGCCAAGATTTTACAATGTTATTCAAGAAAACAATAAAGCTCAAGAGAATAAGGTACTCGACCTCTTCATTCCACCCAAGTATCATTGTCATATACTCGACTCATTACTTGCTTTTGGACCCTAATTTCATTGAGACAAAATACAAGATTTTTACATAGCACCCGAGAATGGAAATTGGAACAGACACATAAGTCATACACCAGTAGCCAAAGTAGCCAAATTTGACAATTCATCTTCATCAATGACAAGTAGCACGGGTTTGCTACTAATTCATATACACTAAATGCAAGCACAAGGTGAACAAGGAAAATAGGACTGTCCTTTCAAAAGCTAAAAGGTAAACAAAGCCATTTATGAAATGTTTAAGGAGTGATTATTATCTTTGACTTCAACAAACTGTTTTACATTAATGCCCTAAACAGAATCGATGCCTGTTTATAACTTCCCACGTTTTCACGCTATCTAATGCTCTCTTTTGAGCCTTAATATCTTTAATTGCACATAGCTAAAAATTATAAAAAGTTGAGATCATGAAAATATGTTGAAACAAATCAAATAAAATCCTGCTTGACCATTTTTTATACATAAAGAATAAGATATAAGACAATATTGTTTCATGAATAGTGGTTACTATTCATGTGTAGCAATTAATAAAAACTACCAAAGGTAGTATATTATATTATACTTAAAAAATACCCTCAGGCCTCAACAGATGCAAATTATTGGTATAAAATAATTAATATACAGAAAGCGAGAGTGATTAATAAGAAAACATAGTAATTCAACTTGCCTCTTTTCTTTCGAAGGAACCTTGCCCGCAAGTCTAGCTGTTTGCACTGCAGCATCAGCTGATGTGGCTTCTGGAGTTGCTCGTAAAATCTCACATATGAGTTGTTGACATTCACTCTTAAGAATATTAACATATCGTAAACAGTCAGCAATATTTGAAGATAAAATATCAGAGCTAGGTGACTCAACATCATTTATTACAAAAGGGCGTAGAAACCTTCGAAGGAGCAGAAATCAAGATTTAAACTTAAAGAAAAAAAAAACACATACAACACCTCATACCTGTAAAACCGTCAAAGAAAAGCCAATACTGTAGCCACCAGTCACTGCAGATTCAGTGTTTGAGGTTACATCTGCTACGGACTTGGGAGTATTAATATCAACATGTTGATTGGCTTTTGCTTCAAGAAGCTCTCCAACAAAGACGTGATTCTCTGACCAATGGTGATAAGAAAAATTGCTTTAGACTCGCATACAGATAATTTTTGTTAAGTCTTCAGTTTTGTGAACAAATTTACTATTTTATATCCTTTGAGGTCTTATAAAATTAAGGTAATTTTACAAAAACTAATGCACAACTAATTTTTCACAACTAAAACAGGATGAAGAAAGATTAGCTTCAAGAAATGTGGAAGTTGATTCAATAAGGAGGAATGAAACCAGAATATAATCTCCCGTCATCATAGGTGTTAATTCCTTTTTTTGATGCTTATGTATAGGGAGCCAATTTTTATGTTAAACAAAAAACTTGACATCTCTTAAGATTTCAAATAAAAGTGCTGCATGATAGTTAGAGGACATGATACTTTTGTACCTAGCCCTATGTTTTTACATGGATGACACCCTGACACTAATATATCTCTATAAATAATCAAAAGAATAAAAATAAAGGTATATATTTTCAAATCCTGACTATCAAAACAAAAAAAAAGGCATGGCTCTTCTCACCAAATATTTTAATGATTACATCCAGAACTGAATCCAGAAGTTCTCTTGCAGCAGCCTGTGCTGTCCCCATTGGTGCCATCACTGGCGTTACGGGGCTGACAGCTAACAACGTTCCACTGAGGAATACTCCATTTGCACGTTTCTGTTTAGATAACTGGTACGTTTCCAAGTGTCCCTTCAAAGTTTGTAGTGTAGAAGAATATGCTGACAGACCGCTTCCAGGCCTGGATGAGCTCTTGGTTTCCGCATGAGATTTTATCTCAGATGAAATGATCTCATGAATTGTAGGTCTCAACCTCTGGCTACCACCATTTCGGAAGGAGGCCCAAAAAGGAATGAAAAATAAGTGAAGACATTCAATACAAAAAGATTTTTCAAAAAGTAAAATTAAATTGCAATGATTTTTTACAAAAGTAGAATATAGAGGCTAGAGCACCAGACAAAGTCTTCAAAGAGGAAATATTACTAATGTCAATGACCTCTTACCCACTTATAAAAAATATTTTGAATAGCAACTATCAGTCAAATGTCACACTCACACAGCATAAATATGCATCAAAAGGTTATTGCTTGCCTTAATTCAGCAAATAAGTACCCCCTTTGTCCCATATAAGTGCAACAACACATTTTGGTACAAGTTCTACTTGGAGAGTGAAAAGTTAGCGAGAAACAAGCAGCGAGTAGGCTTTGGGTCCAAAATTACAAAAAGCTTCAGAATAAAACAAATACCAAGAAAGGTATTGAGGCACATATTTTAAAACTGCCCAAAAAGGATGAGAGATATAATAAAATCATAATGCAACAAAGGAGGAGTGCAAATGTTTCTCTGCAAGTTAGCTGAAAGATAACCCAAAAAAAAAAAAAAAAAAAAAAACTTCAATACAACCCCATTTTATCTAAAGAATGTTGATTTTCCCTTTGTATCAAACAGGTTACCAAATCATGAGACTTATAAAAGAATTATCATTGCTTTCCATCCAAAATAGCCACATCAATTACAAACGTCTATAACGAAAAAAGGAAAATCCAAAAGGAGGCAAAAATCTAATCATCTATTGTAAACAAATTTCAGTGTTCCATACGATTGAAATCCCGCAAAATAACAAAGCTTTCCTTATTATCCCTTCATAATCAAACAAGATAAGTTACTTTAGTAACTATCAAAAACCCACTTGAAAATTAAACCCAACCGCAAAATTATCTCAAGGCATGTCACCGAAAGCTCAATAAAATGATTTTGACCCCAAACGGTTTCATCACTTTCACATTTAAGTGTAACCTATGAAACAAACTTTGTCTTCTAGTCTTCTAATCTTCAAGATCACATCAAGGATACCCACTCATTTCTAATTCATCGCTTACAAAAAAGCAAAAACAATGCCAAAAACTTAATCCCAACAACCCGCTTAACATCACTATTCACACCCATTGATACTCAAGTGTAGATGCATCTTGTACGAGTTAATCACAGAGTAGACGGAGTTCAACTATTCTAAAATAGTTTAATCAAATAATTTTTTTTAAAACACTTTAATCGGAAATCACAAGCACATAAATGAATTACACAAAATAAACTAACCAAATGAAACAAAAGGGAGAAAAAGAATTTGAATGGAAACTTTAAGCTCCCAAATAGTAAGCAAAATGTACCACTCTACATAAAAAGGTCCTTCCCAGCTTCTCTACTTCTCTCTTCCTAGAATTTGGTTTATAGCAATTGTTGTCCTTAGTCTCTAGTGTAACATTAGAGTTTAGAACCCTATCCACCTATTCTAGGAAAATGCAAGTCAAATGCACAACAATAACACTGTATTACCCCAATACCACTTAGTGGATACCACCTAAGCCCAGTTAAGGGGTCAAATTTAGAGGCCTTACCCATGTGATAACAAGGGGAAGGGGTTGTTTCTGTTAGACCATAGATTGCACAAATTAACCACAACTTCAAATGGACAAGAAGCGTAAATAATCTGATGAGAAAGTTATAATTACCATATGATAGCACCAGCAGCAGCAACTTTCCCAAGTTTACACAAGCATTCTACCATGGTTTGGAGGTACTTAACATGTAGAGGAGCGTCATTCTTTTGCACGGCTTCCTGTAGTTAATTGGATGATCAATATCAAATATTATGGACCTAGAAAACAATGTCAAAATAAAAATGAAACCTAAACCGCTTACAAGGAACTCATCAGGTGTCGCAGATGAAAGCCATGGTGGAAGTCGAGTTGAAAAAATTCCACTATTTTTAAGGCCATAATCACCGCCATTTGCCCTGACAGAACCATCAGCTTCTTCACCTCTGCCGCCATCTTCAACATGTCCATCGTAAGAACTATGGAAAGCAGAATATTAAAAGAAAAATATTATACTTTTATGAGTAAAAGAACAATGTGCGACAAAAAACTCCAAACTAAGCAGAATCTCATAGTAAGAAAATCCTTAACAGTACCTACCATGCCCTAAAACGCTTATAATTTTTGTTGCAAAAGTAAAATTTGATGAATCAAAAGATGGGAGGACATTGCATGGCTGTGCAAAACTTTGAAGGTTACACATTTTTCATGAATTACCATGGCTATCAGAAAATGTCAATCACTTCACTGACATATCAAGTATTCAAGAGGCATTAATTTTCTCGGCAAAAAAATATAAACGTGTAATGCCTCTTTCCATCCTCCTCTTTTTTCAACACAACAGAATCGTTCTCTCTCTGTAACCAACTCTTAAAGTCTTCTTCCTCATGGTATTATCAAACAGATTATTAAGGAATTTCCCACGATGCCCCAACAAGACTTCACTAGAGCATAAAACTCACTTATTCCCCAAGTCTCCCCAACATGGTGATTCCTAAATAACCCTTATGTAAGCCCAATACTCGAAATACCAGTTCATTGCAGAATAATAGTACGGAAGGTGAAGAATATACTATACCTTCCGTCAACTTGAACTGATGATCTCGTTCGTCGAGATACAGGTTGTGAAATGCTCATCGACAATGAAAGAGGCGCTGTCATTGTAAGTCCATCATCCTTTTCAAGTAAGTTTGAAGACATTGAGCTGCATAACAGACAAACCTTAACAAAAATATTTATCATTGTAAAAAAAATGCAAGGAGCAACAAATAATAGGAGTAATAAAAAAAAAAAACTTTAACACACAGCATATATTTCCCTTTTCTGTGGCAAAGGATGAATTAAATAAAAATAAACTTGGACACAGAACATGAGCTCTCTTGATTATCTTCAAACTAGAAATCTAAATCAGAAGAAACGAGTTTTCCCAGCAATACAAGCACTCCAACTCCAAATTACAAGCATGGAAAATGCTTAAAAAATTTCTTAAGATTTTGCTCCTAAATAAAAGCATACAACTCGACACAATCCACATTTACCTTGCGCAGGAATTTTGGCAAGATTATTGAAGAAGAGAAACCTACTTTTTAGAAAATCCATAAACCAAGACATTCAAACTACTAATTTTTCTTTGACATCAAAAAAGCAACCTGAGTTAAGAAAATATTGATCGAGAAGTTTTTATAAAAAAAGAAAATCCAATACAATGATGATTATGACCACGAGAATCTGTTTCCTTAAATTAAGATTTAAGCTCCATAACTAGCAAACAATGAATATGGAATTTGGAAGAAAATGGCTATAGAAAGGTGTTAGGCAAATAGCCTCTACTAGTTTATACTTGCGTTTAAATCGCTAATTTAACCAATTCATTTCAATTGTGCACGCAGCACAATAATAATTAATAAAAATATACTTGAGAGACACATTTTTTCCCATGCTCACAACACCTTAATTATAACTTCAAAGTTTAAGTCGGATACTTCTTAAAACACCATGTAATAAGCTTATACATAGATTTAAGGTATAGGAAAAGAAGGTATAAGCATTGAAGGGAAAAAAGATTTAGATTGGAGAAAAGGATGAACGAAAAAAAGGAAACAGGAAAACTAGTTTCAAGCTGTTACACCAAAGCAATGACACAATGACACAATTGCTTCCGGCAGGTTCCAAGTCAAACCTTAAGTCACACTAATATAATCCTGCCAACTCCTATCACAGTTTTAGTAACTCTATTGCATTTCCAAATAGAAAAAAAGTAAGGAGTGTGACAAGGTATTACCTATAGTCACCTTTGTTATAAAGGTGGGCATGCAAGTCCTCCACAACCTTATAGAAAAGAATTCCACGTAACTTGGTTAATTCAGATTTAACATCTTGAAGAGCACCAACCTGGGCATCAAATATAACTGTAATCAGGCCAAAACCTAAATGAGCACCAAAAATAGTTCCTGAAAACGAGAGCATGTATACTATAAAAGAAATACAGAAAATTGACATCTTGTAAGTTCAAAAAATGAAAGAAAAGGATGAAGATTAACTACAGATATAACACAACCAAAAGCACCCGAAAAAGCAACTAGGTACTTCAACATTGCCATGTTCAAACAATAGAAGTGATCAAATTTTTATCCACCTTGAGGGCAAGGTGGAACTTCAGGCGGCCGGTATTGTTATACACCGATATTGGCCAATACGAGGGGTAAAATAGTAATTATAATATTAAGAGTAGCTTGGGGAAAAAGTTAGCTTAAGAGGTAGTTTCTACTATAAATAAGAGGATTTAGGGGCTCATTATTATCATGAATATTGTTATACACTTAATGGATGAGTTTTACTCATATTAGGAGACCTCAAGCTTCTCGAAGTGCTTGATCTATCTTTCGTTCCTTTGTAATCTTTCTTTAATCATCATTTTAATAGTATAATTTCTGTTTTGTCATTTTATCATTTTAGTTTCCATTTTACTGTTTTAGTCCATGAATCCAGTTCATAACAAACCTGGTATCAGAGCAATGGTAAACCATACTCAGCGCATTGATCGCTTAGAAGGTCAAATACGTGCTGTCCCCTACCTATTCAACTCTGAGATGGAGAAGATCCGTTCGGAGTTAACCTACACTACCCAGAACCTACAATCCACAGTCCACACCCTCACCCAAAGCTACAGTACTCTGGCTACTGAGATGTCAAATTTGAAACGTAATGTAGAAAAACTGAGTGAAATACTCACCAACCCATATGCCATCAAACCAATCATCATAAAACCATTCATTCCTAATCAGCCAAAAACACTGCCATACAACAACCCTCAAATCACACCCAATCTTGTTCCATTCACCATAAACCCATTCATCCCAAATCAGCCAAATACACTACCCCATAACAATCCACAAATCATACCCACCCCTGTCCCATTTACTGAAGCCGATGAAACTGAGGTTGGAGATATGGGAAAGATTGAAAATCCACTAACAGATCTTTGTGAGAAAATAAAGTATAAAAAAGGAACTGGAAAAATAAGAAGAGTCATAAGAAAGAGAAGACCAAAAAATACAGCAAAACAGAAGAAAAAGGTGGAAAAAATCAGTAACAACCGTAGGCATGGGAGAAAGAAATCAGCAATGGAGAACAAAGCAACAAAAGTGAAAATCAATAAAAAGAAAAAAATAAGAAGGAAAAAGAAAGGAGACTTGTCGGATTCTGGTGAGCCCAAAGGAAGTGAAATGGGCTGTGGGAGCGAGTTTGGCATTCAAGGAGAGAGAGAGAATTTGAGTCATGTGTGTTGCGGATCTGGGGGTGGTCCAGGTTTTCGGCGGTGGAGAGAAGTAATTTTGAGGAAAAGAGTATCACCAAAATTGTCACCTGTTTTTTCGAGAAAAGAAATAGGTAAAGAAAAATCAGAAGAGAATACTAAGGTAGTGCTCGATGACGGCGGCTGTTGGGTTGTCGGGATTAATTTGGCCGGAAAACTGGGCAGCGCCGGTGAGGGAACCATGATAACATTTACCAAAAACCATGTTGTAGCTGTCGAAGAAGAAACGTGGAAAAGGGAGAA
This sequence comes from Amaranthus palmeri, assembly GCA_019776075.1. Classification (NCBI taxonomy): domain Eukaryota; kingdom Viridiplantae; phylum Streptophyta; class Magnoliopsida; order Caryophyllales; family Amaranthaceae; genus Amaranthus; species Amaranthus palmeri. Next base: position 166,726 of record JAAKBH010000330.1, read on the forward strand.
GAAAGTAGGCGGTCCGGCAGGAGACTGTTTTGCCGGCAGTTTCTGGTGGTGTACCGGCGTCAATTTGGCCGGAGAAGTCTGTATGGGGACCTGCGTTTCCAGGATCTCAACGAGGAAGGAGGAAGCTGTTATAATCTTAGGGTGTTTTGTCTTTAAAGAGAGAGAATGGACAAATGGCTATTTAGGTTTTATCTTGGGAAAGGAAAATATAATTGGATTTCTGGAGAAAATGGGCAGCAATTGGGCTCCTGGTGGTTTTACTAAAATTACTTTAAGAGTAATTTTTAAAACCAACCCAAAATGCCTTCACTCCATTTTTAATCTTAGCAATTTTAACCTACGGCTAGGGGTCAAGATTAAACCATTGCTGGTGGATGATGTCACTGCTGACGTCATTGATGATGTCAGCACAGCTGGAGGAAGACTGGACTCTATTGGGCTTTTCAATTTCTTTTTTAAAGTGGGCCAAATTATTTTAAGCTTTAGAGTTTGGAGAAATTGGGGAATTTTTACTGTGGAAGGCCAAGCTAATTTCTATCCACCTTGAGGGCAAGGTGGAACTTCAGGCGGCCGGTATTGTTATAAACCGATATTGGTCATACGAGAGGGTAAAATAGTAATTATAATATTAAGAGTAGCTTGGGGAAAAAGTTAGCTTAAGAGGTAGTTTCTACTATAAATAAGAGGATTTAGGGGCTCATTATTATCATGAATATTGTTATACACTTAATGGATGAGTTTTACTCATATTAGGAGACCTCAAGCTTCTCGAAGTGCTTGATCTATCTTTCGTTCCTTTGTAATCTTTCTTTAATCATCATTTTAATAGTATAATTTCTGTTTTGTCATTTTATCATTTTAGTTTCCATTTTACTGTTTTAGTCCATGAATCCAGTTCATAACAAGGTACTTCAACATTGCCATGTTCAAGCAATAGAAGTGATCAAATCTTGGTTAGAGCACGATTGTATAACCCACACACCACAACCCCATAAGTGATCATTCACTAGCTAAAAGCCTTCATGCTTGATAAAATCTTCACTAATGTGTATAAAGATCTTGCATATATTCACTTGAATTGGCTTAGAGTAGTACCCGCCCCCTCATTACTCTATAGATGATCTTCATAGTTAAATTGATTCTATACGGAGTGAATGCAACTTATAAGACCAGTGGCTTATGATGCTAAACAGAGTGGCTGAAAGGGTAGCAATTTGAAGTTGGAAGTTTGGAATACAAAAATTCTGCAGTAGAGTATGTTTAATCTATAATAATGTGATGAAATATACAACCTTTGGCCTCAACAGGAGAATGGATGTCAAATTGTTTTTCAACCAATTTCTTGATTTTCGTTTACAAGACAGCCTAGACGATGGTTAAATACTTTGAGAAGATTTCGGGTTTAAAAACTAAGCCTCAGAGATCTAGCCTTGCTGAACTAATATGGAAGACGGGAAATTACGGCTTTTGGCTAAATCAGCTTTATTGTGTAGTAGTCAATTTTTCCATTAATAATTTGGGTTTGACCCTGGGATCTAATGGTAGAAAAAAAGACTTTTGGGGTCTGGTCATTAAAAGATATCAAAAAAGCTTGATGGATGGAAGAACTCAACTTTTTTCTAGGGAGGCAGAATCACTATTGTCATGTCATGCTAAAAGAATATCCCATCCTATCCAATCCTATTTTCAGATAAATAGAGATGGGTAACTCCAAGAATGATTGGGGATTGTATATTCTTTAATCATCGGGGCTTTGAAAATAAGAGGGAGCTCAAAAGTTTGTTAAGATTCTTTGGTATGTTTGTTTGGAGAGGAGAAGATGAATTTTTAATGATTGATTCTTACCATTGAAAATCATCGGGGAAAAAGATAAATTCTTAGCGTCACTATGGGAAAAGGCAAATGGTCTTTTTGAGCACGTTATTCTAAATAATCTTTGTAGGAGTAATTGGGAGATTGTAATGTAGATTTTAGTGGATTTCTATCAGGATTTCTCATCTCTAATCAATACCTTTGATAATTTCTAATTAATATAATTTTCTTTATCTAAAAAATGACATAGAATATAGGCAACTCGGGGAGTTGAGATTTGGTACAACCCCTTTTCATTTCAAATCTTTTCCATTCAAAATAGAGCACAAAACATAAGAATAACGACCTTTACAGCTCTTGGGAATGAGATGAATGATAAAAATACATCAACCAATCAAACCACAATCAAAACAGAAAGCAAAAAGAAGTAAATATGAAACAATAGGGTTGCATGCAGTGACTAACCGTCTGGAGACCCTCTCTCTCAAGCATCAATGTTGATTGAACATGCAGTTGGACTGCCGCATAAAACTGCTTCTCATTAATAAGTTTTTCCATGCGAGCAGGAACCTTTGTTGTGTCAAGAAAAAAACATTGTCTTTAAGCAAGTGCTCGACATATCAACACAAAATGTAATTTTAACTTCAAGAAAACAATGGATCTGATTCTTATAACCGAAAGATTGCAATTTCCAAAGCCTTTATCAAACAAACTAAAGAAAAGTCGTTATTATTTAATTGTTTGAGCACGCTATCAATCATTATGGAGCAAAACAGTTTGCTCTAGTCTATTAGGTTAACAAGGAAGCTTTTGATAAACTCAAAAAAATTTATTCTAGTAGCACTCTAAAGTCTAGAGCACCATGCCAACAACCAAACATAAATTTTTGAACCAGATCACATTCAATTCTTCCTTTTTTAGCAGAGCAGAGCTCAGAAGCTCAAACTAATACAAACTACAGCATGAACTAAAAGCTAGAACACCACATAAATCAATACATATAGAAATTAGCACCCTCACACACCAAGCACATGAAGCATACTCCCTTCATAGTTCAAACCCAATAAAATGAGATACCAATATGTATAACAATAATTGCATCAAACTAATCCTTATTACAAAAGGTTCTGGCAATACCAAGCAGAAATTATGATAAAATTGAAAATGTGTGTATACCTTAGATAACCCCTCAATCTGGTCCAAAAGGGAGATTATATGGCGTAGTGTAACTGAGCGATACCAGAATTGATGTAACTGCTTATTACGTGCACCAAGTCGTTTCTTTGCCTCAGCCAAATCAACCTTTAACACGGAAATACTTTCCGCAGATTCACTAAATAACCGCAAAATCTGATCATACAAAGACAAAAGAAAGAATTAAATGGAGATACTATGGTAATTTTCGACTGGACATTTATCGCGTTCTCCAAATGTAAAGAATTAAGAGCTACATCAAAGTCAAATAGTTGAAAAAAGGAACAAAGAAAGAATTGTCATTACTATATGGTGAAGGAGTTGCTGAAAAAAAAAAACAAAAGGCATAAAGATAATGCCCCATGCACAAAGGATACATCCATGAATGGAAAAGGAAAAATTCACAAAACAAACCATATAACCTAATTATTTTCGAGAAATCATGAGCAAGTGGAAAAGAAAGTTGAGATGCATACACAGATTGAAGAAAATTGATGACTATAAACAGCTTAATATAAGTATCACCACTTTCTGGCACTTAGGATGCATCTAGAAAAATTTTTTAGATTTCAAGTATTTGAGTTCCATCTTTCAGATTAAAGGTTTAAATTTCTTATTCTCCGTGCATAAATGCTTTGACATTCAATTAAGAGACGAAAAAGTTTGAGAAAATTATTTTATTCAAATCAAGGAGAGAAAAGCGATATTTTTAAAAATTTTCAAAAGGAAACAAAATAAATATAAGTACAAACATGTAAGATTGAGGAGAATTTCTTGTCAGGATCAAACTCCATTTCTTTCACCCTTTTAAAGAAGGGTCATCGGACCAGCAAAAGATGTTGCAATGTTGCATAGAATATTGTCTGACCAAGCTGGCTCAAAAACTTATCACGCTAGAGAGCTCATCCACGCTTGACTAATCAACATAACTTTTTTTTCCCACTAATATAGCATATAGATTAAAATTATTAAAATTAAATATAAAATTTAAAAACACAAATGAATTTAATATTCCGACCACCATTACTATTTGATAATTAGAGTACTGAAGTTCAAGATCTCTTTGACCAAGCAGGCTCAAAAATAAATGGCTAAACTTGCTTGATAAAACAGTTGGGACTTCAAGATGATGTCAAAACACTAAAGTTAAAAGATATGAGAAACCAACACTCTGCAATCAAAATTGAGAACGCAAGGTTGCTAAAGCCTGAAATTGTGTCAACAAACTAGCGTGAAACTAAAGGCAGCCTTGCTGTCCATTTCAAAGGAGACGATTTGCCTTATTATAGGAGAAAGTGCTACAAAAAACACCATGCTCACTATTTTCCGAATTGTATAGTTAAATCTTGGATCAGGCCTCTTCAAACACTTGTTCGTATGTCTTCCCAAGTTCTTTCTAATAGCCCCCAAGTTGTTTCAACGTTTTATTGCTTTTTAGATTTAACAGCCTTCTGTTTTCTAACTTGAAATAGGATAAAATATGTCGTCCTTCTCACTTTATCAAATTTTATTAATCCAACCACTTTCATCATCAACATTTACATCATTCCATGACCTCAACACCGTTAAGTGGCTCCCACCCTAGGGTTTGGAGGGTCGGATGTATGCAACCCTACCCTTGGGCCTTGTTAATAATAAAACTAACAAAGAGGTTGCAAAATTAACCTTTAGTAAAAAACGTCCTTTACATAAAAAAGAAGTGCACATGATTTTATGAGTTATTTTACTTAAGTTCATTTTCATCAACATTTAAAGAACAAAAATTCAATGCTCCCAAAACCTAACATGAGATGTTTTTTCAAGAGCCACTAGACCATAAAAAGAGACCATATCAGAAGATAGAGCTAAGGTTATCATAGAAACTACTCTTACAACTCGTAAAATTAAAAATCAAAGAAAATTAAACAAAAAAGTTGACTCATTTTTCTCTCGACATCTGTTATGCTTTCAAAGCAAGAAGATTATTCTCCTAATGCTATAAATAATTAAATACTTTGATGACATGATAACTCTTGTTTTATCTAATCATTTAACACGTACTGAAGCTCCTGATTCCACCATACATTATGAATGTATGATCATAGCCAACTTGATAGCTCAACAAATCCACTGGCACCTTTTCATCAGAAACTGGTTTCTGCAAATATCCTCAAGCCCAAACTAAAGAATTAAGACAAAAATCTGCTTGGTTGCATTTTAGTCTAACTTGTACCCCTGTTTTCTCTTTTCCTCCGTAAAATTGGTTGTTTTTGTAACTAAAATTCCACATAGTTCTCTATAAATAATCAATTCAATTCGTTTTTCAACCACTGCTAGTTATTAGTTCAACCAAAAAAAGGAAAGTTATTTCAAATTCAGCCAGAGAAGCCTTTATATCCTCAACTAGTAACACCTACACCTTGTGCCAAAGCATGACTACATGATCAGAGAATACTTCAGAGAAAAATGCATTGTTACTTTATGGAGCCAAAAACATTGCAACCTCACGAATCCAGAATCTAATTTATCACAGAATTTTCATCAGCATCACTTCACTCAGAATTTCAAAAAGAATAAGATACCTGGGAATAATTTTGGATTGCTCTATTGAAGCCACTATGATAAGCATGGACAACTTCATTCACAACATCCTCGACAATCTCACTCTGCTCCTTCAAAACTTGCAACTCCTCTTTTGCAGTCAACAAACGAACCACATGAGGCAACGAATCAAAACGTGCAGCAGCCCAACTTTCATCTATTCTTGATAACTCCTCTCTCAAATCCTGCATAAGCAATAAACGATAAAAGGTTGAAAAATTTTTATACATTCTAAAACATAAATTACACAATTTGAAAATAGAAAGCATGGTCGCATAAAAGTGCCCCTCCTCCCTCTGACATTAGTTGTACTTGTAAGAGAAAGATTAACATGATAAATTATGATTCTAGTATCTCATCTTATTTCTTCTTTTATAAAACCCGCAACGGATAAATTAGACAAAGTAATCCAAATAGGTACTCCATTAATCCAATATGGACACTCAATCATCAGAAGAAAAAAAAAAGAAGAAAAAAAACACATCATGAGTCCAGTGCCAGCAAATGCGGCATTACAAACTTAACCAAGGTAGGGTTTTAAACTTATGTTTGACATGTTTTCCAATAGCCTTAGTTTGTTTTTGTCTTATTGATAAATAAAACTGCATTAAAAATAACATATATGTTCGGTAAATGATTTGTGAGCCAAAATGAACAGTCATGAACAGCAATAGGTAAGGTTGAAAATCCAATCAAAACTTCCAATGCAACCAAATGCTCAAACAAATGAAGTGAACCAACCAATAGTCAAATGTCAAACAATGCCAATGAGTTGCACTCGCGAACCACATTAATTCTACTTAAAACAAAACGCATTGCAGAAATAGGTTATGCAACAATTAATACCATCATCATACTTTACTGAGTATATCTCAAAAAAAATACTTTACTGAGTAAGAACATAAACTAGGGAATAACCCTCAGTTCATTTTCTAAGAAAATTATTAGATAATAGCAATCTCTAACTCGCTAGACTTACAGCTTTATCAGACGGAAAAGGGAGACCATCAAAAAGCCCCATCCTTCCTGTACTCAAATTCTCCTCAATTTCAACTGAAAAAATCAACAACGAAACCCAAATCAGCAACAAACTATCACAATCACAGCACTAAGCAAAGCAATCCAACTATATTGCAACCGGTATAAACACAAATATATATCATTTCCAAATCAAACCACATCCAACCATTGTTGATCAACATAAGAATTTTGTGCAATTTCCAAAATTCAGAAATTTGAATGTGTAAAGAAATCCAAGTAGTTTCAGCAAAAAGAAAAACAAGAAAAGAGTGATAAATTATCAACATACATTGAAATTTATAATCTTCAAAAAGTAAATCAAAATTAAAAATTAAAAATCATACGAACATGTCAAAACTGAATGCGAAGAAAATGCAGATAATGAGATCGAGAAATATACCTGGAAATCAGAAGAACTTGAAATTGGAGAAAATCTATTCGTAGATGAAGGATGATGAAAATTAGGAATTAAATTAGGGTAACAAATTTAAGAAAATTGAAATAAATTGATGGAATTATTGAGATAAGGAATGAGACTATTGATTTAGAAGAAACATATTACAGTTTGTATTTGAGTTTTTTTTTTTTTCGCTTGATGTCGATTCAGTGGGTTTATTTCCTTATTTCGTGTTGAATATTCACTGCAGTTTATCTGGATTTTGTCAATCATAGGTTACTTTAATTTTACAACTTTGAAAGTTGATAAAAATTTGCTTCTACAAGGGATCGAACCCGCCACCGCTACGACATGACTCGACCCGAATATCATTATCTTATCTTGAAACTAGAGTCGTTCATTGCGGTGACCGGGTCGATTTTGGACGGGTGTCATTCGGTTAGGTTGTATTTCAGATCGATTATTTTTCGATTGCGTGTTACGCCGGGTCACACTCGGGTCGGGTCGGTGAGTCATGGTTCGATTGAAGATCGCCACCGCTACGACATGACTCGACCCAAATATCATTATCTTATCTTGAAAGTTGAAACATAAATTCTTGTGAGGATGTTCTCTTTGTGAGACCCTCTCTAAATCAGTTAGCCCATTATCATTCTTTAGTTTGATTAAACTTTAATGGACTAGGTCTCAGATATGTCTCTCAGAAAGACAGGATCTCAGGAGACTAGCTGATTTTGAAAGACAAATTGTTGTAAAAAGACGATCTCATACCGAGATTTTGTCTTATATTCGAGTTTAATATTTCATAAATTAAATATAATGAGAATATGAGATCAGGCCGTCTCACCAAATGACGGTCTCTCACAAAATTAGTTATCTTTAAAAAAGTTTTAGTTGTCAAAACACAAATTTATTTCTTTGTTACATTACACCTATGAATTAATAATACGCCCTCATGTTCATCCTAAGTGTCCCATTTACCTATTTAGTTAAAGGCATTGTAAATGTCTCGTCTCTATTTTGAGTGTGTTAGCTTTACCAATTTACTCATACAAAACTTTTTCACACCTTTAAACCTACTAACCCATTTTACCCCATTGAAAATATAAAAGCACTATATTTTTTTCTTTCACATCTTTAAATCTAAAAGTGATGAAAAATCAAATGAAACACATTACACAAATAGAAAGGAGTATTATTTAGTTATTTAAAATTTACATACAAATTTATCCTTTTATAAGCGCACATTGAATATCATAATTTTCGTAACATAATACTTCCTCCGTTGTTCCATTAACCCTCGAACCCATCACTTGAATTTTCAAAGATTGAATCTGAAACCACCAGAGCCATGGAGGGCCAGTGATATTATAATTTTCAATAGGGTATATAATTATTAAATTTCTATACTTTAAGACATTTCAACTTAGTTGAGATTTTAGGCTTTAAGCATCTCATATACTTCAATTTTGGACATTTTTAAAATTCGTCACCTTTTTGTATTGTCTCGCCATCCTTTTATATAATGAATTTCCAAATTTATCCTTAATAACTTTTCATAACTTATCTCTCTAATATCACTCTAAAAACAACCAACGAACTAAAATTCAATGTTGAAACACTTTGGCAAATGCAAACGATCACCAAAATGATTCGGTAAGCATTGATAACGATCGTTAATTTAAAAAAATAATTGCTTGTGTTGAAATTTGATACATGCTCACTCTTTTAGGCCATAACTTTTAATAGAAAATTTTCATTGATTCAATGTTTGCGATATTAGAACCTAGACTTCAAGATCTTTCCAATCACCAATGATTATTATATGGGAAATTATCATTGGTGCCCCTGAGGTATGCGTTTTTATCAATGGTGTATAAACTTATTTTTTTATTCCAATGGCACCCCTGAGGTTTAATGGTAGTAACAACCGTGACACTTTTGTACTTTTTCCGTTAACTAACCGTTAAGTTTGAAATAAAAACGCATACCTCAGGGGTACAAATGATAATTTCCCTTAAACCTCAGAGGCAACAATGATAATTTCCATATATAATAAAATCAAAGTTAACGGTTAGCTAACGGAAAAAGTACAAAAGTTCACGGTTGTTATTACCATTAAACCTCAGGGGTGCCATTGGAATAAAAAAATAAGTTTATACACCATTGATAAAAACGCATACCTCAGGGGCACCAATGATAATTTCCCTTATTATATTGATAAGTGCAATTATTTGCACTTATTATTATTATTATTATTATTATTATTTATTTGCTCCTTTTGGGTGTTTAATGGCGTTTTTAAAGTCGTTTTAGGCATGTTTGCTCTACATTGGTACTCCATGGCTAATTTGTGGGTAAATAAGTGAATCATAACAATTTTGAGTCGTTTTGGTGGGGTTTTATGGCTAATCATGTTTACAGAACTCAAAGATCGAATCAAACCATCTATATCATCAAGCCATGAGAAGTAAAAGAGCAAGAAATCTAGTCTTGAAAGCATTTGGTTTCTAGAAGTAAAAGTCAACTCCGTTTCAGTGATGATGAAGCAAACGCCGAGTCGGCGTTAAGTGCTGACATTTCACTATTTTTCCAACAGAGAACACCAACTCGGCGTTGAGGCAAGAATAGGTACCGCCGACTCGGTAGTGAACACTGATTTTACCAGAAGATGTAGCCGAGTCGACAGTGGGTGCAATTTCATGAAAGTCAACTCGGCGGTTATTCTTTTCCAGCATGATTTTCCGCAACGCGTATTTTCATCCGGTTTCTCTAAAGTGTTTAGGTAAAACTTCTTAATTAGTATAAATAAATACACCCTTAATGACTGATTAGGGTTCTTCTTCTCTCCTTCTTCCTTCCATTGGACTTAATTACTCTTTAATGTTACATTTAATATTCAGCTTTCAATTTAGTTTTTCATCATTAATCTTCATTCAAGCATTGTGAGTTTTCTCTAATACTTAATTTTCTTAGTCGTTAATTCCTTGTATTAGTTTTAATCTTTTTTTTAGTGAACTTTAAACAAGCGTCGTTTCTCGATCGGTTGTCGGAATTGGGCATATAATATGTCATTGGAAAGATCTTAAGTTTAGGTTCTAATGACACAAACATTTAATTGATGTGATTTTTGTATAAAAATTTATGACCAAAAGAGTAAATATATATCAATTTTCAGCAGAAAACGTATTCCGATTTTTTAAAAAAGCTTCTTTTTAAAATTAACTTTTTTAATTTTAATTTGTTCGTCACTTTTAAAAATATGCTAAATTTTTTTGTCAACCAAACACTAACTCGTAAAGGCAATAATACAGTTCAAATTTGCTAAGGCAATCGACTTCTAATTACAATTTTGCAAGGGAAACCGATATCAAAATGCAATTAAAGTTGTATATTTCCTAATTCCTTACCCCCCACACTAACTTCAGATAGACAAAACATAATCATATATACTTCTACTCTACCCCAAAAGTTTATATCATACTCCACTCACTGAACATCCATTTGAAGAACATATTTATGTTCATATGAAATTTCTACCAAAAACATTACATTAAATCAAATTTTAGAGTGGAATATTATTCATAAGTTGCTGAATCACCTTCTGCCTTGCTTCAATCCTCTTCATCAATTCAATTTGTTCAGCAGAAACTAGACACCATCCATTATCAGCCATAACCATTTGAGCTTTTGGCGAGTTCACTACGATCTGTAACACTTGTTGTCTACTCAGTTTTCCTAACTCATGATTCCCTCCGAGTTCACTCAACTCACTGAGTTTCGACTCAGTTGGCATACATTTCAGTGCTTCAACTTGTGCTTCAAGAAACTTAGCGTACTTCTCTGCTTCCTCTAACATGGCTGCCGTGTTTTTCCGATGACGATGACCTCCTGGTAACAGTTTACCTAATGAGTATATCTTCTCACTCATTTTATGCCTAATATTCTTCTTCGTTTCGTTGTTGTTCTTCCTTCTCTTTTGATTTGACCTTGAGGTTTTTAGATAGTTTTCGAGGATTGAATCTAGTGTATAATCATCTTTGATTGTTTCTGGCGGTTGCGATTGCATTTCGTTCTCGAGTGAAAGAAGATTTGGTAAAGAAGGATTGTAAAATTCTGGAAAAATCTCTGATACTGGCGATGGTTGAAGTTCATGGAAGAAGTAGAACGGATTCGGAACAATTTGAGATGGTGTTTCGCGTACCACTGGATTGATATTATACTCATAAGCATGATTATAGTTGTAGGGAAAAGGATTTTCCAGATGATTAAAGAGTTCAGGAGATGAATCTGGAGCCATTAAAAGAGATACAAAAGAACCATTGCATAAATCTGGGTTGTTTACCTCCATTGTTGGAAAATTACAAGCTCTGTAATCCTTACAGAGAGGGAAGAAACAGATATGTGACTGAATAGTGTTGGTATTGCCTGAGAAGAGGGTGTACCGTTTATATATATAGAACGCAAAATGGACACGTGTCAAAGAGAGTACTCACTCACTGCATATTTTTTGTCGTTTAGTGTTGGAATTTTGTCGTTCATATTATTTAAAATTTTCATAATATTGTTGTTAAGATAGAATGGTATAAATCTAGTTCGCTTATGAAGTGTGTGCACATCGTATTTTTCCGTTTAATATGCTAGCATTCACAATATGTACAGTATAATCTAACATGGTATCCGATCCGAGTCGATGGTTAGATCAAAATTTAAAAATGGAGGATCCAAACTGAATGACGTTTCTACGCTAATTGATTACTCCCACATGCGAACTTGAAGGGTGTTGGGATAATTTATCCCACATCGAGAAATTGAAAAATATATGCACACTTTATAAGTTATTGGAGTCCTTCTCATTGTCATATGGTTTTGGAATTCTATATATCTCATTGGCTTATATTGTGTGTACTTTGTATTTTTCTGATAATATGTTGCAATAAGTCCTGCTCAAATGCATAATTTAACAACTGTATACATAAACTTTTTTTTTTGGTATTAATTGTCTATATAAACGACTTATGTACATTATTTTTTTTTATTCTAAGTTATGCTATGGGAGGGAAGGCCGGTTAGAGGAAAGACAAAGAGTATTGTTTTTTTTATCTCAAAAAAATAGAGTATTGTTTTTTCAAATATTTTATTTTTTTAGATATCATTAGTATTTATTATTACTTTTAATTTGTATTTTATTTTTAATTTATAAGTTAAATCATAGTCAAATGAGATCTTATTTGATTCGTGCCAACATTAAGGTTTATTAATAACTAGTTTTCATAATTTTTAATTAATTATACACAGTTAGAGATATTAAGACCTTAAGGGTAATATTAGTGTGTTGGCAAATGTGAACATTAATTATTTGAAAAGAAACGAAGGTAATATTGAATTAAAAAAGATAAAATGTTTTACTAAGATAAGATATGATTTTGATCAATTGATTAGACTTTAGAAAACTTTTAAAGCGTTACTGATTTTAGATAAAACTGTTAATTTAATCTATAAATTAAAAACAAATCACAAATTAACAGTAATGATTAAATAAAGTCTTTTTGCTAATATTGCAACTAATATACTTCCTCCGTTCCGAAATACTCGCTATACTTCGATTTTGCGCACTATTCATCGTTCAAGCTTATTTAACATATTGCGACTAATGTGTAAGTAAAAATATAGTCAAGTGAGATCTTGTTTGAATCGTCTAATCGCATACTTTCATAATATTTAATTTTTATGATTTTAGATAAGCGTAGTTTAAGATATTAATGATCGAAATTGTGCATTAAATTGCGTAAAAAAGTGAAATATAGCAAGTATTATGGAACGAAAGAAGTATTATCAGAGAAAGTAGTATTTTTACAAATTAAATCCAAACTAAAGGAATGTTATTTTGTAAAATGATCAGATAATTTCAATTTTCAACAGCTGTGCATGTAAGTACTTTGATAATCAGATAATTACAACAGCTGTAATGTAAACATTTAAATTTTGATTAATTCTTGAATTAAATCCCAAGCGTTGGATTGAAAAGTACAAAAAGATCGAACGGATGGGAGTAGAGAGGCGTTGTAAGGTGGTGTCTGTTAAAAAAGAGAGGACAAAAAGCTGAGAAGTAGCGGATTGTATGAGCGTAAAGACAGAATTGGGGCTTGTATAGTGTTTGTTCTGAAATAATGTATGGTTATAATTGGTATTTTGAGCAGACATTTACTGTTTAGCATTTAATGAAAGTAGTGAGAGAAACTAACATGGAGTAATTATGAGAATCGTTTTTACCTCGAATGTTTTTTCTGTTGCACGTAGTATTAGCTACTACTAAGGCTTCTCAACATTTATCATTGTCAATCATTATTATTGATATCTTTGTCCCATGTAAAATTATCAATCTCCTAGCCACCGTCTTTTCGAGAGATGTATCTGAATCAGGATTCACGATCGACTCTAGTCTCTAGATATTTAAAAACCCTGGGCAAAACAGCATATTGGGGCCATTTTCCTTTACAATTTATAACTTACTTCCTCCGCTCCAAAATACTCGCTACATTTTGATTTTGTGCAATATTCATCGTTCAAGCTTATTTTATATATTGCGATTAATGTGTAAGTAAAAATATAGTCAAGTGGAATTTTGTTTGAATCGTCTAATCGCATACTTTTATAATATTAAATTTTTATAATTTTTAGATAAGCGTAGTTTAAGATATCAATTATCAAAAATGTGCATTGGATTGCGTAAAAAAGTGAAATGTAACAAGTATTATGGAACGGAGAAAGTATATCATTATATGGACCTTTTAACCATTAATTTTGCTTTTTTGACATGAGGCCCTGGGCGACGACCTCTCTTGCCCACCCTTAGGGCCGACCCTGATCTTAATATCAATCTTAATCTATTAAAGATTAATGTCTACTTATCGTATTTTTAATGCCTAGTTATGTTATTTATAATGCTTACTTTTCTTATCCTTAATGCATACTTTCAATATTGTAAATGTCTACTTACATTATTCTTAATTTGATGTATTTCGCTTTTTATATAATTTGATACGTATGTTTGGTCATTTACGTCAATTTTAAAAAGTTAATAATTATAAAAGTTTGTAATTGGACAATTTAATTAAGATCTTATGAGGTTAAATTTTTTTCTTATACATTAGCTACAATATATACTCCCTCCATTCTTCTTTTTTATCTTTTCATTTGGAATATGGGAAAAAAATTAAGACAAACAATGATTCTACAATAGATACTATAAGAGTTGAGTCTATTGATAATGTGTAAGTGTAACATTAAATTTCATTTGGTGTATATAAAAGTACATACATTGAGAATTAAAATGTAAATTAATTTTTATAGATTAGAGTGCAAGTGTAAAAATTTTCTTATATTTCGTTAACAAATGATTCCAACTTAGAGGAAGATTTCAAAATTTTCAAATGGGAATTGTGAGAAGAACATAAGAGAACGGGGGAGTTTAAAATAGGCTTAAAGATGAATATTACCAATAAGTCTTATGTAGCGAGAATTCTAAAACAGAGGAAGTATGTCCCAATAATTTTGCCCTAAAGGTAATTAATAGAGAAATTAAGAATGAAAGGATAAAGTGATATTTTATAATTTATAATAGGAAAGTGGAAAATATGTGAGAATAAATTAAAGGAAAAATTACTTAGAATAATCTAACTTATTCATGATTTTCTTACAATAATCCCACCTATTGATTAAGCATGAATAATCTCAACTTTGAGAGGTATTTTCCTAATGTAAACGCGGTAATCAAATGACTTGCTATAACAAGTTTTTTTTTAAAGAAAAGATAAATTAAAATAGAATGTCAAAAAAATGTTAAAAAAGTTTATGATTTTTTTATTATTTAGAATTTTTTATGTAAATTTTAAAATTTTTTCTCTAATTTTAAGTTAATTTTCAATTTACTTTTTAGTGAATCACCTACTATAGTAGGCCATCAGATTAACGAAGTTTACTCTAGACAAATGTCTCTTAAAGTTTGGATCTTTCATGGTTAATCAATAGGTAGGATTATTATAGAAAATCATAAAAAAGTTGGATTATCCTAGGTAATTTTCCTAAATTAAAATGATAAGTTGAATTTATGAGAATTTTAAGAAACTGTGGGTCATGACTAAAAACAAAAATGAAAAAATAATTTAGTGAGATGAATTACACAAACAACAAAACTTGGCCGAGACCGTCTCAAGGTGAGACGGCCCAGTTTTGGCGGCCCAAATACACACGCGTGCATGACACGCGCCCGACCTTGGATTCATTCCCTCCAACTTCCTTTTTTTGGGGTTTTATTTTTGGCAACCTTTTTAATTCCCTTATTCATAATATACCTTCAGTTTCATAATCATTCTAACTTCCCATATTCAAAACTTTCTTCAACCTCAATTTTCGGCTCCATTGACGTTCTTGACTCTTCCTCTTCCATCATTATTGCTTCGTTCTCATTTGTTTTTCTTCATTTTCCTCCATTACTGGTAATAATTTTGTTTTTTTTATCTTTAGTCTAAAAACTAAATGAATGTGTGCAACTACACATTTTAAGCATGAAATTGAATGTGTTAAGATAGAATTTGAATGTGTTAAGATAGAAATATCACGCAATGGACAACTTAACATTTCAGATATACCTAAGATAAAAAATTGAATGTTTTAAGATAGAAATTGAATGTGTTAAGATACAAATTGAATGATTTAAGATAAAAATATCACGTAATGGACAACTTAACATTTCAGATATACATAAGATAGAAATTGAATGTGTTAAGATAGAAATTGAATGTGTTAAGATAGAATCTGAATGTGTTAAGATAGAAATGCAATTGGATATATATATATGAAACATCAATGAAATAAAAACGTAGTTGGAAGTACTCAGTTCTCCTCTTATGTTAATCAATTCTCATCTTAAGATATACAATTTTTAGCCTAAGATAGTCAGTTTTAATATAGTCAATTTTCGTGTTAAAGTCCTCAGCTGTTCCCTTAAATTACTCAGTTCTCCTCTTAAATCAATCAATTCTCATCTTAAAATGCTCAATTTTTAGCCTAAGATAGTCAGTTTTAATATAGTCAATTTTCATGTTAAAGTATTCAGTTGTCCCCTTAAAGTACTCAGTTCTCCTCTTAAATCATTCAATTCTCATCTTAAGATATACAATTTTCATCCTAAGATAGTCAGTTTTAATATAGTCAATTTTCATTAAATCCTCCATTGCAGCCATGCTTGAAGAAATTTGCAGAGATTGCTATGAAATTGAGAGAAATTGATTGATAATTATTTCCTATTTAGGCGCGGATTGGTGTTTAATGTGGGAAGTTACTGATTTTTGAAAATGGAAGTTTATGTTTTAAAAGAGGAAATATATATATTGCATACAGAAATGCCCCCCATATCAGGCGCCTAGCTGTCTTGGGCTGGGCCGTCTCAGCGTGAGACGGTCTCGGCCAAGACCAGCTGTTACACAAATTCTTGTGAGAATCTCTAATTGGGCTGGCCCATAAAAAAAATGTAGAATAAGAGTAAAAATAAGCTTTAATGGGTTGGACTTAAGGGAAATTTTGAAACATATAAGCAAAAAAATAAAAAAAAATCAAAAATCAGTCAAAGTTTGAAACTATATCCCAAAGTAAGCACTTTTTTGACGGAGTTTTGCTGGCGTTAGAAATTGAATGGGCCGCTGTTAGTAAGAGCGGCCCATTAGTTACTCTGAAATTTAATAACCAATAAAATAGAACAGCAATGGGCCGCTCTTACTAACAGCGGCCCATTCTGGACTATGAATTTTGAGCTAAATAATCGCACGCTGTTAGTAAGAGCGGCCCATTGCTGTTCTATTTCAAACGCCCGCTGTTAGTAACAGCAAACAGTTACATAATCTAACTCCGTCAAAAAAGTGCTTAGTTTGGGATAAAGTTTCAAAAACGTTTCATTTATTGATTTTTTTTTATTTTATTGCTTATCCTTTTCAATTTTTCGACTTAAGGGATGTCTCTTTATGAATTAAGATGACAAGTGAGATAAATTTGGTCGGATAACTTTTTGATTGTTTTTTTTAACAAAAAGGGAAATCATTAATTTCAACTTCCCACAAACATATTTCCCACCATATTAACATTATAACCAAAATGAAACGTATATTAAAATCCCAAAATCTCTATAAAAGCCTCCTTATACATCTTCGATATCTTCACTTCTCTTAAAAAAAATTCACAAATTCTTGCTATAGACGGTCTATAGCATAGACGGGTGTAATATTAACGAAGTAATAATGCTAATACAAATTACAAGCGGGAATTTGTATAAACCCCTTTGTTAGATGACAAAATGTAAATTACAAGATGATTACAATGCTTATATAATAGTGAAGATTATTGTGTAACGACAACCGTTACCCGGAAATTTGATAAAAGTTGTAGGCGTGTGCTCACTTTCCTTTTGTAATATTTCCCCCACAAAGGTACTTGGGTTGATATGTGGAAATTCACAATGAGATACAAACAACTTCAATATACCCTTAGTACTTAAGGTATATAACGTAATAACAATGTGTAATTGTTTAGGAATTATAAACTATGGAATGCAAGAACAAGAGTTAATTACTCTCTTGGCTAGCACAAAACAAATGAGAGAAAGCTTAAGAAATTCAGAGGAAAGGTGCAAGGAACTCAATCACCAAGGTCCTCTATTTATACTAAAGAGAGGAGCTTTTAGCCATTATGCCCATAAAGATCATATTGATGATCAAACATCAATGCCATTATTCTAGGCATTCATAAGCATAATTGTCCTTAATACTCCATATTAAAATCAGATATTATGAGCATTAGATAAGAATCCTAGGCATTTACTCCAAGAAAAACGGGAAGGTACCGCCGAGTCGGCGGTGGGTCCTGTGCAAGGACAGCCGACTCGGCTTTTTCTTCTGACAAAATCATTGTTTTTCCAGAAGCTAAAGCCGAGTCGGCGATAGCTTCATTTAGGGGAAAGCCGAGTCGGCTGTTGTGCCCTGACTTGGTTTTTCCCCTTTTTTCATTTGTCTTATATATTAATGCCTTATGGACTAGTATAATAATACATGATGTCCCACTACTTTAGTAGCTTTCGTGATTCATTACGGACTTAGTAGTTGATACATATTGTTCCACTACCTTAGTAGTACATAGTGATTATATTCAGGATTATTAGACACTAAATGTTCAACATGTAATGGTCCAACTTATTTTTACACTTTTCAAAAAAGTAACTGAAATTTCCATTGGGTTAGGCTGATGAGAGTGCCGTATATGCCATAGACGATCTCTCATGAGACCTATTAGGATTTACCTTATACCTTTTGATTAAAATGAACCTAATGGCCACTATCAATTAACTCCACATGAGGAATCATTAGCACATTTAAACAAGAACATTGAACACATTAGAAACCTGCATTAATTAATTTAATATAATAACTAAACCAATAAAAAAACTTCAACACATCAATCACACCAACAAGAACTATAAAATGGCCATAGTAGAGAATTAACAAAACAAATCAAATTGTACAACAATTAACTTTTTTGTCTAAGAATATAATTAATAGATTTTAACAAAGAGGCTCAATCAAAATCAATTGTATTGCAATATCACACATTTAGGTGGACAATATCAAGATTTTGGGATTCAACTAAAGTAGATATGCAAAACGGTCTCATTATTGTTAGTATTAGAAAAAGAGGGAGAGTTGGAAGGAAATCAAAAGCGTTTAGCATGCATCTTCTCAACGTTGTCTATATTGAAAAAATGACCATCATTAGGGCAACTGCTAGTGCATTAGACATTGGACATACACAAATTTATAGAATTATGAAATTTAAAAATATTGCATAATTTTATTCAACTATTTGTATTCAATTATATGAACAATATTAGTAGATAATGAACAATCATCCCCATCCTTATTCTCATCAAAAGGTGGTAGCCCATAATACAAAGAGAGTGGATCTTATTCCTTAACAATTAAGAGTAGTTAATTCTCCATTGTTGAGATACTAGTGAATAGTGATCATAACATTAACCAAAAATATTGCCATGCTTCACATTCTCAATTCATTGAATGTGTGGTGAATAAGGTTGTTTAATGGGCCGGGCTTAAGTAAATATGGACCGAGCCGGATTAGGGCCTTTAAAATTAATATTGGTTTTAAATGGGCTGAGCAAAGCCCGGTCCGGCCCAACTCGGCCCATTTGTACTACTAAAAATTATTTTTATCCTCAGTTATCAATTTATAACATTTAAATTATGATTTATAATAATTAGATTGAAAAAATATTAATAATTTCATTGACATTGTCATTTATAATATTTAAATTATACATTAATTATACTATTTACAAAGGCCCTTTTTCGACCTTATTGAGTCCTTTTATAGCCCGTTTTATTTTAAATACAACCCATTTTTGACCAGACCCATTTAATACCCCTAGTGGTGAACCAATCAAGTATAGAGCAATCACCTTGTTTTTGGCATATCCTTTGAGCAAAAAATCTAAAGTTGTATCACTCTTTTCCAAAATGGAAAAATCTAGGTTCAACCTAACCCTTTGAATCCATCACCAATTAATAGACAATAAATCATTTAAATTTTTTTTTCAATAAAAAGATTCAATTTCAACATTGGTCTTCTTAATGAAGCAAACATAGAAAGGCAACATGAAACAAACAATAAGAAACCAATGAACTCAAATTAATTTGTTTAAAACTTAGAGCCAGTGACGGACCCAGAATTTAAATGATGGGGTTGCTTAATTTTATCTTCTATAGCTCCGCGCCGTGGAACTTTTTTATAACTATCATATTGTTTCATTTTTAGTGACACTTTGATTAAAATTGCAAGAGTTTTTTTTAATTAAATATCACAAACAAAAAGAGATAAAGGAAGTTCAATAAATTTTCAACATGACTTTTAAGAATTTACTAGAATAGATTACAAAATACTATCTTTGTTTCTTTTTCTTTCTCAAAATTGCAGTTATAAGAATTTACTAGCATTTAAGATATGAAGGATATAAGCTTCAAAACAATATATATATACAGAGGATGTATATGTTTATTGTTTTTTCACAATTTTAAAAGGAGTTTGTTGAGCAAGAATGACTCCCATAAATTTGATAACAAAATAGTCTATAAAAAAAAGTTGATTAAATATTAGTTTTAAACAAATATACATACAATTACTCAAATAAACACAAATCAACACATCATGAAAAGCAAAAAATATTTTTTAAAACAATGAAAAAATAAAAATTATAAGTTAGGGAAATTAATCAATGTTTAGGTTATATATTTAATTTAATCATGATAAAAGTTTAGTCCATAAGAACATTAACATTATAAGTGGAAATGAAAATAGTAATTAACTTATTGATGTATTTTATGTGCTTTAAATACAGTGGAATGTCTAATTACTAATAAGTAGTATCGAATGCAAATTATATCAAATAGTTACAGTTGGCTCAATGGCCATGCACTTACTAGTTAGGCGCTTGACCCAGTTTCGATTCCTGAAGCAAGCAAAACTTTCAATTTTTTTAAAAAAAGTATGGGGTTGCAAGTGCAACCCCAGGCTACCATCTAGGTCCGCCCCTGCTTAGAGCGCAAATTACAGGCTCAATCAAATATTTGAAGCATTTACTTGATACGATTTTTTTTCTTCTAGCTTTATAATACCTCTTGTTATCGTGTTAGTGCTAAAATTAACTATTCTCCATGTACTTAGTCTTGTTCGACTTGGATTGTAACCTCATGACTCCAACTCCTGTCTTCATCGTTCTAATTAACTTATCATTAGCCAAATTCTATTCTTATCTACCAAACTAATGTCATCAGAAAATATATGCACCAAGCTAAGGAACATCTCCTTGTATCGATCGAGTGACCTCATTTAGGACTGCTGCAATAAAAAGGAGTTTATAAGACTTGATGAAGTCAACTGTGATTGAGAATTTTCTTTTTCCCCTCGATATGTCCTAATATTCAGTTTTACCTTTCAAGACATATCTTACACTATATTAATGTATTTTGATACATATTAGGACATCCCATATGTTCTAATAAATAGGCGCTAGAATACTTATTCTCTAGTCATTGGGCATCTTGTTTGCCTTTCAAATAGATTAGTTAGTTAAGTCACTCTAATCGTTCCTAAGCATCTCTATACCTCAGTCCTCAATAGGTATATCATCTGGTTTGATCGCTTTATATAACTTCGTTTTATTCGATGCTCTATCCAATTCTGGTTTTTAGATTCTTCTCATAACTTATTGAATACTTTATTTTATTAATTTTTTTATGTTAATGATATTTTAATAGATTTCTAATAAATATAGTTTGTATTTATACAAACTTTAATAGGTAAACACACCTCTTTAGTATATATATAAAAAAATACATACTTTGAATTGTTAAAACATTTACTTTAAAACTAAAAAAGTATCTACTTCAATACATAAAACCACCTATTTTAGTACTTAAATATATATACTTTAAATATTTATAACACTTGTTTTAATACTTAAAATATCTACAAGAATATAAAAAAACCTACATCAATAAGTTGAGATTCCAATTTGGTTAATAAATTAGATAAGGCCCATACAAAAACCAAAAAATACTTTATTGAATAAAAACCAAATCAGACTGAGCAAAACAAAAAATTAAGAATTTAGAAAAAACAATATTCAATATGAATAATAATGACTCTTACACTTGTACATTTAAAGTTCAAATTGTTTAAGATAACGGTGAAAATATACTTAAAATGAACTTTAATTGAACCATAACTAAAAGTTTCTTTGTGAATTTAATGGTGATAATTGAATGGGAGAAGAAGGGTAACCATCAAGTGTTTGATGGAGAAGAAGGAGAAAAACCATCAATGAGGAAAAATTGACAGCATTCAGTATATGAAGTTTAATACGTATTTTTGACAAATTAAGTTTCTATATTGGGTCAACACAAAGAAGCACATATTTTAAAGAGAGTGTCTCTATGGAGAATCTATATATGATCATGTTATCGGATCAAAATCGGTCCTAACTCATTGGGAATCGTAGCATAAGTTATTTAACAGGGGCGGTTCGGGGTTGGAGGTGCACAACCGCACAGAACCCCAAATTCTAAAGGCCCCATATAAAAAAGTCATATTAAAATAACATATTAACAAGGTAGAGTAGTTGATGGGAGCTTTACTAAATGTATAAATGGTCATAGGTACAAATCTTATTAATTACATTTTTTCCTCTCTTTTTCTACTTTTTATTTCCAAAGCATTTTCTTTTTTAACCCCTAACTTCTTCTCTTACATCATTAATTTTTCACCTATTCATTAAATATCAATAATTACTAAAAATAATCAATACTCCCTCTGTTCTTTTTTGTTCTTCCCATTTACTTTTTGCACAGTTTTCAAAGCAACTTTCGAGCCTAAATATCTCTAAATACGCATTATAAAAAATTATAAAAATTATATGATAAAAAAGTATACATTAGGACGAATCTAAGGAGATCTCATATGGATATATTTTATCATCTATAAATGTCTTAAAAATCTTAATCAAATTTCTCTCTCCAAAAATGGAATATTCTAAACGGGAAGAATAAAAAAGAACGGAGGGAGTATTTAATTTCTCAATTTTGCATTCTTTTAAACTTTACACTTTTTTAATATTTTTGATTGACCCATTACTTTTTTTTCTCTTTCTTCTTAATATTTGAGATGAATATTTAATTTTTAACAAATTAATTTAAGTTATTTTTATAATATTAATATTAACATTGTTAGAAATTGCGTTGAATTTTTATTTTTTAAGAAAATCTATTTTTACTTATAAAGGGCCCCAAGATTAAAAGTTTATACAAAATAAACCGGGCCTCAGAATACTTTGCTCTGCCCCTTATAAGTTTCCTATATTAATGTTGAGTGCTTGGGTTTGAGCAAGTACAACTAAATAGTAGTCCCATGAGCATGACCAAATTGATTGAAAGAAATTTTTCAAAACCAAAATTATAAAATCACAAAATGTGGTTTTCATTTTTGTTTTACAAAAACTAAAAATATTCTTAACTTATCAACCAAATAGATTTTGATTGATTTTCTATTATTAAATTTTTTTAAAAAATACAACAATATCAATCAACACCTAAAGTTTAGAAATTGAAAGGACTAAACAAGAAAAAAAGTCTCGAAAGAGTGGCATCAAATTTTAATAGATTTCAATATTTATCTATAAAAATTTAGGCCATCTAGATTGGCCAAATACCAAAAGAAGTCTAAATATAATTAAATAATTTCTATGATTCATCTAATATTATTTTTATGTGCATAATGCAAATTTTATTAATTTAATTAAATATAATTTTTAGTTACTCAATACTAGAAATGTTAATAATTGAATAACTACATTAACAAATGTACAATCTCAAATACAACAATTGATAAGTATTGGGGGAGTAGTTATTTCTCACCATTAAAGCGGATACTTCGTAAACTCACCAATTTTTTTAACATGCTTTGAATGAGATCGTCTCACAATCGGACGTGCCTATATAATTAGGTTATTTTTTTAATTGTTTAATTTAAGTGTATAAATGATCACTTTAAAGTTATAGTTATAAGTGATCACTCCAACTCTTTAAGATGATTAATTTGATCACGCTAAAATTGTAAATGATCACTTTAAAATTATAAATAATCACTTTAAAAATAATAAATATACTTCCTCCGTTCCATAATACTTGCTACATTTAAATTTTTTACGCAATCCAATGTACTATTTTGTTCATTTTTATGTCGAATTATACACATTTAAAATTTATGAAACGTTTATATTATGAAAGTATGCGATTAGACGATTCAAACAAGATCCCACTTGACTATATTACTTCCTCCGTTCCATTTTAGTTGCACCATTGGATTTAACACGTTTTTTTAAGAGTTGTCAAATCATTATGGTAAAAGTAGGGATAATGTATGATTGATGGTGATATGTGGGGTAGAAATAAAAAAATTTATTATATAAGTAGATAGTGGTTGTGACTTGTGGGATATATTAAATAATTAATGGGATGATGTATGATTGATGGTGACACTGGGGTAGAAACAAAATGAGGATAAAGTAAGCGTATTATTTTGCCAAAAATAGTAATGTTGCAAGTAATATGAAACTTCTAAAATTGGTAAGTGTTGCAAGTAAAATGGAACGGAGGTAGTATTATTTACATATTAGCCGCAATATATAAAATAAGCTAAAATGGTGAATAGTGCCCAAAAACAAAATATAGCAAGTATTTCAAAACGGAGGAAGCACATCATATTTAATTCAGTAGAGATTGTTTTACGGTAAGACTCATTTAAAAATTTGTGCCATATTTTAGCCACTTAGATCGGCCATATAGCCGAACCAAGTCCGGCTACTCGAGTCGAGACTGGAGAGCCAGTTTCGACAAGCCGATAAGAACCCATACGAAGCAAAACCCACAAATAAAACGAAAAATAACATTGGATTACATTAACAAATCACAAGTTCACAAACAATGGCTAAATTCTTGAGAAGTCTCCCCATCTCCTCTATTCGAACCAATCTAAAGCCAACATCTTTCATCCCAATCACAACGATTCTTATCCCTTCTTCTCTTTCCTCTCTTCAATTCAATCACTACCCATTTTTTCAATTCTCTCGACGAACACTCTGTAATAATGCTTCTGTTTCAGCTACTTTAAATGTTACCGAGCAGCAAAATCGGGAACTAAACCCAATTCAATCATCAGCTAAAGAGACAGATTTGGAATGGGTTAGTAGAACTGCCTTATGTGGGAATTTGGGTGAAGATGATGTGGGTAAACGGGTTACACTTTGTGGGTGGGTCGCTCTTCATCGGATTCATGGTGGCCTTACTTTTCTTAATCTTAGAGACCATTCTGGCATTGTTCAGGTTTATTTCTATTTTCTTTGTAACTTTATTGGCTAATTAATATCTCTTACCCTTTAGTTGCTTGAATAATGGTCGCCCTTTTCACTTACATGAACAATCTTGCATTACCCCAACGCCATTAAGTGGCTCCACCTGACATGGGGTTAGGCGTGTCGAATGTTTGGTGATAGTATTGGATCGACCCTTGGTAGAAAACATTATGCATTTATATGCAACTTCACGTAAATAAAAAGTAGACATGATTCAATGAGCTGTGATGCTGCTACCATATGAAATATAGAGTAATAAATTGTCCCTATGAATTTGTGACCATTCAATGTAGCATAAAATTTTAATATGTTTGGATGAATTGGGAGAAAAAAAGACCAAAAATTTGAACTGTATATTGAAATAGAGGGTAAAAGTGCCATGAGAATCAAAGAAAATGGCGGAGACAAATCAATGGGACATCAACAAGAAAAACTTAGCACATTGAGAGATATGAGAGCAAAAGCATTATTTTTAACCAAGAATTATGGAGATTAAGTTCAGGGCCGGCCCTAGGGGTGGGCAAGAGGGCCGTCGCTCAGGGTCCCATGTCAAAAAAATCAAAATTAGTGGTTGTAGAAGGGTCCATATAGGTGATAAATTGCAAAGGAAAAGGGCCCCAATGTGCTATTTCGCCCAGGGCCTCAATGTATCTATGGTCGGCCCTGATTAAGTTTGCAACAATTTGTTGAAGTTATCTTGTTGGGTAGTTGATTCCATATTGGGGAAATGTGGTGAATTGCTTCTAGTATAGAGCTTTGGAGAGTTACTATTGTAATCACCATTTTTTTGTGTGATGGGATCAGACAATATCACGTTTTTCACTTACAAGATATTATATATATACATAATGTGCTCCACATAAAGCGAAATAACAATATGTCTAACCAAGAAGCATGAACTTTAATTTTGCAACATTTTGTTGAAGTAACGTTGTTGGGAAGTTAATTCCATAATGGAGAACTATGGTGAATTGCTTCTACTATATAGCTTTGGTGGGTTACTATTAGTGGCGAAACTTGAGAGAAAATGTGCGGAGGGAAAAAGTACAAACCCTTAACTATTGACCTCTTAGTTATAAAAATGTTAAATTTACCACAAAACCAACTCGGGGGAGGGTTTGATGTTATGTTTCGCCATTGGTTACATTGTTATCACCATTTTTTTGTGTGATGACTTCATGGAATGTTCCTTTAAGTCTCTAAATTTGGGCTAATGGTCTCTCATTTGTTCTTTTTGGGTTTTACCTCTTTAATGTAAGAGAAGTATGTGGGAGGTGCATTGGGTGAATTTTTGAGTGGTTTAGTTTTAACATTGTAGTGAAGTGCTACACTTTGCTTATATAACTGTAATTAGTTACTATGTGCAACATCAATTTAGTTTTAAAATGAAATTTTAGTGGATCTTGTATGTTTGTGTTCATTGAGTATGGACTCAAGGATTAAGGCTGATGGATCAAGTATCCAATCAAGGTGATTGAATGCAATATTTAGTGGATATGATCATGTAATCATCTATACACATTGAGTAAGAGCTTGAGATTCTGCTAGTTTAGAACTCAATTTTATATATGGGACCTTTTGGTCAGCATCTTTCTAGTAAAATGACCGCTACTTTCTTCGACCCCCCCCCCTAAAAAAATGATGGTAAACAAATAAGAAGAGGAAAATGAACAAGAAATGAACATTTTGTCCGAGAATTGGTGCACATACTAGCCACTCTCTTTCCTTTCAATGCTATGCACATTAATCTCATTATCAAAGCTTTACTATTGGTCCTTTTTGTGTAGATTACAACACTACCCAACGATTTCCCGGATGCCCATTCTGTGGTGAATGACTTGAGGCTTGAATATGTGATTTCTGTTGAAGGAGTTGTACGTTTAAGGCCATACGAGGCTGTCAATAAAAAGATGAAAACTGGAACTGTAGAGGTATGTTTTTTGCACTTTGTCTCTTTGTTATTAGTCTGAACCTTTTGAAACAAATAATGCAATGAAAATTGTGCTTGTGAAATAAACAGAGGATATAAAGTCCACTTTCTTGAGTTTGTGTGAAAGGATTAAACTACGGTTAACTTTTATTGGAATTGGGTTTTAGCAGATCTCGGAACATTATTGATCAGTGAAGTTGAGCATTAGCTCACTCATCTGCATTTAGAACCTAATCCTTCCGTTCCACTCATTTAGCTATCATTTGCTATTTTGGTCTGTTCCACTCATTTTGCATCATTTCTATTTTTGTACAATGGCCCACTACTTGTTTTTAATCTCATCCACACATTTTAACTCGCTTTTAATTTCATCCACACAATTTACTCTCTCTTCATATATTACCAATACCCAAATTTTTCTTAAAAACACTCTATTTCTCTTTGCTACTAATTAAAAGGACGTATTAGTATATACAATTAGGGTAAATAGGAAGCAAACTCTTTGTTATTGTAAGGTTAAGGTTGGATACAATCGAGACCCTTCCCAACCCAAGCTTAGGGGGGAGCTACTTGGCATAGGGATAACAACTTTTTTATTTATACATGTAGAGGAGACTTATTCTGCATTTTTTTTTTACCTTATTTGTAGTTTATTTTATAATCTTCAAGATGATTTATGTACTCAGTGACTCTGAAATAGTGTAATCACATTGCCAGGTTGCTGCAGAACATGTCAAAGTTTTAAATTCTGTCAAAGTCAAACTGCCCTTTTTGGTTACTACTGGAGATGATGTGAAAGACTCTGCGAAGGAGGAGATACGTTTGAGGTAGCTCTTTTTGATGTTACTGAGAGGATATAATATTAAATTATATCCTTTAAAATTAGTCAGAAAATTGCATGCTTGGTTTTAGTTGACTGATTCGATCCTTTAATATTGGTCAGAAAAGTGCATGCTTCATGCTGAATTTGGATGTTTAATGCTTAGTACTATTATTTTGATAAATTTGATCAGATTTTCTATTTGAAAACTAAAATGCAGTAATCAAGTTGCTCCATTGAAGCACATTGTAACTGTTCTAGTGATTTGAACTTATTTGATGCTCATTGCACATGTCTATTTTCTTGCAGATGTATGATAACATTTATATAGCATAGGCAATGTAGGTGGCTATGAGAAGGGCTGGGTGGAAATTTGACGTTGATATTGGGACATTTTTTATGGCCCAATATCTATGTCAACTGTATTAGATCTACTTAAACATCAATTTTTTTCCAACATGATTAAATATCGAATCTCTGATCATAGAAATTTGACATAAAAGAGTTGTCTTTGTGATGCGAACTAAAATCTTAGCTGACTAGCCCATTTTATTTGTAACTATAGTATTTTCATTCAGGCGAAACAAATCCCATGATATTCATGAAGAATAGTATCTTTTCTTTGTTCCCTTCTTTGCTCCAGCTGACCATACCAAGGATACTATTTTGTTCCCAGATACCGGTGCTTAGACTTGCGTCGAAGTCAAATAACTTCAAACATAATGTTGCGACATAGAGTAGTTAAATTCATACGCAGATACCTGGAAGATGTACATGGCTTTGTGGAGGTGCGGTCTTGCCAACATTTTCAAGTCATACCTTTTTAACATTGAACTTTTCATGTGTCATGTTTTTTGATGCCTATCTCATATATAGGGCAGATTGAGACGCCAATGCTTTCTAAGTCTACCCCTGAAGGTGCTCGAGATTATTTAGTGCCTTCAAGAGTTCAGGTATTGGGTTGTTTTCTACTTTCTTTCATCTTTTGGCTTTTAGGTATCTTCTTTTGGAGTAGTATATACTCTTTGAAGGTATGATCATGTGTCTCTTATTTGATGTCCTGCATACCTGCAGCTAAATCCCCATAGTTTTTTTTGATTTGTATAGCTTCAATAGTAAGCTTTTTCCCGGCCCAAAATCCCTAGTTAAGATGAATTATATCCTCTTGTAAATTGTAATGTATGATGAGACAAGCACCAAAATACCTCGAATAACGAAACAAATGTCTTTTTGAGTCATTTTTATTAATCCTTTAATTTGCATTTGTTTAAAAATTAAAATCTGCTACATCTTTTACTCGTCTATTTATGTATGTGAAGCCAGGAATGTTTTATGCTTTGCCTCAAAGCCCTCAGCTATTCAAGCAAATGTTAATGGTATCGGGTTTTGACAAGTATTATCAGGTAGCAAGGTAATCCATTTCTTGTCTCCGTTTCTGTATCTATCGCTTTCTTTCATATGTAATTATATTCATGTTGTGACTATGTTTAGAGGAATTCAGCTTTTTCTGCTACAATTTTCTTCTTGTATCAAAGCCTGACTGCCACTCTGTTGTAAAAAAAATGAAAGAAACTTAATTGAACATTGGGGAGAGAGAGATCAACCCAAACTTGAAGTTAGTTTGTTATTGAACATGACCATGCTGTGGACAAACTTAGGAAGAAACACTCTGTTTTCACTTGCAGATGCTTTCGGGATGAGGACCTAAGAGCTGACAGACAACCTGAATTCACGCAACTTGATATGGAGTTGGCATTCACTCCTTTAGATGAGATGCTAAAGCTAAATGAAGATTTGATCAGGAAGGTTCGTTTCAAATTTTTATAATACAGCTTTAAAGTCCACTATTTTGAAGAATCATTAATACCTAACTGATGACATAGTAATTTGATAATGTTGATTAAACTAATGACCCCATACCTAGACTTGTCAAAATTAATAGTGTGTTTGGATTGAAGGAAATGGAGGGAAAGAAAGGGGAGGGATTTGGAGGGAGGATGTATCTCTTGTTTGGATAACAAATTGGAAGGGAAGGGATTTGGAGGGGAGGGATTTGGAGGGAAAATTTGGACAAGTTTTGTTAAGAAGACAATCTCTCTTAAAGAGGAAAGATTTAGAAGGAGAACACTTTCCTTCCTTTTCCCTTCCCTTCCCTTCCCTTCTAAACAAACAATATGCACTTTCCCTACCTTTCCTTTCCTTTCCCTTCCTTTCCTTCCCCTTCCCTTCCTTTCTTTTCTCTCATAATTTGCTATCCAAACATAGTCTAAATCTTGCTAGAAAGTAGTAACCAAATTGGGTTTTAAACAAAGATTTACCACCAGAAATCTGAATATATCCAAACCTGAATGACCAGAGAAATGGGCTAAAACACTATCCATGAATCATTGCATTTATAGCCAAATAAAAAGCTTATGAGAATCTTTCTATCTGAAATAACTTCTCATAAGTTCTACATGTATGATTGCAATTTACATGCTAATCATTGGACCTAGATATCATTTATATGCTTGGATTGGACCTGAGAAATGATCTTTCTATAATTTGCTAGTTGAGCAGGATATTTTGTATATTTTTACAAGAAATTGTTATATATTGCATTGAACAATGGGTGTAATAGAGGCTAAAACAAATGCCTTAACCTGCTGGGTTGACTTTGAAACTTTGGCTTGCAGTCAAGAATTAGACAACCTAACTGGATCTGAATAAAACTTGAACTCAAAATCATTTTTCCAGAACCCAACCTGACAAATCCCTTGTACATGTCTAGCTGTGCACGAGTCAGTCTGCTAATTGAATATGAGATAATATCTCACCACCAAAAGTGAGCGCTGTCTGTTCATGTAGTTTTCTTGCCTTTAGCTTATTCCTGAACTCATGGGCGCATTATATTTTTAACCCGACCCCCTTATTAAATATAATAATTGATTAAGTATAACAAAACAAGTAAAATTCAGTGGTCAAAATAGTATAAATAAAACTTGAGGTCTATAGCTCAAATTTTCATGCAAGCTACAAATTTCACATATTTTGATCATTTTGATTAAACTAACAATTTACTATTCTTCATGTCTTTCAAGACACTGCACAATTCTGTCGAAATCATCTTAGGTTTTTAACTTTTCATGTCCCAAATTATACAATTTTCTCATCTAAAATGGCTTAGAATTACAATATGTTTTTTATGATTATTTTTGATTATCTTTTGTATTAGCTATTTGACCCTCCATAGTTTAAATTTCTGGCTTCGCCCATGTCACTTGTTACTATTCTATCATTTGAAATGGTAGATTCTCAAATCAAAAGTTCTTTTTCGTAACATGGGATACTTTATTGGGATTGTTTGTAGTTAGGAATATCCCATGGCGAAGTATATTAGTATATTTTGCGGTTTGAAAGATTGATTATGGTTTACCTTCAAATAAAAAAATTTATTATGGTTCCAATTGATATTTAGGAACTTTATGTGAATAGGCATGGTCACAACTTTCATGTTCCTCTACTTAATTTTTTTTGTACATTCTCAAACTTGTATTTAAATCTCAAATCCTCTTACAGCCCATTTCGTTGTTGGCATCAAATGTTGTTAATGAGAATGATTTGTAATTTAAGTTTTCATGTAATGCATCATGTCATTCCCATGGTATGAAATGCTGATCATAAAAAGTTTTATCGTTCATAATTTTCCATTGCCGCTCAATATCACATCTCCAATGGCAATGCATTGGAATGAATTTTGTGAAGAATATGAGATGATTGAAGTAGAACAAACATGATCACTAAACTTATTAAGAAATTTTCGAATCAAAATTTTACTAAATTTTCATTACCACTCACGTCATTCAATACCAATTACCAACTAGCAAATGGGCAGTTTAAAGTATTTTGTAGTCTAGCTTCTTGTCTTTGTTGTCTATGAATTTTTTTCATGTCAAATTTTTTCTCTTCATAGTTTCAATTTTTAAATGAAGTTTGTAAGTTTCTTTTTTGCATATAGAAGATGTTACTTTCCCACGTTATGTGTCTGCACTATGCAACATGCTTCTGTATATACCTTTTTCACGATCATTTAAAAGTTCTTGCTTGTTTTGTATTTTGTAGAAACAATCTAGGTTAGTGGTGCTTTGCATGTGGATCGTTATTTCTCCTATTCATTTCTGATGGCTTTGTGATTGAACTGTTAGAAAGAAAAAGCTTCCTAGATCATTTACAGCTATCATTGGCTTCAGGTCTTTTGGGAAATTCAAGGTATTGAGCTTCCAACACCTTTTCCCAAGCTCACGTATGCCGAAGCAATGGATCGATATGGATCAGATAGACCAGATCTTCGTTTTGAACTTGAGTTAAAAGATGTAATTTTTTCACTCAGTTATGATTCTCTGTTGATTATCTACAGATATGGTTTTCAATTCTAGTTACAAAGCTGATTGAGTTACGGCTTTTCTTAATGTAGGCTTCTGATATATTTTCCGGCTCGACATTCAAAGTTTTTGGAGACACCCTGGCTAGTGGTGGTGTGATTAAAGTATTATGTGTACCCGCAGCTGCTAGTGTTTATTCTAATTCAGCACTAAAAAAGGGTGATATATATAATGAAGCAATTAAATCAGGGGCTAAAGGTTTGCCTTTCCTGAAGGTCACAAGTGATGGTACGTTGGTTTTGTATTAATTTAGTGTAAAGGTATCCTCTGTGTTCAAAACTGAGTAACTGACTGTTTTTTGTGGGTTTTCAGGTGCACTTGAAGGAATTCCTGCTTTAGCATCAAGTTTAAATGAAGAAAACAAAGATAAATTATTGAACCTCTGCTCTGCTAAATCTGGCGACCTTATCTTGTTTGCTGTGGGTGCGCAAAAGTCTGTGAATAAAACCCTTGATCGACTAAGGTTATATGTGGCACATGAATTGGGTTTAGTTGATCATGTAAGTATACGAGTTATTTTACTTGCTATGATGGGATTTCGTATTGGGTAAATATTCGTCTTTGTTTGCTCACATTGCCTTTGTCCCACCGCCTCAGTCCAAGCATTCGATTCTTTGGGTGACGGATTTCCCGATGTTTGAGTGGAATGATGACGAACAAAGGTTTGAGGTATGTTATACATTCAGCCTTTTTATTCCTTTATTTCCTTTCAGTGAATAATGCTGGTCTTTCTTTCCGAAAATTCTAATTGCGATATGGCTATATCAAATTGCTACCTTGCTAGATATCCTGTTTTATTTTATTTTATATATTTTTTAATTTTTTGAAAAAATCACTGATTCTTTCTGCTTCTGATTCCAATTTTTTATGTTTAAATAGCTTTAATTTGTTGTTAATTCAATCATTTGTACTCATTAATACCTTCGTTTTTGTTTAATATTGTAGTTCATTACTGTTATTCTGCTCCCCGGTCTATATTCTATTTGTTTCCTGTGAAGATTATACTTTTGCCGTTTCAAATTACTTGCAATATTTCATTTTGGAAAATTCCATGTGGTAAGCCTGAATTTTCGATTTTGGGAAATAAGTACTTAATGTAATCAAAAACTTAACATTTTTGTCTATCACATGGAAAAATTGGAAGCTTAAGTTCACCACGCGGATTTAAAAAATATTTGTGGAAAAGCCAAAAAGTCAGGGTTATCACATGGAATTCCCTTTCTTTTTACATGTTATATAAGGCATAATTAGATACCAAATGTCTTTATTTCCGCTTGACAAAAAATTAAGACTTATATATTTAAAGCCTAGACTTTAAGACAAATCAAATAAGATCCCACATGACTATATTATTTCTTAAGTATTATTATGCAAATGTTGCAAGTAATTTAGAACGAAGGCAATACTTGATTGTAGAACTGTTAATTCAGCATGTCATTTGAAAAACATATGATTGTGCAACTTTCCTATTATCCCAGAAAGTAACGCTGAGTAAATTATTATTTTCATGTTATACAAGTCATTCATTTTGAGTAATTCGACAAATATAACAAAATTTCACAAAAACCCTACTATGTTACTATAATCGCAAGTACCACTGCTGATGGACTGTGATATGATAGAACAGCAAGAGGCTGTTGCATATCTTACGAACTTTTTTTCGCTATCCATTAAACTCGTATGTTTTTATTATTAATATTCTTGGTTGTAGGCTTTACACCATCCATTTACTGCACCAAACCCTGAAGACATGGACGATTTACCCTCTGCCCGAGCTTTGGCATATGACATGGTTTACAACGGAGTGGAGGTACACTTCGTATTCTATTGTTGAATCTGCTATTACGCTTTATGCTTTATTTTTTAATTAATTTATTAGTTTTCTTTTTAGATTGGAGGTGGTAGCTTGAGAATCTATAAGCGCGAGGTACAAGAAAAGGTTCTAAAAATTGTAGGCATCTCATCGGAACAGGTAAACTTCAGCTTCTTCCGCTCTTTCAGAGGACATTTTTCATTATATTTTTTTCCACGCTGTAAAACAAGTAAATCGTAAAATTCTTATTGTTTCAAGATTTGATATCTTTGCGGGTTAATTATTCAAATTTGACCCTATTTACGCTTAAATACCACATTCAACTGAGGCTCACAACTGCTTTTAAGGTCAGGAGGGAAGTTCATGATTCTTACATATTCTTTATGTTTTGCAATATACTCCCTCTGTCCTGTATACTACTCCATCCCATATGGATTGAAGCAAAGAGAAAGTAGTTTTTTAAGAAAAAGATAGATCATGGTAATAAATAAAGAGAGATAATGAATTGTAAGGTTGAAATTATAAGATAGTTAAAATGTATGGATGAGATTAAAAGAAAGTGGTGGGCCATAGTCCAGAAAAAGAAATGATGTAAATTAAGTGGGACGAACCAAAATGGAAAATGCTGCAAATTAAATGGGACGGAGGGAGTAATTTGCATCAAAGATAAAATGGTTTTTTTAAGAAAAAGGTGGATAATGGTACTGAATGAAGAGAGAGAATAAAATGTGTGGATGTAATTAAAAGAGAGTCAAAATACATATATGAGATTAAAAGGAAGTGGTGGGCCAACTTAGTGGGACAGACCAAAAAATAAAATGCTGCTAATTAAATGGGACGGAGGGAGTAAGTTTGATCATATGAACATTACATACACCCTTTTGCAGTTGGTTACACTAATATATGAGTGGATATTTTAGGAGAGCTTCATTTGGTTCTCATGATTGCTTATTGTCTACAGGCTGAAGCTAAGTTTGGCTATCTCTTGGAGGCTTTTGACATGGGTGCTCCTCCTCATGGTTTGTGTACCTCGTTTAGTAATTAGTATCACGTATATTTGACGTCTTACATGCATTTGTATCTCTGTTGGTTAGAAGATTCGACTGGGTACGAGATTTCATAAAGTTTGTTTAAATGCAGGAGGCATAGCTTATGGCTTGGACAGATTAGTTATGTTGTTGGCTGGAGCGAATTCCATCCGTGATGTGATCGCTTTTCCAAAGACGACCACTGCTCAGTGTGCTCTTACGCGATCACCTTCTGAAGTAGATCCTCAACAGCTCAAAGACCTAAATATTTCTACAAATTGATTGTTGCCCTCTGTTCAACTTTTGCTTCTTGGGACGGCATGGACAAGTTCTACTTTTGAATCCAACCTTATCAAGGTTTCTTTTTGGTGATAGCGATAATAGTCGACATAGATTTCTCTTTTTGATATTCTTGGTACACCCTCAATTGGATTTCGCCCTAGATGATAAGAGGTTCAAAAACCTTTAGTTTATGTGAATAATTTTTCGTTTTTGAAATGATTGTATCGGTTGTATAATAGACTCTGGCTGTAGACCAATTGATTTGTCTAGATCATTGGCATGGCTTAATTGTAACATTGTCGAGAATATTGGTTGACCTAGTTGTTCAAGAAAAAGTGTCAAAATAAGTTTAACGAAATTTTAATTCCCAAAATAAGCGTTTACATGTTCGAACTTAAGGTCAGATGTGTTCGTTGATACTAAAATAGAAAAACTGGTCAAAAGTTAAAATTCTTTGTTGTTTGTAACAATGAACAAAGAATTTTGACTTTTTTTTTGACGATTTTTTAAGCTTAACGAAATTTTAATTCCCAAAATAAGCGTTTTCATGTTCGAACTTAAGGTCAGATGTGTTCGTTGATACTAAAATAGAAAAACTGGTCAAAAGTCAAAATTCTTTGTTTGTTGTTTGTAACAGTGAACATAATTTTGACTTTTTTTGACGATTTTTTTTGTTCGCTGTTAGTAACAGTGAACATACATAACCTTAGCATTTTTTTTTCTAGAAATGACCTAACCTCAGCTTTGATAGACACTTTGAAAATTAATTTTTTCTGAAACTTTTTTTTTTGATAATTAGCTTATTTTTTTAAAGTTTTTCTCATCTTTATGATAAAATTTAATCCTCAGCACCTAAGATCATCCTTACCCCCCCAAAAAAAAACTGGTACACTTTTAACAGCAATTATATCATTCCACACTAAAAAACCAAAAAAATCTTCACTGAAGCAGTTTATTCAACTGATATTGCAGCAAGGTGATGAAAGGCAACATTATCGTCATATTTGAATGCAATCATTCTACTTCATTGTGCTACCACAACTAAACTTTTCATAGTAAAAACCGCGTTCTATCCTACAAAAATGAAAGACATTCTCTACATTCTACATATATATAAATACCTATGTAATAGATCAGCCAAGATGGTAATCAAAACACCCCTTTATTAATGAACACAAGAACAATACTATGCAACGTTCGAGTCTTCCAAACACTCCTAAGTGTTTTCACTTCTGTCTAGATATTTCCTATTCTCCAAACATCCCATACTCCCTTATGGGAGGGAAGTACAAACAAGAATACAAGCTATAAAAGACTAGTAACATAACAACCTAAAAATACAACTCTTAACTTTTATTCTTTTACATTACATGAGACCCTAAGAATATGCCAAGTATGACACTATCCTATAAAAATGAAAGACATTCTCTACATTCTACATATATAAATCCAAAGCTACAATGGGTAAGTTACGACACGACTAGCCAAATGTTACCCGTTCGCCTAATATGCTGTAATACCCACGCCAAAAATAAGGGAAAAGGAAATTTGCTCTTACAACCTGCAGCGTACATCGTCATGGGATTTGCGTATAACAAATGCATTACACAAAACGCAGAGCATGCGGGAGAGGTAAGAGGAGAGGAGAAAGAGGTCACTTGAATGCTTGAGTAATCCGTACATTTATTACATTAGAGTTACATGGAGGATGACAATAGCAATTTTTCTGACGAGTTAATCGATCCCCAAGCTCGAGTATGGTTCAAATCCAACCTGAAAACCAATCGTTTGGAGCAAAGGCATATTATATCGTTATCCAATAATCTATCCCAAAGATAATAAACGAAAGGTATTGCTGAAAAGTATCAGGTCAAAGCTTTAGCAAAATGTCTCGTATTATATACGGCAGCATATACACGATACAGAAAATATACAATTGGTATTCAGGAAATTCATGAGTTCATGAATGAATCACTGAATATTCAGGAAATTCATGAGTTCATGAAAAAAAAATACCATTAATGGATGTACAGAAGTTCACTGAAATATACTACTCACAGAACAGTCATCATGAACGCGCCAAATTGTCTCGCCCAAAAGATTTGCAACGGACAATATTGTTAGCTGGGGGAAGTAGTTCTTTTCCGAGATCGGAATTGTATTTGTGATGATAACTTCTTGGAATAAACCGCTGGACAACCTTTCTATAGCCGGAGGACTGGAAGCATACAAAAAGATCAGTCACATGAATCTTTGACATACAACTACATCATTCAATTATTTGTGATTGTGTAAACTATGTGCTAATGTATTACCTGAAGACGGCATGTGTACTACATGCATACACTTCTCTTGCTCCTTCTTGGTGCAAAAGAGCGGCACCTTTGGCAATTGTACCTAAAAAGAAAAAAACAGGAGCAAACGATCACAACCAAAATCTCAATACCAACTCTTTATATCAATATAGCTGAATCTGAGTAGGAACTATTGATTTAGTAGACTTCATACATAAACTGCTAATAACTTCATAAATCTGTCCATGAGTTTCAGTAAGATCCCATTAGGAGAAAATGCCAAAAAGAGGAGAGGAAAGTTAATATAAATTCCAAAAAGACGGGTATTAGTGAACCGGTAAGGAAGATAGAAAGTTGAAACTAGGACGACTTAAATAGATGGCGAGGAAGACCAAAGATAACCTAGAGGGCATGAGCGGGAAAAGATAATAAGGATTTAGACTTAGATTGAGATAACTGAAATCAAAATGAAGAAAGATCTGTGAAACTGATCTATTGGTTTATGTAGCCGGATTGAATCTTTTGGGATTACGGCTTTGGCATTGTTGTTGATGGTTACCTATATTCTCTCCCCCTTGTAAAAAACAGTTAAAAAAAATCCTGACATCTAAATACAAGAAAAGTATGAAAGAAAGTCGCTTATCTCAAGTAAGCAATTTCTTTAAAACACATGCGGCCAGCAAAGTTGAAGCACTACGCTTGTGTGTTTCTTGGCTAAAGAGACATGCTAACTCTCTCAGCCTACAAGGTGAAAGAAATATAAGTTTTGAGGAAGAATGTAAATGTAACTAACCAGCTGTGTCAATCATATCATCCACCATAACTGCAACTTTTCCCTTAACATCGCCAATCAAATTCATTACCTGCAAGCCATTCAAAATATTTAAGAAGAGAGGTATAACTATAAGTACATGAATAAAAGGGAATCCTCAAGCATATGATTGCACTACCCATGTTCATTTCATTAGTTGAGCTATTGCAAAGGAATACCAAGTGAGTCAAGAAAGGCATTCTAAACCGAACGCAATTAAGGTTTAGAAGAAATAATAAGAGCCTCAAGACTTACCTCCGCAACATTGTGTCCATGGCGCCTCTTATCCACAATGGCAAGTGGTGCATCGGATAACTTCTTAGCAAAAGCACGAGCCCTTGCAACTCCACCAACATCTGGTGAAACGACAACTAAATCATCTGAACAAATTGTCTTGCTTGCTAAGTAGTCAAGAATCACAGGCTGGGGTAGAGGACATATAAGAGAAGTTATTAGCATTTAAAACAATATCCTCAATCAGTATTAGTTAGAGATTCACCCATAACAATTAAATCATCTAGTTGTGAAATCAAAAAAACCAAACTATTGACCAAAAAAACAATTAAATCCTTAATGATTGGGCAATTAATAACTAATAAATTCAAATCCCTCACAATGATGACGTCATTCGCATGTCTCATGCTCATGCACTAGTGAAACAGACTCTAACTCCCTTTTTATCTGGGAGGGAGTTGCAGGAGGCATCACTAAAATGCAAACATTTTGAGAACAATCGGTGATAATACCCACCAATTTATGAACCCAAGGTAGAAAAAAGGAAGCACGTTCTCAATGAGGATTACGAGTCTACCTGACCATACACATGATCCACAGGTATATCAAAATAGCCCATTGACTGCCCAGAATGTAGATCACAAGCAAGAACTCGATTGGCACCTGCTTCTGTTATCAGGTTGGCAACAAGTTTGGCTGCTATAGATTCCCGTCCTTGTGTCTGAAAAAAGAAAAGTGTAAAGACAATATTGCACAAATAAAACATTTAAAAGGATTTCCCCTTTTCTCCTAAGGAAAGATCTCAATTGGTTAAAGGAACAAGTTTTTCACCCAAACAAAGCACATAAGGCAAATAGAAGAAGATTAAAGGGGCAGGAAACTTTTATTTAACTAATCATTGAAAGTTTATCAAATTCCATGTGAGCAATAAGAATGTTAGAGTTGATCGCAAAATCGTGATTAAAAGCATCAGTTTTATACAACTAATGTCAAGAATTGTGAATACAAAATTAACTATGTTCTTAATTGTTCAATAAAATGAGCTATGCTTGTCTTCAGGAGGATAAATTAAGATTTAAGACCCAGAAAAACTTAGCTTTTGACTAAAAATGGTGTGCTTAGTCTAGGAGAAGAAAATTATTTTCTTACACAGAACTCTGCTATTTTTTAATAATGAAATTAATACACAAAATAAATCTCTTACAGTCAAAGTCAAATGAACAACTCTGGCATTTTCAAATAATGAATTAATACTAATAAGATATGGCAGCATACCTTTCGATCAGCTCTAGCATATCCAAAATAAGGAATAACTGCAGTGATGTTTTTGGCTGATGCTCTCCGACAAGCATCAATCATTATCAAAAGTTCCATAAGGTTCTCATTCGCAGGTGGACAAGTGGGTTGGACAAGAAAAACATCACAACCTCTGACACTCTCTTGCAACTGAACATAGATCTCACCATCGGCAAAACGTTTGATCTTTATTTTCCCAAGCTGGAGACCCATGTAACACGCAATTTCCTGTTGGAAAAAATAGTTTGTCATCAGGTTCTAGCTTCTGAAAACGATGCTATATTAGAGATCAAACGACGTTTTTCAATCTCTAATATCACCAAGATCGAAAGTATGAAGTCTTGTGTGAAACAAATTAGACTATCAATAAAACCAATGTTTGTAGGAGATAATACCGCAATAAAACGACACAAAAATTTAACGAGGTTCACCAATTTAGGCTACGTCCTCCGGTGTGTAGTATCTCTTATATTATCAAAGGAGTTTAAAGAACTCTCAAATATGGAGATTGCAATATAGAAGAGATATAAGCTAGTGTTTGGCTTGGGGTGCATTTTGTAGATGATTTGATGAGCATATGAGGCCTCTATATATAAAGGATTATTAAATTTAATGAGTCTACCATACTTAAGGCTATGAATTAATATAATACACACTTAAGCAACTTAAGACTAGGCAATAGCATCAATGGTAAATGTAACTGCTCTAGAAACCGAATCCAATGACTCTGCCTAGACCGCTCGTTCGGGCGTATCATCTGCTCGTTCGAGTGTGGCATTCTCCAAGTTACTGTTTGCTGATTTCTGTAGGGCTCGTTCGAGCTGTTTGGGGCTTGTTCGAGCATGGTATTCCTGAGGTTATTGATGATGGTACAACTTGTTCTTGGCAAAGCTTGATTCTTCTACACCTCTTGAACTTCTCATTAACTCTCATAATTTATCGTGCCATCTTAATTCTTGTGTTTAAGTATCTTCATCAATACCTTCACTACTTCATGTATTTAATCACACTTTTAAACACTATATTCACCACACATTTAAATCATCCATTAAACCTCCCAAGAGATATCATCTCTATGTGCATGACTTGATTGTGGACTCAAGTCACCATTAACATTAACAGCTTCAATACATTCCATTCCATTACCCCAATTGGTCCCACCTGGGGTGGGATTAGGAGAATCGAATGTACACAACATTACCCCGACTAGAGATAACACTAATAAAGAGATTGTTCTCAAATGACCCGGTAGCATACATTATGTGAAATTTCACTAGTTTGTTAACGAAAGCCAATAGCACTTCTACAATTCTGGTGAACTTAAGCAACAAACAGGAGTGGTGAACAATTGTTATATAAATGCAAGTTCACAGTTAAAGCATCTACAACACCAACACTCACCAATTTAATCTTCACCCTATCAAATTATGAGTTATAATTTTACAAAAATTTGAAGAAAAAAAAAATTAAAAGTCTTCTATTTTTATCTTTTAGGAATTTTGTTATATAGCATTTTCAC
Source organism: Amaranthus palmeri (assembly GCA_019776075.1). Taxonomy (NCBI): domain Eukaryota; kingdom Viridiplantae; phylum Streptophyta; class Magnoliopsida; order Caryophyllales; family Amaranthaceae; genus Amaranthus; species Amaranthus palmeri. Next base: position 208,202 of record JAAKBH010000330.1, read on the forward strand.
TAAGTTATAATTTTACAATTGTTATATAAATGTAATAGAAAAGTGATTTTAGATTAGAATAGCAAGGGATACTTAAGGGGAATGAGGGAGTACGTTATTCCATTGTATCTAAGAGGCACTAGGAATGAGATAAATAAAATAGAGATATATGAAAAGTCCCAAAGAAAAACTGTCAAAAACTATCATACTCTATTCAACCCCTTCTAGAGTATTTCTGAGCAATGAAATTGATCTTTCAATTCTTGCTTCTAAAATTCAAGTTCTTGATGGTTCAATCGGTATCACAATCTTAAAGAGCACAATCAAGAGCTTGAATATTTAACTCAACAACCTTAAAAGTAGTAAAGACACAACACAAAAATGCCAAAGCTTAAACCGCCAAAGATTTAGGATCATTTACGTGAACCAACCTTAAAGAAGTAAGCTTCTCAAAAGTCAGAATCTTCATCATAGTAGTTCATACATGTTTGCAATCAAGAGTTCACAAATCACACGAACAATTTTTTTATTTTCACCAAAGTTAAAGTTATGTACACGAACTTTGGTAACGTTGATCATTCAACAACTTTAGCCTGGAAGGTTCTGAGCATGTTTAACATGTTTGACCGCACATGACCCCAAAATGTTGGGGTTTTAATATTAATTTACGTAGTATATGATAAGTATTTTAAAATACAAAATTATTAGAAAAATATCATAACTTTAAAAAATAGCATAAGGACTTCAAATAATTTATCAAATTTTGCTCCGCCCTTGATCATTAGCATTTTAATTTAGGCAATCAAACATGAATCCATTTCTTAAACTAGAAAACCATTCATAAAGCAACCAATATTTAACAAGATTAAGCACAAAACATAGAAGATCAAATATGATAATTTACCTGAGCAAGAGCAGGATTGGCAGTACCAGAAAAAATCCGAAGTCGGGTATCATTCTGATTGATAGTATTCTCTAAAGAAAACTGCTTCATTCCAAAAGGTTGGGGGGAGCTAAAAGGAGGTGGTTTGCCATTTTCCACCTTCTTCAATTGCTCAGCCAAGTTACATTTCTGATCATAAAAATTAAAACCGACAAAATAAAATACAATAAAAATCAAGATATGCAAAGCCATACTATATAAAAAAATTCAAACTTGACAATTGCTCAGCCAAATTACTTTTCTGTGCATAAAAATCAAAACCCACAAAATAAAACACAATAAAAATCAAAACCCACAAATTAAAAGACTATTAAAATCAAGTAAAAATATACTATAAAAGATCAAAACCTTATACAAAACAAGAGATAGGAAAAAGAGGAAATAAAACAAAAGAAGACTTACAATGGAAATTCGAGCTGGGGTTTTGTGAGAAAAGTGATTTGACAGGGGAAATTGAAGAGGGGTGAAATTAGATGAAGTATTAGGACATGGGTTGAGAAGTAAAGACGCCATTGTTGATGATACAAGAGGAGGGAGAAATGAGGAATATAAACTAGGGTTATCTCTTTTGTATTTGGCAGATTTGTAACTAAGGATTTTTCTTCGATTCGAATAATTACTAATTTTTTCCTCCTTTTATCTTATTAATAAAGTAGTTTTTCTTCGATTCGATCAAACTTGGAGAAGATTGAAGATCACATTCAAATTCATCAAAATTACAAAATTACAAAATTACAATTTTAATTTTTGATTAAGACACCACAAATGTTCTTCAATAAAATTACAAAAGAAAATTATTAAAGGTGCCCCTGAGGTATGCGTTATTTTCAATGGTGTATAAATTTATTTATTTTTTTCCAATGGCACCCCTGAGGCCCTGACGTTTAGGGGTAATAACATTTGTGACACTTTTGTACTTTTTTCCGTTAACTACACGTTAAGTTTGAAATGTAACCTAACCATGGTTACTTTGTTGATGTTTATATACCCAGGTTGCTCGATTATCTTCTTTTCTCTTCCCTATCATCTTCCTTCTCTTTCCATAGCTACTTCGTCCAAGAATCATTTGGTTCCATAGATATACATATCAACTAGAGAAGTACCCACACTCACATCCACCATAAAACCTGATTTAATCCAATGACAATGCAACTAGAGAGGCTTGATCCATTATCAACCACCCCTAATTGATACATATGAATGAATAATTTCAAAGCTTCCACGCTCTTGTTATTGCGAGCATATTCAAAGAGCAAGTTATTGTACTTAACAACATTTAGTTCGGGAATTTCACTGAACACTTTATGTGCACTGTACTCAACTCGATTATTTGGATCACCAACTTGACTTTTGGAACCAATAGCAAAATTATGCATGTAATTGAACTTAATGGTTTCAAACAGAATTTGTGGATGTTTGAAAAAGTTTGAAAATTGCCCATATTTTGCCTCTGCAAGTCTACTGAAATGAACCCTTAAAAGAAACATCAAATGGTAACTTGGTATAGATAGCTAGTTCAATCCTTTCCTATGAAGGTCATTGAAAATAAAAAAAAATCTATAACATAGTACTAAGTACTCCTCTGCCTCTCTGCCCTTGAGTTTGCCAGGGAATTGAGTTGGTTGGATTATTTTCTTATCATTGTGCCTTTGTGCGATTTAATTAGGGAATATGAGAAAATAGAAACTAAAGATCTATATATGGGTCATATTTAAAATTGCGGAAGAAAGGACATTAAGGGATTTTATTGGGTTTTGCAGAAAGGGCAGTCATGGAAGGCAGCCATGGAAGGAGTGAAGAAGAAGAAGAAGAAGAAACTAACCCTAGTTAGGTTGATTTCGAAAACTTAACGGATTTTTAACGGAAAAAACTAAAAAAAGTCACGATTGTTATTACCCCTAAACGTCAGGGGTGCCATTGGAAAAAAAAGGTTTATACACCATTGAGAATAAATGCATACCTCAGGGGCACCAATGATAATTTCCCAATTACAAAAAAATACAAAATTTGAAATCACACACTCCAAATTTCTTTCTTGATTTTTTCAATGTTTTTTGAACGACAACTGATAATGAACAACCTTCTCGTCACGTACGCATGCGGGTATTAAATCTTTTATTGACTTCAGATTTAAAAACAAACTGTTATAGGTATATTTTATTAAGACTGTAATTAGAGAGTCTTAGTAGTATAAAAGGATATAATAATGTTGTATTAGAGTTAATCAAATAAAATGAAATAAAACTTCTCATCTTCTAGATTTCTTCTCCTCTCCTAAAATTTTTATCTTCTCCATCTTTTTCCCATTCAAATGGTTGTTAAGTTTAACAACCATAACACAAAGACAATATGTTTAGTGTTTAATATTGATTAATTAACTACAAAGAAATCAACAATTTGATTTTATATTAGAATCAAGGATTCACCAAAACAAAATCCCAAAATTAGAATAGTTGGCAGAACACTTAAGCAAAAATTCAACTACCAAAATCAGAATGGCAACTTTAGACTAAAAATTGCCTTGCACATGACATGACTATCAAAATCTGACCTAAATGATAGAGTACTATTTCTCCTTTAGAAAACTTATTTTCACAATTTAAATTACCATAAATAATATAATATTTTGTTAATTTTCCTACAATATTACCAATTTTTGATTAGCCATGAATAACATTTTATCGGAGTTTTTTCCTGGAATGATACCAACGTTAATTTATTTTTTTTTTATCATATAATCTCTTATAATTTGATTTTTAACACGTTAGAAATTTTTATTGGAAACAACCCTCAAAGTTTGTATTCCCTTCGTTATTTTTTGTTTTTCCCGTTTAGAATATTTCATTTTGGAGAGAGAAATTTGATTAAGATTTTGAAGACATTTATAGATGATAAAATATATCCATATAAAATCTACTTAGATTCGTCTTAATGTATAATTTTTTATCATATATTTTTTATAATTTTTTGTAATGCGTATTTAGAGATATTTAGGCTCGAAAGTTGCTTTGAAAACTGTGCAAAAAGTAAATTGAAAGAACAAAAAAGAACGGAGGGAGTATTATTTATAGTTAATTAAAAGTTGATATTATTATTGGGAAATGAACAAAAAGTTGTATTATTCTGATAATTTTTCCTACATAATTTAACATTATCTCAATATTCATTTCATTCTATTCTTTAATTCCTTTGATCATAGATAGGGTGTTAGGGGAGAAATAGGAGAATTTAAGTTGATAAAGAGGTATACCTACAATATTCATATTTATTTATCGTCCATACTCCATAGGAATTAAAATTTGAAATGGGATAAAAGTCTTGCATAAACTTAGTTTATACTATTTTAGCGTGAATAGTCTATAATAGCAATCATTTCTTAATGAAAGTACTTATTTGTACTTACAAATAAAAATACATATTATTCTAATACTTTTTAATGTTAATCCACATGATCAAGTCCATACAAAGACTTTTTCTTAAAATGATTTGAACCTTGTGAATTTTGTACCACCACCAACTCTTTTGTGCTCCAAGCCTCAGTTATAGGATGTTTTGAGAAAAACAAAATGCAAGAGTAAAGGGACAATCTTTAGTACTCTTATTAAGAATCAAAGATTGAAGAACAACTTCGAGTCACTTCGAGTCACTACAAATATAGTCACTCCAGGACGAGAATGAAGAGAGTGAATGATGAACATACGAATGGGTAGAAGAAATTGGATTATTAACATATTGCTAGTAAATGAAAAACTTCTAAAGACATTTCGACTTATGTACAATCGTTTTTGCAAGTTCATTCATCATGAACACAAACTACATTCTATAACAACCTACAGTTACACAGCTCAGTGATTACTTTTCTGATTCCGACAGGCTTTGCGAGAGAAGCAAATCTGCAGCAGTAAGACGCTCAGAGTTTTCTTCATTTTGAAGCACTGTGTGCTTTGGAGGGTGGTCCGATTCTCTCTTCATGAAATGAAAGCCCATAATGTCCCTATACTCGCCTGTTCCAAGGCAACGGGTGCAATGCCCAAGTCCACTGCCACCACATATCTTGCACCTAAAACAAGGGGTCATTCTTTGATTCTCGAATTGATTCAACAACAATATTCCGTTAAGCTAATGTCATTAAGTAGCTCCATCTAAGCAAGATTTTTGAGGGGGTTGGATGTACACAGCCTGACCCTTGTTACTTATAACAAAGATGTTTTCGATAGAGCCTTTGTAGCAAATTCATTTAACAACTTCACTGATTTAGTAAAGCAATCTTAATGTATTCTAGTATAATTTGAGACCGGAGAACTATAAATCTTTGGCTCATCATAGTAGGGATAAATTGATTTTGTCATGGGCCTAGTTTACATGGGCGAGGGAAGAGGAAGATAACTTACCATTTTGGCCATTCACCTTTTGGAAGCATCGATAGATCAGTGTAGTTTGTCCTGCCTGTACTTTGGAAGAAAAATGTGTTCGTTAGCGTGCAGATTTAGAGCGATGCAGGTTGGATTTCTTAAGAAATTCAATCAAATAAAAAGGAGAAATGATTAAGAATATTAGGAATATCCACGAGTTAGCAACACAGGTATGTTTGGAAATCAACCAAGATTTATTCTATTCAAGGAAATATAATCAATTTCTCCAAATGTACACACCAGAATGAAAGAAATGAAGAAAGAAAAAGCTCTCTTCAAAACTCAAAAATAAAACAAATAAGCCTAAGTCCAACTCTCCAGATTGATTCCTGTTATAAGTCGATAATCTCCAAGTAGTTTATGTTGGAGTATATAAGATGTTTTGGGCCTCAACCATCAACTTAAGCTTATAGTTGAGTTGGTTCTTTGACATAGTATAAGAAGTCAGTACGACAAGAAGTCACAGGTTTGAATCTCAGTTTATCCTTTTATCTAATCTGCATTTTCACACTATGAACATGTGATGATATCGTCGAATAATTTTACCGGATAAGAATTCCCAACTTTTCATTAGCATCATATATCCCCTATCATATTCATCCAGCATCTGCAAACTTTCTGTGACGTTATTAACATTTGATGATATCCTCGAATGATTTTCGCCCCATTAACAAAAACTTATTCTTCATAACATGTCATGTCCGGTGTTTTTTATTTTACAAGTAAAATCATCATCATCATCATCATCATCATCATCATCAATCCAATGAGTCCCGCCCAACACAGGATCTGAAGAGGGAGGGAACAAAGGCAGACCGGTACCCTCATCACGAGGAGGTTGCGATCGAAGGGAGCCCCTCAACTCAAGGAATGTTAATGACAAATTTTTAGAGTTATGTAAACTTCATACTTCCTAGTTCCTTGTATATAACATCTAAAGCAGGTCATTAGCTATCTACTAATTATGAAACATAGGGATGCAAAGAGACATAGGGAGCAAGGAAACGGAATGTACCTTTTCCATGACATTGATAACAATCAACTCTTCCACTTCCCTCACAAACAACGCAGGATGGCTCCGGTTTTCTTCTTTTCTCTATCCGAACATTTGACTATAATCAAAACACAATTGGATTTATAAATAAATCCCTTACATAATTAATCAATTAAACGAAAGGTCACACTGATTCAATGCCTCAAGGTTAATGTAGAACTGAAGACTAAAGCTGTACAAGAACTTACCATTATATCTCAAGCAAGCCATATATGATATGATCTTATGTAATATGCACTTGTCACTTTTTAATGCTAAAAGCTTTTAAAGAAAATTTGAAAATTGCAATACTGAATAATGGACCAAAAAGCTGATTTGTATACTTTTCTGGATATCCAAGATCAATGATGAGTTCCTCATACTAGCAACCTTCTCAGTATTTCTACTCAGTTCAAGACTCAAGTTGGTTTTAGGAGTAGCTCAGCTCAGGCCAAGCTTAAGAAAAAAAAGTTTAAAGTGAAGTTCTTCCATTGTCACATAACATAATCACAATCAAATATACATACAATTACTTGTTGCTACAAAACCCACGAATAAACTATCAAGGAATCAGGTCAACTAAAAGTTTAAACTGATGGTTGAGGCCCAAGATTTGTTAAATACTCTAACACGCCCCTCACACGAGAGCCCTTTGGACTAAAGTGTGAATGCAACACAAACCCTCCTCGTATTTGGCGCGAAATATTCCAATTTAAATGGAAGGGAGGGTGAAATTCGAACTAGTGGCCACTTGTCATGTTCGCTCTTATGTATGTCAAGAAACTAACTCAACCAAAAGTTTAGAACATAAACAACAATTCTTAGCACTCAAGAAACATAATCAATACTCAACAAATTAAACAACTGATCGTCATAGCCCAAAAAACCAGAAGTAAAGGAACCAAGAATTATTTTCAATTCAGCTCATTGTCCAAGCTTAAAAAAGGAAATAAAGTTCAAACTGGAATTCTCCATTATCACAACCATAATCTCTACCAAAACTGAAACACAAATACAAATATTTGTCGCAAAAAACCCAAGAAGAATCATTAATTCTAAAGAATCAACACATTCAATAATCACAATTCACAAATCAAACAAATGAACATCACAATCCAAATACAGAATCAAAGATAAAAGAACAAAGATTACAAACAAAATTGAACACAGAAAAAGAGGGATTATTATACCTGGGTGCGGACAAGAAAGGAAGGTTTGGGAAGGGAAAGATGAAGAGAGTTTGTAAGGGGTTTTTGAGGAAGAAAATCATCTGGGTTTCCATTGATTGAATCTGAATTTGAATTTAGAGAAGCTAAACTCAATATGGGGCTAATTGTTAGTGTTCTTGGCATTTGAAATGCACCCATCTGGATCATTCTCTGCCTGATGGTTAGCCTCAGCTGCAACTGCTTGTGTTATATCTAAAGGAAGGGTCTTAAAACAGCATAGAATAAGAGTAAAATCAATTCATTTTCAAATGTAAGCGCCTTTAGCTTCAGAGCTCAGGTTTGTTGGTGTTCGGTAACCGCAAACAGAAACAAACTGGTCAAAAAAAAGTCAAACAAGTTGTTCTCACTTACTAAGTGGGAACAAAGAAAATAATTGCAAACATTGATCAGATTTTCCTCTGTTCGCACTTAGTAAGTAGGAACAACTTGCTTGACTTTTTTTTACCATTTTGCCTCTTTTTGCAGTTACTTATTGCGAACTGCACCGAACCCGAGCTCTAGGGCTAGAGGCGCTTACATTTGAAAATAAGTTGTTTATGCTCTTATCACGTGCTTTTATGTAATAATTAATCTTATTTATTTCAAATTTTCTGCTGTTCATGGGACGATCCATGAGGCCCGGTTTGGCCCGATTAGCGCTGTAATAATGAGGGCTTGGAGAAATTATGTTAATATCATTAAATATATTAAAACAAAAAATTAACTAAATAAAAAGTATTGATGTGGCTTTTAATTTATATATAAGTGAGGATTTATATTTTAAAATAGCATAGTTAATGTTGTGATTGGTGATACTTTTTCTCAGTTATAAGACACAAACTTAAGAGGTAAACTTACCAAAATCTTTATTGTGAAACAAATGCATTTTATTTATACAAAATTTTCAAATGAGACGGTCTCATATTAAGAGTTTTATGTATATTGGCAATCTTAAATTGATGACTTATAAGTTATAATATTAAAGTGATAAATTAGGGTGTTAACGTGATTACATTTGACAATATTAAAGTGATCACTTACAACATTAAAGTGACTAATTATTACCTTGAAAAGATCATTTATATTTTAAAAGTGATCAGTTTTTATAGTCTTAAAGTGATCAGTTATAATCTTATAGTGATCACTACAACTAATTCAGTTCTTATCTGTTAAGGTACTTTTTGGTGTATAGTGTTTACTATGTGATGAATTCATGACCACAGTTTATAGTAGAGACTAGAGATTCCTACTTTTCAATCAAGTTCCAAGTTTGTGAATTTATACCCGGAATCCTGAATTTTATACACACATTCCATAACCCTGATGCCAATAAGTGGGTCCCACATAGGCGGGTTTGTGGTCAGATATACACAATCTTATCCTTGTTACTGATAACAAAGTAGCGCGATAGGACTCACTAGTTTGATCATCATGCTTTAACATTGCTCGAATGCTCAAGGAGAGTATGTTTGTTACATAGCTACTGAAAGGAAGTTAAAGAACAAAAAAGGTAGCATTTGTGAATAATTTTTGATGCATTGATTCTCTTGCTACCTTTGAATTGTGGAAGAATTCGTGCTTGGTGCTAAGGAAGAGCGATACGAAGCTAATATATAGCATAATCTCTTAGCATTTTTCGTTATCCTTAGGTAGCGCGATCATTGTAATATCTTCGTAAATATGCCATCCTTTCCTTTCCTTTCCTTTTCGTTTTATGTTATACTTCATGATATTAGCCTTCGAGTTTTGCCAAGCTATTGAAACTCTGCGACCTTGCGGAGTACTCTCTAATCAAGCTTAAGAAAAACGAATCTTCCCTCTCTAGGAGCTTTGATGGCGAATCATATTCTGCGATCCTTCCTGTTTACATCAAAAATATAACTGTCATTTATCTCGGTATTTCTAGCCTAAAAAACATTAAGAAAGCGAGTTTAACTAATTACCGTCACTAAGAACAAGCACTAGATCACTGTCTACAACTGTGTGTATTCTGTGAGCTATTGTGACTATCGTTCGATCCTTGAATTCTTGGTTGATAATTTTTTGGATTACACCGTCAGTAGCTGAATCGACTGATGCAGTTGCTTCGTCTAAAACCAATATGCTACTACGTTTAAGCAATGCTCGTCCTAGACAGAACAATTGTCTCTGACCAACGCTCCAGTTTTCTCCGTTTTCAACCACTACATAACACACACAATAAGTTAGATTCATAGGTGGACGAACCATTTGAACTCGGTCTTTATCAAAAAGACGACATACTCACCTGTGCACTCCAACCTTCCTTCCTTTGCTCTTACGATATCTCCTAACTGGCATTTGTCGAGGGCCTAAAGTTAACAGAATGGCATGTACTCGTTAGTGTCATTACATATATTTATTGCAAGAAATCACTAAGACCCTGTTAGTTCACGAGGGCCTAAATTTTACAGTTCTAAAATGAGTGAGTAGTAGTGTGCTGAATTGAAATGAACTGAACCTATGTCACTCGGACTTTTCATTTTGCTTCACGTACCCGTGCCCAATCCTTGATGCTCAGAGATTGGTATGACACTTGGACATTTCATTTTAATTGAATATTTAGATGTATCCGATACTTGGACACGTACCAGTATCCAACATCAGTACCCGAGTCCAAGTAACATAGAGCTAGAGGTGTTCATTCGGGTCATCGGGTTGATTTCGAGTCAGGTGTTTCGAGTCGGTTCAAAATCGGGTTTTGCGTCCCCATTGGTTTTACATAATTGTAGATCCATTTTAAGTCGGGTCAAATCGGGTTCGGTTATAAAGTTGGGTGTCTATCGGGTCACGGGGTCTGTTTTGAACACCTCTACATAGAACTGAACTAAACAATTCTATTGTCGTCAATAATATTACCTCCCATATTTCACTGTCGGAGTATTGTTGAAGTGGGTCGAGGTTTCCTCTAACTGTGCCGTCAAACATGGTTGGATCTTGGGGGATTATGCTGAGCCTTGATCTCAAGTCATGAAGACCTATCTTGCATATATCTACACCATCAATTACGATGCTCCCTTCCCTTGGTTCGACAATGCGAAATATAGCTTGTATAAGTGTTGATTTTCCACTTCCTGTTCTTCCTACGACACCAATCTTCTTTCGTCCAGGGAATGTGCACGTAATGTTTTTCAGCACCGAGGGAAGATGCTCAGCGTATCGTATCTGCAATATCATGAAATCGGACTCAGCCTTATTTATATCGTATTGTGCTTTAACAAAAATTCAAGCGACTTAAACAAACCTGCAAGTTATGGAAAGAAATTGTTCCTGTAGTCGGCCAATTTTTAGGCGGTCTGCAGTCGTCGATGATCAGAGGAGCTTCACTAGTAAGCTTTGTGTATTGAAGTACCCTTTCAACTGATATCATTTTATTTTCTGCATTGCATATATTCCATATGACTGAAGCTTGTTGGACATTTAGGTTTATACCATATGTCACTGCTAGACCTGCAATGCCTGTAAATAATTTCAAGCTACATAAGCTTTCTTCAATGAATAATTTGTTTACAAGCTGTAGTGAACAACATAGGGTGTGTTTCGTAAATGGTTTTTTGTTGGCTTTTGGCTTCTTGTTCGGTCAGACAGCAAAAAATGTGTTTGGTAAAGAGCTTTAAAGCGAGCTGAAAAGCCGGCTTTTGAGTCAAAACCAAAAGGTTAGTAAGAGTAGCTTTTTCATTGATTTTTGGCTCTTGACCGATTGTTTTTGTAATAAATGGTCAATTGCCAACAACTACAAAATATCTCATAAGTTATCTTATTCAATTGGCTTAATGCTAGCTAATCAGTCAATATTTTCAGTTGGTCAAACCGGTCAAAACAACTCCAGCCAACAACCATTTGTCAAAGAAACCTTTTACAAAATAGTCAGTCAGTACTTCAATCTGGTCGAACCAACCAACAACAATTCTAGCCAACAACCATTTGTCAAGCAAAGCTTTTACCAAGATAGTCATAATTTGGTGAAATAAAGGCACAAAGAAAAATTGAAGTAAAAATAAACCACAAACCAGGTCTTAGGTATACTAAGAGAATGGTGGGGACAACGAAATTGTGTGCATACAATTAAAATTAAGAGAAAATGTGTAGATAATAATTAAAGAAATGTAGCAAAGTAAAAATGACGGACTAAAATGAAAAGTATTGCAGTCTCTTGGAGACTTACTTGCGCTTATAATTCCATCAGGAAGAGATACTAGCAACACCAAAGAAAATGCAAACACAAAATTAGATAGTTGATTAAGCCTGAATGAGAGCCATTCCATTGCTGATACATTGTGAAACCATGGTTTTGAAAATCTGTCTACTAACATAAGGTTTGCATCGACAAAACGATCCTTTTGGTCGAATGCACGTATGGTTGCTGCCCCTGAAAGCGATTCTCCGAAATGATGGAGGATCGGAGCCTTTTGTATTTCAGAAATCCGTGCTAGTTCCCTTGCGGTTGGTATGTAATATTGCTGCATGAAGTGTGAGTACATTCTTACTATCTTGCTTACAATATGCAAATTAAGAACCGTTTGGTTTAAGCTTTTATGCACAATTCCTTACCTTGTACCATATGCAGATTGCTGTTACCGGAATGAAGATGACAAACACTTCCCATGCTACTTGTGACATGACTGCAATGGTTCCGAGAAGCTGGATCATTGAGAACGCTGCCCAACCTAATCTTTGTGTCATTTCCAAGTCCAATACACTTTGATCTGATGATGCCTGCATAAGAAAGTAAGAATGTGTAAATTTTACTTATTGAACCATCTTTTTTCGATCGTTTTAGTGGTGTTTGTGTGTATTTCACTACGTAATGATTAGAATTACTCTGTTTTAACAAGCATAAGGTTGCGAACATCTAACCCCCAAACCCCACTTACATGGAAGTCATTTCATGGCGTTGAGATAAAGGAATGTTGTTGTTTCAGCATTACACATTTACAAGAATAAGGGGTGTTCGTGTGTATTTCACTCCTTGTCCTCTCCTTGGAGGGGGCACGGGTATGATCTGCCCGCTACCCTCCTCCCCGCGGACTTGACTTGCGTAGGATACTGGGTTGATGACTCTATCTGACTCTGACATTTACAAACATGAGTTCCAAAGAAAATTTTCTCGATCTTATTGGAATTCTTATAGTGCTCAGCTTATTCGAGCGCGATAAGTCAAATATATGTATACACCTTATGAATATGATCTATAATTGAAGTGTTATATTTTTAGCCATATGGTACTTAAGAAATCACAATATTTCAAAACTAAAGCTTACCCGATTCAGTATTCTTCCAGTCGGAGTAGAATCAAAAAACGACATTGGAGCTCGTAAGACACTATGTAGCATTCTCTCAAAGAGTTTTTGTGCAGTAAGAATCCCGGATTTTGCAGATACTGTTGAACGTACTAAGACGCCTAGGGAGCTCCCGACAGAAAGAAGGGAATATACTAGTAACACATGATCCATCCCAACTATAGGTGTTGTATCATCTCCGGAAGTTGGACAAGCCCATGCCATCCAATAATTACTAGCTATCTGTAACACTTGAAAAGATGTCTGAGCTAAAACTATAATCGGAACCAAAATACCGCCTTTTACGATGGTTAGATACGCCCAATATACTTCTTTTCCGATGCTTCCTTTCTCCCTTTCTTCGTCCTGTATCAACTTCCCTTCCTTCTCTTTCATTTCGGGTGAAAGGTTTTCATCGCCGCCTTCATCCTTTGTTTGAATTTGTTCTGCGCTTGAATCAACATCTTGTACTGAATCACTTCGACAATTTTTTCGAGAAGTACCTTCGACTGTAAGAACAGATTCTAGTGCTTGGCTATGAGCGCCAACAAGAGTTTCAAACCCAATATTCTGTTTCAAGAGTTCGTTAAAACTTCCCGCTTGTGCTATTCTCCCTTCCTGCATAACCTGTGCACAAAAAGTATCGTCATGCGTTGATGTATATAGCTGAAAAGTATCTAAAAAGGCAATTAAAACGTTTATGTTATATCGTACCAGAATTAAATCCGCAGCTGGTAGAAACTCGACTTGATGTGTCACATAAAAGATGGTCTTGTCTCTTAGAACCCCCATCAGACATTCCTGTTTCAAGTATGTCAAAAATTTTATCAGTTTATACTTTTTTTTCATACACGGGTTAGAACTGATTTTTACTGATTATAACTGCTTTTTGCGATAAAAGTTGAAAAAAAGGGCTTATAAGTGCTAACCTGAAATAGTTGTGTGCCTGTATGCGCGTCAACAGCACTAAAAGGATCATCAAGCAAATATATATCAGCATCTTGGTAAACTGCTCGAGCAATTTGAATCCTTTGTTTCTGACCCCCGCTCATATTAATACCTCTTTCACCGATTTCTGTTAAGTCGCCATGCGAGAAAAGCTCAAAATCTTTTAACAAAGCACACGCCTCAACTGTTGCGTTGTACTTAGCAGCATTGTAAGGATTTCCAAAGAGTATATTATCTCGAATATTTCCTGTTAATATCCATGGGGTTTGTGGTACATAGGCCTTGGAACCACTGAGCTTTAGAGTCCCGGAAATCTTAGGAATTTCTCCTATAATACCGGAGAGCAAGCTCGATTTTCCTGAACCAACAGTCCCACAAATCGCTACCTTCATCCCTCTTGTAACCTTCAAATTTACGCCGTCAAGGGTAGGAGTTTCCGAATTAGGATTCCAGCTGAATTTCCCTTCTTCTATGTGTATAGCATACGGTGTTTCGTCTTTAGAAACGAACTCGACTGCATCTTGCTGAATTTCTTCTTCTTGGAGGTAAAATGACACCCTATCGGCAGATACTTTCGCTTGCGCAATAACATTGAGCAAGTCGGGAAGACTAAATATGGGATCTTGCAACATACGGAAGGTTGCTAATGCTGATAAAACGCTTCCTGCTGTGAGGGGAATTCCCATCAAAAGACAAGCTCCAAAAGTCACTATAGAAATAAAAGTCGGTGAACCCCAAAAAATGAAGGCTCCAATAGCCCCTAATCTCAAGGACTTCCATATCCAACAAGATTCTATATTTCTCAAGTTTTGTAGCTTTTGACGAAACTGTTCGTCCCAAGCTTGAAGTTTGATCGTTTTCATGTTACGTAACACTTCTGAGGTTGCCTTCATCCGAGCATCCTTAGCTTCCATAATTCTCGACTGATATCTTTTCTGCGTTCTGGTCAGCGGTATATTGCAAGACATAACTACCAACGTCGCACCCAATCCTGCGATTGCCCCTAAGCCGAGATTTGTATGCAGAACATAGATTGCTAACGATATTTGTATCGGTAACATCCACAATGTGTTAACATACCATACAAAATCTGATATTCGTTGAACATCGACACTCATGTAGTTGATTATCTCACCACTCGTATGACCCTGCCTAGCTTGACACGACAAAACTAGGCCTTTTCGATATATATGAGCTATAAGCGCAGCTCTAAGGCGGAGCCCCAGCTGGCGGGCCCCAAAGATCCATTGCCTCTGCGCTATCGTCTCCACCATTTTGGCCCCGAGAAAGGCGACAGCAAGAAGGTAGCCTGTTTTTAGGCTGTGGTGTTTCTTGTCACTGAGGAAGTCGACAAAATCGTTGATCAAGTATGGACCAACATATGATGCGAATGCGCTTATTACAGCAAACATGGCATTTACTGCAGCTTTCTTCCATGCTAAATGGTAGATTGCCTTGTACACAGAAGGATTGTTGGTGCCGGTTTCCTCCTTGACTCGTTTTAGGCCCTCGTCAAAGCAATGAGAAAGGTACGCAGCAGAATCGTGCACATCAACATCCGGGATTTCATCCATTTCGAGTGGCTTCTTTTTCCCGATCACAAACAATGGATTGAGCCATGAGAACGTAACAAGATCGAGAAAACTTGCTTTACTGTAAAGTGATTCACATTTTCCCTTGGGATTTTTCTCGGTTTTTCCATCGAGAAGTGGTTCAGTCAAGCTGTTTTGTGCATCATCATGCACAATTCTCATCTTTCCTCGGATTGAAATCACCAACAGGCTGACTGATGCAAGAAGGCCGAGAAAATCTGCACAGTCTTGTATTCTAAGCTGACCATGATTTGCCGCTATGAAATGAGAATCGATGGCAATATGACATGCCGAGATCAAGAAGTTGCAAACCCACCAGAGTCTCAAAACTCCAGGAAAAATCAGATAATTTTTCATTAAAAACTTGCATAATACAATCGTCGTGATTATCCATGATATAACTTGCAAAACTTCAGCTGACAGAGCCGGAAGAGATTGATTGCACGGAGTATTGCTTTCTTGCATCAGCAAGATTAGAGAAGTCGAGTGCGCACCCAAGAGCAAAATCGATGAAATAACACTGACTTTCGAGCAAAGGCTTAATCTTGCATCATCGCGGTACAATTCTGCATCCTTTTCTGCTGTTTTTGTTGTGTATCTGCGCGCTGTAAGCACCATTTTTCTGATGAAGTATAACAGTAAAATCCCATAGAATCCCAACAGCAAAAATATGCTGATTTCTTCCAATAAACAAGGGGATATCAGCTGATCCCATGTTGTTAGCTTTAAGAGCTTAAGATCTGCCATAAGAAACAAAATCATTTTATGATTATGCTTGAAGCATTAAACTCAAAAACAAAAGTAATCATCACAACAATAACAACATTCAAATACCCCAATGCCGTTAAGACCCCCCCCCCCCCCCCACCAAGGCAGAGTTAGGGGATCTGTTGTACGCAACCATTGTACTAGCTCACATTATCACAGGGTCGGAGCAAAAATTGAAAATTTTTTTAAAGACCCTGTGCAACTTAAAAATTATGATATTTTTCAAACAACTTTGTATCTTTAAGCTCTAAACATATAGTACGTTAATTAATATCGAGGCCAGGCCCAGCTAATCAGATTCGCTTTTTTGATTCACGATTCGCAAGGAGATTAGTGAATCTTGTGATAATAGTGAATAGTCTGTCCCATGATAATAAATCAAATTCATGGTTTAATACTTCTATTTTAAAGGTGATAAGAACTAAGATGAGAATAGATACACAAGTCTTAAAAAGACCAATCAAGTGCTTAAAGTTGTAAAGATCACATAAAACTTGAAAGTATTCTATCTTTTAGGTAGCTAAATATAATTTTCACGAGCAACTTATAAAGAAAAGAGAAGAAAGTTTTGGAATAGGAAGGGCATTAAACAAGGACAAATTAGCCCATAATTGCCTAAATGAAACTCTTTCCTTTTATATTCATCTAAGATTAATTCAACTAAAAGTGTTTGGAAAGAAGGAATGAATATGACTAAAAAGAAATGCAAAACAAAACACCTTTTGACATTTCTTTAAGTGGCACACTATATGAATTTGATTAGCTAACTTTCTTACTAAGAGTGACTCTACATGTAGCACCATTATACTATCAATTTGCAAAAGTACAAAAAGGTTAAATCACATCATACCCACTTTCTTAATCTGCCCGTTGAACTGAGTTGGTTCCTTAACATGGTATCAGAGGCCAACATGACAAAAAGGTCACGGGTGAGAATCTCAAACACCCTTCCAATTAAACTGGAGTATTTTGCATCAAATATGAGGAAAGTGTATATTGCATCCATACTTTTAGTCCAAAGGCTCTCGTGTGAGGGGACGTGTTAAAGTTTATAACATATCATAAGGCCTCAACCAGCAGCTTAAGCTTTTAGTTGAACTGACTCCTTAACACAACAGTACTCTTAGTCCCAAGTGAACATCAAGGATATTTCAACAATATTTTGAGGTTTGAAAGGTCGGATGTATGTAATCTCTCCCTTATAATAACAAAGAGGTTTTTTTTCAACGGACTTATATCTAAAAGCATAAGTGATCTATCGAGTCATTTTAGTATAGTCTGTTATAACCCGACGCCAATGAATTATAAATCTTCTACTCTTTTGATAATAACTACATATTCATTGGAAGAAATTGTAAATTTTCCCACATTTTTTTTACAATTCAGAGTATGTGGGACATGTCATATAAATGATCAAGATAGATGATAATCTAAGGCAAGAAATATGATCATTTAGGAGCAATACTAGATTCAAACAACTTACCAAGTCATGGAACTGTAATAATACTATATAATTCTAAACAAGTGCTTCACCTTATTATATACTTTCTTCGTGCTCTTGAGTTTGCTACAATTCTTATTTTTGACGTTTTGATTTATTTGCGAAAATGGTTTTCATCATTTTCTTTTAATCTCATCCACATTTTTTTTTCACTCTTTTAAGATCGTCCACATAATTTTTAATTTTTGTCTTTTTCACTTATTGACTAAACTGCTCCTAAATACTTGTATACATCTCCTTGATAGCAAATTTAAGAGGACAGATAAATATACTTCACGAATTATGATCATGTATAAATATCAATATATTAATTGAATACTACTAGTAGTATGTGATAATGCAGTATTTTTAAAATAAAGAATATCATCCGAGTTAGATGCACCCAAAAAATTTCAAAATTTTGGTAACGAGTATAACAACACGTTGTTGTCTCATAAGACATAGACACATGATCAATACAACCATGGGCGGATATAGTGTGTAATCATTGAGATCAGCTCACATCACTTATATTCAAAACAAAATCAAAAAATATATATAAATATACCATAAATAAGTTGAATCCGCCAATGAATACAACTTGCCTCACCCTCACTAGCCACGAGTTTGAATGAACTTCAAACTCGAGGCTTCCGAGGGGAGGCTTATTATTAAGATCGAGAAACATATATAACTAGTCATTCAATTATAAAGTTAATGATTAAGGCACAAAATCAAGGGGTTGTTTTGAGCATGTTCAATATCCCGAAATTTAGTGGTTCATATGTTAAGTGTTTAGATACAAAATTGTAAAAAAAATATTATAATTTTTGAAACTGTACAGGGCCATTAAAAGATTTCTCAATTTTTACTCCGCACTTGCTCAGAATATGTTATACTAACACGCCCTCTTATATGAGAGCCTAAAGTGTGGATGCAGCATAATCACGTTAGCTACTAATACCATGTCAAGGATGATTAATGCCTCAGAATATGATCGCTCAAAAAGTTTGTCGTACACAAATAAAAGAGTAAAGTAGCATAAGTAACATACATAGGAGTAGAATAACTTACTTGATGCAACAAAAGAATAAGGCATGATGATTCTCTTATTTTCTCCAGCTTTCAAAATTTTTTTGTGCTTTTTTTTTTTGGTGTAACAACCAAATGTTTATATGCTCCTAGGAACAAAGAACTTGACAAAGAAGCTTAATAACATAGTGTACTAACAAATTTATATAGTGAATGAAAATGGAGGGATACTAAAAGACAAATATACCAATAAAAAGTGGACCATTAATTAAGGAAAAGTAAGTCATGGGTGTATTATTTTTCTAATATCAAAATCAAACATTTTTTTTAATTAAAATTATTAGAGAAAAAAAATTGGATATTAGGCAAATCTATAGAAATTTCTCAAATTTTGAAATCGTTAGATGTAAATGTTTTAGATTTTCGTTTGTTTTTTATGGAAATTGATTGGGATGAAAATGAAATTTGAAAGAAGAAAAAAAGATTGAAAATGGTAATTATGGATTTATTGAAAATTGTTGATGGATTTGTCTTCTTTAATAAGGGTTTTTTATTTTAAAATTTTGGGGTAGGATTAGGGTTTTAATTAGAGGAGAAAATAACAAATGGAAATGAGATCATGGGAATTTGTATTGCATTAATCATCACTAATTTTATTAATTATCCGGCATGATTAGGTATTACCGTGTTTAGGCTTTTCTTTTTTCTTTATTTCAAATTCTCTTTTTGAAGATAATTTTAAGGTATACTAAATAATTGAGAATCAGGTCGATTTTATATGAGATCGTCTCATCAAGAAATGAGTCCATACAAACAGCTAAATAAACAAATCAATTACGTATATGAAAAACTCTTTTTTCAGTTTTCTTAAAAAACTAAATAAAGAATTTGTATTTTCCAAAACATAAATTCTTAAATGAGATGCTAAGTCTATCTCTATTCAATCATAAAACATACTAAAAGGATTGAGAATAATGACACATGGCATTCTCAAAAGAGCCAACTTTATTGCATTTTAATTTTAAAAAAAATAATCATAAAACATACTAAAAGGATTGAGAATAATGACACATGGCATTCTCAAAAGAGCCAACTTTATTGCATTTTAATTTTAAAAAAAATAATTAATCATAAGCTAATTATTGCAATGTATGATAAAACTTTTTAAGAGACAATTTTAATTTATGGTAAGTATAATTTTAAATTCACCTTTCTCAAAAGAGGCAACTTTATTGCATTTTAATTAAAAAAAAAATTAATCATAGGCTAATTATTGCAACGTATGGTAAAACTTTTTAAAAGGCAATTTTAATTTTCAACGTATGGTAAGTATAATTTTAAATTCATCTTTCTCAAAAGAGGCAACTTTTATTGCATTTTAATTTAAAAAAAAAAAATTAATCATAGGCTAATTATTGCAATGTATGGTAAAACTTTTTAAGAGACAATTTTAATTTTCAACGTATGGTAAGTATAATATACAAAAATGGTCAATTTATTAGAGGCAAATTCATAGATCATACAAATCATAGCCTAAATATAAGATTTCATATTTTCAACGTATGGTAAGTATACTATACAAAAATGGTCAAACTTTTTTAGAGGCAAATTCATAGATCATACAAATCAACTAACCAAAATTGGGGAATAAGAGATATGGTGAATACAAAAAATGCATTAATTGTGTGTTGATTGGAGAAAAATGCATTAATATTACAACATCTTTTTAATTGAATAATTGAGAGAAAATTTTGTCTATATTTAAATTAGAAAACATTTAACCTTCATAACCCTATATATATGCATCTTTTTAATTGAATAAATGCATTCTAATCAACCTTTTATACTGTTCAAATTAAGGCCTAGGTGCAACAAAAATGAGTTTGAATTATTTTGATGAAATAACAAGAGATATGGGTAATTGGATTATGCAATGGTACACGCTTATTGGTTGATCATCTAGGCGATCGTGTTATACAAGCAACTTTTATATCTGGATCTAACATTGGCTATAGGGTTTTCATTCCAAGAATTACACTCACACCGTACACCGTCAGATATCTCTAAAATCCCAGTTGCTCTTCAAAGAAGGCAATTTCCTGTATCTTTATGTTTTGCAATGACGATCAATAAAAGTCTAAGGACAATCACTATCTCAAGTTGGTTTATTCCTACCTAAACCTGTGTTCAGTCATGGCCAATTTTACGTTGCAGTTTCTAGAGTGACTAGCAGAAAAGGTCTTAAAATCATCATATGTGATAAAGATGGTAAAGTGTATGTGTAGTCGCACTGATAATGTTGTATAAGGAGGTGTTTCAAAACCTTTAGGTTATTTTTTAGACTACGTCTTTAAAATACACATCTTTGAAGTTTATTTATCTTTGGTTAACAATCATCCTTATATTTTGAGTAAATTAGAAAATTTAGTATACTGCATAATATATTTATGACAATTTATAAAACTACAGAGTTTATTTATACATATAACTGTTAAAATTGAGTTTTTATACTGCATAATATCCTTGACTTTTTTTAATATCATATGTATTTATATATCGATGCTAAAAAAACCGTGCATTGCACGGGTTTCTACACTAGTTTATTATAATGATTTGTATAATATACGCTAATTAGTAATTACATAAGCTTGTCTCATGTTGAAATGGTCTCACTCAAGATAAGTTTCCTAATTCGTCTTTTATGAGACCGCCTCACCATGAGAAGAGTCACCATGCGACGGGCACATATAGTTAGTTTATTTCTTAAATTGATCAGTAATAGATTACTTAAAAATTAAAATTGTAAGTGATCACTTTGAAATACTAATTATAATAGATCAATTCAATAAAGAGGATCATTCCATCTCATTTAAAAATCAATGATTGCCTAATTAGTAATTAGGTTCAATGATCAAATCATTTGAAATAAGCTTTATATAAAGCCTCAAGGCCAAGGGCCAAGTCTTGTTAAGTTATGAAATTATGGATTAAAGATTCCAAACTAAGCAATATTTCTAAAAAAATTTAAGGAACTAATTGATTTTAAATTCATTTTTCCTTTTATTTTTATTTAAATTTATAAATAAGTCGAATTAATTAACTAATTAGTATGTTTGAGTTTTAATACTATTTATCGATCACTCTTAATTTGAATCATAATCTTGACCTATAAGTTAAAACATAGACAAATAAAATCTTGTTTGCTTTGTCTTAATATACGTTTTATTAACATTAATATTTTACAGTTTGGTTTGTAATTGATTTGTGGGTAGAGATTATTGCGACAATGAGCAGACACCAAAATTGCAATTACCATCAACTACATCAAATTCAATTCTATCTCAAGACTACAACAGATCGAAAGACCCCCTCGTAGAAGGCTGTGTCAAACAGCGATATGGCAGAGGATGTTCAGAATCGTCAGATCTCATATACAATGATCGTAGTTTTGTTAATTTTGAATTATCTTTGGTTAAAGTTGTAATGTACTTGCTAATTTTTATCTCTGATATAGATGTTGTATGACTCTTTATCAATAAATCAGGTATTATTCAAAAAAAAGTAAGACAATTTTTTAAATTGCACATAAAAAGGTATATTAAACTAGATCCTAACTAGGGATGAAAGACTTAGTGTCTGAATTAAAGTAAATACAACTTTCACAATTAAGGAGTATTTTAAATTCAATTTTCACGTGGATTCGATTTTTAGGTAATTTTTATTTTTCGTCAATATAAATATATAATTTACACTATAATAGAAAGAATTGAAAAAACCCAGGAAAAGCATCGTATTGGGCCCCATCAGAATAAAAGTTGTCCTATTCCTTCCTACACCAAAAATGAAAGAGGAAATTGTGAATAGGCAAAAGTAGGAAATAAAAATAAAAAAAAAAGAAAGAAAAAAGAAGTGAACAATTTGGTTTTGGATTTCAATTCTGAAAAGTTTAAAGGGCATCAAAACTTTAGGACATCTTTTACTAAAGGGTAAAAGGGTTTAAAACAGACTCGATAATCCGATAGATACCCGACTTTATAATTAAATTCGATTTGATCCGACTTAAAATGGATCTATAATTATGTATAAACCAATGTGAATACAAAATCTGATTTTAAACCGAATCGAAACATCAAACTCAAAATCAACCCGATCACCCGATTGAACACCTCTATTAAAGAGTAATTCGTAAAGTGCTTTCAAATGCCACTCATTTCGGCAAAGTGTTTCCACTCATTTAATTGAATTGATTATTTTAAAATTATAAGTAATTATTTTAATGTATTGATTATATATGGATCTGTCTAATAAATATGATATTGTCATGTTATTATCTTAGTTAAAAGTTTGAGCACGAATTAATTATCGATACTCAACTGTATTTAAAAAAATTTTATATTAAAATAATTTTTTTAGGAAAAAATTAAATATGATTTTTGTGGTTACTCATGGGTTTATTACATGCTTTTATAATTATTTAAGATATATTTTTCACGATATTGAGGTTTGGAATACGTTTTAAAATTGTTTTCATTAATAAAGGAAGTAATTTACAATCTTTATAGTACTTGAGTACAAATAATGTTTATATGAGCTAGAATAAAATTAATTGGTTGGAAAAGGTTAAATTTACAAAAAAAACTCCTTTGCCTTTATCTATTTAATTTTCATACTTTTTTTTTTTCTAAATTAGGCAATGAATCACTTTTATTCATAAACTCATTCTCTTTTTTATCTATTCTATAAATTTCTTTTATACCCATTTTTTTCACTTATTTTTTTATTATATTTTAGCAAAAACTAAAAGATTTTTCACATGTCTTTTTAAATTAGCACCATTTAATTTAAAAATCTCTCATATATTTAGATTAAAGTATGCTATTTCATGTGGACAATAGAAATATTATATATTTATATTATGGAAAATTCCACATGGTAGCATCGAACTTTCATGAAACGCTAATGATAGCACTTTTGTAAGATTTTCCACATGGTAGCATCCAATTTATCGTTTAATTCACTATTTTGACGTTTTCACCCTTATTAAGTTTTGGTTTGTTGTCTTCAGAATTTGGCCTAAACCATTTTTGTGCTCTCAAATGATTAATTCACCATTTTGACGATTCTACCCTTATTAAGTTTTGGTTGTTGTCTTTATAATTCGGCCTAAACCATTTTTATGCTATCAAATGCTTAATTCACAATTTTGACATTTAATTCACCATTTAAGAGTGTTGATGAATTAAACGGTTAAACGTCAAAATGGTGAATTAAACATTTAAAAGCATAAACATGGTTTAAGGAAATTTTAAAGACAACAAACAACAATTAATAAAGATAGAAACGTCAAAATAGCAAATTGAACAGAAACCATGATTTTAACCAAAAATGCTACAACAGTTAAATAAGGCATAAACTGAATGTGACCATATAAAATAATCTTATAAAGTGCTACCACTGATGTTTCATGAAAGTACAGTATTGCCTTCATTCCTTTGGCTCCAAGTATTGATTTGATTAGTAACAAACCATGTGAATTTTTAAAAGAGAAATTAACCATAAAAGTCTATAAACAAATATATATAAAAAGGAAAAGAAAAAAAATTATTCCAAATTTTGCATCAACTGACGTATCACCATAAAGACATTATTATAAAGCCAATGATCTCATAATAATTGTGTTGTGTTCGTCCTTTGAGCTTATCAAATTCATTAAGATTAGTGCTATTCTGATTCTTTACTTTTGAAAAAGTATTATGTTTAACGAATTTAATTAATATTTATTAATCCCACCATTTCTTGTAAAATGGATTTAAATTTCTAATAAAGTTGAATTGATTAAATTTTATAATAAAAGTATTTGATTGTATTAATATATTATAGTCATTAGTCAACATGTGAAAGTCACTTGAGTATATATGCTTGCTGATCACATTAATTAAATAATGCCATTTTAGGAAATATTTAAATAATTCATATATAAATCAATCTTAAGTTTGTTTCACGCTTATATCTCTCTATTTACCTCAGTCTACCCTATAATAAAAAAAGGGTTAAACAAGTAAATCTCAATCACCCATTTTACTTATTTATTACTTATAAGACTTAAAAGGTTAAGAATCGAGTTTTATCTTAGTTGAAATACGTGTCACTTTTCCATGAAAAATTTGGATTCAATTCTCATCGTACCGAAAAAAATATGATTAATGTTATAGGGTCAAAAGACCCGTAATCTGATGGGCCAAGTCAATAAGCCCAAAATCCAAAAAGATTGATTAGAGTCTCAGAAGGTTCACTTCCTAATGTGAAATTACCAAAATATCTCTTAAAGACCCAAATCAGGTCATTTATTGCATTATAAATACCCACATAAGTAAGCTTTTTAACCCATGCTCTCAACTACTCTAGCATTTAATACTCGTTTCACGTTCCAACCACTAACTTGAGCGTAGGAGAAACTTTCCGAGACACGGCTCCGAACAAGTAACTCTGCTCGTTTCGCAAGTTAGTAGCAAAATCCATTTACTTATAATCAAATCACAAGGAGCACAATATACTTAAAACCTTCCCCTTCCATATCAAGTTGTATACTAGTTTCTTAGAGAAACAATCATAAATAATAAAATCACAAATTAAATACTATTATTATATAGAAAATATTAACATCAATTTTATATTTTATGATTCATCATTTCATTAAATGGCTAAGAAGATTAGTGACCAACCACTAAATCCCCACAAGTATGGTTTGGTTAATATGGAAGTAAATGTTTGTTTAGTGTTGATTTTGACAAGTTGTTGGACATTCCAAGAAATTGCCATTTTGATTTATGATTTGTTTCTTCTTATTGAAAATGAAACATATCTTATCTCTTGTAAAATTCTCACATCAAAAATTCTCACATTAAAAATTTTAATTGTTGAATTTTAGACAATATTTTCATAACATTCTTTCTCTTTGGCTCATGTATTTTTCACTTTTAAAATAATATTCAATTATAATATGTTTCATTTATTAACTCGAGAATCAAATTTGAGATATTGTACCTGAAATCCGCTCAAACGTCCAGATGGACACCTCTAAACATAATCAACTAAATCAATTCATATAGGTGTATCTCTAATCGAATTCATTATCATCATCGTACCTAGTGTATCCCACTAATACGAAATTAACTATGATCATGATCTGGAAGGAAAGAAAGGTGACAAACTATACTCATAAAGGAGGATGTGACTAAAAAGTTCTTCAATTTGAGAAAGATCCTCAAAAAATTTCAATGTGTTTCTAATCGAATTTAATACAATAAAAAAATTACTGATTCAAATCTCAATAATCTTCTTGAATAAAATAATATTATAAATAAATTAAAAAAATATTGGACCATAGTGAATTAGTGATTGATTAAATCAATGAACCAATTTTCAAATGATATGTCTTGTGTTGTGACTTTTGTAGAACAAATACAATGGGGGGCTATATAGATTGATGAGATTTTCTCTTTTATAAACTTTCTACCATAACTTCAACTTTAGTTTAGTGGTTGAGGACAATACTACTTTAAAGGGACACTTTTTTTCAATGACATCCTCCCACTTTCCTAGCATGCAAGCTTACTAGTTACCATTACATAATTAATAATTACTACTTCCTTTAAATTCTCTTTCCTATTGAAATTGCAGCATTTTTCATTTTGGTCTGTGCCCATCATTTTCTTTTAATTTTATCCATATATTTTAATTCTATTTTAATTTTATCCGCATAATTTATTCTCTCATTTCATTTATTATCATAACATTAATTCACTTTCTCTTTGATGCAAATTAAAGATCGGAGTATAGTTGGAGAATTTTAAAACCATCTACAATTCATTTCATGTGACCACCAAAATAAAAATTAAAGTAGTATTTCATCCATCTTTTAATAGTCATCATTTAAAATGACTAGATCATGATATCCTTAGATGGATGAATATAAGCCTCAAGAGTGGCTACTCCCTTGGTCCTCAAAATATTGCAACAATATGTAATGACATAATTGTAAAAAAAAAAAAAATTTAAATTATGTGGGTGAAATTAAAAGTAATAGAAAGCGAATATATTAAAATTTAATGTAATTTGTGAGAACATTGCATAAAATAGAAATCTTGCCTGTAAAGTTAAAAAAACAAACAAAAATAGAGACAATTCGATCTTAATTAGGAACAAAAGAAATACTTAGGAGTACTCATGACTTGGTCATATGATATTACAACAATATGCGATGACACAATTGAAATCTTGCATACGAAGCTAAAAGTACGGACAAAAATAAAAATTGTGATAATCTTTTATGGACAAAGGAAGTACTTAAAGTAATAAATTACTATGGATATATATTACTTTAAATTATATTAGTTTGATTAATTATATTATTTAGTTCTTAGTTTAAAAAATTAAAAATAAGTTAATCTCAAAAATAATAAAATATTGCCCATCTTGAATCAAACCGTCACATCGGGAGATCAATCCATACAAAATGCTCATTAATGATTAACATAAAAAAATCAAATTAAACCTTGAAAACTGAATCTCCCCTTTTACAGAAAGTATTATTTAAAAATAATTTGAACTGACATAATTAAATTCTTCTCACAATGAGATCAGACCGCCTTAACAGAGAATTGGTGAAATAAAATTGTTCAAAATTCATATACATCAAATCTTATATAAGATTGAGGATAGTATAAGACACAAGGGAGGATCTGAGCATGTTCAACATGTTCGACCGCATCGGGCCCCGAAAAATTAGGGGCCATAATATTAAATTATGTAGTATATGTTAAGCATTTAAATATACAAAATTGTTGAAAATATATTAAATTGCACAGGACCTTCAAAAAAAATTATATTTTTTGCTCCGCCCCTGATAAGACATAGTAGAATTTAAGATAGAGATTGTGACTAACACCTTAATTATTGACATGTGTAATGTGATGTGTAATAATGAGTGTTATTATAAGTTAGTATGTACGTACAAATTAATAAGTATGAATAGTGATTGTATGGGATTGGGTGGGTTATGGGTATATACCCTAATTTTGATCATCCTATAGCTATCTTGTACTTCAATTTTATTGAATAGTTAGCATCATGGTTTGTTTTGGTTTGGACAAAAATAGTACAATTTGGACATTTGCACTATTAGGCATTTTGTATAAAGTTTTACTTACTTTACAAGCTTGTATATACAACCAAAAAAAACTAACTTGATTGGAAATGTTTAACGTGATTTGAGTTTGCACTATATGATTTAAATATATAAGAGTTTTTTAGTCATATGGAGCAAACTCAAAAAAGAAAAATGGAGTAAAAGATAAGAGTAATGGGATTTGATCCTTTCGAATTTTCATTTTTTCACAAAATTCATTTTAATGCATTGACAATGCCCTTTGGAGAGTTAGTATTAGACATAAATGAAAGATTGTGAAAAAAAAAACAATTTTTTTTATCAAATTTTCATTATAATGAGAATTTACTCTACAAATACTACAAAAAGAACTCTTATGTCGACTACATATATAAAATATTCAACAATCAGTCGGTATAAGTCTATACTGAATAATTTTTGAATATTTTAAACAGTCAGAGTAATGTAATCGGTATTTCAATTTACTAGGAAATTAATCAAAGTTTATGACTACCATCGAACTGTCGGAAAATTAGTCGTAATCTCTGACTAACAAGCTGGTCAAAAATCAGTAGGAAATTTCCAACTATTTATTAGTCAGAAAATTAGTCGTAATCTCAAAACAGATTTTTGATTTCGATTATTATTATTATTATTATTATTATTATTATTATTATTATTATTATTATTATTATTATTATTATTATTATTATAAAACCGTATTTCATATCATAGGAAGAGAATTTTACAAGAAGTTAATGGAGAGTCGAGCAACAAGCTGCGCACCCACACCCTTTTGAATACACATTATTAATCGTATTAGCATTGTATTAATAAAATATTATTATTTGTATTAATATTGTTTTACTCTTGAAGTAATCACTTATAATAGTTTTAAAGTGATCACTTATAAACTTTAACATGATCCTTTACAATATCATACTGATCACTTAGGGAAATGTGCTAATTATATGAGCTTTTCGAACTTCTCATAGTGAAACGATTTTATACAAGACGAGATGATTTTTTTAATACTCTTTTACACATTTTATACAAGATCCTCTCCCTTTGAGGACCCTTTAGAGCCGATGGACTCTCTGACCACACTCTCCTATATGAGTACGAGCTGTCATCTATCTTTCTTTCCCAAACTCTGACCATACTTTGTCTATGAACGAGATACACTGAATATAATGATGATAATCTTTTGGAAAAATTGTCCTGAATAATCCGACCTATTGCCCATTTGCTGTGAATAATCCCGACTATTGATTATTTATAAATAATCCGACCTTTGAATTTCTTTTGCTCACAGCACCCCTTTTCACATTTTAACCGACTACTATAGCTACTTATCACCAAAGAAAAGTTGGGGTAGATCAACAAAGAAGCATAAGGAGGAAGAAGAAGTGAAAGTAACGACTAATAGGTACCTACAATAGTCGGTGAAAATGTGGCAAGGGGTGCTGTCAGCAAAAAATATACAAAGGTTGGATTATATAGGAATAATCAATAGTTGGGATTATTCACAGCAAATGGGCAATAGGTCGGATTATTAAGGACAATTTTTCCTAATCTTTTTTACACATTTTTGTCTTATCGATACGTTTGTCTATGTGATACCCCAAATTTAGCTTGAAAAATGATTAATAGACTACTCATATCAACAAGGTGCATCTTTTTTTTCATGGGAGCCCGTTTGCTAAGAACTCTACAGTTAAGCGTGCTTGGTGGGGAGCAATCTTAGGATGGGTGACTTCCTGGGAAGTTTTCTCGGGTGCGCACGAGTGAGACCAAAGTGTGCTGAAAAGATTTGTATTGATTTGTGTGGCCAGTCTACAGTCTCCATGAGTAGTCACCTGCCGTCCGAGAAACCGGGGCATTACCGTCTAACTTTTTTTTATTTTAGATGGAGGGAGTAATTAATAAGAGAACAAAAATATGTGAAAACCATGCATGTGAAGATCAAACAATCAGAAATTTGAGAACTTTCACGACTTCAGTGCTAAGAGGGTATACTACAAGCTAGTCAACTTCATTAGTAAACTCCTACTACTACCTTGTCAGCTTGATCGTTACCTAATCAGGGCCGTCGCTGGCCCAGGGCAACTGGGGCAACCGCCCTGGGCCCCCAAAAAAAAAGCCCATGTTGCTATTTCTAGATAGGCCCTAAATAGAATTTAAAAAATTTTAAAAAAACTTTAATTGAAAAACCTTTGTCGATCCTCCTTCTCAACTTTCCTAATATTCAGAAAATCTCTTCAACTTCTTCTCCTAAATAGGCCCTAAATAAAAAATTAATTTCACATTTCTACCTATTTTTTTTTCAAAAATATCTTATCAATTTAAAAGACATCTTTGGTAATTAATGTTGTTGATTAGTAAATAAAAAAAATATAATGTTGTTGATTGGAAAAAAAATGATTGCATTTTTTCAGAATTATTTGATTTGCTGGGGATAACAGGTTATGGTTTGCTCTCAAGGTATATTATTTGATTTCTTAACTTTTTTGAGTAATACTTTTAGTAAATCATTATACAAATGAAATGTATTAACTAAAAGTCTTATACTCTTATATGTAGTATCTCCTATGATTTTTAATTTTAGGAATCTAAAAATCTTAAGATATTCAAATGGTGATCCACTTTCTAGAATTAATAGGTAACTAAATATTCTTTATTGGTTTGTTATTTTAATCGAAATATTCATATAGCTACTTTATGTATTGAGAAAAATATGTTAGAACATATTGATGTAGAAACGATTATTAGTGACTTTGCGTCCATAAATGCTCGTAGAAAAATTTTCATGTGAACGTTTAGACTTTGATTTCAATCGTAATAAAATGTCTTTTTTTATCTTTTTTTTTGCATACCCAAAAATTTCAAATTTTTTTGGTATTTCATGTGAAATAGGGCCCCAATTTATATCTTTGCCCCGGGCCACTGAAATCTCAGAAACGGCGCTGTACCTAATACCTAATTCTCAATTTCAAAAAAAAAAAAAAAAAAAACGAGTAATCCATAACTTTGAAAATTGTTTGTAAAATTTAGGTTGCATTAGAAATTGTACATATTATCTTGTACTTCCTTCATTTCATAATACTTGCTACATTTCACTTTTTAACGCAATTCAATGCACAACTTTGATCATTAATATCTTAAACTATACTTATCTAAAAATTATAAAAATTTAATATTATGAAAGTATGCGATTATATGATTCAAACAAGATCTCACTTGACTATATTTTTACTTACACATTAGTCGCAATATATAAAATAAGCTTGAACGATGAATTTGCACAAAATGGATATGTAGCGAGTATTTTCGAATGGAGGAAGTATGTAGGGGTGAACATGGTTCGGTTTGACACTAAAATTAGACCAAACTAGAAATTCCGGCCTGGAAATTTTCCAGACCAGACCGGATTAAACCGTTTCACAAAGGTCCGGTCTGGTCTGGTCTACGGTTTTTTATTTTAAAATTTTTATCCAAATTAATAGATGTATTTATGCAAATATTTCTCACCTACAATTAATTAATATAATATTTTGTAATTAGTTGTAATATTAGCATTATTCAAGTATATATTCCTATATAAAAATATCTACATCTTAAAATATCAGGTAGCAACTTAATTTTTTAAATACAATTAATAAGTACGGTTTGCGGTCCGATCTGGTCTGAAAACTAAAAAAACCAGACCAGACCGTAAACCGTAATCTAATTTGAAAAAAAAATCAGACCAGACCATTTAAACCGTAGACCAGACCAAATACTAAAATTTCGGTTTGGTTTATGGTTTAGACCAAGCTTTGTTCAGCCCTAGTTGTATGTATTAGAGTGAGTTTGTAGAGTATTTTTTTCAGTAAACAGGTTAAGTTGTTCCTCAAATACGAGTAAGTATATCGTATATTTCTTTCAATTTGGCTCGCTAATACTTAAATTGATGAGTTTTTTTTGGTGTAATATAGAAAATTTAAAGATACGAGAGCGATCGAGTAAGTATTCATCGATATTAGTTGTATATTCAAGTGTATGTTGTGTCCGAATAACATAGTTTTTGCAATATATTCTCAATGTTTCAAAGTATAAGTCTCTTTTTTCGTAATTTAGTCTGTATTGAATTTGTTATGTTTTTATTTTTGGCCATGATCGACCTACACTTTTGTTAAATTCTCATAAGTTTAACTTATCTTTTTATTTCATTTACACATTTTTATCACTTTTTCATAAAATGTATTCACTCTTTTCAGCCATTTTAACTGATAAACTATTGACATGGACACAAAATGACAATATTAAGTTAAAGTAATGAGATATTTAAAAATAAGAATGAAAATATAAAAAGTAAAAGTGGTGAGATTATATCTAAAAATAAAAAATAAAACATTTACATTAGGACATTAAAATAATAAATGAGGCTAATGGATGAAACATAGAGTCCTTTTATTTTTAAATATGATAATCTCTTTATATCTACTTTTTCGATCTGTTAAAAAGTTGATATTAAATT
The DNA here is from genome assembly GCA_019776075.1 of Amaranthus palmeri. Lineage (NCBI taxonomy): Eukaryota > Viridiplantae > Streptophyta > Magnoliopsida > Caryophyllales > Amaranthaceae > Amaranthus > Amaranthus palmeri. Next base: position 240,579 of record JAAKBH010000330.1, read on the forward strand.
GTGAGAATGATAATAGATAGTTTATCAGTAGGAAATGTCCTTGACAAAATGCGTGTTCCAATTCAATCACTTTATTTAAAAAAAAAGGAAATTCCATGTGGTAACCATGAGGTTTCCGGTTTTCCACGTGGTAACCAAAACTTTTAAAAAATCCACATGGTAACCCTGAGGTTTACCAAATTGTTCCACCATGACCTTTTTGAACATAAAATGTTAGCAAAGCGTTAGGATGCATTAATTTCGAAGCTTTAAGGCTGTTGTACGCCTATATATGTGACTCATCATTTTAAATGCCATCAGTTTCAACCATTTTCCCCCAAAATATAAACCTAAACTCTACCATCTTTGGATTTGGGAGAAAAAATATGATTTGGATGAAAAATGATAGATTTGAGGTTTATATTTTGGGGAAAAAGGTTCAAACTAATGGCATTTGAAATGGTGAGCATAATTATGCATACAACAACGATAAAGCTTCAAAATTAACGTTTGCTAACGTTTTTATCTATAAAAAGGTCATAATGGAACATTTACATAAACCTCAGGGTTACCGTGTGTATTTTTTTAAAGTTTTGGTTACCACTTGGATAACCCAAAACCTCAAGGTTACCATGTGGAATTTCCCTAAAAAAAAATATTGTTTACATGTATTTCCTATGAATGTGATATTAGGTGGTAATGAAATATTATAAACAAAATTTTTTTTTATGACCAAAGTTTCACGACATAATATTTTTTTTAAAACCAGCAACCAAACATATTATGTTCAGTTGTTCAACTCTAATTTTTGAATATCAAATGTCTTAAACCAACTATACTTAATTTTTTAGTCCCCGTGAAAAGCAAATGGAGCAAAATGTGTGAAAGGATGGGGTAATTTTCACCTACTCTATACAAGTAGTAATCGCTTCTTACCACCTCTTTTACAATTATCTCTATTATTAATTATTTGTACGTATTCTATTTTTTGTATATATTTAGTTAGTTGATTACTATTTATGGTCAATATAGGAGTGACTTGCAGGTTTCTCTCTTTGAAGATCCTTCTTTAGCCGAGGAACTCTTTGACCACACTCTCCTCTAAGCGTATGAGCAGTCGTCTGTCTTCGCTCCCAGACCACGATCAAAGTCGTCTATAAGCGGGATACATTAGGTATGATGATAATCATATTGATCCCTCAATACTAGTAGTTGGAATCGACCAAAGGCATCAAAATGTGAGGCTTTTTTGAATTATCTCGAGGAGAATCCACTGATATCTAAGTGTACTGCCACACTGCCATGGATCTAATCCCTAGCTAGTTATATTAAACAGAGAATATCATGTATGGGCAGAATACAAAATATGCTCACTTTATATTAGAGGCGTTCAAAACAGACCCGATGACCCGATAGACACTCAACTTTATAACCGAATCAGATTTGACCCGACTTAAAAATGGATCTATAATTATGTAAAAACCAATGTGAACACAAAACCCGATTTTGAACTGACCCGAAACATCTGATCCAAAATCAACCTGATGACCCGAATGAACACCTCTACTTTACATTAAGATCAAGGTCGGAATGAAATTACGTGGAATGGGTAAACTTGATGATATAAATCATTTGAAAAATAAACCTATAGATCTCACTAATGGACATGAAATTTTTTAAGTTGTATTTTTAAATATGTTAAAAATTATATTCCGTTGGAATCAATTTAGTTGTCTCATTTGCTTAGGCACATTTGTCGAAGTAACTTTTTGACTCTTAATATCTCTAATTATGCTTAAATAAAAATTATGAAAAGTTGATAATAATAATTCTTACATTGAGACGAATCAAACAAGATTCACATGACTATATTTTAACTTATGAATTAAAAATAAAATACAAATTAAACAGGATTGATAAATAGTGTAAAAAACTAAATGGGACACAAAATTGGTTAATATCAGTGTGTAACATAATTATTTCCAATTTAAGTCTTGCTATCAATATTTTTCAAAAACATTAACTTAATGTGTTGATATTATTTGATTTTATGTTGGATAGCCCACCAATTTCCAGCATCAATAAGTGGACATACTAAATGTTGTTAATGGGCTATGATATTTGGTGAAGAACAATCACAAATAAATGCAAAAAAAATACCAAAAACAGAGCAACAACAACAATGAACAAAAACACAAGATTTATGAGGTATTTATGGATAATTCCCCTTCAAAACAAGTATTTTATCAATACAATATCAACATGCATCAATGACTCAACTCAGACAAGTCTTGAGAACACTCTCTCAAGATAAAGACTGAACCTTTAATGTCGATCTCACACAAACATGCTAATACAAGATGAAGAACTCTTATGGTTGAAACCCTAGTTGCCTCACTTGTGTTTGCCTTTCTCTATACCTTAACGATGCTTAAGGGCCCTCTTTTATAGTCCCATAACATATTAGAAAGCCTTAGGACTAAACTCCAAAAGCTCACTACAAACTGAGAAAAAAACAGAAAACTCAAGTTTTTGGGTAATCTGTCCCGATAGCAGGGTTCTAGTTGCAACTGGATTGAATCTATTGCATTGCTCGACCGAGCCATTGAACTTGACCATTCGAGCAACCCTTTCTTTGGCATTGCCTTGCTATTATCAAAGCATACCATGTCATCGTCAATGATCACTTCATCAAGTGATCCAAATTTCAATCCTCCATAACTCATGACACTTACTTCTTCACTTTCGAGAGTGCAAGATAATGCATGAGCTATGAGGTGATCAAATTCTTCACCAATGACTTGAGATTAGGTTCTTGACACAACACTAGACATAAAAGCTAACAATTGGTGGGCTATCCAACCAATTTTAAAACGAAATACGTGGAAGAAAGATAAATCTAATGCCAACACTACAACAAGTCAATAGACTACCTTAGAAGAAGCAACCATGACTGCTACTTTCAACCCTGCAATACCAACTGGTTTTTGAGATGTTAAACAAGCAGGATAACATTATAGTTAAAATACGTATGCTAATAACTCCTCACATTTGACAGGTATGTTTTGTTTAACTACTCTTAAAGATGATGAATGGATTTTTAATAAGTGGTGCTTCAAATCATACGTGCCATGATCTTTCTAAGTTTCTTTCCTATAAATTACTCAAAAATAGAAGTTATTCTATCACTATTCCTGATGGGAGGAACATACTGGAGAATCTTGTTAAACCACACATGTTTTGTACCATATGTCCCTTAGGAAGACTAACAAGATTTGTATACCCTAAGTTTGTTTGTCATTCACAAAAGCCTTTAGAGCTTTTGCATATTGACATATGAGGCCCTTTTAGAAATAAAAGAACCAATTGTTTCATGTTTGTCACAATAGTTGATGATTTTAGCCAATGGCTACTATCAAAAGTTTGACGTAGATTAAAATGAGATATTCTCCATAGTTGTAAAAATGATCGCAATTAAATGTTTAATTGTTGTGTCATCAAACAAAAGATGGCCATCCGATTAAACACTACCAAAAAAACGCAGATTTTTAAAAGTTTTGATTACCATGTGGAAAACCCTAAGCCTCAGGGTTATCACGTGGGATTTTCAAGACTTTTTTTATCAGATTTTCTTTACAATGAGAATTTACTCTATATATACCACAAAAGAACTCTTATGTCGACTACATAAAATATTCAACATTCAGTCGGTATAAGTCTTTACTGAATAATTTTTGAATATTTTAAACAGTCAGAGTAATGTAATCGGTATTTCAATATGGTAGGAAATTAATCAAAGTTTATGACTAAGATCGAATAGTCGGAAAATTAGTCGTAATCTTCGACTAACAAGCTGGTCAAAAATCAGTAGAAAATTTCCAACTATTTATTAGTCAGAAAATTGTCGGAAAAACCTATTTTCTGGACTTCATCTCAAAATGACATTTAAAAAAAATTCAAAACAGATTTTTGAATCTGACTTTCATCTCAAAATGACATAAAAAAATTTAAAATAGACCACATTTCCAACTCTTATTATTTTTTTTTGAAAAAAAACTATTATTATTATTATTATTATTATTATTATTATTATTATTATTATTATTATTATTATTATTATTATTGTTATAAACCACATTTCATTTCATAAAAAGAGACTTTACAAAAAGTTGGTGGGGAATCGAGCAACAAGCTGAGCACCCACACCCTTTTGGATACAAAAAGCTACCCTCTGAAAAATGTATGCTCTAGACTTGGAGCTGCCTGAGTGACTCACAGAAAAAGAGTCGATCCTTGCTAACAGCTCGAGAGCATCTTCGCCCAATTCTCCAAAGGTGAAGAACGGAAATGGTAGGACTTTGTAACCATTCTCCTCACACTTCGCAACGTACTTTTTCATCTTTCTTTCTGCAGCACTAGCTAAAGAAGCACCAGGTGCCCATGAGGTGATCCATGTTCCAGCAAAGGGCGAGCTGCTGGTGACATCTACGCATGCGTCCTTTCTATGTAGCCAATTAAAGAGAAGAATATATGCAGGTCTAAGATCCGTCCCCGCCTCTGAAAAGAACCTTAACGGTGCCTCCTGGCGGATGATAACCCCCGCTTTGTAGCAGATATCTACAAGCATGCCCTGAACCAAGTTGTGTCGAAACTTCACACCAATCTCGTTAGAGCAATGTACAGCGTGGTGCCCCCAATTGTCCATTTTGGGATTATGGCAGGTTGGGCATAGACTACCTTCAGCGAATAAGGGGATAGCTAGCTGATAACACAAGACACACTAGTGGAAAAAACCTTATTTGCTGCGGTTTTTAAGCCCCTATGGGCTGCGTATTTCGACCCCAGCCATTAATGTAGCAGCAAGAAATATTAGAGAAGGGCTGCGGTCAAAATACGCAGCCCAAAAAAGACTAAAGGGCTGCGGACAGGTCAAAAAACCGCAGCCCTTTGGTCTTTTTTCAAAAAAGAAAAAATTTCAGAATTCTAAAACGAATTCTGAAAAAAGACATCAAACCCAGATCTTCAAGAACATCAAACCCAGATCTAAATTATTTTTAAATTTAGAGAATTAAATTTCAGATCTGTAATTCTCTAAACTTAACACGAACATCAAATAAAATAAAATAAAATAAACGAACAAAAAAGAAGAACCCAGATCTGTTCTTCTTGAAGAAACGAAGTAAATAAAATAAAATAAACAAAGAGCTTCATCAACTCTTCAAAATCTTGAAGAAACTAGCATCAACTCTTGAAGAAACGAACAACAAAAAAGAAGAACATCAAATAAACGGCTGAAGAACCCAGATCTTCATCAAAAACGAACTTGAAATAAACGGCTGAAGAACATCAAATAAACGAAGAACTTCATCAAAATCTTCAAAATCAAACAAAAAAGAAACAAAGAACACATAAATTACAATCTTCAAAAAAGAAACGAAAAACTTAAAAAAAAACACGAAATTTACATCAAATTTACAAAAAAGAAACGAAGAACCCAGATCTTCAAGGTTTCTTCAAAATCTTCAAAGTTTCTTCACCAAAATCTTCAAATCTTCAAATCTTAGAGAGAAGAGGCGGTTTTAATTAGGGTTTTAGAAATCTTCAAATCTTTGAAATCTTTGAAATCTTCAAATTACAGATTTCAGAAATCTTTGAAATTTTAAAGATCTTCGAATTGAGAGAAGAGGTTTAAGAATGAATAAGGGGAGGGAGAGAAGACTGTCGTTTTGAGAGAAGAACGAGCTATGGCGGTTTTATTAGGGTTGCGCCGTTTTCTTCAAATTAGGGTTGCGTTTTGAGAGAAGAAGGAGAGAAGACTGCCATTTTTGAGAGAAGAAGGAGATGAGGGTTTTTATGTTCCTGATTTTTATTAGGGTTTATTAGGGTTGCGCCGTTTTCTTCAAATTAGGGTTGCGTTTTCTTCAAATGGGCTGGGCTGAATTTTTGAAGTTTCGAAATTTTCCTGATTTTTTTACCCATTTGGGGCTGCGGACAGTACACAAAACCGCAGCCCTTTACCCATTTTTTTTTTTGAGTTAATTTTATTAATTTTCGAAAATATTGAATACACTTTGGGGTTGCGGACAGTAGAAAAACCGCAGCCCTTTACCTATATTTTTTTTTTGGCTACAGTTTGGGGCTGCGGACAGTAGACAAAACCGCAGCCCTTGTTAATTTTTTTTTACCACATTTTTTTTACTCAGATTGGCTGCGTGTGCCTAAAAACCGCATCAAATAAGTAGCAGCCAATAGTTTTTTTTCCACTAGTGACAGCCCGGTACTGGCGATGATTCATTTTCTATCCCAAGCCTTCAATGGGGATAGTTTACAGAAAAACTGCACGAGGGCGATATATGTTAGGTGGGAAAACTCAGTGTTCTCTACTCCTGGGCTCCTCCCTAGGCCAAAAAAGTTTAGTCTTATCGACGTTGAGAGACAAACCACGGGATGGCCCTTCTTCCTTAATAATGTGTTAGGCATTAACGACCATCAGTGCCATCATCGAGATACCAAGTCTGGAGGTTAAGCTTAGGACTGATGAATTTTCAAGACCAAGGGGTGCAAAATAAGAGAAAAGAGCAAAGGGCCTAAGGGGTCACCTTGTTGAACACCTTGACAAGACCAAAGAATAGAGTCACCATAGTATAACCGAGCCGATTGGGAATAAAAAAACTCCACCCAAGGTGCAAGAGAAGGGCATGGGATCCTCGTTTTGAGAGAACATGACACTCATGTCCACTAGATTAAAAGCATTTTGAAAATCCACCAAAACCATTGAGATGCCGCTTACATCACTCTTGCATTTAACGAGCCGGTTAACTGAATGAAGAATAGCCTCACTACCCCCTTGCGTCCCGACCCAAAACTGAAAATGTTAAAACTAGGCGTGTTAGGTTTTCCCAACAATAGAGGCACCAACCTTAGAAACAAGCCTTCACCACACTATCCCAACAGCAATGGGACGGAGACCACCCCATGACTTGAGCAATGGGGTAAGGGGTGCACTGGCTATAAAGCTCCCAAAGACAGTGGGGCACTTACCACCCAGATGCAGTTTGACAATCTTAGTAATAGAGCACAACAAGGAGTCAGCGATTGCTGACGCCACACCACCCAGCATGTCTACAAGATGTTGAGCTCTAAGCCCATCTCTGCTACACGAAGTTCCATATTTTAATCTATGTTTCCTTTATAATTTTATATAAAATTAATGTATGATTTTGTGATGTATTTTCTATCTAAATTGATGTAGGATGTATTTAGGGTTTTTATATGTGAAGAATAGGATTGGTTTGTGTGATGAATGATTTTGAAATTTATATAAAAATATGAATGTTCATGTAAAAAATGTGCATGTGGCTTTTTTTTAATATTTGGTGGAAAAGTTATTTATTTTATTGGCTAATATGAGAAATTTATAATTTTTGCTTGAAAAATATATAGAAATAAAAGTATAAAGAAATTATTGTTGAATGATGAATTAATTTCATAAATGGTCATTAAAATTATGTAAATAAATAGACTCTAGTTTATTCTTTGTCTTTATTAATACTAAGAGCAAATAAGAGAAGAACATCAATAAATGGCAAAATAGAATCATGATGATTTTTATCTACTGTTAAAAAGAAGTAAATCATAATTTTTAAAGGGGAAGAAAATTAAATCAAGGGTAATGGGCTAGTTTGTTGTTATCAACAACGAAGTATCCTTCTACATTTTTTCTTCTACTCCCTCCGTTCCTTAAAGAAGTTCCTATTTACCATTTTGGGATTATGGGATATTTCATTGTTCGTTCTCATTAAGAATCTTTCCATTTGTGTCACAAATTTTGGACAAAATATAACCTTATTGATACTCACTTTAATATTTTTATATTCTTTATGATTCTCACATGTTTCTCACGAACTTTATAAAACTATTTTTTTTATTAGATTTGGTCTCCATATTTTTCCCACTAACTTTCTTTCAATATTTTTTAAATGCATATGGTCCCTACTTTCTCCAATTAAATAACCTTATTTTTTTTTGAAGATATTAAATAACCTTATTTTTTTTGAAGATATTAAATAACCTTATTCAATTAAATAGTATATCCATTATCTAAAATATTCTATTTTTCTTAATTCCCGTTAACATTTCTTATGGGAACTTCATTTGGGAACGGAGGGAGTAAAGTATTTGACATTATCTTTCTCTGCAAAATTGCGGTAAATTTTTTTTTTAAATTTTAACATGTACTTTTCTTGTTGGTTGTTAGTAACAGTGAACAATCTACCTTAGGCTTGGATACAAAGACGTTTATTTTGAAAAATAAAATTTCCAAAGCTTACTTTAGATTTTTTTTTTTTTTAAAAAAAGTTCACAATTTCAATTTTTCACACATGTTTATGTCGGATCCAACAGACTATCTAAAGTTCTTTGAGTAATTAGTTTAATTGTTACAGTTTAGTTTCTTATATTTACAAGGTCTAATTCATAATAAAATAGTTATATATGTTGTATAATAGAAAATTTGAAATAAATAAGATTATTTATAAAAAAAAAAAGCATACAAAAAAATCATAAGCAAACTTATTCCAAATATAAGCGTTTAATACCTCAGAGCACAGGTTTCAGATTTGGGGCTGTTCGCACTTAGTAAGTGCGAACAGTAACAAACTGGTTCAAAAAAATCAAGTGTCTGTTCGAAATTACTAACTGCGAACAAGTCAAACAGGGTCAAACAGCAATCCTTTACAAAGAATGAGTCAACAAAAATAAGCCAATTAATCGGCCTTTCTTACAAAGAGGTTGTTTAAGTTTTAACTTTTGACTTTTTGACCTAAAACAGGTTGTTCACTGTTAGTAACACTGAACAACCTGTTTAAGTTTTTCGGTCTGTTCGCACTTACTAAGTGCGAACAACCCGAACCTAAGGTTTGCAGATTACACACTTAGTTTTGGAATAAGTTTGATTATGATCTTATTGTTTGCTTTTTTGATAAATAATTTTATTTATTTCAAATTTTCTATATAATACTCATAAAATAGGTTCGAAATGAGCTCAAAGTTTATTTTGGGTTGTGTAATAGGTTAAGTTAGAAAAGGTATGGTGAGCCTAAAATAGATTTAGATCTGAAGACTTTAGACCCAAATCTAAACCCAAATACTTTTTTGGATATGGATCCACACCTAGGCCTATTGGTTCCCAAAAAAGAAAATTTGAAATAGATAAGATTCTTAATTAAAAAAAAGCATGCAATAAGATCCAAATCAAACTTAGTAAGTGCGAACAGTAATAAACTGATCAAAAAAATCAAGTGTCTGTTCGCACTTAGTAACTGCGAACAGGTCAAACAGGGTCAACATTTTGATTTTAAGACAAGAAGTTGTTCACACTTACTAAGTGCGAACAGCTTGAAAAACTGAAACAGGCTGTTAGCACTTACTAAGTGCTAACATCCTTTTTCAGTTTTTCAGTCTGTTCGCACTTACTAAGTGCGAACAGCCCGAACCTAAGGTTTGCAGATTACACGCTTAGTTTTAGAATAAGTTTGATTCTGATCTTATTGTATGCTTTTTCTGGATAAATAATCTTATTTATTTCAAATTTTCCCCAAAAAAACTATATTGAGATCCTAAAACTAAGGTTGGATCTAGGGCGGGTCCAAATTTAAACCTATAGCCATTTTCTAGTTGTACATGTGGGGTTTTCTTATGTATGTCAGTTTCATACATCACATTATCACATACTCCTTCCTATTACAGAGATAATATTTTAACCCTTAATATCTCAAATTATTCTTGATTACAATTTATAAAAATTTGATATTAATAATCCTTATATTTAGACGAATCAAACAAGATCACACATGACTATATTTTAATTTATAGATTAAAATACAAACACAAATTCTTACTTGAGACTGTCTATACAATAGACGTCTCAAGTTTTGGAGCTTGCCCAATTGATAAATTTAAAAGCCTAATTGGTGGTTTTGTAAGTTAAAAGGGAGATATGGGTTGAGCTCTTGAAAGACGTCTATAATATAGATGGTCTCTCAAGAGAGAGTCTGTATAACAAATTAAGAATGATAAGTGAATAGTGCCAAAAAACTAAATAAAACATTTAGGCTGAATAGTAGGTAGTATAATATAATGAGTTTTGAGATAATATGTACGCATGTAGCAATCATAATGTTACAAAGAAAATATAAGTATGAGTAACTTTAAATTACAATATAAAGGTATTTGAATTATATTTTTTAAAAATTCCAATTTTAAAAAATGAAGTTTATAGAAATAACTTGTACAAATGGATTACAAGAATCAAAATTTAAATACACTACTAAAAGGTTAATCTTTGTATATGTTAAAGAGTAACTTTGTATAAAAATAGGAGTAATTAGATACTTTCCACCTATTATTCATCATTACACAGTAATTAGATATAGAGTATCTTTATAATTATGAATAAAATGAGTGTTGATTTAATCGCTACCATTGCATATCGCACAATTATTTAAAGTATCTTTATAATTATGAATAAAATGAGTGTTGATATAAAATTATAAATTTCTTTGGAATGATGGATAAAAAGAGTGTTGATAATCTTAAATGGATAAGAACAAATTAAATGATTAAGTTTTATACCTGCCAATTCGAAGCTGTTCTGGACGCAAAATCTAACCCGAATTGTGTAGACCCTATCGATGATGGACGATGGTTCGTTCAAGTCATTGCAATCTGTAGCGAGCAAATTGTTCAAAACCTTGGCAATTCGTTGAATAATATCGCCGTTGGATGGAATTACAACTTTTTTTTACAAAACCTACTAATCGAATTGAGTTTTGGAGTATTGTATTGTGTTATGGGCACTATTTATCGCCATTGGATGGATTTTCAACTTTTTTTTGCAAAACCTAATTATATCCTCCATTTTGAAATACATGTTATGTTTTGTTATGGGCACTATGCATTGTTCAATCTTATTTTATATATTGTCACTGATGTGTTACCAAACATATAGTAAACTATGATTTTGTTTGAATCGTCTAATTGCATATTTTCATATTATTAACTTTTATAACTTTTAGATGTTTGAAAATAATAGATAAATAAACAAAATAACTTATTGGATAGCGTAAAAAATCAAATGTAACAAGTATAATGGAACGAAGATTGTACAAATCTGACAAATACGACTTTAGCTCCCAAGCAGAGAGGAAGTCTTAGTAAATAATGGTGAATTATATAAAGTTAAGAAATCACCCTTATGGTTTGATTTAATATAGTGAGAGTTTATGATTTTTATTAACGTTTTTTTATTTTTGTTTATTTTACTATTTTTCTTTTTGTCTTTTTATGGTAATTTTCAAATTACGGTCATTGATTAGGGATTTGTGCATGAGTTAAACCTCTCTAAAGAATTGACTAGGGATAGGGGTAATTTACCAACTACAACCTCTAAGTTTACTCAATTTCAAATAAACAGCCGCGAACTTTGTTTTTTATCAGCTACAGCCTCCAACTTACCAACCATGACATCAAGATAGTCGAAACAACCAAAAAAAAAGGGTGAAAAAAAAGGGGTTAAAATGAGGTGTTTTGGCTGTTTCGATGTCATGTTTGATAAGTTGGAGGCTATAGTTGGTAATAAACAAAGTTATCGGCTGTTTATTTAAAATCGAGTAAACTTAAAGGCTGTAGTTGGTTAAAAGTTGACACTTGTGTAAACAACTTTTAAAATTTTTTAAATAGTTTATTTTTATATATATATATACATATATATATATATATATATATATATATATATATATATATATATATATATATATATATATATATATATATATATATATATATATATATATATATATATATATATATATATATATATATATATATATATATATATATATATATATATATATATATATATATATATATATATATATATATATATATATATATATATATATATATATGGATTTAGGATCAAATAAGAACGATTTTAAAATAAGAAGGATGAGAAGAATTTTGGTTTAATTTTTTTTGGTTACTATATATACAAAAAAGATACTATGTTATTAAAAAAGAACATTTTAAAATTTATGTCATAGTTACTTTTCTGTATAATATAGTTACTTACTTACTTTTACAATTATGTGTTTTTGGATCAATTGTGACCATAGTTTTTTTATTTTAGTAAAATCAAGGGTGTAGAATCCTTCTTACTCTTCTCATTTTCAACACCCTTCTCATTGGATTTCTCCCCTATTTAAAAAGTGTGAGAAAACTTTTAATTTTTTCATTGATATAGGATAAATTTTTTATGTCAAAAACTTTCACAAAGAAAATTGTTTCTACACTATTAATATAGTACTCTAAGTTTCTGACACTTATGAAGTATATAGGAAATGTTCGTTTTAAATTGATTTTTTTTTTGAGACGAAAGTGAAATTTTAGTAGGTATTGGTTGGAATTTGATTTTTGAATATTACAAAGAGTATGCAATATGTGACGTCATAATATGTTTCATATAAAAGCTTAATACTTTTTACATTTCTATTCATTTTATTTGTTGTTTTCATAAAAAAAAAATAAATTTATTACTTCTATATCACAAATTTTGGACAAAAATAACTTTTTCTTGAATAATACCTTATTCATTAATAAATAGTCATACGACATCTACATCAGAGATACAAATTAGCAAGTACATAACAACTTTAACCAAATATAATTCAAAATTAACAAAACTACGATCGTTGTATATGCGATCTGGCAATTCTGAACATCCTCTTCCACATCAATGTTTGACATAGCCTTTTACAAGGGAGTCTTTCGATCTGTTGTAGTCATGAGATAGAATTAAATTTGATGTAGTTGATGGTAATTGCAATTTTGGTGTCTGCTGCATTATCGCATGAATCTCTACCTAGAAATCAATTACAAACCAAACTTTATAACTTCAAAGTCTCACAAAGAGAGAGATTAAAACCCAATATATATGGGTAGAATCAACCCAATGAATGGGTAGAACAACTCTCCTGTAAGAAGAGAACAAATATTTATTCTAATCATATTCTTAACGCTTAAAACGGACAAGTTTAGGGGCTTATCATCAACCAAAAGGTTGATAATAGCCCCAAACCAATTATGGAGGTTAGGTTTTTTTTAGAAAGATAAGAGAGAAAATGAGAGGGGGAGAGGGAGTCAGTTTACAGGAAAAAGTCAAATAATTAATTATGTTGAATAATTATAAAGAACAAAAACAACTTTGTTTATCATCATTTTTATATTTTAATAATGCCTTATTAAATAGTAGAAGAATCTTTCATGAATAAATAATTTTTCCCAATAAGAACATACTAGTTATTTTCATATTTTTCTAGAATTAATATTTTTTTAATGAAAATTGGATTTATAATTATTTCATGTACATCATTTAATTTTCTAATTAATTTTTCAAATGTAGTAGTTGTAAAATATTCCAGCTTAAAAATTATAGGAGTAATAGTTAAAGATTTCTTATTTATTCCAAAAAAGTTTCTAAACTTTAAAGCATTTTTTATTTTTTTATTATTTAATGTGAATAAAGCATCAATGAAAAGAAAGTTTTTCTAATTGCAAAGTCAATTTAAAATTGCTTTTATTAACTATCTAAATTTGTTTTATCTATACTTCACCTCACTCCTATCCCTTTTTCTCTCCTCAAGAATGGTGATTTTTTTTTAATATATTTTACTTTAGAATTTATCACAATCACACATTGTTATTATTTTAATTATTTGATCTCTTATTACGTTTTATCCAAACTAGATAAATTTATAACGATAAAAAAATATTATTCCCTACGAATCAGTTTAGATGTCTCATTTGGGATTTCACGGATTTTAAGGGTTGAGTGGGGTCCATTAAAAAGGGGATAGTTGGATATTTTAATTGATTAAATTAATTATAAAGGTGATAGTTGGGTATTGAGAATTGAAAAAGTGAGGGTAATTTGGTAAAAAAAGGATAAACAAAAAAGGAAATGAGACAATTGATATGGTTTTGCCATTTAAAAAAATGGGACATCTAAACTAATTCTGAGGGAGTATTACTTAGAAATTAAATTTATATTATTTATTTACACACTTATACATATGTCCATTGCATGTACATATTCCAGTGGCGGACCTAAGATTTGAAGGATGGGGTTGCACAACTTAGTTACAACGTAAGATAAAAAGGTTGTTGGACTTGAAAATTCTTAAGTTGTAGGACTTGAAAATTCTTATTCCTAAATTATGTTGAAGAAATAAATTACCTATTCCCTTTTTAGTGTGAATTTAGTGAGACTCGTTGGTTCATAAATTGATATAAGAGTTTATGCTTGATTACTTTGCAGTGGGTCATTAATTTTATAATAATGAAATTGTTATTCGTTTCATCCTTAAAATATAACGATTAACAAAAATATTGCATTGCTCCAATGTCACTAAGTGACTCTCACCTAGGGTGGGGATTAAAGTATTAAATGTACACAATCTTACCCTTATTAGTAAGAAAAAAGTTGTTTTTGATTGACTATTGGCCTGATAGCAAATATATGTGAAATTTCTCATTAATAAAATGTGCATTTGAAATAAAAAGTCGATTTACTATATATGGCTATTATAATCCGAAATTTTTTAGATTTTTTGCCCGTTAAAAATATAATATATCTATTATGAAGGCTAATTCAATTTTTTTCAAAATATCTTAATTGTCACCAATTTAATTTGAATAATAATTCGCAACAATTTCGACTTTAGATAATAGTAACATGCTATTTAAGTTAGTATTATAAACATTAATTAGTTTCAAACAATTTAGGTTTGGCTCAATGGTAAGAATTGTTCATATTTGAATTGAGAGGTTTTGGGTTCAAAACCCATATAACCTATATTTATTTGATTTTTTTCGTGGAGGATGGGGTTGCATTTGCAACCCCTTGCTTAATGCTAGGTCCGCCTATGCATATATACTAGTTTAAAACTCCCTCTTATTCACCCAATTTGTCCCATTTGAGTTGGGCACGGATATTAAGAGTGAGATGGGGTCCACCAAAAAGGTGGTGGTGGGGTATTTTAATTGATTAAATTAATTGTAAAGACTGTAATTGAGTATTTGAAATTGGAAAAGTGAGGGTATTTAGGTAAAAAAAGATAGACAAAAAAGAAATTAAATGGGACAACTTGAGTGAATTGCCTATAAAGAAAATGGTTTAACATGGGTGAATAGGGGGAGTATATAATTATAGGTTTGGAGTTTAAAAAATAAATTTAATAATTATTTTAAATTCAATAGAAGATACTCCCTCTGTTTACTAATGTTCTTACTGTTTAGAATATTCTATTTTGGAAAGAGAAATTTGATTAAGATTTTTAAGACATATATAGAAGACAAAATATATCCATGTGAGATCTCGTTAGATTCGTCTTAATGTATACTTTTTTATTATATATTTTTTATAATTTTTTATGATGCGTATTTAGAGATACTTAGGCTCAAAATTTATTTTGAAAATTATGCAAAAAATATGGGAAAAATATTTTGGAAACGGAGGGAGTAATATTTTAAAGAAAACTTGCTATAGTTCTCAAAAAAAAAACCTATTATAAGTATAATGTAATTCGAACTTAAAAAGATCATACTATATCATTAGAATTATTATTATCAATAATATTGAATCAAATATGGTATGATTGTGATTATCTTCAATTATGACAAATGAATATTCACTCAAAATCAAAAAGATTACAATAATTATAATAATAAAAGATATTTGTATTAATTTAGAGATTGTATTTGATTTGATTTGATTTGTTATATATATTAATAACTATATTATTGGCTATTCTTAATAGTATATAAATAGATGAAGTCTCTTAACATTTTCATTAACATTAGTATTCTTAACTTTACCTTTACCTCTTGATTAAGTATAAATTTTCATTCTTAAACATGGCAGCTGGAAACAAGTCTTTTGTAGTAATTTTTTCTGTAATGATGATTCTTAATCTTATCGGTAAGTATTTCAAACTATAAGTATAAAAAAGATTTAGCTAAAAATGATTCGATTAGAATTATTATCATAAGCAATTAATCATATTGAACAAAATGATATGATTTTGATAATCTATACTATTATCACCATTCACCAATAATAATAAGTGCATTGGATAATTATATTTTTTATTCGTTTTTCTTATCTATATACCAATTGCTGCATAGGTTTAGACAATAACATTTTTATTATTTGAAATTTTATTTATAATATTCTCTAAAATATTATTATATTTACATATTTTAGAAGATATCTTCAATTGAATACAATATTATTACTTGATTTATTGTCTAAGTATATGTACTAGATACATAGTTTAAAAAAATCAATATATTATTATATCTAAACTTTATTTACTTCTTGATGAAGTGTACATCTTCATATTTAAACATGGCCAAATACAAGTTTTGTAATAATATTTTTTACCTTTTTGTTATTGTTATTGCATTGTTGTTAATTTGTTATTCTTGTTCTTGTTTTTTATTTTGCAATTTTTTAAATTTATTCACATTGTCAATAATAATTATATTTTTTACTCGTTTAGGTACAATTTATTGTGGAAATACCAACTCAAACTCTGAATTTTCTGAAGTTCACCTTACTCAACAAGTTAGTAATGAGTGCATTGCATTTCCTCGTGGTAACTGCAATGTGAGACTTTGTACCGAATTATGTACCACTAAAATAAAACCTCATTGTAGTTTTGATACTCTCTGTTGTTGTTCTTAATCAAGAAATAAATTTCTTTTGAATTATTAATAAAAAGATCATTATCTTCAAAAAAAATAAAAAGATAGTTGATATAAAATTATATATGTGTTTATATTTAATATTTTTCAACTTCATATTAAATGCTTGTATAATGTGGTCAACCAAAGGTTATTGAATTTTGATAAAATAACGGAAAAGAAGTTCACAAAGTCAAATACTCACAAAATGTAATGACACAAATTGCTGTAAGAGTTGTTCTTTTAGAGAGACGTGTTATATACATGGACTAAATAATTCAAATAATATAAAATAAAGAGGAAATAAAGATGTAGGCGTCTTGTTTTAAGATCGTCTCTCTAAATGATCATCACTCACAAGAATAACTTATACAATAATATAATTAAAATAAATT
Organism: Amaranthus palmeri; assembly: GCA_019776075.1. NCBI lineage: Eukaryota > Viridiplantae > Streptophyta > Magnoliopsida > Caryophyllales > Amaranthaceae > Amaranthus > Amaranthus palmeri. The sequence goes on from JAAKBH010000330.1 coordinate 257,756, forward strand.
AAATGATCTCTTACGATGGCAAGAAATGACTCTCATTATTATATAGCATTAATTTATAAGCATATGTACCTAAATTATTAGGAATTGTAAAATTAATAAACTACAAAAAAATTCAATAATACAGTTATAAAATGTATGTTTATTAGTGAAGGCCTCCGATTGTTGATGAATCCACTTTTTAAATATATGCAGCTCTTTTTGACGTTGCCTTTTGAGCCATTTGGGATCATCTTTATCAATGACTCGTAAGTCCATACAATGGGTTCCTGCAAAAAATTAGGATAAACACTATATTTTATAGATATAAAATATTGTTAAAACGAATTTTTATTTAAAAAAAGATAAAGGTTATACTCCCTCCTATTCACTATATATTTCTATCCCATAAAGTTTTTGCACGTTTGCCCAAGTACATATTCAAACGTAAATATTTTAATTAGTGTTTAGTTAAAAATTATATAATGTTAGATTTTAATACACGTTTTATCGAAACGAATCAAATCATATCACACTTGACAATGTTTTAACTTATAGTGTAATATAAAACACAAATTAAGAGTGATCGATGAATATTTTCAAAATCAAATAAAACAATAATAGTGTATTGAAAGGAGTAATAAGCCTTGAAGAATTGAAACCCTTAATTAAATCTCTACCTTCATTGGTTGTCAATGCTATTACGGTCTTAGAAATGTCTTCTAAAATCCTGTAAGGTTAAATCATGTCGTTAGATTCTTTTTAATCATAATCATTATAAAAATAATATACTTTAACATTATAATATGTCAGTAGTATATTTCTTACCCAACCCCGCTATATGGGTCTCTAAGACCATTAGAGAATATAATATTGCTCCCAAATTTTTTTAGGGCTAACAATACATCCTGTCATTAATTAATAAGAAATCAAACGTAAGAACGTAATAAAATAATTTAACAATTGAAAAAAAAAAATAATTGTTATGCTTACATCTCCTCCATAGTAAAAATGGGTAGACATCCAACGAGGGTCTGAATAAGCCCCAAATGTTGTTGAACAGAACTCGGAAAAGGCAGAGCTATTCTTTGTGTTAGGAAGAAGTAAGGTATTGTCCCCACAATGTTCCTCGGAAGTAACCACTATTTCAGTGCATAGCTATATTTTTGAACAAATTATTTATGTATTAATCACAATTAATGCTAAAAACAAGGGATTAACAGACTAATTACACATTTACACTATAAATCATAAATCATTCTAATTAATTTCTACCATATGAGATTTTGAGCATGTTTAATATATTCAACCGCACATGGCCCTAAAAAGTTGGGGGTCTCATTATTAATTTACGTACTATTATATGTTAAGAATTTAAAGATACAAATTTGAAAAAATATTACTATAACTTTTAAAAATTGTACAAGGCCATTTAAAAATTAATCAATTTTTGCTCCGCCCCTAAATTTTCCATTAGTTACTATGGATTACCAAATAAATAGTAAATTTTATACCTGCCAATTCCAAGCTGTTCTGGACGCACGATCTAGGCCAAATTGTTTAGACCCTAAGGGTGACGGATTGTTCAAGCTATTACAATCTGTAGTGAGCAAATTGTTCACAGCACCGGCAATTGCATGAATAATATCGTCGTTCGATGGCTTTACAGCTGTTTTGCAAAACCTACTAATCAAATTGCGACTTGGAGAATCGTATTGTGCGAAGTACGAATACATGTCTGACAAATACGACTTAAGCTCCCAAGCAGAAGACAATGGTCTGAAAATGCCCATAATACTTGTATGTTAGATAAGGAGTAGCTAAGCTGTTACACAAAATCTAAGTTGATACAACTTACTTGCAAGTTCTGAATAGTTGATTGAGAATTGTTAGTCCATTTGATTGAGAAGCTACTTCATCAATTATTGTCCAGGATTGTCTTATAATGTTGTAGCATTTCTCATTTTCTTTCTAAATATTTTGTAAAAACAAAAAAACACATGAGTAGTTATGAATTAAGATCACTTAATCTCTTCAGAGTTGTACATACATTTCTATGTAAACAAAGAGTACTTTGCGAATTACAACCTTAAAGTTTAGTACTTTCGAAAATTGCAGTCTTAATGTTTATTATTTACGAATTACAAACACAAAAATACTAAAGTCAATAGCGATCACCAATTTAGTGGTCTTAATTTAAGTCAAAAATTTGAGATTTGGCATGAACGTTATAAACATTGATACTTTGGTGTTTGTAATTCTCAAACAATAAACATTAGAATTACAATTCACAAAAGTACTAAACTTTAAGATTGTACTTCGCGTATTCTTAGAATTGTAACATAAGTTACCTTAAAATCTTGACTAATTATCCAACAATTTTGATTTTGTGGGGAGACAGCTCCAAAATCAAGTAGCGGAGCAGAAGATGCTAAAGCTCCAACTGATAACAAAGGGTATCGTAGTCGGAACCATGTAGCTAACACTGAAAGATATAAGATTCAATAGCATATATAAATGATCTATTAAGAAAGAAAAAAGATAATTAAATATTATGATATGAGTTGATCAAATAATATAGTTAAGACATAAAACTTACTTCCAGCATACGACCCACCTATAACTATCACAGGAGAGTTTATTGCCGATAGATTTTGTTTGATATGTTGTATTATATCAGCAAAATCTGTTAAGGCTTGATCAACTGTTAAGCATCTCCTGATATTTGAATCATTCATTGCCTTATCGATTGAGCCCATTGGCACCGATTCTCCATAAAAACGGTGCTATAAACAAAATTGTTAGAATTGGGATTCTATCTAAAATCGTTGAGGATGTAGGATTGAAATCGGTAGAATCCAAATCATAGGATCGTGTATTACTACAAGTATACATTACTTTGTTTTGGAAACTGGTTATCAATCGATAGAATCGAATCGTAGGATCGTGTAATACTACAAACAATCATAAATAAAACATATTTAACTTCAACTTTTAAGCTTTTGTCTTTTTTCCCCGCATTTTTATTCTCCAATCAGGAGATTTATTATTCAAATTATTCACGTATAATATATACAAAGAATTATTTAGAAAATGAGAAAAAAATAAAAAAAAATATAAATATTGTATGTTACCTCGATATAGACTATCAGTGCACCTAGTTTGGGAGCACTAAGATTGACGATACCAACACTGTTGACTTCAAGAGTTATGGGGCCCTCTCCTCCAAAGTTGACCAAGATAGGGCCCTTAGCTCGTGCTCCAGCCCAATGTGTAAAGTCGATATAGTAAATTTGATTGAATGACACATCATGTGAATATTCAAAATTTGAATGATCAAGAATCTGGTTATATACATATCGGCTTGCGGGTGCATATGCATCAAGGCCTATGATAATAATGTCAAAAAAACTTCAGATGATATAAGTTTAACTTGTTAATTAGATATGTTTACATGAACTAACATTTGAATCATTGGTCTTAAAAACATATTACAAATTAGATGAAAGTATATGACTCGTACACAACATGATGTTGTATTTTGGACAATGATCATTAGAATTTAAACGATGGCAATGAGTATTGAAAGTTAAATTGATGTAATTATTATGTAGACTCAATTGAACATTGAAATATATGAGAAAATTATAGATAGACAGTTTATTTTTGATGAATAATTCATACCCATGGTAGAAATAGTATGCTGACTAAGAGTCGCCAATACGATGCTCAACAAAATAAATTGAATTTTGTTGTAGAATTCCATTTGTCCAATAGCTTGCAAGACAAAACACATGTACGACATTATAAGAGACATCCATTTAATGTATGAAAATTTATAATAAAAGTAAAATATTAGTAGTTTTGCTATCCATAATTATTTATGATATATATATTTCTATGACTTATAAATATTACAGCGGTCTTAAAGCCGTTAATTTGGAAGAGGCTTATGATTTTACAACAAAAACCTTATAGATCAATAATTCAGAGTTTGAAATATATAATTCGTCATATTTAACAACTGATAAAGCCAGAAATACAAGTTTATAACCGCCAATACAAAAAACATTATAAAGCATAAACTATTGTAAGTAATTAAGTGATTACATTTGCAATATGCTCTCTATTAATTAGTCCCTCCCTTGTATATTCAACGTCATTCTCAGTTAGAATAATTTTCTCGAGTTAGATATTTAAATAATGTTTTTGATATATATATATATATATATATATATATATATATATATATATATATATATATATATATATATATATATATATATATATATATATATATATATATATATATATATATATATATATATATATATATATATATATATATATATATATATATATATATATATATATATATGTGAAATCTTATTAGATTCTTTATAATAATATTTTTCATTATATTATCTATATTTTATGAGCTTTTTTTATGATTTAAACTTAGAGATATTTAATCTTTAAAATTACTTTAAAAATTTTAAAAAAGTATATGAGGGAATCATCATATTCATCATATCATCATAATCATAATCATAATCATCATATCATCATAACATCTATTAAAAAAACTGTAAAAAGCCAAGTGTCAAATTTCTAGAGCATTTGTCATATGTAATTTTTCTATTGGAGTATTTAAATTAAATGAATTAAATAGTTGATCAATCTACTTCAATCAAAGATTTGACAATCAATTAATACTCTAATCTATAGATTGAATCTTAGATTGAATACGAAAATGAAAACATTAAATTAAGAATCATTAAGATGATATTAAAAAGTTAAAATTACAAATTAGGGAATAAAATATTAATCATATACATCTTAATAAATCACTACTAGAGAAATTTTAAAACAAAATAAAGTAACGGGTATTTAGATAACATTAAATAATTTATTAAAATTTAGACTAATTTAGTTATAGAAATTATTTCAACTAATCATCATACAATTTAATAAAAAGACTCAAAATCACACGTTCATTCTTTTGCAGCTACGCTAGATTAAAGAATTTTATTAGTTGATATTGGCTTAAGTGACTAATAAAATTAATTAATCAACCAAGTATTTATTTTATTCATCTACAAACTATTTCAATTTATGACACATATAAAAATTTCATGTTACCCTATTTTAACAATTATTATTTATTATTTCATCTTTATATATAGTATATTTAATTATAAATTAATACTGCATGTTTTTTAAAAATATATTTATATACATCTTCGTACTAAGAATTTCGTGCATTGCACGTGGTTTTATACTAGTAATAAGCTAAAACCGATAGTTTTCTATAAACATTATCTCTAACTTATTTTGTAAAATAAAGGAGAAAATAAGTTAAATTGAGAGAAGAGAGGTATTACCAATGCAATAGAATTGAAGAAGGAAAGTTAAGGAACAAATATATTTGAGAATAAGATTGATGGATGATTGATGAACATTGGTTATTGGCAAGGTAAGACTATTTATAGAGGAGTACAAACCTTATTTTATTTTTATTTTATTAATTAACTAATAAAGAGAAGATATAACTAATAAAGAGAAGATATAACTACATGCATTATTAACAATAATAATAAGTAGGTCTTATATGAATTTAGTCCACGCAATAATAATGTGCACCAATTTAAACTTTTGGAATATCAATTAGATACAGAAGTATGACTTAGTGGAGTAGCGAATGAAAAGTGTAAAGTAAAAAAAACTGCACAATAAAAATAATACTCCCTCCAATTCACAACTATTGTCCCATTTTTTTATTGGTTAAGTTCACCTCAAATGTCTCATTTCTACTTTTTTTCATGATTCTTTAACAAAATACACTGTGTTCACACAAGTAATGACCAAAATACCTTCACTTTTACTACTTATAATACCCTAACTTCCACTTTTACAATTAATTTAATCAATTAAAATACACTAACTATTACTCTTTTTGGACTCTAAACTTTTACAACACACTAACTAGCTAAAACACTCTTCCTTAATCACTAAGAACTTTTTCCTAGTTTTCTTACTTTGCTTTTACCATTAGTTGAACTCAGAATTCTATTATTTGCTAAACAAAAGAAAAAAATTGAAATTAATTATAAATCTGCTATATTTTTCATTAGTTAGTATATCATGAGACATTATAATCAAGTTAAGTTGGGAGTACAAAAGAAAAAAAAATGCATAAATTAGAGGAAGAAATATATAACATATTTACTAAAGCAATAAATGTAGTTTCTTCATTGAAATAAAAAGGATATATTCAAGTCATGTGATGACACAAAAGTTTAATGATACCACAATGGAAATTATAAAAATAATATTTGTTACCAAATTTTGTAGAAAACAAAAAGACACTCCCTCCTATTCAGCTTAACTGTCCCATTTTTGGCACTATTCACTTATCACTCTTAATTTGTATTTTACTTAATCTATAAGTTTAAATTTAGTCATGTGGTCTCTTGTTTGTTTCGTCTCAATACAAGGATTATTAATATCAAATTTTTATAATGTTTAATTAAAAATAATTTGAGATATTAAAGGTTAAAATATTATCTCGACAAGTGTAAAAAATTAAATTGGACAATTAAGCTGAATAGGATACCGTACATCTTTATCATATATATATATATATATCATATATATCATTATCAACTATGTATTTTTGTGATTATTAATGAAGGAATCATTAATATATATACCAAATTAAATTACATTTACTAAAATGTATTATTATCATTGAAGTGAATTATACAACACTTAAAATATGAGCAAAATCTACACGATACTCTCTCTGTCCCATTGAAATTGCAGCATTTTCCATTTTGGTCCGTTCCACTTGATTTGCAACATTTCTATTTTTGGATAATGACCCACCACTTTCTTTTAATCTCATCCATACATTTTTACTCTCTTTTAATTTCATCAACACAATTCATTCTCTCTCTTCATTTATTACCACTTTATTAATATTCACCCATTTTCTCTTTCCTACTAACCCATCAAGACGGAGGGAGTATTCATTGTTCAAACAAAATTCGGATTTTAAACCTTCCATGTATATTATCATATAAAATAAACATGAAAAGTGATTGCATGGAGAAGCATTATACTATTTATGGGGTGTTAAACTTTTTCAACACCTTTAGACATATTAGGAAAAAGTTGGGATACAAATAATTCATCAATATTGCGTGCTAACTCTTAAAGTACCATCAAATTCTCCTTTACATATTTGGTGAGGTTGTGGAAAAAAATGTGGATGAGATGAAAATACACGTGTTTTATAAAATTTGAGGGTTATTACGACGTTTGTTTTTATGAAAAAAAACTCCTAATGATGGGTAATAATAATTAATGTAAATTTAACAAAACTAAATTTTGACATTTTGTCTACCAAGTTGGAAAATTAAAAACTTACGCTCATCATACATATTAAAAAAAGTTGGGTGAGACCGTCTCACATGTGAGACACATTTTTTTGGGCCGGGCCAATTGTACGTGTATATATATTTTTTTTTACCAATTTCACAAATTAAAATGTCACTTTTAAGAGTTAAAAGACCAGTTTGAAGACTTAAAATTCTAATTTTAAGGATTTGAAATTGACATTTTAAGTTATAGAATTTAACAGTTTTAAGAATTAAAAGGTCAATTTTAATACTTAGAAAATCAACTTTAATTAAGACTTAAAATACTGATTGTAGGACATTAAATTCTTATTTCAATTTTAAAATAGAATGATTCAAACACTAAAGTTGATATTAAAAGCTTTGAAATTAACCTTTTTAGGTATTAAAAATGGAATTTTAGGTCTTGGAATTCTTCTTTTAAGTCATAAAATTACTATATCAGAATACTTTTAAAAAATGATTGGGCTTTGGTCAATTGCACAACTAAGACTGTTTCACATGAGAGTAACTGAAAAGCCAAAAACTAAGAGTTAACCCATGGAATTTCATAAAATTTTAATTGTTTAAAATATATTACCATTTTAAAGTGAATTTAATAGCATATTAATATGAATAAAAATCAGACTTTATTGTTAAAATATATATATATATATATATATATATATATATATATATATATATATATATATATATATATATATATATATATATATATATATAAAATTTTAATTGTTTAAAATATAGAATGATAGCAAGTAAATCAGAACAGAGAAAGTAGTTCACAATAAAAGTGGCATTTCATATTTCATCTTTCATTTTAATTAATTATAGTGATCTTAATACTCTTACAATTGATCGTCCGTTTTCTAACTCCTAATTTATAATTAATATGTCTGACTTCAATTCCTTTTATTTTTATTTTATTTATTATTTTTTAAATTATTTAAAGTATCTATTACTTCCATTATTATGCTTATTAAAGTTTGATTTTTTTTCATAATAAAAGCTAATTATAGTGAGCGAATACCAATGTAATAATTTTAACTATAATATGACCTTTCAATTTATTACTCGTTATATATATATAAATAATTATACTTGACATGTAATTAGCTCAACGCTTACCAAATATCAATTAGTCGCAAAACATAAAGTATTACTCCCTCCTATTCAGCTTAAATGTCCCATTTAGTTTTCTCACACTTGCCGAGGCAACATTTTAACCGTTAATATCTCAAAATATTCTTAAATAAAAATTATAAAAATTTGATATTAATAATCCTTGTATTGAGACGAATCAATCAAGATCCCACATGACTATGTTTTAACTTATAGATTAAGAGTAAAATACAAATTAAGAGTCATGAGTGAATAGTACCAAAAAATCAAATGGGACATTTGAGCTGAATAGGAGGTAGTATGATATACTCCCTCTACTCTTTTAAATTTGTCCACATTATTATAACGGACAGTTTCATAAGTTTGTCCTATTTAGAATATTTTTCTATTTTGGAAAGTCTTTATCTTCCATAAGTTCTCTTTATCTCTCATTTAACCCTTATTTCTCTCTCATAATAACAATACAATTATTAATTCACACCGCTATTTTAATAAAATAATACCCACTATCTACAAATATTTCACCTTTCTTAATAAAATAATACCCACTATATATCTACAAAGATTCCACTTTTCTTAATGAAATAATACCCACTATCTATAAAAATTCCACCTTTCTTAATTTGTGTGAAATCTTTAAACAGGACAATCAAAAAAGAACAGAGGGAATAATACATACTACTACATATAGTAACTGCAAAGAAATTTAATCATAAAATAATGGAGTATTAAAGATATGCTTAAAATAGATTGTAAAAACTTTATGAGTATTCCCATGATTTTGGACAATTTAGGAAAAAGAATCTTTCTTTCCATCATGGAGTATTACATACTCTATTTTTTAAGTCTAGGGATCACAAGAGTACATAAGAAAACAAATCTATTTGTTTGAAAACTATTACTTCTACTTACTCCGTTCTGATTTAGTTGCTACTGTTGCATGGGCACAAAGATTAAGAAGATACTGTGCAACGATGAGTAGTGGGTGAAAAGTTGCTTTTTTGGAATTTTTAATATTATTTGTTGAAAAAGGAAAAAGAAAATAGGAGTAATTAAATATAAAATAGGATAAAAATAGGAGTATGTATAACTTTTTTTTTTGGCAAAGTAAGTATTATAAAATGCCAGAGAAAAAGATAGCCGAAGCTTACAAAAGGTCCAAGAGACTGAGAAGTTCACCCAAGCAGAGCTTCTAAGGGACAGGCCCCTCGTCATTCGCTTAGTTGGGCAAACAACTCCAAAAAAGGAAAACACGTTCCTAGTAATACAAATGCTCCAACATTTGGGCATTTACAATTAGCTATGGCTAAGCAACACATGTGACAACAAAACAGTGTGCAAGCAACTAATCCTAGAGCTCAAAAACATCAACAACCACACATCACTACTAAGTTTCTCACCCATTGAGGGGCAGACAACAAGCATATTAATCTACTACAATAAATATTACAATATTTATTAACAAAGACATGGAAGGAGCTGTAGCATCATAAAGCTTGGGTCATCCACGACAGCATCAAGCTGAATTTAAGTGCTAGCCCAGTTGACTGCCTCTCAAGGCAGCCCCCATCATTGAGTAGCACACCTTGATGCATACAGCAGGCCTAAAGGCAGCTATCAACCCACGAACAGGCAGCACCCATCATGGCAACACTATTCAATGCTCCAATCATGTTCTTTAATACCACCCGCAAAGGAAGAAGGCTCCAGCTGGCCTAACTGAACGTAGCCCAGGCACCCAGCAGAAATCATACCTTACTACTACAGAGGGCAGCACAGCCCTCAGGCAGAAGCATAGATCATATACCAGCACCCCAAAATAGCCACCCCATGTAGAACTTGAGCGGCCCTTACTAATCAGGTATCCCATAACAGCCATACCTCAAGACTACCATGAATGCAAGGCAAAGTAGACACTTGAGCAGCCCATGGTGTTGACCAGCATCAAAACGAACTAGTATACTACTAATTCGACAAAATAGCAAACAGCTCAACACACCACTATCTAACATCAGACCATCAAATTAAATACATTATACAGCAAAGGGGGGGACCATTCGACAATATAGCAGAATACATCCTCATAACCCAAGTATGACTAATACTAATTCAGGAATGAACATTCGACCACGAGGGATCAGACGAACAAGGGGCAGGCATAGCCGTGCTAGCCTCAAATACTAAACTGCAAAGCTGCAGTTCATGAAGATGTTCATAAAGAACACAAACTAGGTGGACCATGTGTTAGAGCTCAAACCTTGGACCACCATTGACTGGTGCAGGGGACGAGAACATGAACACCACCATTACCTACCTTCAAGCACTGGATTAGATTAGTTTCAGAGCATAGACGGTTGCCTCCAAATCGATTAGAGATCAAACAGGACCTAGCTTTGATTCAGCGATGAATCGAAATTAGGGTTTTCGATTTCCAGATTTGGGGGAAAAAAACATCATCTACCTCATGAAACCAAGATAGAACGTAATTTTAGCAGCCAAAACCTACAGAAGACGCCTTAGTTGGAACCAAAACGAAAACCTCTGTTTTTGGTACTAAGCGAAATGGTAGGCAAAACAACCGCAGGGGCGGAGGTTCGCTAGGACATAGAGCCTCATACACTTGCCGGTGGTGAGGATGACCACCATTAAAGGTGGTAGCACCTCCTTCGAAACCAGCCAAAGACAAAGACTTTTGGATTTAGGGTTTACCTTTTGTGACAGAGAACAAGCGAAGAAACGCTGATTTGGGCCAAAGAAATGGCGTAACTGATCATCAAAAGGGGACCCAGCACGCCGGTGGTCTCTTCCGCCTCGGTGGTCGGCCTCGCCGCCGGTATGCCATGGCAGAGGCTGAAGATCGCCCTACCGGGGCGAATCCTAGAGAGATGGAAGAGAGAGAGACGACTCAACACTTTCTAGTATGTATAACTTTAAATGATTGGCTTTTTACTAAAAAAGGAAATATAGCAAGTAATATGATAATTAAACAACATATTATTTTCTTGACAATAATATTTTAAATTTTCCTATTTTTATAAAGCTATAATTACATTTTCATTTATGTCAATTTGACTACAAGTTCACTTATTTAATCAATTTTAAGTATTTACTTAGTAGTTGAAATGCCATCATACTGAGAATGTAGTATATAAAGAGGTGTTTCAAAACTTATAAACTCATTATTAATTAACAACTTATTTTGAGTTTTTATATTTAATTCTTTTTTTAATTACAAAGTATGTATATAAATAATTTATCACGCACCTCCATTTAATATTTTCGTTTGTATAAAATTTCACTAAAATATCAACGTATTGAAAATCCGTGCATTGCACGGGCTTATATCCTAGTATGATATAATTGTGATTATCAATAATTATGACCCCTGATTTGTTAAAGGGGTACGATATTTATTATATTGTTAATTAAACTAAAACATTGGCTATTGTTAATAGTATATAAAGAGATAAAGACTAAACATTTTCATTAACATTATTATCCTTAAATTTACTTTACCTCCGGATTAATCATACATTTTCATTCTTAAACATGGCAGGAGAACAAGTCTTTTGCAATAATGTATTTTTCCTCAATGTTGATTTTTAATCTTATCGGTAAGTAATTCAAACTAAGTATAATAAAGATGTAGTTAAAAATGTTATGATTAGCTAGAATTATTACGATGACTAGCTGATGCTTATATATTAATATTTTTTACTAGTGTTTTCAACAAAAAATAGCATTTACTGCGTCTACTACGTGCTTAAATTTATGGAAGATATCATAGAAGCCGTGAAGAAACTCGGGGTACAAAATATTTATTCCGTAAGTATTTATTATGTTTTTAAATTATAATATTATAAATATTTATTAGAAAATCTTTAATATATATGTACTAACTTTTTAATAATTTCTTTTAATATGTAGATTATATACGACACTCCAAGGGAAACACGTGAATTGACGAAAACGGAAATATGCGAAGTGAAAGACAAAGTTGCCATGTATGTTTCTAATTTATGTTGGTAGCTTATGTTTCGTAGTGGTGTACGTTAAGTTTATGTATATATATTTGTATATATTATATATATTATATAATTTATTTGTAAATGCACAATTAAATTATTTATGTATTTTACATATATATTATTTTGGTGATAATTAATGGTGATTATAGCTTGTTTATTATTGTTAAATATTTATTATTTTATAATTAGAATAATATATACGAATATCAATGAAACAAAAAAAATAAAAAAAAAATCACATTGGCTGCGGTTTGGAACCTGTCCGCAGCCAATAATGTGCCCCAAATATCAATTAAAAAAAAATTACATTGGCTGCGTTTTGGTTTCTGAAAAACATACTATTGGCTGCGGAGAGGTACAAAACCGCAGCCAATAGTCTATTTTTTTTGCTGCGTTTTATAACCGCAACCATTGTTTAAAGCTATCAGCAACTACCACAAGTGCTTGGGTCCTAAACCGCAGTCTTTAATGGCCTTAGCCTATGAGATTTTTTCCACTAAAACTAATCAATTAGTTAGAGTTTGTTCACTATAAAAAAAACTTGCACAGAATTTGCATGTAACATGTAGTAAAGATTAGACATGCTATTACTAAAAGTATATAATGCAATACAAATTACAATCGGGAATTTGTATCAAACCCCTTTGTATGATGACAATAAGAAATTACAAGATGATATAAAGCAACAAACTTAATGGAAGATAATTGTGTAACGACAACCGTTACCCGGAAACTTGATACGTGTTGAAGGCGTGTGCTCACTATCCTTTTGTGATATTTCCCCCACAAAGGTACTTGGGTTAGATGTTTGGAAATTCACAATGAGATACAATCAACAACAATACACCCTTAGTACTTAGGATGTATACCGAAATAACAAAGTGTTTGAGAATTATGAGTATTGTTTTACTTGAACAAAAGTTAATTACTCTCTTGATCAAGCTTATGAACAAATGAGAAAAGAGATAAAAGAAATCAGAGATTACAAGTGAAAGGTGCAAGCAACACAATCACCCAAGGTCCTCTATTTATACTAATAGAGGATCCTTAGCTTTAATCACCCAATTGATTGTGTTTTAATACAATCATAATCACCAAAATGAATGTTGCTAATGAATTAGCATTACTCCCCTTCATAATCTCAGAGATTATGAGAATTAAGAAGGAATCCAAGGCATTTACTACAAAGAAAACGGGAAGAAAAAGGCAACGGTACACTCCAGAGGGCAATCGCCGAGTCGGCGACGAGCCCACAAAAGTGGGCGCCGACTCGGCGCTAAGTCACTGCCTCAATACTGTTTTTCCAGTAGCCAAGCGCCGAGTCGGCGACGAGGCTACACAAGGGAGCGCCGACTCGGCGCTTTCCTTCTGCCCATTTTCCCTTGTTTTTCTTATGTTTTCTCAAAGCACCTTATTTGGACCTCGTAATTTAATACGTATATTGTCCCACTATTATAATAGCTTTAATCGATATATTACGGACTTAAAATGTCCCACTACCTTAGTAGTACTTAGTGATTAAAATACTCAGGATTATTATGTAATATATATTATTATACACTAAATGTTCAACAATCCTCCCCCATTTTGGGTATAATAAGCTTCTCATTTACCAAAACTCATAATACATTTCATGCATCAACGCTAATATCCCTACGGATTGAAGTAACGCCTAGTACAACACACTTAACAAGTGATCGAGCCAGAATTGATTTCCATTCGGAATTGAATCAAATGACACTTCTGACCACTTGAAGATGTAGTACACACAAAACAAATAACACAAAGTTATTAACTTGACACATTATAAGGCCGTGTCCGTATCTTATTCATAAGTTTATCATAGTCATTATGCCAATCTTGACTACTTGAAGCGGCCACACTTCAAACTTATATAGGTAGGTTCTCATTACGTATAAAACATATCCCCGTGACGTGGATATAACACCAAGAGCTCTTCAACTCTTGATCTTGAGAACTTTCAAGACGACTACCTTATTCCATCACGGTACAAAGCAACGATGGGTCATGCAAGAGTTGCTTTAACAAAAACCAAGAGGACTTTACCACATTGAATTCAGACACGATGTTACTCATGCGTGAATTGGGCTTTTCCAATGATTTTACTGACATAAACCGATCTCAATTGAGGCTTTCTCAATTGAGTCTCTATTCATGGCTTTCGTAAACGAATCCGCCACATTGAACTTAGTGTTCACATAGTCAAAAGTTATGACCCCGTTAATGATAAGTCCTTGCACAAGGCTATGCCTTAGAGCAATATGACGAGACTTACCATTATACACTTGACTATAAGCTCTACCTAAAGCCGTCATGCAATCTGCATGAATCGCCACCGGTGAAATTGGCTTAGGTAATAAAGGTATCTCAAACATGAGATTCCTCAACCACTCAGCTTCACTAGCTGCCGAAGCTAAAGCGATAAACTCAGCTGACATCGTAGAGTCGGCTATACATGTTTGTTTCTTAGAAGACCAAGAAATGGCACCTCCCCCATAAACAAACACCCATCCACTAGTCGAAGAGTTGTCTTCTTCATTAGTGATCCAACTAGCGTCAGAATAACCTTCTAGAATAGGAGGTTCCCCGCTATACGTAATACCAAAATCCTTGGTACGCAACAAGTATCTTAATACTCTCCTTATCGCCATCCAATGATGGGGACCTGGGTTACTAGTAAATCTACTAAGTTTACCCACCGCAAATGCTATGTCAGGCCTTGTACTAGTCATAGCATACATCAAAGATCCTATGACCTTTGAATACTCCAATTGTGAAATTGGCTGACCGGTATGTTTTGCAAACTTCATACCCGGTTCCATGGGAGTAGAGACCGGCGCTTTATCAAGCATATTAAACCGCTTAAGTATCTTCTCAACATAGTGAGCCTGACTTAACTTAATACGGTTTCCTTGCCTTATGATCTTAATGCCTTATAAGATCACATCAGCCTCCCCCATATCCTTCATCTGAAAGGATCTAGACAAAAAGTCTTTTGTCTCTTGAACTTGTGTTATACAAGTTCCAAAGATAAGCATGTCATCAACGTATAGGCAAATGATAACGCCATTACCATGGCTATCAAACTTGCTATACACACACTTATCGGCTTGATTCAACTTGAATCCAAAGGACAATATAGTTTCATCAAATTTTTGATGCCACTGCTTAGGTGCTTGTTTAAGTCCATATAAAGACTTGACAAGTTTACACACCTTTTGTTCTTGTCCTTTCAAAACAAACCCTTCGGGCTGTTTCATATATACTTCCTCATCTAACTCCCCATATAGAAATGCGGTTTTAACATCCATTTGATGTATTTCTAGATGATAGACCGTAGCTAACGCTACCAATAACCGAATAGTAGTTATTCTTGCAACCGGTGCATATGTATCGAAATGATCGATACCGTGCTTTTGTCTAAAGCCTTGAGCCACTAAACGGGCTTTGAATTTATCAATAGTACCGTCGATTTTCATTTTCTTTCTGAAAATCCACTTGCAACCGATTGGTTTACAAGTCGGAGGAAGATCCACTAACACCCAAGTGTTATTTCCCATGATGGATTGCATCTCATCATCGATAGCCTCTTTCCAAAAAGCACTATCATGTGATGCCATAGCATCGCTATAAGTCAATGGGTCACCTTCCACATTATATAAATATGGAACACTAGAAGATACTTCACTTCTATCACCTTCAACCAAGTATACTTGGAAATCCGGTCCAAAGCTCTTTGCTTTCCGTTGTCTCTTACTCCGTTTAGGAATAGGATCAATTAAATCAAGTTCATCTATTTGTTGACTTTCATCAACATCTAGAAGTGAACTTTGTTGACTATCATCAACACTTTCATTGGTACAACTTTGTAGATGTCTTTGTCTACTCAATGATGAAAATCTATTTTCATCAAAAATGGCATCTCTTGACTCTATAATCGAATGAATCGATATATAGTCATTTTGTTCTATAACATAGAACCTATAGGTTTTGCTATGAATAGCATAGCCTATAAAAATGCACTCAAGCCCACGTTCACCGAGCTTCTTTTTCTTGTTGCCGGGCACTCTTACAATGGCCCTACAACCCCAAACCTTAAGATAACTTAAGTTTGGTTTCTTTTTGTACCAAAGTTCATAAGGAGTTTCCTTATTCGTTCTCATTGGAACTCGGTTAAGAATGTGACAAGCCGTCAACATTGCTTCACCCCAAAATCCATCACTCAAACCCGAGTAGGATAACATGGAATTAACCATCTCTTGTAGAGTACGGTTTTTCCTCTCCGCCACACCATTAGATTGTGGTGCATAACCGGCGGTTGTTTCATGAATTATACCCATTGAATTGAAATAAAGCGGATCATAATATTCACCTCCTTTATCGGTTCTTAACCTTTTAAGTTTACTACCAATTTGTATTTCTACTTCTTGTTTGTAAATCTTAAAATGTTCAAGAGCCTCATCTTTTGAATGCAAAAGATAAACATAACAAAACTTTGAGAAATCATCTATAAAAGTTATGACATACTTTTTGTTTCCCAAAGATGGTGTACTATGAAAATCACAAAGATCGCTATGGATTAATTCCAAAATTTCGGTTTTTCTTTCAACACTTTTAAAAGGTGTTCTAGTGATCTTAGTTAACATGCACGTTTTGCAATTTTTAGACATTTTATTGCACATAGGAATTAACTCATGTTTAGACATAAAAGAAATTTTTTCAAAGTTAACATGTCCTAGTCTAACATGCCACAAATAATGCAAATCATCACTTTCATTTATGTTTGAAACATTGCAAATAACATCTTTATTCAAATCCAAAGATAACTTAAACAAACTATTACATAGATAAGCCCTACCAATAAACAAATTATTTTTAGAGATAATACACCTATCGGCTTCAAACACTAGTTTGTAGCCCAATCGATTCAAAATAGGACCCGAGACTAAATTTCTACCTATTTCGGGTGTGTAATACACATCTCTTAATACTAAAAGATTCCCCGAAGTAAACAATAATTCAACTTGTCCTTTGCCTTGGACCTTGATAGGTGCATTGTTTCCCGTGTAGAGATGCTCCCCATCAACAACCTTGTTAAAGGTTTTGAACCATTGTGTAGAATTACAAACATGTCTCGATGCCCCCGAATCGATCCACCAAGCCAAGGAATCATCCTGCAAAGCACTAATATTAGTATTCAAAGTAGAAAAACTCATATTAGAATTTTCATCAAAACATGCAAGATTACCTTGTGTGGGTGGTCCCTTGTTAGTAGAAGCTTGACCATTCCCCTTGGCTTTCTTTTGCTTGTTCTTTAGAACGAAGCAATTCTTCCTTCGGTGCCCGGGCTTTCCACATTCCCAACATACCTTTTCGGTATTGGGATTAGTAGCTTTCCCCTTTGAAGAGTCATTCCTCTTCCTTTTATCTCCGGGACGGGATTGTGGTTTCCCTTCCCCAACCATGTTAATTGTTGGTACATTAGGATTATCATCCTTCCGGTTCTCATGAACCCGGATGCTAGACTCGACAATAATGTGTTGTCCAAGATTGGAGAGTGTAATCTCCTCTCTTTTATGCTTAAGAGCATGTCTAACATCCCTCCATGAAGGAGGCAACTTGTCTATTATGCTAGAGACTAAGAAAACTTCATCAATTTCAATTTTATGTAATTTAAGGTTAGCATGCATTCTTTGCAATTCATGAAATTGATCAATGATTGGGCGATCTTCTACCATTTTGTATGAATTGAAATTACTTACTAGGAATTTCTTGGAGCTAGCATCCTCCGCCATGTATTTATTTTCAAGAGCATCCCACAATTCTTTTGCGGACTCATGATATTGGTAAATATCAAACAAAGCATCTTGCATTCCATTGAGTATGTGACCCCGGCAAATGAAGTCATCATTCTCCCACTTTGATCGTTTCCGATTTTGTTCAAGAATCTCCGTTTCCGGAATCACCGTTTCCGGATCATCCGACTTAGCAACTTCCGGTTTGGGTGAGCTTATAACATAAGCTACATTGAGAGTAGTGAGCATGAACATCATCTTCTTTTGCCAACGTCTAAAGTCGACGCCGACAAATTTCTCTAACTTAGCAAAGTTAGAAGTGAAGTCTTTCATGGTTGCCATCGATTAGGATATCACAAAAGATTATTACTAAAAGTATATAATGCAATACAAATTACAATCGGGAATTTGTATCAAACCCCTTTGTATGATGACAATAAGAAATTACAAGATGATATAAAGCAACAAACTTAATGGAAGATAATTGTGTAACGACAACCGTTACCCGGAAACTTGATACGTGTTGAAGGCGTGTGCTCACTATCCTTTTGTGATATTTCCCCCACAAAGGTACTTGGGTTAGATGTTTGGAAATTCACAATGAGATACAATCAACAACAATACACCCTTAGTACTTAGGATGTATACCGAAATAACAAAGTGTTTGAGAATTATGAGTATTGTTTTACTTGAACAAAAGTTAATTACTCTCTTGATCAAGCTTATGAACAAATGAGAAAAGAGATAAAAGAAATCAGAGATTACAAGTGAAAGGTGCAAGCAACACAATCACCCAAGGTCCTCTATTTATACTAATAGAGGATCCTTAGCTTTAATCACCCAATTGATTGTGTTTTAATACAATCATAATCACCAAAATGAATGTTGCTAATGAATTAGCATTACTCCCCTTCATAATCTCAGAGATTATGAGAATTAAGAAGGAATCCAAGGCATTTACTACAAAGAAAACGGGAAGAAAAAGGCAACGGTACACTCCAGAGGGCAATCGCCGAGTCGGCGACGAGCCCACAAAAGTGGGCGCCGACTCGGCGCTAAGTCACTGCCTCAATACTGTTTTTCCAGTAGCCAAGCGCCGAGTCGGCGACGAGGCTACACAAGGGAGCCGACTCGGCGCTTTCCTTCTGCCCATTTTCCCTTGTTTTTCTTATGTTTTCTCAAAGCACCTTATTTGGACCTCGTAATTTAATACGTATATTGTCCCACTATTATAATAGCTTTAATCGATATATTACGGACTTAAAATGTCCCACTACCTTAGTAGTACTTAGTGATTAAAATACTCAGGATTATTATGTAATATATATTATTATACACTAAATGTTCAACAATCCTCCCCCATTTTGGGTATAATAAGCTTCTCATTTACCAAAACTCATAATACATTTCATGCATCAACGCTAATATCCCTACGGATTGAATTAACGCCTAGTACAACACACTTAACAAGTGATCGAGCCAGAATTGATTTCCATTCGGAATTGAATCAAATGACACTTCTGACCACTTGAAGATGTAGTACACACAAAACAAATAACACAAAGTTATTAACTTGACACATTATAAGGCCGTGTCCGTATCTTATTCATAAGTTTATCATAGTCATTATGCCAATCTTGACTACTTGAAGCGGCCACACTTCAAACTTATATAGGTAGGTTCTCATTACGTATAAAACATATCCCCGTGACGTGGATATAACACCAAGAGCTCTTCAACTCTTGATCTTGAGAACTTTCAAGACGACTACCTTATTCCATCACGGTACAAAGCAACGATGGGTCATGCAAGAGTTGCTTTAACAAAAACCAAGAGGACTTTACCACATTGAATTCAGACACGATGTTACTCATGCGTGAATTGGGCTTTTCCAAATGATTTTACTGACATAAACCGATCTCAATTGAGGCTTTCTCAATTGAGTCTCTATTCATGGCTTTCGTAAACGAATCCGCCACATTGAACTTAGTGTTCACATAGTCAAAAGTTATGACCCCGTTAATGATAAGTCCTTGCACAAGGCTATGCCTTAGAGCAATATGACGAGACTTACCATTATACACTTGACTATAAGCTCTACCTAAAGCCGTCATGCAATCTGCATGAATCGCCACCGGTGAAATTGGCTTAGGTAATAAAGGTATCTCAAACATGAGATTCCTCAACCACTCAGCTTCACTAGCTGCCGAAGCTAAAGCGATAAACTCAGCTGACATCGTAGAGTCGGCTATACATGTTTGTTTCTTAGAAGACCAAGAAATGGCACCTCCCCCATAAACAAACACCCATCCACTAGTCGAAGAGTTGTCTTCTTCATTAGTGATCCAACTAGCGTCAGAATAACCTTCTAGAATAGGAGGTTCCCCGCTATACGTAATACCAAAATCCTTGGTACGCAACAAGTATCTTAATACTCTCCTTATCGCCATCCAATGATGGGGACCTGGGTTACTAGTAAATCTACTAAGTTTACCCACCGCAAATGCTATGTCAGGCCTTGTACTAGTCATAGCATACATCAAAGATCCTATGACCTTTGAATACTCCAATTGTGAAATTGGCTGACCGGTATGTTTTGCAAACTTCATACCCGGTTCCATGGGAGTAGAGACCGGCGCTTTATCAAGCATATTAAACCGCTTAAGTATCTTCTCAACATAGTGAGCCTGACTTAACTTAATACGGTTTCCTTGCCTTATGATCTTAATGCCTTATAAGATCACATCAGCCTCCCCCATATCCTTCATCTGAAAGGATCTAGACAAAAAGTCTTTTGTCTCTTGAACTTGTGTTATACAAGTTCCAAAGATAAGCATGTCATCAACGTATAGGCAAATGATAACGCCATTACCATGGCTATCAAACTTGCTATACACACACTTATCGGCTTGATTCAACTTGAATCCAAAGGACAATATAGTTTCATCAAATTTTTGATGCCACTGCTTAGGTGCTTGTTTAAGTCCATATAAAGACTTGACAAGTTTACACACCTTTTGTTCTTGTCCTTTCAAAACAAACCCTTCGGGCTGTTTCATATATACTTCCTCATCTAACTCCCCATATAGAAATGCGGTTTTAACATCCATTTGATGTATTTCTAGATGATAGACCGTAGCTAACGCTACCAATAACCGAATAGTAGTTATTCTTGCAACCGGTGCATATGTATCGAAATGATCGATACCGTGCTTTTGTCTAAAGCCTTGAGCCACTAAACGGGCTTTGAATTTATCAATAGTACCGTCGATTTTCATTTTCTTTCTGAAAATCCACTTGCAACCGATTGGTTTACAAGTCGGAGGAAGATCCACTAACACCCAAGTGTTATTTCCCATGATGGATTGCATCTCATCATCGATAGCCTCTTTCCAAAAAGCACTATCATGTGATGCCATAGCATCGCTATAAGTCAATGGGTCACCTTCCACATTATATAAATATGGAACACTAGAAGATACTTCACTTCTATCACCTTCAACCAAGTATACTTGGAAATCCGGTCCAAAGCTCTTTGCTTTCCGTTGTCTCTTACTCCGTTTAGGAATAGGATCAATTAAATCAAGTTCATCTATTTGTTGACTTTCATCAACATCTAGAAGTGAACTTTGTTGACTATCATCAACACTTTCATTGGTACAACTTTGTAGATGTCTTTGTCTACTCAATGATGAAAATCTATTTTCATCAAAAATGGCATCTCTTGACTCTATAATCGAATGAATCGATATATAGTCATTTTGTTCTATAACATAGAACCTATAGGTTTTGCTATGAATAGCATAGCCTATAAAAATGCACTCAAGCCCACGTTCACCGAGCTTCTTTTTCTTGTTGCCGGGCACTCTTACAATGGCCCTACAACCCCAAACCTTAAGATAACTTAAGTTTGGTTTCTTTTTGTACCAAAGTTCATAAGGAGTTTCCTTATTCGTTCTCATTGGAACTCGGTTAAGAATGTGACAAGCCGTCAACATTGCTTCACCCCAAAATCCATCACTCAAACCCGAGTAGGATAACATGGAATTAACCATCTCTTGTAGAGTACGGTTTTTCCTCTCCGCCACACCATTAGATTGTGGTGCATAACCGGCGGTTGTTTCATGAATTATACCCATTGAATTGAAATAAAGCGGATCATAATATTCACCTCCTTTATCGGTTCTTAACCTTTTAAGTTTACTACCAATTTGTATTTCTACTTCTTGTTTGTAAATCTTAAAATGTTCAAGAGCCTCATCTTTTGAATGCAAAAGATAAACATAACAAAACTTTGAGAAATCATCTATAAAAGTTATGACATACTTTTTGTTTCCCAAAGATGGTGTACTATGAAAATCACAAAGATCACTATGGATTAATTCCAAAATTTCGGTTTTTCTTTCAACACTTTTAAAAGGTGTTCTAGTGATCTTAGTTAACATGCACGTTTTGCAATTTTTAGACATTTTATTGCACATAGGAATTAACTCATGTTTAGACATAAAAGAAATTTTTTCAAAGTTAACATGTCCTAGTCTAACATGCCACAAATAATGCAAATCATCACTTTCATTTATGTTTGAAACATTGCAAATAACATCTTTATTCAAATCCAAAGATAACTTAAACAAACTATTACATAGATAAGCCCTACCAATAAACAAATTATTTTTAGAGATAATACACCTATCGGCTTCAAACACTAGTTTGTAGCCCAATCGATTCAAAATAGGACCCGAGACTAAATTTCTACCTATTTCGGGTGTGTAATACACATCTCTTAATACTAAAAGATTCCCCGAAGTAAACAATAATTCAACTTGTCCTTTGCCTTGGACCTTGATAGGTGCATTGTTTCCCATGTAGAGATGCTCCCCATCAACAACCTTGTTAAAGGTTTTGAACCATTGTGTAGAATTACAAACATGTCTCGATGCCCCCGAATCGATCCACCAAGCCAAGGAATCATCCTGCAAAGCACTAATATTAGTATTCAAAGTAGAAAAACTCATATTAGAATTTTCATCAAAACATGCAAGATTACCTTGTGTGGGTGGTCCCTTGTTAGTAGAAGCTTGACCATTCCCCTTGGCTTTCTTTTGCTTGTTCTTTAGAACGAAGCAATTCTTCCTTCGGTGCCCGGGCTTTCCACATTCCCAACATACCTTTTCGGTATTGGGATTAGTAGCTTTCCCCTTTGAAGAGTCATTCCTCTTCCTTTTATCTCCGGGACGGGATTGTGGTTTCCCTTCCCCAACCATGTTAATTGTTGGTACATTAGGATTATCATCCTTCCGGTTCTCATGAACCCGGATGCTAGACTCGACAATAATGTGTTGTCCAAGATCGGAGAGTGTAATCTCCTCTCTTTTATGCTTAAGAGCATGTCTAACATCCCTCCATGAAGGAGGCAACTTGTCTATTATGCTAGAGACTAAGAAAACTTCATCAATTTCAATTTTATGTAATTTAAGGTTAGCATGCATTCTTTGCAATTCATGAAATTGATCAATGATTGGGCGATCTTCTACCATTTTGTATGAATTGAAATTACTTACTAGGAATTTCTTGGAGCTAGCATCCTCCGCCATGTATTTATTTTCAAGAGCATCCCACAATTCTTTTGCGGACTCATGATATTGGTAAATATCAAACAAAGCATCTTGCATTCCATTGAGTATGTGACCCCGGCAAATGAAGTCATCATTCTCCCACTTTGATCGTTTCCGATTTTGTTCAAGAATCTCCGTTTCCGGAATCACCGTTTCCGGATCATCCGACTTAGCAACTTCCGGTTTGGGTGAGCTTATAACATAAGCTACATTGAGAGTAGTGAGCATGAACATCATCTTCTTTTGCCAACGTCTAAAGTCGACGCCGACAAATTTCTCTAACTTAGCAAAGTTAGAAGTGAAGTCTTTCATGGTTGCCATCGATTAGGATATCACAAAAGATTATTACTAAAAGTATATAATGCAATACAAATTACAATCGGGAATTTGTATCAAACCCCTTTGTATGATGACAATAAGAAATTACAAGATGATATAAAGCAACAAACTTAATGGAAGATAATTGTGTAACGACAACCGTTACCCGGAAACTTGATACGTGTTGAAGGCGTGTGCTCACTATCCTTTTGTGATATTTCCCCCACAAAGGTACTTGGGTTAGATGTTTGGAAATTCACAATGAGATACAATCAACAACAATACACCCTTAGTACTTAGGATGTATACCGAAATAACAAAGTGTTTGAGAATTATGAGTATTGTTTTACTTGAACAAAAGTTAATTACTCTCTTGATCAAGCTTATGAACAAATGAGAAAAGAGATAAAAGAAATCAGAGATTACAAGTGAAAGGTGCAAGCAACACAATCACCCAAGGTCCTCTATTTATACTAATAGAGGATCCTTAGCTTTAATCACCCAATTGATTGTGTTTTAATACAATCATAATCACCAAAATGAATGTTGCTAATGAATTAGCATTACTCCCCTTCATAATCTCAGAGATTATGAGAATTAAGAAGGAATCCAAGGCATTTACTACAAAGAAAACGGGAAGAAAAAGGCAACGGTACACTCCAGAGGGCAATCGCCGAGTCGGCGACGAGCCCACAAAAGTGGGCGCCGACTCGGCGCTAAGTCACTGCCTCAATACTGTTTTTCCAGTAGCCAAGCGCCGAGTCGGCGACGAGGCTACACAAGGGAGCGCCGACTCGGCGCTTTCCTTCTGCCCATTTTCCCTTGTTTTTCTTATGTTTTCTCAAAGCACCTTATTTGGACCTCGTAATTTAATACGTATATTGTCCCACTATTATAATAGCTTTAATCGATATATTACGGACTTAAAATGTCCCACTACCTTAGTAGTACTTAGTGATTAAAATACTCAGGATTATTATGTAATATATATTATTATACACTAAATGTTCAACAATCCTCCCCCATTTTGGGTATAATAAGCTTCTCATTTACCAAAACTCATAATACATTTCATGCATCAACGCTAATATCCCTACGGATTGAATTAACGCCTAGTACAACACACTAAACAAGTGATCGAGCCAGAATTGATTTCCATTCGGAATTGAATCAAATGACACTTCTGACCACTTGAAGATGTAGTACACACAAAACAAATAACACAAAGTTATTAACTTGACACATTATAAGGCCGTGTCCGTATCTTATTCATAAGTTTATCATAGTCATTATGCCAATCTTGACTACTTGAAGCGGCCACACTTCAAACTTATATAGGTAGGTTCTCATTACGTATAAAACATATCCCCGTGACGTGGATATAACACCAAGAGCTCTTCAACTCTTGATCTTGAGAACTTTCAAGACGACTACCTTATTCCATCACGGTACAAAGCAACGATGGGTCATGCAAGAGTTGCTTTAACAAAAACCAAGAGGACTTTACCACATTGAATTCAGACACGATGTTACTCATGCGTGAATTGGGCTTTTCCAAATGATTTTACTGACATAAACCGATCTCAATTGAGGCTTTCTCAATTGAGTCTCTATTCATGGCTTTCGTAAACGAATCCGCCACATTGAACTTAGTGTTCACATAGTCAAAAGTTATGACCCCGTTAATGATAAGTCCTTGCACAAGGCTATGCCTTAGAGCAATATGACGAGACTTACCATTATACACTTGACTATAAGCTCTACCTAAAGCCGTCATGCAATCTGCATGAATCGCCACCGGTGAAATTGGCTTAGGTAATAAAGGTATCTCAAACATGAGATTCCTCAACCACTCAGCTTCACTAGCTGCCGAAGCTAAAGCGATAAACTCAGCTGACATCGTAGAGTCGGCTATACATGTTTGTTTCTTAGAAGACCAAGAAATGGCACCTCCCCCATAAACAAACACCCATCCACTAGTCGAAGAGTTGTCTTCTTCATTAGTGATCCAACTAGCGTCAGAATAACCTTCTAGAATAGGAGGTTCCCCGCTATACGTAATACCAAAATCCTTGGTACGCAACAAGTATCTTAATACTCTCCTTATCGCCATCCAATGATGGGGACCTGGGTTACTAGTAAATCTACTAAGTTTACCCACCGCAAATGCTATGTCAGGCCTTGTACTAGTCATAGCATACATCAAAGATCCTATGACCTTTGAATACTCCAATTGTGAAATTGGCTGACCGGTATGTTTTGCAAACTTCATACCCGGTTCCATGGGAGTAGAGACCGGCGCTTTATCAAGCATATTAAACCGCTTAAGTATCTTCTCAACATAGTGAGCCTGACTTAACTTAATACGGTTTCCTTGCCTTATGATCTTAATGCCTTATAAGATCACATCAGCCTCCCCCATATCCTTCATCTGAAAGGATCTAGACAAAAAGTCTTTTGTCTCTTGAACTTGTGTTATACAAGTTCCAAAGATAAGCATGTCATCAACGTATAGGCAAATGATAACGCCATTACCATGGCTATCAAACTTGCTATACACACACTTATCGGCTTGATTCAACTTGAATCCAAAGGACAATATAGTTTCATCAAATTTTTGATGCCACTGCTTAGGTGCTTGTTTAAGTCCATATAAAGACTTGACAAGTTTACACACCTTTTGTTCTTGTCCTTTCAAAACAAACCCTTCGGGCTGTTTCATATATACTTCCTCATCTAACTCCCCATATAGAAATGCGGTTTTAACATCCATTTGATGTATTTCTAGATGATAGACCGTAGCTAACGCTACCAATAACCGAATAGTAGTTATTCTTGCAACCGGTGCATATGTATCGAAATGATCGATACCGTGCTTTTGTCTAAAGCCTTGAGCCACTAAACGGGCTTTGAATTTATCAATAGTACCGTCGATTTTCATTTTCTTTCTGAAAATCCACTTGCAACCGATTGGTTTACAAGTCGGAGGAAGATCCACTAACACCCAAGTGTTATTTCCCATGATGGATTGCATCTCATCATCGATAGCCTCTTTCCAAAAAGCACTATCATGTGATGCCATAGCATCGCTATAAGTCAATGGGTCACCTTCCACATTATATAAATATGGAACACTAGAAGATACTTCACTTCTATCACCTTCAACCAAGTATACTTGGAAATCCGGTCCAAAGCTCTTTGCTTTCCGTTGTCTCTTACTCCGTTTAGGAATAGGATCAATTAAATCAAGTTCATCTATTTGTTGACTTTCATCAACATCTAGAAGTGAACTTTGTTGACTATCATCAACACTTTCATTGGTACAACTTTGTAGATGTCTTTGTCTACTCAATGATGAAAATCTATTTTCATCAAAAATGGCATCTCTTGACTCTATAATCGAATGAATCGATATATAGTCATTTTGTTCTATAACATAGAACCTATAGGTTTTGCTATGAATAGCATAGCCTATAAAAATGCACTCAAGCCCACGTTCACCGAGCTTCTTTTTCTTGTTGCCGGGCACTCTTACAATGGCCCTACAACCCCAAACCTTAAGATAACTTAAGTTTGGTTTCTTTTTGTACCAAAGTTCATAAGGAGTTTCCTTATTCGTTCTCATTGGAACTCGGTTAAGAATGTGACAAGCCGTCAACATTGCTTCACCCCAAAATCCATCACTCAAACCCGAGTAGGATAACATGGAATTAACCATCTCTTGTAGAGTACGGTTTTTCCTCTCCGCCACACCATTAGATTGTGGTGCATAACCGGCGGTTGTTTCATGAATTATACCCATTGAATTGAAATAAAGCGGATCATAATATTCACCTCCTTTATCGGTTCTTAACCTTTTAAGTTTACTACCAATTTGTATTTCTACTTCTTGTTTGTAAATCTTAAAATGTTCAAGAGCCTCATCTTTTGAATGCAAAAGATAAACATAACAAAACTTTGAGAAATCATCTATAAAAGTTATGACATACTTTTTGTTTCCCAAAGATGGTGTACTATGAAAATCACAAAGATCACTATGGATTAATTCCAAAATTTCGGTTTTTCTTTCAACACTTTTAAAAGGTGTTCTAGTGATCTTAGTTAACATGCACGTTTTGCAATTTTTAGACATTTTATTGCACATAGGAATTAACTCATGTTTAGACATAAAAGAAATTTTTTCAAAGTTAACATGTCCTAGTCTAACATGCCACAAATAATGCAAATCATCACTTTCATTTATGTTTGAAACATTGCAAATAACATCTTTATTCAAATCCAAAGATAACTTAAACAAACTATTACATAGATAAGCCCTACCAATAAACAAATTATTTTTAGAGATAATACACCTATCGGCTTCAAACACTAGTTTGTAGCCCAATCGATTCAAAATAGGACCCGAGACTAAATTTCTACCTATTTCGGGTGTGTAATACACATCTCTTAATACTAAAAGATTCCCCGAAGTAAACAATAATTCAACTTGTCCTTTGCCTTGGACCTTGATAGGTGCATTGTTTCCCATGTAGAGATGCTCCCCATCAACAACCTTGTTAAAGGTTTTGAACCATTGTGTAGAATTACAAACATGTCTCGATGCCCCCGAATCGATCCACCAAGCCAAGGAATCATCCTGCAAAGCACTAATATTAGTATTCAAAGTAGAAAAACTCATATTAGAATTTTCATCAAAACATGCAAGATTACCTTGTGTGGGTGGTCCCTTGTTAGTAGAAGCTTGACCATTCCCCTTGGCTTTCTTTTGCTTGTTCTTTAGAACGAAGCAATTCTTCCTTCGGTGCCCGGGCTTTCCACATTCCCAACATACCTTTTCGGTATTGGGATTAGTAGCTTTCCCCTTTGAAGAGTCATTCCTCTTCCTTTTATCTCCGGGACGGGATTGTGGTTTCCCTTCCCCAACCATGTTAATTGTTGGTACATTAGGATTATCATCCTTCCGGTTCTCATGAACCCGGATGCTAGACTCGACAATAATGTGTTGTCCAAGATCGGAGAGTGTAATCTCCTCTCTTTTATGCTTAAGAGCATGTCTAACATCCCTCCATGAAGGAGGCAACTTGTCTATTATGCTAGAGACTAAGAAAACTTCATCAATTTCAATTTTATGTAATTTAAGGTTAGCATGCATTCTTTGCAATTCATGAAATTGATCAATGATTGGGCGATCTTCTACCATTTTGTATGAATTGAAATTACTTACTAGGAATTTCTTGGAGCTAGCATCCTCCGCCATGTATTTATTTTCAAGAGCATCCCACAATTCTTTTGCGGACTCATGATATTGGTAAATATCAAACAAAGCATCTTGCATTCCATTGAGTATGTGACCCCGGCAAATGAAGTCATCATTCTCCCACTTTGATCGTTTCCGATTTTGTTCAAGAATCTCCGTTTCCGGAATCACCGTTTCCGGATCATCCGACTTAGCAACTTCCGGTTTGGGTGAGCTTATAACATAAGCTACATTGAGAGTAGTGAGCATGAACATCATCTTCTTTTGCCAACGTCTAAAGTCGACGCCGACAAATTTCTCTAACTTAGCAAAGTTAGAAGTGAAGTCTTTCATGGTTGCCATCGATTAGGATATCACAAAAGATTATTACTAAAAGTATATAATGCAATACAAATTACAATCGGGAATTTGTATCAAACCCCTTTGTATGATGACAATAAGAAATTACAAGATGATATAAAGCAACAAACTTAATGGAAGATAATTGTGTAACGACAACCGTTACCCGGAAACTTGATACGTGTTGAAGGCGTGTGCTCACTATCCTTTTGTGATATTTCCCCCACAAAGGTACTTGGGTTAGATGTTTGGAAATTCACAATGAGATACAATCAACAACAATACACCCTTAGTACTTAGGATGTATACCGAAATAACAAAGTGTTTGAGAATTATGAGTATTGTTTTACTTGAACAAAAGTTAATTACTCTCTTGATCAAGCTTATGAACAAATGAGAAAAGAGATAAAAGAAATCAGAGATTACAAGTGAAAGGTGCAAGCAACACAATCACCTAAGGTCCTCTATTTATACTAATAGATCCTTAGCTTTAATCACCCAATTGATTGTGTTTTAATACAATCATAATCACCAAAATGAATGTTGCTAATGAATTAGCATTACTCCCCTTCATAATCTCAGAGATTATGAGAATTAAGAAGGAATCCAAGGCATTTACTACAAAGAAAACGGGAAGAAAAAGGCAACGGTACACTCCAGAGGGCAATCGCCGAGTCGGCGACGAGCCCACAAAAGTGGGCGCCGACTCGGCGCTAAGTCACTGCCTCAATACTGTTTTTCCAGTAGCCAAGCGCCGAGTCGGCGACGAGGCTACACAAGGGAGCGCCGACTCGGCGCTTTCCTTCTGCCCATTTTCCCTTGTTTTTCTTATGTTTTCTCAAAGCACCTTATTTGGACCTCGTAATTTAATACGTATATTGTCCCACTATTATAATAGCTTTAATCGATATATTACGGACTTAAAATGTCCCACTACCTTAGTAGTACTTAGTGATTAAAATACTCAGGATTATTATGTAATATATATTATTATACACTAAATGTTCAACACATGCATGATGAATGCTTTAAAGGAGTATGTTTATGGGTATTTAACTTTTCCCACACCTTTGGATATTTTAAGAAAAAGTAAGCAACATACATTGAGTGCTAAGTATACTTGCACAGTTTGTTTTTACCCTATGACATGAATCTACACTAAAAAGATTTTGATATATACCATGGGCTTTAAGGATAAGCTATTTAGGTTTTCTTTTTCTTTTGTATATACCATTATCAATGAATGAGGTATTTTAGGCATTAATGACTCGTAATTAGAGGTGTTGAAAGTAGATGCGTATGTCATTTTGATATTTATTCACTACAACATAATGTGCTTTTTGCAGGATATATTTAGTGAGATTTAATTTAAATGTCACTACTTTAAATTTATCATGGTATATATTTAGTGGATTCAAAGACATTTATTAGACTCATTAGCAGCACAATAAAAATCGTTCTAAAGTTTTTCGGTACATAGGATCCAGTGACATTTATGATTAATGTCACTATAGACTATAGTTAAATTACATATGTCACTAAAGACCAAATAAAGTGTATAATTTATCACTTTATTGTGAAACTTAAAATAAAATAAAACAATGAATTATTGCACTAAAAATATAAATTAATGAACGAAATCTTATATCGTGAAAAGTTAATCTTGTTGTTGTGATTCTACCTTGTAATCGAATTTGACTTTGATCAGCCTTTATAACGAACTTTAAAAGTATGTGAAAATTAATATACAATTGAATCGATTCAAAAGACCTTATTTAAAATCGGTATGATAACTTGAATGAACACCCTCTTGCTCAATTGCTCATAACTACAAAAGCTAGCAAGACCATTATTAATTAGTAGAGGCACAAAATTTTACTTTTTCTATATTAGTCGATAAGCTAAAAATTTTTAAGCATAACAAGTAAGCTCTATAAGCAGTATAGCTTGAGACACCATACGAAGCAATTCTAAAAATGTAACTTAAAGTATCCAATAATGTATGATACAAATCAAAGTATGATACAAATCAAATGTATGTAATGTGTACAACTATTCAGAACGAAATGAGATATAGCCATAATATAAAATTTATTTCTTAAAATTTTAATTTCTTAAATGATATGTCAGTAAATTCAATAAAGTTGTGCATCGCACGGGCACTATCTAATTTGTATACTAATGAAATAACACGTGATCGCAAATGCGTTTGCGGAAAAGGATTATAAAGAAGCAATAGCATGAATTGCAACGACGCCGTATGAATTTGGAAATAAAATCACATGATTATGGAAGTGTGGAACTTATAGTTTGCATTGTTATTGTTGAAATACTATTAATACTCCCTCCGAATCAATTTAGTTGTCCCACTTGCTTGGACACACTTGTTGAGGTAATATTTTGACTCTTAATATCTCTAATTATACTTAAATAAAATGTATGAAAAGTTTATAAGAATAATCCTTGCATTGCGACGAATCAAACAAGATCTCATATGACTATGTTTTAACTTATGAATTAAAAATAAAATACAAATTAAACGGGATTGATAAATAGTGTAAAAAAACCAAATGAGACAACTAAATTGATTCGAAGGGAGTATATAATAATATGGCCCTAACTATTACAATTGTAGGTGTGTTTAGTGGATAAATAATCAACTTATAGATGTTATTATGTTATACAAATACAATTATAGGTAACTATAATTTTAATGGTAAGTAATAATTAAAGTTTATTGATGTTAATCAAACTTAGAGAGATGTTATAAAAACATTCTCCACAATTTTGGGGAGATGCTAGAATTTTAAGAATTGGGTTTTGGAGATTATGTCGCCATCTATTTTATGTTTCTACTCCTTTTATATATACTAGTATAGAAACTCGTGCATGCACGATTAGTGTAAAAGTATATATAAACATAAATTTTAAATAAAGATGCAATTATACGTTATTAACATAATATTATTCTTACAGGGTCGTTTCTGACCATAGGCAAGATATGCATTTGCCTAGGGCCCAGAGTTAAAAAGGGCACAAAAATTAGAAAATGACAGTTAATGAAAGTACAAACATAAAAATTTGCAGTTTATGAATAGTTCTTTTCTCATTTAATAATTATATGTAAAAGTATATATAAACATAAATTAATTTCTTTTTAGTAAATATAAAAATGACACTTAATTACTTGTGATATATTACTCATATATTAAGGAATAAGTAGATGTTAACTTAGGTAAGAATTATTTCTTATGACAATTTACTATGAGAATGCATTGTGCAATTTTACACTCTTTTTATTAGATTGTATGATATGATTAGATTTACTATGAGAATGCCATGTGGAATTTTACATTCTTTTTATTAGATTGTATTATACTAAGAGAATGCTATGTGGAATTTTACATTATTTTTATTAGATTGTATGATATGATTAGATTTACTATGAGAATGCCATGTAGAATTTTACATTCTTTTTATTAGATTGTATGATTGAAATTTTAATATTGTCCTAATGAAATTTATAACTTTTTCTTTTTAATTTCTCTCTAAATCTTTTCTAAAAATTCAATATTGAAACACTATAGCAAATGAAAATAATCACCAAAATGATCCGTTAAGCATGATAATCGTTAATATAAATAAAGATATTTGTGTTGAAATTTGATATATGTTCACTCTTTTGGCCATAATTTTTGATACGAAAATCACATAATTGCAATGTTTGAGGTATTAGAACCTAGACTTCAAGATCTTTCCAATGATATACTATACGCCTAATTTCGATAACCGAACGAGATACAATAATATTTTAATGTTTGTTTGCGCTGAAATTTAATACATGTTCAAGCTTTTGGGCCTAACTATTTATAGAGAAATTGTATCATTGCAAGGTTTGCAGCATTAAACTAGACTTTAAGACTTTTCCAACGACATATTATATGCCCAATTTCGACAACTGAATGAGAAATGACGAGCCGTTTAAATTTTACAGTGATTTTTCGTACATTTGGTCGCGTAAAACATGCGACCGGACCGCGATATGGTCGCATAAAACGCGTGACTAGGTTTATTTTGAAGTCTAGTTTCTAATGCCGCAAACATTGCAGATTTGTGATGTTTCCATCAAAAGCTTTGACCAAAAGATTGAACATGTATCAAATTTTAGCACAAAACGTGTGACTAGCTAGGTTTATTTTCCGATTTTAAATTTTTTTTCTTTTTAAAATTAATATTTTTTATTTCAAATTGATAATTTTTGATAAAGTTTGTTTAATAATAATGGTTGATTTTGTAATTAAAAATAGATTTAAGAGTATTTTAGTAATTTATTAAAAAGCTGACGATATAATAAAAAGAGTGACGACGTTTAAATATTTAGTTTTTTTATAAACTCGTCTTGACTGATAGTATTATAATCGTGAAATATTAGACATTACACGTTATATAACGGTCATCACAACGTTTGACCATAAAAATTCATGAATCGCTATTTGGCTCATTGGCCGGATTTAACTTCAATTCGACTCTCCGTGATCTATGAGTTAATAGTTTTTTGAGATAATGTATGAGTTAATACTTTGTGTTGCGTTTATTGTTTTATGTTGCCTAAAATTTAAGAGCGTTGATGAATTAAAGGGTAAATAAAACATTAAGATGGTGAATTAAACATTTAAGGGAGTGTTTGGTATGAAAACTAAGAAAGTAATGGAAAGGAAATTTGTTAACAAGACTAATGGTAATAATAAGTGTTATTATTATAGGTTGTTTGATATTAATAATATATTAATAGAAAGGGAAACAATTCATAAGCAATTTCTTATGAATTCTTTAATTAACTACACATAATCATTCTTTCTCTTTCCTGAATATAAAAACCACCATAATGTCATTAAAACCACCAACCCCAAGTCATGGAGCACCTATAACTAGGGATGGCAACGGGTCGGATCTGGGCCGGGTCTAGGTGGACCCGGATCCAGATCCGTTTTCATATACTGGGTCCAGATCCGGATCCGGACCCGCGGGTCTAGTTTTACCAGTACCCAGATCCGGGTCCGTGGGTACTGCGGATCCAGTACCGGGTCCGGGTCCAAAACGGGTCCTGCTTGTTTTTGCCCTTTTTGGTGTATTTTCGAATCGTTTTGAAATTGCGATGATGCTAATTGCTATTCATAGACTAATGATAATAAATACTTAATTACATAATAAGTCGATCAATTCTTTTGAAATCCCCAAATCTTGTTTTCTTGTGGTAGTTTTGCTTCTTGTATTGATTTTGAACCTATTAGCTAGGTGATAGAGGTCGGCTCGTCCAAGCTGCTGCCACAGAATACTTTGATTTCATTTCCAACCCTTAACAAACTGCTATTAAACACCCCGTTAGTAATACATCATCATACATGTTGATTGATTTTGTATGAACCTTGTTGTGCAGCTGAAGACGAAAAAGAATCAATTTTGAACCTATTTTGCATTTTTGGGAAGTGGGAAGACATTAAATTAACATATAATATTGATTTATATTTTTAAAAAAACGGGTCCTAAGATCCGCGGGTCCGGGTCTGGGTATTTTACTCAGACCCGGATCCGGATCCGTGACTATGCTACTAGACCCGGACCCGACCCGGACCCGACGGGTCTAATTTTTTTGGCCCCAGATCCGTGAAAACGGGTACGGGTCCGCGGATCCGGGTCGGGTCCAATATCCATTGCCATCCCTACCTATAACACCTTCAACATCACTATCAAAACCACCGGCCCACTGCACCACCAGCCCACCACCACCACCATCATTAACTAGTAAGTTAATTTTGCCAAGCATGTTGCTAAATTAAAAAATTAAGAAAATTGCAAAAAAAAAAAAAATTATTAATAAGCCAAGATTGAGAATGAAAATACCAAACTTATTCAATCTTCAAAAGTAGAAATCATGTCAGAGATAATGAATAGTAGAATTTTCTTTGAAAATTAGAAAAATCAACTATTAATGCAATTGAATATCAAGCTAATCACATTGACAAAGATTAAGGTAGGAGATGAGAGAAAATCAAGCTAAATTGTGGAAGAAGTGAGAAATTAATAATCATAATTTTAATTCAATATTATCACTAATCAAAGAAAGAGAAAAAATAATAAATAATGCATCTTTTCAGTTTTAATTCCTGAAAATTTCAATTGCATGTAAGGAAAAAAATTAAAAATAAAAAATAAATAAAATAAGATTGAAAAGGTTATCAAGATTCATTAGTTAAACGTTTGGAGAAGACAATATCAACCTAATCATCAATGGTGGCTTTGATATACAATCATAAATGTGGCATTTTGAGAAGAAACAAAATTACAATAATTGTTTCCCGAACTATTTGAGAGGTAACAAAGTGGGGGAAACCAATACTATCAAGAAACGGTAACAATCACCTCAACATCCTTTCCAAACACTTGGTAATGGTAACAATTAATTGATTCCCTTTCTGATCTTAAATATTTTGATACCAAACAGCCCCTAAGAGTATAAAAATAGTTTAGGAAAAATTATGAAGACAACAATTAACACTTAATAAGGGTAAAAACGGTGTTAAGTAAGAATTTGAGAATGTTTTTTCAGGTGCTCTCTTGAGAGATCGTAAAGATCGTCTTGTAAAGACGACTTTCAGAAGTCCTGCCCAAATCTATATTTAGAGTTGTAACAATATATATTTAAAATTAGACTGAGTTTTTAAGAGCTATCTTTACAAAAAAACGGTCTCAAATAAGAATTTGTTACTTATTTTTTTTTGTTTAATTTTTCAATGGTACATTGGTACCTTAGTTTCACATTTGGGCTTAATAAGATGGGACTGTATCAGTAATCTACCCAATAAGAGGTAAGACTCCCTGTCGTCGTCACTTATAATGGATACCCTCACCTTCATCTCCCTCTTTCGTTCCCAACAACCCGCAAGGGCTTCTGTCCCTACACCGTTCGCGGCCAGCAAGCAGCCAGGGCTGCTGTCCCTCCGCCTAGAATAGTCACCACACGCCACCACTACTGTCTCTTTTCCATATTTTTTTTGGTGAGTTACTCCTATTTCTTCAACCTACTTTGCATTTCTTATTTACATTCCTTTGTATTGTGTAATTAATTTCATGTTTCCTCTTGAATTAGAATAACTATGCTGATTTTGTTATAGGTAAGAATCAAAATGGTGATTCAAGCATGTTTTGAACTTTTAATTTAGGTTTTGAATTGAGAGGGAATAATGGTTAATTGTGCTTTCAAGATGTGTTTTTATTTTTATGGTATAAAAGTACATAGACAACCTTGTTGCAAGGGAGCATGTTCAACATGTTCAACCGCACAGGCCCCGAAATATTGAGAGCTTCAAGGCCATTAAAGAATTTGTTAATTTTTGCTCCACCCCTGCCTTGTTGATGATGTTATTGAAGTCTAGATATTGTCATTGTTGCTGTAAGTGTTGTTTGATGAATTGTTAATAGATGTTCGGGTATAAATAAAATGTTTCTTATGGGTAAGATTTGAAATTGTGAGTTGAACATGGATGACTTAGCCCTTATTGTTTATTTAGGGATGAAAAATAATATTGTTGTTAATATTGTTGATCGTTATTGCATGTTGTGCGTGGTATGGTTGTACTTTTATTAGAGTTGAACATTGTTGTTTATAATTTTGTCAATTTTTGTTTTAAGTTGTATAGTAGCCAAAGTTATAAGTAGTGAGTTGTCCAAAGAACTCATTACATTATCTTTATTCGATGTCATCTTGAACTTGAAGTAGCAAAGTCGATTGTAAAGCAATTTTCATGAGTATTATCATGGGTATTAACTATAATACATGACTTTTTACAGAATTTAAGCCTACTAATTCATATTTTTAGTGCTAATGTGAAATTGTGTGGTTTGTGTCTTTTCCACTTGAACATACCTTGTTATAGAGCTGATGTCAAAATTTATGTTATCTTGAGATTGGAATTGGTATTATAGTCAATGATCATGTATGTGTTTGAAATTTTGTGTGTTTGTATGGCTACAGTGCGTGTTAGCATGGGGCAATCTAGTTTGAATGGTTGTAAAAGGATCTTATTTGGAGTATATCTCTTAAATGAGGTTAGCTAGATTTATTAGTTCTACCTTGAACATGTATAGGTGCCCAGTATATAAGAGGGATGTACAAACCTTGCTTTTGGTGTTTATTGTGACCTTTTGTCTTGCAGTTGCTATTGCATGTATGTACACATAATAACGAACTCTTATGTGCATGCTATGTTATTTTTGTTATATTGACATTGTGATTAATCATATAGTTATGAATATGTGAACTAATATCGGACGAACTATATATAAAAGTCATGGTTTCTATGACCTTTAAGTTGAATCAACACAATAGTAATGGTTGAGAATGAGATTGATTTTCCTATGGGAGAGGATTGAATTTTGTTGGATTGGATTATGTTTTGCTAAATGGGAATGATTCCCTTATTGGTGAAGTATTAGAACATGTTTGGTTATTGTCACTTCACTGGATTTCACTGGATTCATATCCTAGTTGGTTTAGTTTCCGGAGGCATGGATCATCTATATATGGTCGTTTTACGGGGTATGATCATACATTGCTATCAGGCGTCGACATCTCCGTCGCCGTCCTTAGTTCAAGTGTTACCATGTGGGGCTTGCAAACCCCAATATAGTAGCCTCTAGTCACATATATTTTTAAGTTGATAAGCTCTATGAGTCACTTTGGCATTGGTGTCAGATTGTGCAATAATTCCTTTGATCAAGGTGGTATCATGTGTGCCTTAGAAAGGTGTAGTGAATTGAGAGAAGGAAAAGATTGAAACTTATACTTTGATGGCTTTGAGAAGTAGAGTAGTTTATTGACATTATTATAATATGTTATTAGAGACTGACGTTTATTTTCTTGACCAGGACTCTTTCTATGATGTTTCTGCTACAATGTATTTGACATTCGTTCTTATGTTGAGTAGCTAGAGAATCATAGACTAGCCTAACATGCATTAATGTCCTTTTGCATTGCATATCGGGGATGTGAGTGTGTATCTTTAAATTTTTGTAACATCTATACAAGGTTTAACTTCCTATTTTTGCTGGGTTGTATATGTTTTTAAGGCTTCCAACCTTCTTTTGTGTTATTTTTATGGTTTGAATGATTTTGCATTAGTTTAGTGTTTTTCAAACTCAAGTGTTTACATTTTACCTCGATCCATGATTGGCATGGCGTCTGAAAAGCCAACGATAAATGATTCCCCCTTGATTGACTATTCAAGGCCGATGTTGCCATTTTCTTATGATTTTTTACATACTTTTACGCATATCTTTCATACCTCCAATTTCCAAGGAGATGTTGCAGAAATTTTCTTTTACTCTCATTTTTTTAAAGTCAGATTATCCCTCAACTCTTTAAGATTAGTTTTTTTTAATTATTTTTTTTATTTCATATCTCATATTTTTGTTTCTAGTAACACTCGAATTTCTTTTTGTCCTTTTCGAATTTGGTCTCTTTGAGAAGTCGAAAATTCATGGGTGTTTTATTTTTATATTCTCATTAACACTTTGATTTGTTTATGATGGCAGGTGAATTCACGTGCTCCTAATTTATAATCTTTACTAGTAAATATTAGACAACAAAATGTTTGTTGCAAAAACTCCCTCGCTTCATCCTCTTTCTTTCTCTGAGAAGTCTTTAAAAGGTCCAAATCATTGCAATAAGTTCACTTCACCCTTCATTAGTGTCCCTCAGCCAAAAAAAGTAACTTCAACTCGTTTCTTTCCAAGTATCAATTCATCTCTTTCGCTAGACCTTGATAAATCAGTAAATGCACTTACTCCTGCTCAAACCCGAGTTGATATTCTATCAGAGTCTCTCCCGTACCTACAAAAGTTTCGTGGGAAAACCATCGTTGTTAAATATGGTGGTGCAGCCATGAAATCCGAATCTCTTCAAGCATCAGTAATCAATGATCTTGTGCTTCTCTCGTGTGTGGGTATACGCCCTATCTTTGTCCATGGAGGTGGTCCTGAAATCAACCAATGGCTCGACCGTATTGGCCTCAAACCGAACTTTCTCAATGGTCTCCGTGTTACTGATGCATCCACTATGGAGATAGTCACAATGGTTCTTGTTGGCAAGGTCAATAAACATCTAGTGTCTCTCATAAACAAGGCAGGAGCAACTGCTGTTGGCCTCTCTGGTTTAGATGGCCGCCTCCTCACAGCACGTCCTTCCCCGAAAGCTGCAGAACTCGGGTTTGTTGGTGAAGTGGCACTTGTGGACCCCACCGTTCTTCGGCCTTTGGTAGAGAATAATCACATTCCTGTCATTGCATCTGTAGCAGCCGATGAAAATGGCCAATCCTATAATATCAATGCAGATACCGTAGCAGGGGAATTGGCTGCTGCATTTGGTGCTGAAAAGCTTATATTATTAACTGATGTAGCAGGCATTTTGGAAAACAAAGATGATCCAAGTAGTTTAGTGAAGGAAATTGACATTACCGGCATAAGGAAGATGATTTCCGAGGGAAAGATTGCTGGCGGGATGATCCCAAAGGTGAACTGTTGTATTAGGTCTCTGGCTCAAGGGGTTAAGACAGCTAGTATAATTGACGGTAGGCTTCAACATTCGTTGCTACTCGAAATTTTGACAGACGAAGGGGCTGGAACCATGATCACTGGTTGATATTTATGTTCCGTTCCAATTCAATCATCTTTCTATGTAATATGATGTTGTCGTGTTTGTTTCTTGTTAGAGTTTTGTACTCGAAGAACACATTTTGATCTGCTTGAATCCTATGAAATATTTGATTCTAAAATATGTGGTCTGCATTCTGCTGGGATTTTTTCGTCTCGAAAAGCTGAGGATCTTGGTAGTAGGCTGCTGCTGCTTGAAACAAAGACATTAATTGATTTCTGCGTGATTCCCATCCCTGAGCTCGTTAGCCTTTTGCACTAGGAGTTAAAGCCTTATTCGATGCGGGAGTGTGAATTGGATGAGGGAATTCGAGGTGTTTAAACAGATCCGATGATTTGAAATTCACCCGACCTTATAACTGAATCTAATTTGACCCGGTCAAAAATGATTACAATTATGTAAACATTGTGGACAAAACCCAATTTCAAACTGATCTGAAATACCTAATTGAAATCAACCCAATAATCTGAATGAGCACCTCTAGCAAATAGAATAAGGTTAATACTACTTTGGTTTGTATTTGTTGATAGCAATGTTTGATCCTAGGAACTAGTGGGTGGAGATTTGTTATCCTAACCACTAGTCAAACTAGGTAGCTGATAGCCACACTTCACTGAAAAAGTTCTCACATAAAAGAATGAAGTGTGTCTATTGATAAAAAAGAAAATAGTATGAATGAATCTGTACTTAGCTAATTTATATTATTTTCTGATTTTTAAACTAGCTGTTTTTCAACTCTACAGAATAACCAAGAAAGGTTGAATGAAATGAATGAAGAGAACTGTTAAAATAGGCATTTGTGCTCATTTGTTGCAGAATTATCTTAGAATCATTAGTATCATTTACATGTAGTTAACTGGATTAAAATTCTGATATTGTAGTATGCACTTTCGACATTGTAGTATGCACTTTGGGATTAGGAAAGGGATTATCAGTATACAACGTATTCATCTTAGCATAATCAAGAACAATAGAAACGTTGTACAATTGACTTTGATAATTCAAAATTTTCTGATGAATTTTTAAGGATTTAATTTCTTCAAAGCTTCAAGTCCCATTTTAAATCCAAATAAAAATGCAAGATTGAAGGTCGATGATCACAAAACTAGGGTCCTTTGTTACCAAACTCTTCATTTTACCTCAAATACCAATGTCAAAACCTCATCGGGTACGACACAAAGATATTTCATTGTGACCTCAAAATTTATAATTTTCCATTATTTAGCCGAGTTTGTCGCTCAGACACATACCCATATCCATACCCATGTTGAACATAAGTTTCCAAGTACAATTAAGGGAGCTATGGCCTATCCTTAATGAATTTTTAGGTACCACGTAAAATTAAAGGACATATTTCTGGTCTGAGTATGATTTCAAATTCTAATCAAGTGTCATGTGCTCATTTATTTTTCTCAGTTTGGTAGATTGCACATTTCGTATCGTACAAAATCCTTAGTCCTCAGTCCTCACCTCACACTTAAAGTCTTACCCTTCATACATTCACCATTCCCCTCTAAAACTTATAGTAAAAGAGCTATATTCATTAATTATTCAATGTAAATGTAATATATATGCATCTTCATTAAATAGAAAATCTAAGTTAATTACGGTGATTTATAAATTACCTTAAAAAAAGAAAAAGTGTCAAAAAGTATCTAGTAAAAAAAATGTCAAACAAAGTACCTAATAAAAAAAACTTTTTCAAAAAAATACCTAACAGAATTTTTGCTTTTCAAAAGAGTACCAAGTAACGGCCGTGGTTATGTTTTCCGTTATCTTTTTTGTCCATTTTTAAAAGGTACCTAATAAAAATTTTCTTTTTAAAAGAGTACCAAGAACACAACATAATTATCCAATAAAATTTTACTTTGGGGTTTTTTTGTGACAAAATGTAATAGTACTGTATATGATTGGAAGGGTTTTACGATTAAGACATTAAAAGAGGATAATGTTCTTAGAGTTATACTTTATATTATATGCTGTGTTTGTATTGGATAATTATGTTGTAATCTTGATACTCTTTTGAAAAGTAAGATTTTATTAGGTACTTTTTAAAAATGGGCAAAAAAAATAACGAAAAACTTAATCTCAATCGTTCCTTGGTACTCTTTTAAAAAGAAAAATTTTTGTTAGTTTTTTTTTTGAAAAATCTTTTTATTAGGAACTTTTTGAAATTTTTTTATTAGTTACCTTTTGACGCTTTTTATTAGGACTCCTCACCTCACACTTAAAGTCTTACCCTTCATACATTCACCATCCCCCTCTAAAACCTTTAGTAAAAGAGCAATATTCATTAATTATATATGCATCTTCATTGAATAGAAAATCTAAGTCAATTACGGTGATTTGTAAATCACCTTAAAAAAAACTATTAAATAATAAAAAAAAAAACTCATTAAAGTCATAGATTTATAATTACTTGTTACGTGTGATTTACCAATGAACCTATTTATTAAAATGCAACAGTACATAGTACATTACAAAGTGTTAAGAAGTAACCCCAATATTATTTTATTTGATAGTTTTACTATATTTGATATTCCCTCTGTTATTTTAAGTTTGTCCACAGTTTCATAAGTTCGTCCTATTTAGAATATTTTCCTATTTTGTAAAGTTTTTATCTTCCGTATACTCTCTTTACCTCTCATTTAACTCTCATTTCTCTTTCATAATACCAATACAATAATTAATTCACACCACTATTTTAATAAAATAATACTACCTCCTATTCAGCTGAAATGTCCCATTTGATTTTTTGATACTATTCACTCATGACTCTTAATTTGTATTTTACTCTTAATCTATAAGTTAAAACATAGTCATGTGGGATCTTGTTTGATTCGTCTCAATATATGGATTATTAATATCAAATTTTTATAATTTTTATTTAAGAATATTTTGAGATATTAACGGTTAAAATGTTGCCTCGGCAAGTGTGAGAAAACTAAATGGGACATTTAAGCTGAATAGGAGGGAGTATCAACTATCTACAAAGATTCCACATTTCTTAATAAAATAATACCCACTATCTACAAAGATTCCACCTTTCTTAATAAAATAATACCCACTATCTACAAAGATTTCACCTTTCTTAATAAAATAATACCCGCTATCTACAAAAATTCAACCTTTTATAATTTATGTGATAATGTGAAATCTTCAAATAGGAAAATCAAAAAAGAACGGAGGGAGTAATAATTAGGAAATTGAAGATCAAATATAATTAGAAAACTAGTTTTCTTAAATGTAGTTTGCTAAAGTGTCTAGTAATATTTTGTTTCTTAAATTTATGAGTATAGGTTTTTTTTGTAGATACCTGTAAATAAGGGTGTAAAGTTGCTCATTGTGC
Source organism: Amaranthus palmeri (assembly GCA_019776075.1). Taxonomy (NCBI): domain Eukaryota; kingdom Viridiplantae; phylum Streptophyta; class Magnoliopsida; order Caryophyllales; family Amaranthaceae; genus Amaranthus; species Amaranthus palmeri. The sequence goes on from JAAKBH010000330.1 coordinate 301,705, forward strand.
ATCCCCAAATTAGAGAGAGCCTAGATGAGATTAATGAGTAAAAGTAAAGGAAAAGGACCTTTCTGATGTCCCGCATAAGGAATGGTATGAGTGGTGGTTTTTCTTTTTCTTGAAAAATGCGGACAAATCACACCCGTACTCCCGAAGAGGGAGTAAAGAGAGAAGCACGCAGTCAAGAAACCCCCAATTGATACCTGCACCTAGTAGAGTTCAAACCTCATACCTTCTGCTGATGCACATACAGATGCTCTATCCATTGAGGCGCCATAAGCGCTTTTGGTTGAGATTGATGAATGTTTTCATTAATTATGGGAGTGTGTAAGAGTTCTCAAACAAAGTCTTGTATTATTTGTAGTTGTTGATCACTTAAAATTATAAATCTTTGCATTTATGTGTCATATTCTTGTATTATTTCATTTAAAGTATTTTTCGTTTTTTCCTATCACAAAGCAACATGTTCAAGAGTTGCCCATTACTCTTCTCATCATAAATAAATAAACATTAAATAGGGAAAAGAAGGATTTGCATATACAAGGGTTGTATTCACAAAGATATTTGTAGGGTCAAGGGTGAACAATGGACATAAATTTACTTGCATAGTTGCATAAATGGTTTGTGTTCATAATAATGACTACTTTTAATATATAGCAAACATTATTACTCCGAATTAGTCTTATTTGACTTTGTACGAATATTAAGAATATGGTTGAACCTTGGAAGTTGGAACCATTTGAGTATGGTAAAACTAGGCGTTCACTGGTAATCATTATACTCAGTGTATTTCGCTCATATAATTAACTAAGGTCAGGTTTTGGGGAGGGAAGAGAGAAGATAGCTCATATTCATATAGGAGAGTGCAGTCAAAGAGTCTCTTGGCTCAAAAAGGATCTTCAAAAAGAGCAAAACCTGCAACAATCCGAAAGCCTGCAAATAAATTTTTAAAAAATCTTGTCAAACTGAAAGAAAAATAATAAATTGAAGAGTAAATAAATTACAATATTTAATTCAAAATAAAAAATGAAATAATTAGGGTTTAGTAGTTAAAAAATGAGACTAATAGGATGAATATGATTTATCTCAACTTTTAATGTATATATCCTTTGTTCTTATTAAATTATTAAATTAATACTGATAATGATATTTTACGTCATTGCATATTTCCTTAGTTCTTTTGCACTAATTATTAGAGAAAGATTTTAGAGGAGCCAATTTAACTTGTTCTACTAGGTACTACTCATAGCCTTTACGGCCCGTTTGGTTAGTGGTACTAAATGGTCATAATGGAAATGATTTATAGTGTAAATTTTCATCAAAACTTTAATGTTATTCCCATGGTAATGAAACTTTGATCACAAAAAATAAAAAAATTGTTCACAAATTTCCATTACCTCCTAATACCACCTCTTCCATTGGTAATGCATTGGAATGAATTTTATGAACAAAATGAGATGATTGAAGGTTGTCAAGCATGGCCATCAAGATATATAGCCAAAAGATTTTTTAACCAAAACTACACTAATTTTTCATTCCCATTGCCGCGATTTATTACCACCTACCAAACGGGCCGTTATTTCTTTTGCGCTATGCAAGGTAATTTCAAAATCCATTATACTCTACTACTCTAGCCCATTAATTAAGGGTCGCAAATTCTTACTTGAGACCGTTTTTTGTAAAGATGACTCTCAAAAGCTCAGTCTAATCCTAAATATATATTGTTACAACTTTAAATATAGATTTGGGTTGGACTTTTGAGAGTCGTCTCTACAAAAGACGGTCTTTCAAGAGAGTACCCAATTAAGAGTAGTTAGACTTTTTATAGCTAGCGAGGAGAAGAGGAAACTCATTTAGAAGTGCAAAGGAGTTTCATTACTACCAATTGGTAGTACTACTCCTTAAGCTTATAGGTATACCGTATAGTCGTATACCCTCTTATTTTCTAATTCTTGTGTTTCAAATTATTTGCAACATTTTTTTTGGAGTTGAATGTCTTAATTTAATCTTTAATATCTCAAATTATTTATAATAAAAAATTATAAAAACTAGATTTTAATTTGCGTTGAGACGAGTTAAACAAGATCTCACTTAACTATGTTTTAACTCATAGATTAAAAACTAATCACAATGCATATTAAGAATGACGAATAAATAGCGTAATGATGCTAAATTGCTAATGTTGCAAGTAATTCGGAATCGAGGAAATATAATTCAAGTCAAAACACATTTGACCTTATCTTAGTTGGAGCAAACACAAGATCCCATAACTGAATTTCAACTAATTTTCCGCTTCTCTCAACTCTTAGCCTATTCTATAATCCAAATCAATCTCACCAATAACCCATACATATCCAAAACATGTTAGAAATGTGACTTTAATTTTATAAAAACATATAAAATAAAGTTACAAGTTTGTAGTAGAAAACCAAACACATATGACAAGTTCAAACCTTTGCTTAACATACACCAAATGTAGTTTACATCATCGGGAATCACGATACATCGAACAAAGTAACAAGAAGATTTTGTTGGATCTTGATATAAATTCTAGGCGAGATGCTCTTTCCTAAAACATCATTTCCTCCCTACTACGGTGCTTGGGAATCAACCGGAAAAATGTTTTGAGATACAAAGAATTACACTAACTTCCAAGCACACGGAAATTAGAATGATGTAAGAGAAACTAAAGTGGAAGAAGATAATAAAATTATTAACGAGAATTTTAAGTCCTCGATGTAAAACGCTAGAGAAGAAGAGAAATCAGAAATTCTATGTATGTTCTAGATCTCTAAAACAACACACAAGCATTCTATATTTATAGAATAGCTCACACCGGTTCATGAAGCAACATATTACTTCATGAAACACAAAGTTGATCCGTGAAACAAGAGATCGATTCATGAACTCATGTCGCCTTTCACTCAACCCTTACATCCCAAATAACATGGCTAAAAGTAACCATAATAACTGTAGGAAGTTATTATATAACCATCAAAACAAACCAGAACAAAGCACGAAAAATTCAGGAAAAATCAAGCTACTCGCGGGCCGCGAGTTTGGTCACGGGCCGCGACCAACAGGTGAATTTTGTCCAGAAACTTTTCTTGCTTATTTCGCGAGCCGCGAACCAAATCACGAGCCGTGACTTACATGTTTTGACTAAACATATAATTTTCAACCTTGGGATATACTTAATTAATTTAATCAAATTATTTATTTAATTTAATTAATTAAATCATTTCCGATGTCCACTATACACTCTAAATTCCAACAAAAAACCCCTACTATATATTACTATATCTTAAATACTTACAGCTAGTCTCCTGAGAGACGTACCGTCTTTTTGAGAGACTTACCGTCTTTCTGATAGACGTTATCCATTAAAGCTTATTGCCTACATTTACTCTACATTTTTCCTAATAGATCAACCCAATTTGAGATGGTCTCTCAAAAAGACCGTCTCTTAAAAAATGTGGGAAAAACTTAAATTAATTAAGAAACACAAATGAAGTGATACAACTATTGGATTTACATGTAAGAAATGAAAGCGTCTTAAAAGAGGTCATTAATTAATTTAGCAAAAACTATTAAAGAAACAGTTGAGCAAACCTTTTTTGGTGCCCTTATATTAGTCCTATAACAATACACACAAAAATGGTGTTTAGCTTTGCCATACTTTATTCACATTGTGTTTCCTACCTACATCTAAACACACAAGTATTTTTAGTTGGGACCATATTTTTGGTCTTATTAGGTAAAAATTAATTTACTATTTATGAGAAATTTATATAAAATTACTTAAATATGGCAGCATATTCAAATTTATTTATTGAGAATCAAGTCTTATCTCAGTTGACGTAAATACCAACTTTTATAATTAAGGTTCTGTAATTAAATCTCACTTAATTATTTTCTTTCTCAGCTTATCATTCTTCTACGATAAAAAATAGAATAATTTGCGAATTACAGCTTCAAAGTTTAATACTTTCGACAATTACAGTCTCAATGTTTATTTTTTTTTTTGCAAATTACAGCCATCAAAGTTTGCAGATTCAAGTCAAAACTCAAAATTCCAACCATTTTAGTGGTAGGAGTTTTAGTTTAATTGGTCGGAGTTCTGTGTTTTTGGCCTGAACCTGTAAACTTTAATACTTTGATGGCTGTAATTTGCAAAAAATAAACGTTTAAGTTGTAATTCGTAAAATTGCTAAATTTTAATGTTGTATGTCACAAATTATTCTAAAAATATCCATTTATTTTAACTTTTTTAAAATGGTTGTCTATAAATAATTGGTTGTTGGAAAGAATTAAATAGTAATTTAATTAGTTATATGAAAAAAGAAAACAATTTCCACATATTTAGAATTTTAGGGTCAGCAAACCCATCCACATATATGGTAATGTGGCAGTGCGAATTGAATGTAGTGAAAGAGACGCCTAAAATTCAGCTTTTAACCGATCAAAATTAAACACGTAGATTTAAAGGAGTTTTTTTGACAACCCAAGACTAACCAAATATGATATGTTTATTTATACTTAGTATACTTCTATTTTTATTTTCTTAAATTAAATATGGTTTGGTTAAGCTAGGGTTATAGTTATGGCTCTATTTCAACTATGATATATATGAGCCAAAACATAAAATTCAAAAATTTTATTCACAATTTTTTTAAAGAAACGAGTTTATAGTGCGAATATCTCAAACATGTATATTTAATATGTTAAAGTAATTACTTAAAATTTTATTGTTATCAAGTGTAGAAATGAGCCAATGAGGTAACTATATGGCTATGTCTAATAGTGAAATGGTCAGATATACGACGAACTTTATTATAATTCATATGGAGAAGAATAAATTTTAATAGATTATTTTGTGTGAATATTAAGGTAAAATTTGAAGTACTAATTATGAAAATTAATTTAACATCTAAAGATATATATATATATATATATAGATATATATATATATATATATATATATATAGATATATATATATATAGATATATATATATGTATATATATAGGTATATATATATATGTATATATATATATATGTATATATATCTATGTATATATATATATGTATATATATATATGTATATATCTATATATATATATATATATATATATATATCTATATATATATATCTATATATACATACATACATACATACATACATACATACAATATACATATATACATATACATATATACATATATATATATATACATATATATATATATATATATATATCTATATATATATATATATATATATATATATATATATATAATAATAATAATAATAATAATATAATAATAATAATATAATAATACTAATATTACCATCGTCAAACTTTTACATTAGCCTAAAGGTCTTATTATTTTAATTTATTTTTATTTGTTATTAAGGGTTCTACATAATAATGTATAACCATATTTGGCTAATACTCCCTCCGATTCATCATAATTGTCCACTTTGCCTTTGGACCGGATTTTAAGAGTGGTGTGGTAGTGGGGTATTTTAATTGATTAATAATTAAAAAGGTGGTAGTGGGGTATTTTAAGTGAATATAATAATTGAAAAGGTGGTAGTGGGGTATTTTAAGTGATTATTATTGAAAAGGTGGTAGGTGAGGTATTATTAAATAATATAAGTTGGGGTAGTTGGGGGTATTTAGGTAAAAAGTTTTGCCAAAAATAGAAAGTGGACAAGTAAAGAGACTTTACCAAATAAGGAAAGTGGACAATTATGATGAATCGGAGGGAGTATAATAGAAGATGTTATTTTTTTGGCAAATAAAAAATTTTCATTCAGATGATATATTTTTTCCAAGAGTTAGTTTATATTTTTTTTAAAATGCCTAAATGCTATGTTTGGAATAACGATTTCATTTGCAAATATAAATTTGCATCATATTTAGTAGTTGGCAAATAGCAGGAATGCAAATTTGAATTTGAGTCAAATCCACCAATGTTATAAAAGTAGTTAAAAATTTGAATTTGAGAATGACATTTCAAACCTTGTTATTATCAAATTCTTCATTATAATTTCATAATTAAAACCTACAATTTGAAATGAAATATTTATTTCCAAACGCTTCCTAAAAATTGTCATTCACTTATTTTCATATTTTATCACATTTAACTATGTATTTAAAAAAATTCATTATGCATGAATCATGGATTTGTCTCTAGTTATAGATAGGCAATCGCTTTCACTTTTTAGATAGAGAAATCAGTTCTTAATTCTCACCATTTAGTCATTTAAAGTTTAAACCATATATTTAGTATGGGTCCTAACATTTTATGGGCCTAATTCAAATGAAAAAAATAGGGTTCTCTTATAAAAAATTTATGAAGTATAAAAATATTATAATTATAAACAATAGTAACTAAAGTTATATATCAATTGAAAAAATTGCAAGATTTGAACTTTAGCTTTCAACATATAGCATAAATACATTGCATCATCCAATATAGGACATTATTAATTCCATCATATAACATCATTGGAAAATAAAAATACAAAATAATATTAAATGTTATTATATTCAATTATTATGGTACTTACTAGTACCATATTACTACTTTAAATTTTCTTTAAGATTTTTGAGCCTTTTTAACAGATGAGCCCCTAATTAAATAAAATTTCTAATCTTTAAACGTGGACTCTAGGCAGCTGGTCCCTTTGCCTATCCTAATGGTCGGCCTTGTTACATACTCCTCTCCCTTTCTTATCTCCACGGAATTTTCCAGCCTTATTCTAGCTAATATCAAAAGAAAATTCAAAATACAAATATTAGCGAGCATATAATTGCAAATTCAACACCTCTTGTATGAGACCGTCTCACTAGACGAATCCATACAATAAGCAATAAATCTATATATAGTAAATAAAAAAAGGTAACAAAAGTATTAATTGTGTACACATATTTATTTATTTTATTTCTTGTTATAATTTTATAAGGGTTTAATTTATGTTTATATATAGTGCATCAAATAGAAAGTAGTGAGTGTTTTCTAAGAAAGTTTAAGCTTTGTCGTTTTGTAAGGAGAGAAGAGAGAAAAGTAATGGCTTCTACTCCTGGTTTTCTTACTCATTGGCCATGGGAGCCTCTTGGAAACTTTAAGGTTCTCTCCCTTATTCTCATCTACTCCTTTTATTTTCTCACATTAAATAATTAATGTAATTTACTATTTTCTTGCATTGAAATTACAGTAAGTCTCATGGGAGACGGTCTATTCTATAGACGGAATCCATGAAGCCCAGCCCAAAATATAACATAGTATATTTGGGGTTATAATAAATTATTTGGGGTTATAATAACTTATATTTGGGGTTATAGAATAGTATATTCGAGGTTATAATACCTTACATTTAGGATTATAACATAGTATAATTGATATTATAATAAAAAAATCAGTTAAGGGAAATGGGTTGGCCCAATTTTGTGGTCTATCCTATAGACCTTCTCTTGTGAGATTTTGTGTTGAAATTATATTGTAAACAGCTAGTCTTCTGAGAGGCCGTCTTTCTAAAAGATGTCTTTCAGGCGCAGCCCATTAAAGCTTAATATCTACTTTTATTCTACATTATTAAAGACCGCCTCTCACAAGAATGTGCGGATTTTAAATGATTATTATAAAGCAAAATAAGAAGAACAAAATAATATGGTTTTCTTTGTTCTTAATTAGAACAAAATTAAATGCTTCATTAGTTGATGTATTTGTTTATTGCATGTATTAATATTTTACATCATTTTGATTATGAAACTAATCCAAATTAAGAATGATAATTATTTTCATAGTTAGGATGATAGAGAATCACATATGGTCTCTCTTAGAGTGCATGAAGTATTATTTAAAAGTAGAATTTTATTAGTTCGATTATCACTTAATCTTTTTTCTCTTAGCCTACTATTTAATCCAATGTAATAACACTACATGTTGGAAGACTAAGGAGTAAGGGGTTGTTTGATTCTTCACTTCATATTTTTCTTTTTAGTGAAAATATATTAATGATAATTAGTTTTCTTTTAATTAGTTTTGTAATATTTTCAAATCATATTTAAAAGAAACTTTTCTTGTCACTTTTGTTTTGTATCAGTTTTTATTTTAATTTTTTTCATTGGTTTCCTTTTCAATTCAAAAATTACTAATCAATAACCGTGATTTGTAAATCACCATAAAAAGAAAAAAAGAATAATATTAAAATAAATAAAATTAAAAAAGATAAATTAAAATAACAAACTCTCACCCTATCACATCCAACAACATAAGATTGATTTATTAACTTCACAAATAATCGTTATTTACTAAAACCTTCTCTTTTCAATTTTGGTAATGATCATATTCTTCTTCTTTTAATCTCATTTACAAACTTATACGATCTATCTCTATCATAGACTCTTAGTCACTTATTTTTATCTTTCACTAACTTTTTGTATCATTCTGCAATTTAATTTTTCTTTTTATTAAAGATAGGTGTCCATAAAATAAAAGAAACAAAGATGTCTTCTTTTTTTTTCTTAATATACTCCCTCTGTCCCTCTGAAATAGCACCTTTTGACCAAAATATACGAGAGCTTTTTAAGTCAAACGGTACTAATTCAGAGGGATAAAAGGAGTAATGAGCTCCATTTTCTCAATTCTAGTAAAGAAATAATATCCCACAAAATAATAAAAGTTAAATCAATCAGTATCATAGTTATCGATGGTGTGCATACATTTATCGTTGGTTGTACTATGATGTAAACATCATTATCATTAATTATAATGTGACAACTACAATATTAAATAATTCTATTAATTAATAAAAACTAGATGAATATGAAAATTTAAAACATACTTCAAAGGGAATTACTACATTTACTAATACGTTAGCAGTTAAAAAATATTAAGTGAACTAATTAATTAATTTTATTGTTATTGAATATAGTTTGAAATTCTCCTAGCTTCTTTTTAATTTTTTTCACAATTCACTTTATATGCTTAATCATATATTCTTTAGAACATCTTTTTCTTTTATTCTTTTAAATAAATTGTGATAACTGTTAAATCATAATCAAATTACTTGAAATTACTAAAAATAAAAAGAGTTACTGATAAATTCATATTACCTAAAAAATTCAAAATATATAACATGATCCTAGGAGCACCCAGTCAATTATTATGGGTTAAACCAACAATCAAACTTTAGATATTATTGAAGAATTATTTCTCTAAAGTATATACCATTTTTTAGAATTAAAATTTTGAATTTGATTCTTATATGCTCTGACTTTAATTAGTATACCATGTATTTAAAACTTTTGGACGTTAGTGTTTCTGTTAGAATGTATAACATAGTCTGGAGCCTCAACCAAAAGCTTAAGCTGATGGTTCAGACCCCAGAATATGTTATATATTCTAACAGTTTCTTACATCGGTGAAGCTACCCAGTGGGCTCCCGTCCAAAAATACGATGATTTGTATTTTTAACTTTAGCTTCTTTTATTAATAGTATAAAATATAAAATATAATATATAAATTAAAGATCATTATGGCTTAATAATCAGAGTAATAACATAACATTTGGGACCTAAGGATCAATGTAGAAGGTCCATTAAAGTTATAAATTGCAAAGGAAAAGAGCCCCAATGTGTTATTTCGCCCAGAACTCCTATATATCAAGGGTCGGCCTTGCTAAGGACAAGATATTATATAATTCCAGTTCATACTTTTTGTTACTTTTTTTTAAATAAACTAATAAGTTTATATTATATTGCATCTTGTACACAAAATTGAATATACTGCCAAAATTATCATTTTTTTATCCTAAAAAATTTCATTCAAATTTAATTTATATTAGCCATTCTTTTTTAGCACTCACAAATCTTTAATCTATATACTAAAAAATGCAAATTTTTTTCAAATTTAATTCAATTTAATTTTAATCTTGTACATAAAATTATATTTTTTTGATACTAAAAAAATTTAAATCCTAAATAATAGCTTCACTTTATCCTTACTAATTGACAACCTCGACTCCACACTTTAAAATGATGGCTTCACTCTTAGTTTGATGGTCCAGGCACAATTCCCTACCCTCTTATCTTGTCTCACCGTCTAATATAATACTCCCTCCGATTCTGTTTAATTGTCACATTTGTTTTTTCAACTATTTATCAATCCTGTTTAATTTGTATTTTATTCTTAATCTATAAGTAAAAACATAGTCATGTGAGATCTTGTTTGATTCGTCTCAATGCAAGGATTATTCTTATCAATTTTTCATAATTTCTAATTAAGCATAATAATAGATATATTAAGAGTCAAAATATTACCTCGACAAGTGTACCCGAACAAATGATACAACTAAATTTGTTCAGAGAGAGTATGTGTACTGCCTAGTTATAATACAAACTATAGAAAGTGAAAGACAAGGACGAAAGAGTTGAGTTATAAACACACTAGGGACATTGGAGTTATGAGTATGTTTGTTTACAAAGAGCCACTTGATATTTTTAAGATTATTATTACAACATACAAAAATATATTCCGAACGTTTTTTTTATTGTCCACTTTGGATTGGGCACACATATTAAGAAATTGATATTGGGGGTATTTTAAATGATTATAATAATTGTAAAGGTGGTTATTGAGGTATTTAAGTGATTATAATAATTGTAAAGGTGGTAGTTAGGGTATTTTAAATAATATAAGTGGAGATGTTATGGTCTTTACTTGTGTAAACAATTGAACATAAGACGGTATTTAGGTAAAAAATCATTATCAAAAATAGAAAGTGGACCATTTAGATGAACTGACTAAATAAAAAAAATGAACAATAAAAAAGAGACAGAGGAAGTATAAAAAAACATTTTTTTAGTCAAATGTGAATAGTGGAGTGGATGCGATTTGGAAAAAGTAAATGTGTACTCCCTCCGTTTCCTAATGTTCTTCCCATTTAGATTATTCTATTTTGGAAAGAGAAATTTTATTAAGATTTTTAAGACATATATAGAAGACAAAATATATCCATGTAAGATCTCGTTAGATTCGTCTTAATGTATACTTTTATATTATATATTTTTTATAATTTTTTATGGTGCGTATTTAGAGATATTTAGGCTCAAAATTTACATTGAAAACTGTGCAAAAAATATGGGAAGAACATTTGGAAACGGAGGGAGTATTATTTACGGTGTTTAAGTAGGCTAATTTAGACAATTTGAAAAAAAGAAAAATCTGCAATAAGCTTTGATAATAATAAGATATTGCAAGTATTGAAAGATGGTATACAATATATGCAATATGCAAATTCTAAAAAAAAATCATTCTATTGGGGAATTTGATATTGATATTCAAATATAAGCTATAAATTTTAATCTAAAAATCAGTTTTAAAAAAAACATAAAAAAATATGCATTAATATTGTTAGAATCATCTAAGAAGTAAAAAGGTATTAAAAAAAACAAATTCTATATAAAAAAAGATTGTTGTAATAAACTTTGTTCAAATTAAAACAATGATTAATATTTGTATTATATTAGCTTTTCTAAATAAACTCGAACCGAATAATATGCTACTAGACATACTAGTTTACCATTGAAATCAAGATAAATTAATTTATTCATAAAATACTTATATTCCAATACAATATTAGGCAATTTTGGCAGTTTTAATATATTTAATCTTTTTAACGTATATCCTGTTGTATTTATTATTAGTACATGTCAGCAATCAATCACCTGTAAAAATACATTATTTGGCAATTTGGCTTTGAATATAACATTTGTCATTTTCCTTGTATTTTTCAAAATATTTTTATTAAATCGTATAAATTTTAAATGGACCACTTACATAAAATATATAGAGAAACCAAAAACTTTTCTTTTAATAATTTGAATTTTAATAAATGAGTAGCAAAAACTATTAATAAAGTAGCCCATATAAGGAAAGGTACACGTTGCATGATTAAGAAACCAATTTTGTACGTATTATATTAATTCCAATATGTTTAATAAATAATCAAACGTACAACAGAATGGCTTGCAATTCTGCCTTCATTTTTAGTTTCTCAACCAACTTACTTTATATGTGTCTCTTTTTGTGGATGCATCTAAACTAGTTGTTACAGATGTTAATTTGGGTCATCGGATCGATTACAGGTCAGATATATATTTTAGATGGGTTTAAATCGAATTTTATGTTTATTGATTTTTGTACAATTTTAAATACAGATTAAGTAGGGTTTAAATACAAGATCGAATAAATATCGGATAATCGGATTTGTTTTGATCAACCTTATTGTGCTTTTATGGTGAAAAATTGTACACGGCCTTCAATTTTTAGTTTTTCCTTATGTGTTTGAATGTTTCATATACACTTTTATTTTTAACCGTTTCACATTATAACTTGCTATATTTAGTAAAAAGTACTTTGTAAGTATTTTCTTTACCCCTACTTTATTCACATTTTTGTATGGAAGGGTAACTATGGGAATTTGGAGATGTATAGATGGATGTAGTGTACCTTGGATAGCACGTGCTACCCATAATTTTTTTCTAAAAAATTAGTTCAGAGAAAGAATTTTAGTTCACACTTTTCCTTCATCCTCCTTCTCATAAATCTCGTTCGATCGTTTCTCCTTCTTCCTAGCACCTCGGTGTTGTGCTTCTCTTCAAATCAAATCTTCCCTTCTTTGAAATCAGATATCAGTTCTCAACTCCTTAATACACAATTTATTTATTTATTTATTTTACAATTTATCTATTAATTTATTTGAATATACAAGTGCTACTAACGGATTTGAATCCGCAACCGTACATATGATAAATGCAAGTCCCAACTTAGAATTGTTCTTATGATAGAAAGTCATATGCCTAATTTTTTTAATTTGTGTATAAGAGATTCAAAGCCGTGTAGTTTATTTTTGGGTCTCAGATCAAAAGATAAAAAAGCACCTCTAAAGATTTAAGGCGTAACCTATAATATAATACACCTATTGTTTTTTTATTGTTTTTATTTAAACTACTTTATAAAAAAACTCTAAAAACTCATTTTAATCAGCAAAAAATGTAAGTTATAATAAACTTAATTCAAATTAACATCACTTATACATAAAAATAAGTCTTTAGGCCCTAAAAAATATAGGGCGGCAACACCCGAACTTCCTCCCGTCCTTCACGGTTTTGGGTTTGTGTAAGGGGCCGGAAATTCAGTTTTCCTGTAAGGTTTCAAATTCAGGGGTGTTACAGGGCCCTGAACGGTAGCCCGCTTTGCCCTTGCTAATCCTGAAGAGATTATTTATATGTTTATAAGTTTGCCCACATCTCACATAATCAAGCATGCACATAACCACATGAGAATCTAAAGTACACTTAAGAAGTGTGTACCTTATTGAATTTAATTGATACTTGATACTTGATACCAATGGATCATTGACATTGTTGACAAGTTGAGTAGTGAATTTGTGTAAAAAGTAATAAATATATCTACATGCCAACACAAACTCACTAGAAATGGTTAAGTTGAGAGGGACCTAAGAGAGAAAATGACCCACCTAAGTTATTAAGCATAGCTTGAATAGTTACTAGTGTTAAATGTGATACTACCCTAAAAAGACATTTCTATATAAGATGCCCCATATGAAATAATGTATACAAACTAAATTTAAATAGTTGGTCCACATGATCATACATGAAGATGGAAGAAAATGAATGTTCAATCAAGGATCACGGGAATGGTATGATTTAGAAGTGTTCATCATTCGAGTTATCAGATTGATTTCGTTTTAAATTTTTTTAGTAAGTTCAAAATTAGTTCTTGTGTCTATATTGGTTCATGCGTCCATAGTGGTTGTTAAATAACATTCATTTTGAAATTGGGTTACTATCCGTTTCAATTATAAGATCAAATAGTTGTTGGATTATTGATTTTATTTTGAGTACCTCTGATAAAATTGATCAATATTTATTGATTACGAAGAATAATGGTGTTGTGGAAAGAAACTTTGTTGAACAATTTGATTTGATTATTAAAACAGCCTTTTATTAACTTATGGAGTAGAATTTTTTTTTATGCAAAATTAGAATTTTTTTTATAAATAAAACCTGAAAAAATTCTCAAATGAGACAATTTTATGGTAAGACTATTTTGATTAGGCTGATTCAATGTACGCTTAGTGTCTTATAGTAATCTTTTATAACCTTAAAGTGAAAACTGACAATCTTAAAGTTATGAATTAGTAAAATTTGCTAATTATATGGATTAGTCTAATGATGAGACGGTCTCATATAAAACTTGTTGTAAAATATTCTAATATTGTTCAAAAAAGTGTTCATGAGGGAAAAATAATATATGTTTATTTGAGAATTGAGATATGGTAATTTTAAAATAATTAATTTTAAGGTTTAAAACCAATTTAAGAGTACAATCATCTTAGGTTTATACAAGTATAAAAACTCGTCTAATACACGAAAAGTTATTAGTATAAAATTATATATTTAAACAGAGATGTAATTACATATTATCAATATAAAATTATATTATTATAAAATAGATAGAGTTTTAGAATACATATTAAAAAAATGATTAATTGTCTTTCAAAATAGATAGTTTAAAGGTGTTTAAATAATCCAGATCCAAGATACTTGACCTTGTATAACCAACCCGCATTTGAACCAACTACATACAATGATATTAAAAACAATGTGGACACGATAATTGATTTTGACCCGAGACCCAAAACCGACCCTAATGGCCTAATTAAACATCTTTAAGCTAGTACTATACAATCAACAAGTAATAACATGTTATTACCTTGATGTTATTAAGTGATTCTCAACTAAACTTTCACCTAATAGTGAGTTAAAAGATTGAATATACGCAATCTTTCTCTTGTGTATACACTGGTCTGGGTATGAGACGTCGTCTATCTCCCTCCCTAGACCCTAACCATAGATTGTCTATAAGCGGAATACACTGAGTATGATAATAATGATTTCTCTTGCAAAACCAAATAGATTATTTTGGATTAGCCTTTAACAACAAATATCATATGCAACTTTACGTATGTAAATGAGGTGCACATCATTTAAGAGTCATTTTACTACGATCCGTTATAACTTAATAAGATAAAAAATTAACTACAAATTTCTCAACCTACTCCCCTCGAACACAAACCTTGCTGAATATTGCTTAGAGTGTTTTGAATCATAAAAGAGCAAATTTTAATGCCAATATCTAGAGCTCACAATAGTGAATACTTGCACTCAAATTATGATTTAATGTATTTACTTACAATATATATTAATGGTCCGTTTGGTTAGTGGTACTAAATGATGGTAATGGGATTGAAAATTTCTTTAAAAAATCCATATCATTCCCATGGTAATGAAACTTTGATCACAAAAAAAGTTTTTTTGTATACAAATTTTCATTACCACCTAATACCACCTCTCCCAATGGTAATGTATTGGAATGAATTTTACGAAGAAAATGAGATTATTGGAGTTGGACAAGCATGACCATCAAAGTAGACAAGAGATTTTTCAACTAAAACTACACAAATTTTTCATTCCCATTACCATCGTTTATGACCACCTACCAAACGGGCGGTAAGTGTTACGTATAGAAGTAAATATTAACATGTATTTTGGTGTGTTGTATGAAGTATATACTAGTGGCACCCTTTGTAGTGCACAGCATATACTTGTATGTAGTAGGAGCAGAGGAGAGGAACATTGTCTACCTTCTTATATTACCTGGTATGCTTTGGAGGATGCTTCACAACCAAATCTGGATCAGCTTTTCAAGATATCGAACAGCCAAAGGAAACAACCTCATTCTTGACAGGAGTCTTGAGTTTGAGCAAGTTGATAGGGAAAGGAATTGGTATACTTCTGCTCAACCCAATCTTGCCTTTGTTGAGTACTTGCTTCTATTTGGAGTGATCATTTTCTAGTAGTCTAGTAGAGATGTTCATGAGTCGAGTCTAGATCGGTCTCGGCTGGATTTTTGCCCATTGACATATCAAACTCAAACTCAAACTCAAACTCATAAGGTTGAAAAGTTTCGGAACCAGATTTAAGGCCACCGGATTTACTGGGTCTAGAATTAAAAATGACTCATGATGTAATTGTTCTTAGTTCTTACTCTTATCATTTACAAATTTTAAGGTCAAGAGTTAAATTGAATATATGGATCACATATTAAGGTCTAAAAAAATAGGTCGAAGTAGGATTAAAATTGGTCATTAGTTAGGTCCAAAAGTAAGACTGGGACAAGTTTGGGTCAAAGTCCGGTTTGGGTTTGGTCCAAGTCCAAATACTATAGAACCAAACCAAGACCCATTTTATTATTTTTATCAATTTTAGATCCAGACCATACCCATTAGGATTGAAATGAAACTCATATCCATTGGGTCTCCAAAAAGAGACATATACCCTTTAGGTCTCAGAAAATGAAAACCAAACCCTAAAAATTAGAAGTGAGTCTAATAGTGTCTTGGACTAGTAACATCTCTAGTCTGTAGAATCGGCCTTTAGGCCAAACTAGCAGAGATTTTGGGTCAGGTGCAGGCTGGGTTGAGCTTTATTACCTTAGTCTCACGGTGAGATCATCTCTACTGAATTAGTCCAATGTGCATTTATTGTTTGATACAAGACTTGTTGCTTCTATAATTTGTCCTGAAAGGATTTAGTTGAATGCTGATTAATTCTCTGCTTATCAAATATCATAACTGAAAGATTCCTGAAATATTCAAATAAACTCCTGAAATATAAATGTTATTTGTTGATTATAGGGATGATCAAATATTGTTCAACTGGCTCTTATACTATGCTGCCTTTTGGGGGCTAAATGTTTCAAAAAAGATCCCCATATGGAGGACTGATGGTTTAATCTATACATTCCTACTTCACATTGGCCCTGTAGAGTTTCTATACTACTGGTTCCATCGCGCTTTGCACCATCACTTTCTGTACTCGCGCTACCATTCCCATCACCATTCATCTATAGTCACTGAACCAATTACTTGTGAGTCTTAATCTAAAACAAAACTGTACTTGCATTTCTGATTTTTTACTAATATTTTACGCTCATATATTCGTGTTTTTTGTTCTGATTGTTTGTGTAGCGGTTATTCATCCATTTGCTGAACACATAGTCTACTTCCTTCTATTTGCGATTCCGATGATGTCAACTACATTGGCCGAAACTAGCTCTGTTGCTTCCCTTGTTCTTTACCTTACTTATATCGACTTAATGAACAACATGGGTCATTGCAATTTTGAGGTCATTCCTAAACGAGCATTTACTATATTTCCTCCCCTCAAGTATCTCATGTACACTCCCTCGTAAGTTCTTTTTTCTCGACTCTAATGACAGCAAATCAGTGAGGTCTTCGACCAATCCTCTGACCCAAAAACCGTGTCTTTTGGGAATGAGCTTTTGGTTTAAGACCAAGGCGTAGGTCCAGCTGAGCTATCAGGTTAGATTTTATGTAGGACTTCGCTTTGATTCGTTCTTTTATTTGGAAATGAACAGGTATCATTCATTGCATCACACTCAGTTTAGGACAAACTACTCGCTTTTCATGCCATTCTACGACTTTATCTATGGAACAATGGACAAATCCACTGACACTCTCCATGAAAAGTCTCTTAAAAAGCCAGAAGACATTCCAGATGTTGTTCATCTTACTCATCTGACTACACCACAGTCTGTTTACCAGCTTAGGTTAGGGTTTGCTTCTCTTGCTGCGCAACCATTGGCCTCCAAATGGTACATGTGGCTCATGTGGCCTCTCACATTATGGTCTATGATCTTGACATGGGTATATGGCCGAACATTTATCATCGAAAAAAATTCATTCAAAAAGCTTAAGGCTCAAACTTGGGCTCTACCGCGCTACAGGATACTTGTAAGTTAACAAGTTTCGGTCACTTGCACATTTCTAATAGCATGCTAAGGCTCAAACCCCCATATAACGTTTGATGTCAAGAGCCAATCGGAAACAACCTCTTTGTTATTACAAGGATAAGGTTGTGTAATGCGTATATTGCCCCCAATCCTACCTAAGTAGGAGTCCATGTGGAAATCACTTAAATGGCATTGAGATAATAAAATATTATAATTATCGATGAAATGTTCTAATAACAAGAATATGTAGTTTTGTACATTGACAAATAAAAAGGTTTTGCCATTCAGTCATTGAGCATTTCTAATTATAACATGAATTCATAATAGGTGTTGTGTATTGATTGAAAATAAACTTTGTTGTGTAGTATCTCTTGCACTCACAGCAAGAGGGTATTCACAAGTTGATAGAAGAAGCCATACTAGATGCAGATGAGAAAGGGATCAAAGTAATGAGTCTTGGACTTCTAAATCAGGCAAGTTATAATTTACTCAGTCTTTTTCTTATTTATTATCATCTTTTAACCTAGTTTTAGTCCATAATTCGATGGGACCAATATTTATAGTTCTTTGATTTCGGATTATAATGACTCATCAAATCAAATGCACTTTCTATTTAATGAATATGGAGATGATGTTTATTACTAAAGGTCAATCAGAAACGTCTTTGTTATCACTAAAAAAGGTGAGGTTGCGTACATTAGATCCCCTAAACCCGCCTAAGTGGGATTCACTTAACGGGATTGGTATAATGGAATGCAACCTACTTTTAGTCAGAGATTTTGATCTAATGACCTGGGTTTCTTTCAGGGGGAGAATCTCAACAGAAATGGTGAAATTTACTTGGAAAAGCACCCAAAACTGAAAGTGAAAGTGGTAGATGGAAGCAGCTTAGCTGTTGCAGTTGTGCTTAATAGCATTCCAGAGGGTACCTCCCAAGTTGTGTTTAGGGGTAGGCTCTCTAAGGTTGCTTATTCCACTGTCTCTGCACTATGTCACAAAGGCGTCCAGGTAAAACTGAAGCATAATACTTTCTCGTATGAACTATGTTGGGATAGTTTTCGATGGTGTGCACACTTTTTAAGTCATTGGAGTCCTTCCTCCCATTAACATTTGGTTTTGGGATGGTATCTCCATGGCTTATGAAGTGTATGTATCTTGTGTTACCCCGGTTATATGCTAGCATTGACAATAAGTTCATCCCAATTTAAAAATTTGCGACCTTAACTAAAAATGATTCAATGTTAGCTTAAATCGAAGAAGGTACATACATGAAGAGGCTGATCGGTGCTATTTTGTGCCATATGTAGGTATCTACTCTAAGGAAGAATGAATATGAGAAGCTCAAAAAGGTTCTATCAACTGAAGATGGAAATAATCTGGCACTTTCTGCTAAAGCCTGCAATCAGAAGGTAATGTTTTCAGCTCTTTCCATATAAATTTTTAATACTCTAGTCAAGCTTAAAAGTTGTGTTTTCACTTGATTTTAGATAGAAAATACACATATTTTTGTTAATAGAGTGCAATGTCTGAATCTTTTTGTGATCATTTGATTGTATCAAAGGGAAAGGATAACAATTTTCCTTGACAAAATCAACAAGTTAGATAAAGGATGTATTTGGCAAATAACATTTTTATTGACTTTTTATTTTTGACTTTTTGATTGATCAAACAGCCAAAAACAATATATGTGATAAATAACTTTCAAATAAGCTGAATAGCAGCTTTTGAGCCGGAACAAAAGATTACTACAAGTAGCTTTTTCATTAACTTTTGGCGAGCATCCAATAACTAATTATTATCAAACATCTACTTAACAACTTGTGTAGTAACTAGCAAACTAGTTTATATTGAATACTTCCAATTGGTTAAACCGGTGAATAGGTCCGGCCAAGAGCTTCCGAGTTCCGCCAACATTCATTTGCCAAAAACACCCATGATTTGACAGTATATTCATGCATCATGCAGGTGTGGTTAGTAGGAGAAGATTTGACAGAACAAGAGCAATCAATGGCATCAAAAGGAACTATATTCATTCCCTTCTCCCAATTTCCTCCCAAGAAAACGAGAAATGATTGCGTATATCTCAACACTCCATCAATGGTAGTTCCTGCTTCTTTCGGAAACCTACATTCTTGTGAGGTTAGTTCACCAATTTTCTAGATCCCAATTCATCCGGACGACATCCAATTCTTTACGCCACTTTCTAAAACTGCGTTTTCTGCTTGTGATGTGCAGAACTGGTTGCCTAGGAGGGTGATCAGCGCCTGGCGTGTGGCCGGAATTTTGCACGCTTTGGAAGGATGGAATGTAAATGAATGTGGTGACAAGCTTTTCGATGTCGACAAAGTCTGGGAGAGTTCACTTCACCATGGATTTCGACCTGCTCTCACTCCGGTTTACTGATCTAAGTTATGTGCACATTTAAATCTAACATAAACAAATTGAAGTTGTAATTTCTGTTGTCCTTTAGAGTTTGGGACAGTTTGGTATGTATTAGGGTACTAATACTATTAAGGTTATCTTTACAACAATGGCCTAAAATGTTTCCCATCATAAGGAATTATTTATGTTTCTAAACTTAAAAGTTAAAACATAAACAAATTGATGAACTAAATTAATACTTATCAATTTTTAAAAAGTCAGCTCATGTTTTTGATTAATGTGGTAATCCCATTACTAAGAGACAGATGG
Source organism: Amaranthus palmeri (assembly GCA_019776075.1). Lineage (NCBI taxonomy): Eukaryota > Viridiplantae > Streptophyta > Magnoliopsida > Caryophyllales > Amaranthaceae > Amaranthus > Amaranthus palmeri. The sequence continues at coordinate 322,302 of JAAKBH010000330.1, forward strand.
ATTAAACTTATACTAGGGTAGATGATAGCTAACATGAATTTGTTTTTGACATACCTCTCCATAAATCCTTCTTAAATATCTGGCACATTTTACACTCTCTTTGACAATCCAAGCAAGTAATCATGTATTTTAAGCACCGACATGATCATGCTTATCATAGTTTAGTTAAAAGATATGATCATGCTTCAAGGATCATAAGAATGGTTATATCAAAGTTTCTTCTCTTTGGCTTTTTATCAAACACCTTATCCACATTCTTTATATTACTTCATCAACATTTCCTTAAAGTTGATTACCAAAGTGAAATTCACAAAAATCACAATTAACAATCCTATGACATTTCAAAAACAAGTCAGAAAGCAAAATTTACGAGTAAATAGGAACAAATTAGGCAAGTAAAACCTGAGGAAGGTGACAATGAAAGCGGCATATGCGTCAATGAAATTCACAAGTACAACTAATAATACCTGAAAGTTCCAACAACAATCAATTAGAATCTAATCACAAGCAAAAACAAAAATTCAAACAACAAAGACAAAAAAAATCTTGGCGAAGATGAGAATGAAACGATCGGGGAGGAGCAAGATGATAATAATCAAGAAATACTATTGCAACAATACCTAAAGATGAAAATTGAGTATTTTAACATATCAACTGTCAACTGATTACTTTAAGAAGAAAATTGAGTATTTTAACATATCAACCGATTACTTTAAGAGGGAAATTGAGTATTTTAACATATCATTTTAGTAAATTAGCATTACAACATTACAGTTGGTTAAAACATAATCAATGTTCTACTAACATAATCATTGTAGTAAGTTAGCCTTTATATATTAATATCAATGTTTACCCAAAGCAATTAGACATACATGTTCTACTAACAAACTAAGATATTGTAGATATAATTGTTCAACATTCCTTCAAACCAAAATAATTTCATTGTTAATTTATTCAGTTCTCATTTTATAGTATTTAGTTTCACGATTAATGTAGTTCATACATGTATGATTAAATTGAAATTGATATCTTTAAGGTCAAAACTGATACCTTTATGATTAGAATTGAAAAATGCCCAGAAGATGGAATCAAAGAGAGAAAGGTGGGCTGGGCCTCGTCTATGAGATGTTCTTGGCCAAGAGCGGCTGTTACTCTACATTTTCTCTAACGGACCAACTCAAGTAAAGAGAGACCGTCTCTCACAAGAATTTATGTTAAATCAAATTCTTACTTAAGACTATCCTTACAAAAGACGTCTCAAGATTGGGCAAACCCAATGCTTAAACAACTGATGCTATATTGCCATCCTGTTCGTCCCTATTCGCTTATTTAACCCTCCAAAAAGTTTCACGAACATCCCTTGCAATGCAATTCAATTCAATTCTTGAAAGAAATCAAATCACAGTTGAATAAATCATATAAATTTCCCAATTTATTAACCAATTTAGGGTAGAAAAGGCACTGATAATGGATGAAGAAGAAATAGAGAGAGCAGTGATTGCGTATTTAAAGAAGAAAGGTTTTAAACAAACTGAGCTTGCTTTTCAAGAAGAACATCAACTTCAACAACACCCACAACAACAACAGTCGAAGAATTTGTCTTCTAATTCTCAAACTGATCCAGATGTTGCTAAGCTCATTCTCTCTTTTACAATCGAGTAATTTTCTTGTTCGATTATGAATTCAATGTTTATGTGCTTCTTTTAATGCAAGCTTTTAGTTTTTGGGTTGTTCTTTAGGATTGTAGAGTGTGGGGATTTGGTTCTAAAATGGGATATTTTTTCCTGCAATTGTGTTTAGGGTTTGATTGGATCTTTTCGCAAGTATAGTATTCACCTATTAGTCTGTAAGTTGGCATATGTTAGTCTATATTATGTTTTTCTACTCCCCGCCGCCCTGAGAATTTGCTACCGCATAGAAATCGAAATGAGAGCTGTTTGGGAGTGTGGTAGCAAATTCAAAGAGACAAAGTGTGTGTTAGGTAATTAACATATTACTCTTTGGTTTTGGATGTGTGTTAGTGTGTGTCTCTTTGTGTGTTGGGGGGTTGGGGGGGGGGGGGGGTGGGGGGTGTTGAATTTCATGAGTGAGTGACGTTTGGATATTATAACTTGGTATACTGAAATGGGTTGAACGCAAATTTTATTGTAGTGGTCTAGTGGATATTGTAGTTCTTTATACCTAGGTCCTTTCAAATTTATACAATAGATAAATCAAAATGAGAGCTTTTAAGGGAGTATTGTAGCGAATTCAAAGGGACAAAGGCCATAGGGTTATTGAATAAAGAATGATGTTACTCAGGTTTCGATTGGGGGTGGGGGTGAGGGTTGGGGTGGAGTTTGAGAGTTTCATGAGTGAGTGACGTCTGGGTGCTGGGTTATATAACTTTTTTACAATGTGAAAATTGAAAGGTAAATGGTGGAAATGCTTCATAAAATTTTGAATTTATATTATGGAGTGTAAAACTAAGATTGCCGTTGTGCCTCTTAGTTGCATTGACTAGTTAAAGGAGAGTGAAGTGTTGTGCTTTTTTCATGGCAGTTGACTGAAAATAAAATGAAACTTATACATGCTAGAGTAAGGAAGAAGAGATCAAATCAAGGGGAAGTTTTTTGTTGATCATTGATCCATTAGTTAACCCCTACTTTAGAATAGCTAAGTGGTTCCTCTATGCTATAATTGGAAGGAAATAAAGAGAAAAAGAGGAAAGGGAAATGGAGGGATGCTATTTTCTTCATTTGGATACCTAAAGAAGAAGGAAGGGGAGGGGAGAGAAATGAAGGGAAGAAAATCAGAGGGTACATTTCCTTTACATTTTGTACTCTATCAATCTATTCAACATTGGAAAGATTTCAAAGAAAAACAAATGATTTTTCCTTTCCTTAGTCTTCCTTAAATGTTATCCAAACACATTCTTTAGAGAAAGAGTCGAGAATCTACTTTTTATGGTCTATGGGTACACACTAGATAGATAGTTAAATACTAGTATTTGGCGTGTGAGGGGTTTTTCAACATTAAGTGGAATTGATGCGTTATGATTGATTTAAGTTAACTATTTAAAAGCTGATTTAACAAATTCATTATCAAAAATTCATGAACATATGAACGAGCTACTAAACTATTGTATTTGTAATGTATTGCTTCACTATAATAAACATTGTGGATGTTTATCAATTTATATAGCTATTCCTCCGGCCACAGATTGCAATTTAGATCGCTGCATTCATGATACCTAAATGTAACTATCTTTTCATATCTTTGGATGAGGTATAATTTTGAAGAATAATGATGGGAAATTAAATTTGAGTTTTAAGAATTCTAGATTATTAGCATGAGCAAGGTTTCTAGAGTAAATTGCATTGAAAAAAATGAGGCCTGTTAATTATATTTTGGCTGCTTTATGATGCATTTTGAGCTTATCATTTGGTGCAATATGGTTATGTAACTTGTGTTTTAAAATCATTGAGTAACAATCATTTTAAGCTGTTTGATCGGATATAGCCATTATAATTTTTTTATTTAGGTTTTATGAGGTCTACTATAAGCTTTAATTCAAATTTATGTTCTAGAAAACTTGAATTACTATGATAAAGTGGATATTTTTGAAGCTAACAATTTACATTGTGATGTCCATGAGACGAGTTTTAAAACCGCAAGGTGCCATGTGAACATGTCTATATCTGTGAATTTTTTTGCATCTAATATTAGCAAATATGATGTCATAAACTATTAGAGACGGTGTGAAAATACGACTTTGATACTGGCTGTGAACAAATTTCACAACATTAGATGGTTTTGCTTTAGTCTATTTTGCTCGTGGTAAGCTTAAAAATCTTTGCAGTTTGGTCACTATGCGGTGATAGAGGTGATATTTTGCATTATGCATACTTGCATAGAGATCCTATCTTCTGCTATTTGAGAATTTTTAATCTCTATGTCAAATTTGTTCCCTAGGAATTGAATTCTGTTTGTAGATAGAGTTCACACCAAGGGTCTCCTGCCTTCTTGATGGAGAAAATGGTTCTTGATGTTTTTGCTTATGGTGTATGGTCGTTAATTGCTTTGACATTTTGTCCATCTTTTGTCGGGCTTACTATTCATTGCCATTTCCAGTTACATGTAAATGGTTTTCAGGCCATTCTACTCTAGTCTACCCTTTGCGTGTTCCTTTCTTAGCTACAAGATTTAATTATACTTGTAAACCATTGAACGTATTTATTTTATGTAAAGTTGTTGATGATGATGATTGCAGGCAATGGCCAAAGGGAAACCATATGAGTGGGTGATGATATGTCTAACTCATGTGTCACATAATCTTTTATTTTGAATTTTATGCTATTATTGGTACATGAGTTTGACATTGTCGATGTCTGTAATCTGATTGTTATCTTTAAATCAACTTAGACTAACGCCATCAGTGGCCTTAATGCAATGTGAATATGTTTAATTTGTATCAATAAAAAAAAGTAAGGAAAAAAACTATATGGATACTTATCCTTGTGCTTGTACCAGGTCAGAAAGGCTTCCCGCACAATATCATGATGGGTATAGCAAGCTAAGATCTTGGGCTTACAATTCACTTGATTCATACAAGGTAATTTTTTGGGTTTGACTTCCTTCAAATGTATTGCAGTTAAAATAAAGCAGAGTATCTCATCGAAATCATGATTCTTGCGTGGGAATGCTCTGCTATCATATGTCTCCTTTTCGGGATGAAATGGGTTTCCTTCTTCAAACTTCATCTTTTTTGGGTAGGGTTGTAAGGAAGGAGAAAGGTGGCTGATTTGTAAAGGCTCCTCTTTGAAATAAGACTTTTTAATAATTTGCAAGTCTTTGATGCATATTTGAAACATTTTCCGTAATGAGGACTTTAGAGTATTGCCTTTTGTTCTGGTTGTTTAACCAGTGTGTAAGTGCTGCATTTATTCTGGTTCTCTTGTGTATTTATCTAGTGAATGTAAAAGACTGCATTTTATCTAGCGAGCAAAAATTATATTAGTCGTTGAGTTGAAATAATGTCTCTAAATTTTAAAGAGCACGCCTCCAAGCGAGGCTCTTGAACAATTGCTTCTCTTAGTCTAGGCTCTACATAGTGCAAAAAATAAGGCCACATTGCATTTCATTGGTCGTGTTGTAAAGGTTTTCAAAAAATTAAACTAATATTTTCCACGTTGTAAAGGTGTAAAAAAAACCGTAGTCTGGGCCGTTTCAAGGGATATCTCATGCTTTGGGCTGATATTTGACATTATGATAACCGTATATTGCTCTTATTTTCCGTCACCGCGATTGCAGCCGTTACTGCATTTTACGCTTTGGGGCTCAACGTCAACGAGATACATATGGCAAGCGCTTTTGTATGCCTTTTGCATTTTTGCGCCTTACACTTTTACTGATTTTGCCTGTTTTGATTTCTTTGGGGATAAACCTTTTTTTGGTAATATGTCAACACTTAAGACTAAAGAATATTAATGTCTTATTCGAAGAGAGAAAAGCAAAAGGAAAAGTGATTGCTTGTTTTCAAAGAAGGATAGAGGGAATAGAAAAAAAGGATTTGCTTGGATTCCTAAAGTAAGCGAACTTCTCTTAGTGCCTTCATCCCTTCACCACCCGTACATAGCTTCCTTTTATACCTTTCTTTTTCTCTACTTGTATGTTCTTCATTTTTGTGGATGTCTACTTTTCTTATAGATTCTTCATATTTTTCTTTTTTCTGTTTTCTGTAAATTTTTGGCTTCTTTCTTCTAGATTTCTCTTTTAATTTTCCTTTTCTTAGATTTTATGTCTACTTTCTGTTGTTATTATCTTTTTGTTTTTTTTGTTTACTTTGATTTTACTCTCTTTCAATGTTTCCATCTTCTTTTTTCCATGTTCTTCTTTTATTGCAATGTGATAACAACTAGATTGAGATCAATTAGGCTTACTGCCTTTGAATGTGGGCTTGAATACCTTGTGTCATTTTACTCTTTAATAGTGGTTTAATGCAATGATAGCGAATATTTAAGATCTCTAAAATAATATGAATCTCATATCATCTAAAGTGTCAAATATGCTTATTAAATGTTTTTGAAGCTTTTGAGCAAAAATATGCGCCTTACTTACTAAAGCTCGCACTTTCGCCTTGCGCCCTGCCCTTAGGCTCAAGTATCCTTTTGTGCCTCTGTGTTCCTTGCGTCTTTTATAATTAAGTTCTCTAATCTTTTATCACTTATCTCATTTTTAATTGAAGTAGTACTTTAAGATTGTAGTCGATTTGCTAAAGAATCAAGTGATTATTTTTAAGATGCAACCTCGTTGACTTGACTGTCTTTTATTCTATTTGTAAACAGCATGAATTGCTTCGAGTGCTCTACCCAGTTTTTATACATTGTTTCATGGATCTCATTGCGCGGGGCTACCTACAAGAAGGTGAGATGTCAACTTATGTTCATGAGATCTTGAGCTGGTAGGCATTCTTATTTTATGAAGTCCTCAAGTGCGCTGACTATGGGAGATTCTTTTTCTGTGTTTTATATTATTCAGCCCGTAATTTTTTCAATACCTTCTCTGAAGACCATGAAACTATGCATCAGAGGGATCTACAAAAGCTTGAGGGAGTTCTTTCCCCCTCTCATTTGGAGGTATGCTGCTTTTAAGCCTTCCAAACAAATATTCAGTTACTGTTAATTTTGTCAAGAGTATATTTTTTCCTCTGCTTATTTGTTTTATCCCCTATTCAGGAGATGGAGTTTGCCCATACTTTAAGGCAGAGCAAAGTTAACATCAAGATTTGTCAGGTTCGTTGTTGATTTCTGGTAATATGTGCATTTTTTTGTGTTACTAGTAAGCTACTTGTTAATCGGAAACAACCTGTTGTTAATGATAACGCTAAGATAGGTAAGATTGTATACATCCGACCCCAAACCTGGGAGCCACTTATTGACATTGGGGTAATGTAATGTGAAGTAAGTAAGCTACCTATTGAGGTATCTAACTAACAGAAAATAATATACTCTACATAGTTAAATTGTATTTTGACTTGTAAAATCAATTATTAATTTTGAATGAAAACGTTTTATCCAAGCCATGATTCCTCGACAGCCAAATGATGCACTCTTGTACTTAAGCTGTATAGTTAGTGGTTTTGTTAGCCAAGTATAAAGCTAGATATAATGATTGTCGAGGTATATTTATGGCACTTAAAACACTTCTGCACATTATAGGTATTCTCGGATTGACTATTGCTCCCAAATGATTTATTATTTTGGATTAAATGGTTGAACATTTGTTTCAAACTTTTTCTGCAGTATGCGTATGAGCTTCTTTTGCAGTATCTACACAACACTCAATCAATCACTATGCTTGGGGTTATAAATGAGCATATTAACTTCCAAGGTGCTAATTTCTTCGATATTTACCCGATTTTTTTCAAATACATCTGCTGACTTATAAGTGTTGTTCAAAATTTTATCAACAGTTAGTCCGGGTCAACCCAGTTCAATATCTGATGATGCTGATGCTGTGACATTGGTTGATGGTGGCCAAGATGTAGCAAACCTGATAAATCAAAAAGAAATTCAATGGGGGGTAAGAACAATTTTAATTTTCCACAATCTGTTCAAATTTGATGATGATGATGAAATTTTGTATACTTTGTGTTGGTTACCTCAGTTTAATCAACAGGCCTCAATTCCCAGTTGTAGCTCAAAAACTGTATCTCTTCGTTTTAGATTTGAGTTGGGTTTTTAATGCCACAAATTGAGACGATAAGTTTAAGAAGAATGGACAATGTTGTTTAATGCAATGTGCATCATGCTTTTGTGATGAAGCCCCCACCATCTGCAGCCAGGATCTATCAAGTCTTGGGAAATATCATCTTCAAAATTTCTAAATAATGGCTGTTAGACTAGTGGTTTGTGTTTTTTTTGGTGTTGTACCTATTCATGTAGTTATGGTCCAGAAGTTCACTGAATTTTGTTTGAGTGTAATATTGTCTCATCATTTTTAAATGGGATCATTGAGACATCTTATGCTGATGACTCCTGGCAGACAAAATAGATTACTTCTGCTAAATTCTTAACACCTATGTGATTACTGATGTAGAAGAATAACCCATATATAAATATGCATGTAATTTGTTTTACTTCTTATATAAATGCACCCATTCCACTTATGAAATCTATGTCGAAGCTTCCACAAACATCTCTTGTGATGTCCTACTGTCTCATAGAGCTTCAAATGTTACCGTGTTTTACATGATCATGTAATGCCTTTTTGTTTAGATACTGGAAGATTCAATTGAGGATCGCTTGGAGAAGAGTGGTGGTTTGCTTTCAGATTCTGAAAAAGTGGATGGGGAAGGCAAGGAAGGGGAGAACGAAGAAAATAAGGTGGTTATACTGCTGCGTCCTTGCATGCACTAAATCGTCTTCTAGGTATGCTTACATATTGTATTGAAAGATCTATTTGATTTCTTATAGAAAAGATCTGCTGATGGAGGAAAACAAAGTGCTCCTGCTAAAAAATCCAAGAAGGATAAAGTTGGAGGTTCTGGAGGAAAAGCTGCACGCCCGGAACCCAACACTCCTTCTGCAGCACCAAGAGTCAAACCAGAGCTTCCTTTACCAGTCATGTATGCCACTCATATTAGTTTTTTCCTTTGCTACTCACTAAGAAGATTTAGAATCATTTGCGTGTCGGCTAAATATAAAAAGAATAAATCAAATAAGAGATGATTAAAGTTAAAACTTCTGATTTATGTATTCCTTATATGTTAAACAATATTCTACAGGCCAACTGCAGTTGAACTTTCCATCCTGGAAGACCTTCGTAATCGTGTGCAGCTGAGTAGCATGGCCCTGCCATCTGTAAGCTTCTACACATTTATCAATACACACAATGGGTAAAAATGCTTGAACGTTATCCCTTGGTGAATTTGTTTCTTGTTCCCCTCAATTTTCTGTTGGGAACTAGTTTCTGACTACCTTTGAATTTCAACTGTTTCATAGTTTAAACTGTGCCTCTATTTCACAAGATGGTTCCTTGGTTGCCGGTGGATTTTCAGACTCTTCCTTAAAGGTCTTTTTGCTTTTCTGGAGACATAAAATTTTCTTTAATGTAATGATTTAAATACTTTTGCTTACATTAAGAGTCTTCTTTATTTAGGTCTGGGACATGTCAAAGCTTGGGCAAGAAATGGGCAATTGTAAGTAAACCATTGAAATTCTCTTATGCTATGTTTGGGAACGATATTTTCATTTGTAAATCTAGAATTGGCTCGACTTTAGTGTTTAGCAAATCAAAAAAATTCAATTTTGATTTGAGCCAATTCTAAAGTTGTTTTTAAAGTAACTAGGTTTAGAATTTGAGAATTACCTTCTAAACCTTATCATTCTCCAATTCTTCATTTATGATTTCGTGATTGAAATCTACAATTTGAATTGAAATATTTGTTCCCAAACACAACCTCATTTCATTGTTTTCTTTTTTGTCTGCTTTCATATAGTTAATGTCCTTCATGATATATTAAAACTATGGATCTTTTGCTTCTGCTTGTTGTAGCTACTCTAAAGGGTGAAAAAGATGCTGCTGGAAATGAGCAAAGTTTTGGTGTAAACGGCAGCAAAAGACCCTATACTTTGTTTCAGGGTCATTCTGGTCCTGTTTATTCAGCCTCATTCAGTCCCCTTGGGGATTTCATCCTCTCTTCTTCAGCAGATTCGACTGGTGCTTTCCTCATTATAGCCTTGATTGGTTTTTGTGCCTTTATATATATAATGGTTTAGATTTACTCAATTTCATTCGCTCTTACACTTTTATTAATAAACTGCAGTTCGACTTTGGAGCACCAAACTAAATGCTAATCTTGTGTGCTACAAGGGTCACAATTACCCTGTATGGGACGTGCAGGTAAATCATTTTTCTGTGGATTGATGTGTTCATAAATTTCTAGCTTTGGAATATTAATTTTCACTTGCTTCTCACTATATGCATTTCTTTTCTCTTAATACTTCCGTAAAATTACAGACTTCATTTATTAGTACTGGTAACGTCTTGACCAAGGTGTTCATTTATACAGTTCAGCCCCTATGGACACTATTTTGCTACTTGTTCACATGATAGAACAGCAAGGATCTGGTCCATGGACAGAATACAACCATTGAGAATCATGGCTGGCCATTTGTCAGATGTTGATGTGAGTACTTAGATTTTATATTCAACCTTGCTGTAAATTCGTTACCCCGTTTTTCCAATCTTGTATGTTTTATTGTATGTGGTATGGTGTCTATAGTAGGAGGTTCTTATTGATACGAGAGGGGTTTCTCTTGTTAAAGTAGTAAAAACATCAGATTTATTTACTGCAACATTCCATGTTGTGAAATTGATGTTGCATATGCTTTTCTTGTAGTGCGTCAGATGGCATGTAAACTGTAATTACATAGCGACTGGATCAAGTGATAAAACAGTTCGGTTGTGGGACATTCAGAGTGGGGAATGTTCAAGGATATTTATTGGTCACAGAAGTATGGTATTGTCTCTGGCGATGTCACCTGACGGTCGATATATGGCATCCGGTGACGAAGACGGTGCAATCATGATGTGGGATCTGGCCAGTGGTCGTTGCATTACCCCTTTGGTAGGTCACACGTCATGTGTATGGACCTTAGCTTTCAGGCAAGTTTAGTTCGCTTTCTTCAACAATGTTCATGTACAGTACTAGTCCTTTCTGAAAATTAATCCATTTCTGTGCTCAAATTCCACTTATTTTTGTGCAACAGTGGTGAAGGCTCTCTTCTTGCTTCGGGATCAGCTGACTGCACAGTAAAGCTATGGGATATCAATGCAAGCACAAAGATGTTAAGATCCGAGGAAAAGTAAGTTCATCCGGAATTGGATAATATTTTGGGAAATTCCACTTGGTGACCCTTATTTTTTGGTTTTGTTCACAAATATTTTTTAAAATATGTGGTGACTGGTGACCTTGAGCTTTTCAGCTTTTTCATGTGGTAGACAGAATGTTAAGTTTTTGGTTAAATTAAACACTTATTTTGACTGGATTTCGAAATTTGTGGTCAATTACGGTGACTACGACGTTTGTTTTTGAAAAAAATGTCATTAAGTTGGGTAAAAATAACGTAAAGTTAATCAAAACAACCTCCTCTTTGTCTACCACATGGAAAAACTGAAGCAGAAAGTTCAGAGTTACACATGGAACTTTCCAAATATATTACTTTCTTATGCCAAAACATATCTTACCTTTTTTGGTTTAATCCGCAGAAATGGAAGTTCAAATAGACTCCGATCATTGAAGACTCTTCCTACAAAATCTACTCCAGTTTATTCTTTGACGGTAATGTTGCAGACCTTTTCTCTCTCTACAGTCGCGCTCTAAATTTAATCACATAATCTCTGACTCTGATTTTTCGTTACTGTAGTTTTCGAGGAGGAATTTGTTATTTGGAGCTGGTGTTCTTTCTAAAAACTAATGAAAAATTTAGTAGATGATTTCAGTCACCAATGATGAATTAGTGTTGCTCCTTGAAACTACTTCAGTTTAGTGTTCAAGCTGGATTAGATTTGTTGCTGATTTTGCTGTAATTTAGTGATGTTTAGTTATTTTTCCTAGAAACAAAGGGAATTTTTTGTACTATCATCTAAGAATTGTACGTAAATTTCTTTATCCTCTCCGGTGACCCTCGTTTATCGCTTACCTTACTTCTCTCTCGAGTCTTCAACGGCCAACAATGTCTTGTGCTTGGAGCCTCCCTGAACAACCGAGTTGTGGTTGACGGATGCCGGAGTTGCCCTTTGATTTGATACTTTTTTTTTTTGAAAGGTTCGACTTGGTACTTAATGTTGCTTGGATCATTGTATGTGATCTTATTAACCATATGGAAACCCAAAATTAGAAAATTTGAAAAGAATAAACAAATTAATATAAAAATTCAAAAAATAACCAAATTCTAAACTTGATTTTCAAAATAAGCACTTTTTGCCTAGAGTCTAGATTTGGGTTGTTCGCTCTTACAAATAGTGAACACAAAAGCTTGGTAAAAAACGTCAAAGTCTTTGTTTGTTGTTAGTAACAGTGAATAATTACAAGGCTAATTTCACTTGCTTGTTCTAATTTTAATCGTTAGTTTTTTGGGCCATGTACTAGGCGTTGATTCAATCCGAAGGGATATTAGCGTTGATGCATGAAATGTATTATAAGTTTTGTTTTGTAAATGACAGGCTTATTATAGCCTAAATGGGGGAGGAATGTTGAACATTTAGTGTCTAATAATCCTAAGTTGATAATCACTAAATACTACTAAAGTAATGGGACAATATATATTAACTTACAAGGTCCAAAAGGGTTCAAAGGAAAGACAAAAGCATAACCGAGTCAGCATGGAAAGTCGACTCGGCTGTGATAGTTTTGGGCCTAAAGCCGAGTCGGCTTTAGGTTCTAGAACATAGTATTTGTCTAGCAGGAAAAGCCGACTCGGCTTTCCTGGGTTTGGGGGCAAAAGCCGAGTCGGCTTTTGACTCTGATATGACCGTTAGGTCTTTTCTTGATCTTTGAATTGATTGCAGTGGATTTCTTTTCTTAATTCTCTATAATTTAGAGGTTACAATGGAATATTATGGAGTATAATGCTCATGAATGCAATGAATTTATGGTATTGAATTGGATGATCATCAATTTGATCATTAAGAGTGATTATTGTGTCATGACCCTTAAGCTATACTCTTGTAGTATAAATAGGGCCTTGGTGATGAGTTGAAGGCGCACCTTTTCTGATTTTCTTTTACTCTATTCTCATTTGCTTGTGCTTTTTCAAGAGAGTAATTAACTCTTGTTTAAGCTTTTTTTTTTATAATTTCTAAACACTTTGTTGTTAAGTAATCATCATACATTTACTAATTCAGAAACTACCTTGACACGTGGCGACTTTAGAATGAGAGTTGAGGAATTCCTATGATTCGCCACGTGTCACTTTGCTTAATTATTCCTCAATTAAATAGTGTTTTCTTATTTGCTCAATTATTCTTTAATCAAATATTGTTTTCTTATTTTCTCAATTATTATGAATATATATAATGCATATTAATAATCAATTAATAAATATTGCTTAATAGTAAGTGTTAATATAAAATTTTCAACGAAAATCGTGCATCGCACGGGTATAATCCTAGTATACTATAAGTACTAAGAGTATACAGAACCGTCTTGAACAATTTAAGGGCCCTGTGCAAAATTAATATTTTGCGCCTTAATTATAGTAAATATATTTATTTTATTAATAAATTTAACATATTTCTTTTTTTTTATTAACTTTTTCATATACTGAAAAAAGAGGGGCCCTGTGTGGTCGATCATCTCGCACACCCTCAAAGACCCCTCTGAGAGTATATTGTGTTGTTTGTATCTTGTTGTGAATTTCCAAACATCAACCCAAGTACCTTTGTGGGGGAAATATCACAAAAGGAAAGTGATCACACGCCTACAACAAGTATCGGGTTTCCGGGTAACGGTCGTCGTTACAAAGCAATATTCAAGTATATTAGTTTTATTATTTGTAATTTCGATTTTGTCATCAACAAAGAGTTAAATACAAATTCCCTTTTGTAATTTGTATTTTGCATTATTAAGCTTTTAATAAATAGGTCCAGCTTAATTTAACATAATGTTCTTATTTTTAAAATTAATAATCTTTGATCAAATCATGTGATCCATACGGATTTCTGATCCATGTTATCTTTATCAAGAACTAACTATGTGTTGTTATTGTATTTTTAAATGCAAAATAGTACCAAGATAAGAATTTTCATTCAGCATTGATATACCTTATTATTAAAATTTAAAATCACAAAATCTCAAATAGTCTCACCGTGAGAATGTCTTTATTAGCTTGACTTAATATATATTTACAGTGGTAACCTAATTACTTGTAATCATGGTTATCAGAATCTCGATCCTGATCAACGATTCTACGATTCTACAATCCAAAATTAGGCAACCGATCCGGATCGTAGGTAGGATCTTAACATGGTAGAATCGTACGATCCTACATAGCTCCAGGATTTAAGTGGTAGGATCATAACACGATTCTACGATCCTACGATCTTACGATCCGATCCTATAAGAGTAGCTTCAATCGTTAAAATATTTTATATAATCCAGATTTTACTTATGTATGTATATGTATATATCTAAACAATTACATTAATATGCAACATTTCAAGTTTTTCTTGATTCGCATCTTAAAAATGATTATTAAAGGTAATTTTTTTACAAAACTTAATAATTGAAGTCAAATAAGTATAAATTTAAGCCTTAAAGCTAAAAAAAGAACAAATACAATTGAAAATCAGTTATCTAAAGCATATTAATGTATATTTGTAGGATTACACGATCCTACGATCCGATTCTACCGATTTCGATCCTACCCCTTCAACGATCCTACGTAGAATCTCGATCCTAACAACCTTGCTTGTAATCTTAAAATGTTCACTTATAATCTAAAATTTTAATTTTAATCTTAAAGTAATTCCTTATAATTTTAGTAATAATTTACAATAAGTAAATAATTATAAGCTTAAAGTAACCCCTTATAACAGTGGTAATAATAATCACTTTTGAGTTTTGACTAATCACTTGCTATCTTAAAATGATTAATAATTAGAAAATAAGCTAATAATACGTATATATGTCTCATGATAAAATGGTCAAAAGTCGCAGTTTTCGAAATCCGAATACCTCGATAGCATGCCAAAATATGCCAAGCTGTGAAGGGCCGCCAAGGTTTATGCGGGCGGGCCCTTCACAGCTTTTGGCCCGCATAATTTGATGCATCTGCTGCGGTACATATAAATACATAATTCTAAATACTAATCACTGATTGATTGCTGTATGATTGCATAACACACTGTTAAGATTTAATTTTGTCAAATGATATTATTAATGCCGCATCATTATCATATCATTAAGGTCCACTAATCATGTGGCTGTGGCCTATCAATACTGAATACCCTTTTATTTATTTATTTATTTTTTTATTTTTGAGATGTGAAACTTTTATTTTGTCACTTATTATAATTAGGTTTTTATTTTTATTAATTTTTTCAAATCCTATTTTAAGGTTTCCCTAAATAATTAGGTGCTTAAAATAATATTATGATGGGGTAAATCAGTTGTGGAATGGTCAACGTTTTGATTAAAGATTGAAGATGAATTTGGTTTCTAACTAGATAGTATTCCTGTGATGCATGGCATTATTAAAAATTCTAATATATTTGTATAAACTAAGATTTTATAATCATTTAAAGTAAACACTTAACTCTGCTCTAAATACTTCACATATCATAAACATGTACTTTATACATAATAAGCACCTACTATAAATACTATAAACACTTAACTCTGCTTTAAACACATACTTATAGTATGTGTGGTAGATATTTATGGGTTCTGAAGTTGATGTTTATAATATGTAAAATAGTTGTTTACTGAAATAGAAAAATGCGTGTTTGACCTACTATAAACACCTATTTTACATATTATTTCATTTTTTCAGTTTATCCAAAAATATAAAGAAAATGATTACAAATGACCAAAATTTTGAGTAAATGTATGAAGATGATTCCTTTTAGGGGAATAGAGTATACATTTTCAAACATGTAAGGACGTGGACAAAAGCCAGCAATGCACCAATCTACCAATTTCAAGTTATTGACAATTCTTTTGATTATTTTTTGTCACATTCTGAAATGAAAATAAAAACAAAAACTAAAAAACATTAAAAAATATAAAGCATACACACCAACGAAAATAGGATTATATTCAATCAATATGTATTATTGTATTCATTTTGTAGGTTTCTATTCATAGTATATATAATAAAAAAATGTTATTTTGATCATTAGAATATTTACTAAATTACGGGTTGCATCAATCATATAAAAGAGATGTTTCATTTGCAATAAATTAAAGAAAAAAAGTTCCAAAATTACAAAAATGTTTTTTTCGATAAATTCTTATTTGTCGCATTTCCACCTATTTAAAAATAATAATTCTTACAAAAGAAATCAAATTATGGCGGACAAAAATTATTATTCATGCAATTGCTATCAACTCTTAAGATCACAATACTAGAACAAAGTAAAAACACCCTTAAGTAGTTAAGTTTGTAACAACTAACAACTGAACAAACCCTCTCACAAGTTTGTGTGTTTGTGGTGATTTTGTTTTATGAATTAATGAAATATCCTTTTATAGGGGAAGAATACATCATTCTAGAACCCCATCATTTCTCAACATTAGTCCACACAATAAGCATCGACATTAATCGTCACAATAATTATGACAATAACAAACAATAAATATAGAAATTAAACAAGGAATACTATGCTCTATCAGTGCCATCCGTAGCTCAAACGTCTTAAAAAGAATCCTAGGCAAAGTGCTCGAACGAGCACCCCCTATGTTCGAACCCAGTTTGATGCAGCTCATCAATGTGCTCGAATGAGCTCTTCAGTGCCTTATATGAGCACACCTCTCCAACCCACGCACTTCTGACTTTATTTTCGTGTTACCTTGTTCAAGGCGTGGTTCTACTCTTTAGTGAAGCTTCATTTGCCTTACTTTAAGCACTTATCGATCGTTCTAAACCTTAATTCACTCACATACGTTACATCCTCCTTCTTCCTTTCCAAAGTTTAAGTGGCTAAATTCATCATCATTATTAAGTGTTTTGGCACTTGCATTAACATATACCATACCCTTATGGTCCACATGAAAATACACCATTTTTTCATTTTAGTTTGTTTATTTTGGTTTGTACTAATTTCTGAAAGTAATCTTACTTTCTTTCTTTAATTTTATCTAAAAATTCATTATTTTTCTACACCTTAATTACTCATCTCTTTCATCCACTCTTATTTTATTTTATCCTCCATTATATATAGATCAATAATATTTACACCATAAAATGGATAATTTCATAGATAGATAAAATATTGTATAATTTTGGGCAAAATACATAGAATAAAAAAATAAAAGAAGAGGACAAAAGCCAGCATACCAAATTCATTTTATTTAGTGATGGATGATATTATTGTATGGTTCCAAAGTTGCAATCCGTGTACAAATATTTGTCACATTATCAAATGAAAATAAAACAAAAACTATAGAAAAATAAATAATTAAAGCATACACATTACAAGATTGGTATTAGATTCAATTAATCAAATACATAATTGGATACCCATATGATTAATAGTGGTGGATTGGTGATATAGAATGGAAGATTACTTGTATAAGTCCAAATAAATAATGATCCCCACTTTGTGCTACCCATTAAAGCTTAAAAGAGCTTTCAATTTATAATATTGGCGTAATGTGACAAAAGAGAGTATTAATTCCTTCAATTTACTTGCAATATTTGTCTTTTCATGCAGTTTAATGCACTAATTTAATTTTTAATATCTTTAATTATTTATAATAAAAAATTATAAGAAATTGATATTAATAATCTTTACAATGAGACGAATTAAACAAGATTTCACTTGACTATATTTTTTAACTTAAAAATTAAAAAAACTAATTACTAATTATGAGTGATGAATAAATAGTGTCATTTTTCTTAATGTTGCAATTAATATGAAACTGAGAAAGTACTGAACAAATAGAAATATATGTGGGGCCATTATTCAAATAGGGTTGAATTGGAAAAACAAAGAGGAGGAAAGAAGAAGATTTATGAGCTCTACTTACCTAACTAATTGAATAAGGCATTTATATACTAGGCGCCTCCCACCATATCACCATGTGAAAAGGAGAAAAAGGAATTTTGATGAATTTATTATTATGGTATCTTATTATATTGTGTAAAGAATTGAAAGCAAATAAAGACTTGCATAAAAATTTTTTAAAAAATTTATCATTTAATTATTTAAACGAATAATTATGTATACTTACTAAATTGACTCTCCCTATAAACACATGAAATATCTGTTAGAGTATATAACATATTCTGGGGCCTCAACCATCAGTTTAAGCTTTTGGTTGAGATGGTTCCTTGACATGGTATCAGAAGCCAACGTGACAAGAGGTCACGGGTTCGAATCTCAACCACCCCTCATTTAAGTGGAATATTTAGCACCAGGTTTGAGGAGAGCCTGTGTTGCATCCACACTTCTAGCCCAAAGGGCTCTCGTGTGAGGGGGCGTGTTAGAGTATATAACATATTCTGGGGCCTCAACCATCAGCTTAAGCTTTTGGTTGAGTTGGTTCCTTAACAATATCTTGATTTAATTAATTATTCCTATTTACTTTCTATAATATTATTATCATCATATTCACCGTATCCCGCTTATAGGAACTATGATCAGGGTCTGGGGCGGGAGGTAAGATGGCAATTCATACTCATATAGGAGGGTGCGACCAACGAGCTTCTCGACTCGAGAAGATCCACAGATGAATCCTAAAAAAAAAGTGTTAGTATTAGAAAGAAAAAAAAAAGATTTGACAAATAAAATATAAAGTTTTTGTCTAAAAATAATAAATTTTTTATCTTTAAGTAATAATTTTTTATGTTATCAATTTTTTCTTGATATAAATCTCTAAAAAGTGACACATTTATCCGAAAACTAACACCTTTTTACTTAAAAGGCAACACTTTTTTGTCAGTTTTGTTAAGTTTTTTTTTTTTTGAAAAAGATATTTTTTTCTGAAAGTAATACTTTTTCATCGAAAAAGTATGACTTTTTTAAAAAAGTTGTATTTTTTTGCATAAAAGTAACACTTTTTAGTAAAAAAAAATAACACTTTTTTACTTGTAAAATTGATTCTCACGGTTCTAATATAAGGATGGTGCTCACTTGAACTTCTCCATTATATATATATATATATATATATATATATATATATATATATATATATATATATATATATATATATATATATATATATATATATATATATATATATATATATATATATATATATATATATATATATATATATATATATATATATATATATATATATATATATATATATATATATATATATATATATATATATATATATATATATATATATAGGGGTAGGATCAAGTGAAAACACTTAAAGTGGTGAAAACTGAAAGCCAGACAGAGGTATACATATTGTAGCAAAAAGGGGTACATATTATCTTATAGGGTGTACATATTTTTTGTGAAGAAAAAAGTTCATATTATTACAAAAATGCCATCTGAATATGTATCCCTTTTAAGCATATATGTACCCCATTTAGCAAATGTCTAATTATTTACAAAACTGCCACCCAAATATGTACTCCATTTGAGCTTTTATGTACCCCTGTTTTCAGTTTTCACCATTTTAATTGGTTTTCACATGATCCAAACTCTCTCTCTCTCTCTCTCTCTCTCTCTCTCTATATATATATATATATATATATATATATATATATATATATATATATATATATATATATATCTATATATATCTATATATATATATATATATATATATATATATATATCTATATATATATAATATATATATATATATATATATATATATATATATATATATATATATATATATATATATATATATATATATATATATATATATATATATATATATATATACATATATATATATATATATATACACACACACACACGTATATCTTGAACTCCATTTGTTTCTTCGTGAAATTCTCACAGGAAATATTGCTCATGAGAACTAAAAAAATAGAATCTTATAGATAGTGAAAATATTATTTTATTAAATAATAAATTTGATAGAGGAAAAGTGGGGACCATAAAAATTTACTCAATTACTTCTACTTTTTTACTTTACGTAATCTCCAATTCCCAAACTATCGCTTCATTTGATTAGTAGTACTAAATAGTGGTAATGAGAATGATTTATAGTGTAAAATTACATTAAAAGTTTCATGTCATTCCTGGTGATGAAACTTTGAGCAAAAAATTTTTTTTTTTTTTTTACAAATTTTCAGTATCACCTAATAGCATCTCTACCAATAATAATGGATTGGAATGAATTTTTTGAAGTAAAAGGGGTGATTGAATTTATACAAACATATCTGTCAAGGTAACTAAGAGATTTTTAACCAAAATTAAACACTATTTTTTATTCTCATTAATACTGTTTATTACCATCTACCACTAAAATAACCTTAAATCAAAGGTATATGATTATTCTCGGTGAAGGGACTCGACCATCCAATATAGTTATACTGACACCTTATTTTCTATTTAATTTGCACCTAATTTTTGTTCAAAGTTCTTCACTTATTTTACATCATTTTACCCTTTACAATTTTTGTATTGACCCTATAATTATCTTGTGATCTCATTCATTTTCTTTCTAAATCTAATCTACTTATTTATTCAACTGACTTACGAGTTACGACATATTCAACTCACAAACTAAACATTAATATTTACACCTTCATCAAGAGTTGCAAACTAGATGCAATAAAAATCATCAGCATCATCATTATTTTACCCAGTATATCCCGCTCATAGAAATGATTATAAATTTGTAAACACCATAAAAAAAAAGTTGAATTGACAACAAAATGGGTAGGACGCGGAAGAAGGATAGTCATAAATGGAAGTAAGATGAGTGGGTATCTCCTATAACCCAACTTCTCTTGTTGCTTCTCTTTACTCCTCACAATTTTTTTCACAATTTGATCAAATTGCTTTGAGTGGGACTATTCTCATTCAATATTTATTTTATTTGGTCCCACACTTTTTTTCTCATGTTATGTTTCATATTAATTTCATCATAAAGATTATAGATTATACTATGAATAAATGATAACTATGTATATGGGGGAACATAATCAATTCTACATTGATATGTGCAACCCAAGGAATGTTGTCAAACTCATACAACTATTTATGTTTCTTTTTATGAAAAATAAAATTAATAAATAATAAATATCAAAGTGCCCAACAAATTAATATACATTCAAAAAATACATGAATTTTGTATTGTGGTATTTATTATTTTCATGGTGGGATACTTTTAAACATAATTAAGAAAGACATATTATATGAATCACTAAAGTGCCCTATAATTAATACAAGCAAGAGATATATATTTTATATTGTTTGTTTTATTCCATCAAAATATCATAAATACTATTAAAAAAATTGAAAAATGACAAATGACGGCTTCTTAGAGATTTTCAAAGTATATTAAATTGGCGGGTATAGAATTAATTACATTGCACTTTAATTATTTTTCTAAATAAATTAAAAAATAAATTAGGTTAAGTTCTTAAAAAATAAATTGATCTTATAAGTCTTCAAATTGGTATTTTAACTTTTAAAATTGACATTTTAATATATATATATATATACATATATATATACATATATATATATATATATATATATATATATATATATATACATATATATATATATATATATATATATATATATATATATATATATATATATATATATATATATATATATATATATATATATATATATATATATATATATATATATATATATATATATATATATATTGCTAAAAGATCTAATAAATGTCACTAAAAGATCGAATAAATATCACTAAATCTACTATATATATACCATTAGAAATTTAAAGTACGTTGTAAAATTTAAATTAAATAAAGTACTAATTATATCCCACTAAAAATATATGAATGTTTTAGTGTGTATATATATATTAACTCATTCATCTATGAATATTTATGGCTACTTTACAATTTAATTCTCATGTTCTAATTTAACCTATAGGATTTGTCATGGTTCTCTCTTTTACTTCATTTGGAAAATTCTTATTTAAGTCAAAATGATTATTATGATGACATAAAAATATTAACATATTAATATGAAATTATCAACTAATTAAAGTTCTAAAGGAGAGTTCTCTTTCCGAAAGCAACTTTCTCTATGAAATCCAATAAACTTTCAATATATTTCTCTTTCACATAACTTACATGTATTATTAATTATATAATTGTAGATAGGGTAAGATATTAATTAAGATTATAATTAGATAATAAAGTTTCAAAAACAAATGAAAAGCGACGGTATTGGTAGGTTATGACATAATCAATCCTATGACTCAAGCTATAAAATTAAAATACCATATTATATAGGGAGTAGATGCATATATAATATAATGCATATAGACCAAAAATTACTAATTTTGTAAATTTGTACTTAGACAACAATCTATTTTTTATAATTAAATTAATTGGAGTTCGATTTTCAATTCTCTATTTCTAATTATTACTTTTAAATTCTCAATTCTTTATTTTCTTCCCATGTGTTATTTTACCATGAGTTCAAAAATAAGATTAATAATAAATTTATTGTGTTTATTAAATGTCTTGAGATATTTCATGGTTATTTTAAAAATGAAAAGTCTACTCTTTTTTATTTTGCCTTTTTTCAATCACAAATTCTTGTGAAGAGACGATCTCTTTGAGAAACCATTTATAATTGGACTGGTCACTGGCCTATTGTATATTTTTTAAAATATTGTAAATAGGCATTTAAAATGATATAAGTAGACATTTACGATATTAAAAGTATGCATTAAGGGTACGGTAAGTAAGTATCAAGGATAATGCAAGTAGACATTTGAAATATAGGCATTAATATTTAATGGACTAGGTTTGAGATTCGTCTTAAAAAAGACTAGTTGTTTTTCAATGGTGGTGTATATAATAAGTAGGCATTAATCTTTTTTTATATAAAGTTATTGCAAAATACTATTTAACATTTAACTTCACCATTAACCTCTAACACACTTTTATTTTGGAAAAACATCCCACGCCCACGTCAAAATTTTTTTTCAAAAATCAAGTACGTAAAATTATGAAAAATTTTAAAATCATACTAGTATTACATTTATGGGCAGAGCTAGATAAATGTTAAAATTAAATCATAATGAATAAAAAACAATTGAATAGTATAAGTAAAATTAAAAAATAGGTACATCATTGACTTTCTAGCTAAACCAAACTTTGACTTTCTAAAACCCACTTGATATAAAATCTAAATAAATTTACGATGGAGCTTGAATTAGAAATCAAAATTAAGTTTAATAAACAAAATTGCTTATAGAACACTCCCAATTCAAAATTACGATAGATGAAATGAAATAGGAGTGCAAGTTAACTAAAAGGCTTACCAAACATTTCTAATGTAATAAAAATACTCTCTCCGAATCAGTTTAGATGTCCTATTTGGGATTTCACGGATTTTAAGGGTTGAGTGGGGTCTATTAAAAAGTGGTAGTTGGATATTTTAATTGATTAAAATTAATTATAAAAGTGGTAGTTGGGTATTGGAGATTGGAAAAGTGGGGGTATTTAGGTAAAAAAAAGGATAGACAAAAAAGGAAATGAGACAATTGGTATAGTTTTACCGAATAAAGAAATGGAACATCTAAAATGATTCGAAGGGAGTATAATATAAACAATTTATTATTTTGCCTTCAAAACAACTACCCCAACGTTATACAACCTTACTTTGGGTACACTATAAGCCAACCAAATTTATTGAAGAATTTACTCTGAACCATATGACAGATGTGTATTTACTATTTATCGGAGAAACAAATTACACATGGAGTATAATATTTCAATTCTATTAATTTACATTATTTTAAAATTATTAAATCTAGAAATATTAATTAAACTAAAAATAATGTAAATTAAATGTAACTAATGTCTATACAAAAGTGATTTTCTAAAGTAATTTTTCATTTTATCCACAAATTTTGTAGGTCATGACTCATGAATATAATAATTCTATCAAACAAGAGAAAAGTGTAGTTTAAGGCTTTCTAATTTAAGGGGTCATGTTCAATTGGATTACTTGCACATGCTCAACTCTCTCTAAATGTGTTTGTGTATATATTTTTGGTTTCAGAATAAAAATATCAGGCCGTTTTTTGTATTTATAAAATCATAATATATTTTAGAATAAACATTTTTTTTAACTTTACTTAAAAATTTATATCAAACAATTAATACAAATACATATCTACGTGTCCGACTCAGCTCAAATGAATAATAAATACAATATTTTTGGTTCAAAGTAAATCTTCTTTAGGTGGCAAACTCGCAACCATGAGTGTCGAGAATCCAAGGCTATTTTATGCAATTCAATGCGTTATTTTGATCTTTTATTTATTGGATTACACACGTCTAAAAATTAAAAAAAAATAATATTATGAAACTATACAATTAGACAATTCAAACAAGATACCACTTGAATATATAAAATAAACTTGAACGATGAATAGTGTCAATAATAGAAATATAACAAGTATTTCATAACGGATAAAGTATGAAAAGTTCTAAATATGGATAACTACTAGTATTAACAACTACAAATATACACTTAACAAAGCAATTTCTTATTGATAGTTTAAAAAAGCAATTTTATTACTTCACAAAATATCAAATTTGAATTATAAATCATAAATAATTTAAAATGTATACTCTTGAAATTTGTACCAAACCATTAAAATTTCCACTCCAGAACAAGATAATAGAAGTATGAGTACTCTTTTTTAGAGTAGTAAAACTTCAATAATGTACAAGGGCAAAATGGGTTACAACTACAAGTGATATTTTGGTATCAACATTCAAATTGGACTAACTTATAAATTTAAAAAAAAAAAAAAAAAAAAAAAAAAAAAAAAAAAAAAAACTACAAAGGGCAGTATAGTAATTTACGCTGATTGTCAAGCTCATGATCATAATCAATTAATCACCATCATTAATTCCATGAAATTGAGTGGTTGTGTATGCAGGGAACACAGTCAAAGTCAACGATTCCGATTTATTCTGCCAAAATCAGCAAGTTTCCTTGATCGATTGGCACAAAACGACGCCGCTTCTGACAAATGTGGTTTCTTTTCATGACAACTACTACTTTTCCCGGTAGCCGAAACCCTAATTTCGCCGGAAAAACTTGGTTCACCGCCTCCCCGATTGTACCGACTCGCCGGCGAAGCCCTAACTAAGGGACTTAAACAAAAGGCGAAATTCGCTACATTATTCGCTAACCTTGCCGGACTCGGTCTAACTCGTCCTGGACTCGGCCGAATTTTCGTCATCGGTGAATCGTTAATACTTTCCTCCGACTCGTCATCCCACTCGTTTTCAGGCGACATTCCTCTGTTTCTCCAACGAGTTAAATCAGCTGGACTCACCTCCGAGTTCGCTGTTGAACTCACGCTTGATTTAGATCGGAAAATCTTTTTAATAAGGCTCAATTTTCCGGTAATCTTCTTCTTATGTTGATCGAAAGTAGGTCCTACTTGAGGAGTGCTGTAAAATCGTTGAATAATCGTCTTTGAATTCGATGCTAGATCAGACTTACGCCGAGAGATGTATGGAGACACCGAACGAGGGAAAATCAACGGTTGAGGCTGATTCTGCAGATTCCGATGGCGATTATGGTGGCTATGATTATGATTTGAGTAATTAGGGTTAGGGTTTTGAAAATCAGGAACCGATTTGGTTTGAGATTGAGCTTCAATTAGGAAAAATAGCTTTTCACGAAGACAAGATGCACAAACACCGATTGTACTACTAAGGTCTGTCAAATGCTTCTTACACCTCATTTCTTAATCAAATTTTTTCTGTTCTAAATTGTTCTTGAATTAATCAACTGAAATTTCTGGATTTTCAACGAACAGAAAATGAATTGACATCTCCAAATTTGAGGGAGATTTGTTGAATTGTAATGTGGAAAAATAAGAAGAAGAAGATCTAGATGATGGTGAAATTTAAGGTGAGAAAAAAGGAGAAGAAGAAAAGGAAAATTTCAAGGTTGTCGTCTTCTTCTGTGGTGTTCAACTTCTTGGGAGCTCTTATATCGGCGTAGTAGTAGTTGGGGCTATTATTATTATTATTATTAATATTAGTTTTTCATTTTCATATGGATTATTTTAATTATTAATATTAATATTATGAATTGTATAATTGAAAATTATAAAAGTTGGCAAGGTAAATATATGCATTAGTAGGAATGCGCAAAATGAGACCAGATCGGCAGTTCAGACTCCGAATCTTACATATTCATCTTTTCGGTCCGATCGAAACCCTGGAAAAATAAGTAATAAGCGATATTAAATGATTAATAATACTGACTATATTGTAGTAATAGTTTTTTGGGAGTAATTTTGTATGCTTGTTTATTAGTAAAGATTAAAGAACAAAACTAAATCAATGAAAAATGTGTTGAATTGTCAATTAGCGGAAGAAATTAAGTTTGACCATAAGATCTCTAGGAAAAAAGCATCATGTTGTAGAGGATGTATATGTAAATAATGGTTGTTACTTATTTAAGAAATTAATAAATTACTCATATGTGTTTATAATATTTTATAGGACTTTTAAAATTTAATTTTATCTCTTTTTATTTTTTATTTTAATATTATGTATTTTGTCTTTTTATGATTATATCATTATATGTAAACAACCATTATCATATAGGATTTTCTATTAAAAAAATAGCAAATTAACAAACAAAATCTATAAAACAGTAAAAGATTTAATAGGTGTGCAAAATCATGAAAGGAGTTCATAATACATCAATACTCCCTCTGTTTTCATTTGTTCTTCTCATACACTTTTTTCGTGGATCCCAATGCAAATTTTGAAAGTCAAATAATTTTAATTATGAGTCTTTAAAAACAATAAAAAGTTAATATTTAGAAAATATATATTGAGACGAATCTATTGAAATCCTACATGAATATGTTTTAGAACATATGAAGGAGAGTAAGTATATTAATAATATTTGTAATTAAAGATTATTAGAAATGCAGTATATTTACTCATTAGTTGGCATTACAGTGAGGTAAGACTGACTTTTAGCAATGAGATTGGCTATACTTATAAATGAGAAGGACTTATTTATCAATAAATGTTATTTGTGAGGTTAATAAATCGTCCTTATTTGATAGTGTTAGAGTATATAACATATTCTAGGGCTCAACCATCAACTTAAGCTTTTGGTTGAGTTGGTTCCTTAACATTGTATCAGAGCCAACGTGACAAGAGGTCACGGGTTCGAATCTCAACCACCCATCATTTAAGTGGAATATTTAGCACCAGGTATAAGGAGAGCCTGCATTGCATCCACACTTCTAGCCCAAAGGGCTCTCGTATGATTGGGCGTGTTAGAGTATATATAACATAATCTGGGCGTCAACCATCAGCTTAAGCTTTTGGTTGAGTTGGTTCCTTAAGAGAGTTTTGTTCTCTTAATTTATTTTTTTTATAATTTTATTATTATTAATTTTGTATTTTTGTGATAATTTACATTGAGGGTGATGAATTAGAAATTTTTGCTAATAAATAATGGGTTTGACTTGGTATACTTTCTATGCAAATTTACTTTATAAAATTGACTCGATACTTAGCATCAAATTTTATCAACTTTTTGGAGCATTTTAAAAATTGGACCCATGTAATCATTGTTATTGATGTGAAAACAAGGGTGATATTGAAGATTTTGTGGTTGAAATGTTTCTCATTTTTATGCTTCTTACCTAATTGTGGTTAGTGGGTTATAGTTACTACTTGCAAGTTGATTTATTTTCACTTTTGGTCAAATTAATTGGTTGATTTAGAGTATGTGTTATGATTTCAATTTTTGGTATGTTGAGTTGAGATATTATTTGTAAAGATATAATGTAATGATTTTAATAGGTATCATTTTTATTTGACTACTTTTTACTAATTGAATCAATTTGAAATTGATAACACTTTGACTATTATTTATCAAACCATTTATTTACATGTTGTTAATTATAATATTAAAAAAATTATATCTGACGAGCTAAGTTTTGTTCTTACAAGTTTATTAGATTGAACTTAATTAATTGTATTCGTTGGAACGAACTTTATTTCCTACTAGTTTCATCTAGATACGATTTAACATGCAACCAAAGCATTAGGTAATTTTTAATTTTCATATTTTTCTAATTTAATTAAAATGTTAATATTTTTTTCAAATGTAAAAAAATAAATATATAATGTAATGTTCCCTAAAGACCCTTTTTTCTTTCTCATTCGTCCTTCTTTTAGGATGTGTTTTGATAGATGGAAATGGAGGGAAAAAGGAAAGGGATTTAAAAGGAAGAGATTTAAAAAGATGAAGAATCTTTCGTTTGGATAGCAAACGAGAGGGTAGAGATTTGAAGGGGAGGAAATTGGAGGGATTGGATGAATAATTTTTGTTAAGGTACTAATCTTTTCATAGTTCTCCCTTCTAATGTGTAAACTAGTGGGAATAGTTTAACAAAAACGGGGGAGCCCAAATGGAATACTTAGAAACAAAAGAAATGTGTTTGGCTTAGAAAAAAAAGATGGTTTTGGTTATTTCGAAGGATTCACCAAGCATGATTTCTTATCTAAGTCTCGAGTGATTGACAGCTGGGCAAAGCGGACCTTTGTCCGATCCAAATATTCATCAAAGCTTTCGAAGAATTCACCTAATATGATTCCTTATCTAAGTCCCCGGTGATTAACGGTTGGACAAGAGGACTTATGTCCGACTCAAATATTCATCAATGCTTTTGAAGTATTCATCTAGTATGATTCCTTATCTAAGTCTATGGTGATTGTCGGCTGGGCAAATCGAACCTATGTCCAATCCAAATATTTATCAATGCTTTCGAATTATTCACTTAGCATAATTCCTTATCTAAGTACCAGGTGATTGTTTTCAAAAAAAAAAAGTACCAAATGATTGACTGTTGGACCATATCATTATATCAGGCTTAAATATCATATCATCATATCAGGCTCCAATCATCAAAAGTGGCCCAAAGGCAAAGCATATAACTCATGGGGCTTCCATCAAGCATGGGCCCGCCGAGGCAAGTGTTTGAAGATTATCTTATTCGGGCCTAATTGTATGGTTTCTTTCAAACATTTAACAGGAAATCTCCTGTGCGGCCAGTGGCGAAGCTACACCGGGGGCCGGCGGAGGCCCGGCCCCCCTTGTCGAAAATGTAATCCTTTGTACTTTTGATTTCGGCCCCCTTACTAATTATTAATATATTATATAATTTAAAGAGTGAATAATTGTAATAAAAATTACTATAGGTCAATGGTTGAGGTAACATATTTTTAATTTAAGGTAAAAGATCAAACTCAAATTTAAACTATTATTTTTTAGTAGACTATTAAATTTAACACAAAGTCTTACTTGAGACCGTCTTTACAAAAGACGTCTCAAGATTGAGTCAACCCAATGTTTAAATTTAGAAAAAAATAACTATATTTACTAAATAAAGAAAGTGGGTTGGGCTTTTGAGAGCCGTCTTTAGAAAAGACGGTCTCTCAAGAGAGTACCTGTAAATTTAATAGACATATAAATTCTTATATGCGACGGTCTTACGGAGAGACCATTTTAATTGTCTTGGCCCAATGTACATTTATTTTTAAAGTGATGACTTTTTAGTCTTAAAGTTACACTTATAATTAACCTTAAAGTGATCACTCAAAGTGATCACTTAGGCAAATTGGCTTACTTGTATATACTCGTCTAATGGTGAGATGGTCTCATATAAGACGGGCTAATTTAATTTATACTATAAAGTCATTACTATCGATCTTTCATATTGACATTCATCCTTTTTTAGTGTGTCTTTATATTTTTGTTATCTTAATTTTAATAGTAATTTTTTTGGAGATTAAAAAGACAAATATATGAAGTGACAAACACTTAGTTTCTTTTTCAAAAGGGTAATTATAGGGAAGCTTCAACTCTATTTGTCAATATAATTTTTGCTGTGATTCAAGTTAATATATGATTCACATTTTCATAGTTTAACTAATTTTTATATAATAAATAACTTGCTATAGTATATCGACAATTCGGCCCCCCCAAAGCAAAAATCCTAGCTTCGCCCCTGTGTGCGGCGGGTGTATGTATGCAACCAATATTCTAAAGTCCAGCCCATTTGTTCTTTCCTTTTAATAGAATAATCAATTGAACAAAATGTATCTTCATCCAGTTAGCAACATGATCATCAAAAAATCACTTAAATTCACTGCCATTAATGGAGGTCGAGTAAAATAATCATGGTGTTGATATGCGGAAAGAGAGTATTGCTAAAATTGGTCTCTGTTGGCTTCATCGTCTGATTTCAAAGCTTTAAAAGGCAGAGAACTTAAGTTTAACATATACTCTAAATTTTTAAAATATCAATTTCTAGGTCTTAAATCATCAATTTCAAGCCTTAAAATGATTAAGGCTTAATCAACAAATTAGGACTTAAAAGGCTTAATGATCAAGAGTTTGAGTCTAATATCTATGATTACTACAGACCTCACAAATCACAATGTCATCCTAGTCTTTAATGGTCAATTTTAAGCCTAAAAAAGGCAACTCTAAGACAATCAAGCTTTAATACTATACTTACACAAATGATTCAAGGCACATTCCAAGCTTTAAGAAAATGATTCTTAGATTTATAACGCCTATTCCAAGTTTCAAATGGCCTATTTCAAAGTTTAAGTTTAATAACTACTCCACACCTTAAATGTCAAATACAATACTAAGCCCAATAATAACTGGTCGCGTATATGCAGCAGTTGCACCCAAGTATTTGTGAACATTTAATTGGATAGTATCACATGTACGATTGTCTTACGCGACTAATGACCTTGCTACCTTAAATTCCCCCTATATCAGTCTTCATGCGTGGGGCTAATGTTATGAGGTTAATGAAATCATAATTCATTTAGTTAAACCCTAAACTGTAAAATACTCAATTTTATGCAAATTTTTTTTGTATAAATTAAGTTTAATATTTGTCCTTTTGATAAAATTGTTTTGTTGTCCTTAAATTGTTTGATAATTTATCTCAAAAAAAAAAATGTTTAATAATTCATTTTTTTTGAGATAGTTTAATAATTCAATTTTTTTTTTTTGAGATAGTTTAATTCATTTAGTTAAACCTTAAATTGTTTAAATTCCTTCACCACCCTCAACGTCACTCGGCAAGCTTCACTACTGTATTACAAAGGAGCAACTTCAAATCTGTATGCTTGAACCACAAGGAGAAATTCAGAATTTCCATAATCAATTTCAATCGAAATGAAGAAAAATGGATCTTTGTTGAGTCTTCTTCCATCTTTACTCAATCAATTTCATGATTCTTCATCCCTAATGGTATTCAATCTTTTCCCTAATTTTCAATTGAGTCTTAATCTTTTTTACAACAAATTTCATTGCCCAATTATGGGGATTTTGATAGTTGTCATTTGCTCTTCATTTGTTGAATACCAATTATTTAGTTAGGGTTCATTAAAAATTGATGGTTTCTTTGTTTTTGGGGCTTTTTGATTTTAAGGTTTTGTGGATTAATTTGTTGTAATGAAGGGTTTGTTATGTGCTTATTAGTAATTTAGATTATTAAATTTCTAAGTTTTTGTCTTGAATTATGAAGTTGAAGAAGATTTTCGTATAAAAATCTGTCAGTTTTGAAAATTGCATTTTTAACCAGTTTCTGGCCATTTTCAGCAAAAATGCTATCACACAAAAGTTGTTTGTATCGAAATTTAATCCAAGATTGGCTCAAGAAACGCATGATTTGGATCTGTGTGGGGAAAGTTATGGCCATTTCAAGGTAAACCCCGCTCAAATAAATTTAATTGCTTGATTTAAATTCTTTATTAGTAAAAGTTTATGTTTTATAATTGAACCATGTTGAAATTATAGAAATTAGGTAATTATTGGGTTTTAAATGATTAGATTGAAGATGAAGACATGAGTTAACTTAGCAATTGGTGAATTAAATCTAAAGTGGAGAAATTGATATTTGAGATACATTCCCTCCAAGAAATAATTTCAAACCTTTGACTTTAAAATGTATTTTTTTTTGAAATAACCCGGTAATTAGCATAAATCAAGATCCGCCAAGGTTTGGAGGCCTTGGGAAAAAGGTTCCATACATATTTTTTTCTCAGCTATACCCGTATCTCATCGGGCAACAACGAGTTGACTTGAAAATGTTGTATTAATGTATAACTTGATTTATTTTGAGATAAGTCTTAATTTTAAAGAGAATTATATTGAATTGTTGTTAGGTTTGTCGTGTAAGAAATTGATGATGAACATCGATGCAATTTGGGAAGTATGTGAACTTACAATATGGATATATATTAAAATGCTATTAAGTTTAAGTTAGCATTAAGATTTTGACTTGGAGGTTGGAAATGTACACACTAGTTGAATGAGAGATTGACATGGATGAATTAAGTTTGGACTTCATATTTAACTAAAAAGGCTTTGATATGATTTAGATTAGGGAAATTATCAATGGTGCCCCTGTGTTTTGGCCTTTTATCAATGGTCTACAATCTT
Source organism: Amaranthus palmeri (assembly GCA_019776075.1). Taxonomy (NCBI): domain Eukaryota; kingdom Viridiplantae; phylum Streptophyta; class Magnoliopsida; order Caryophyllales; family Amaranthaceae; genus Amaranthus; species Amaranthus palmeri. The sequence goes on from JAAKBH010000330.1 coordinate 354,702, forward strand.
TTTTTTTCCAATAGCACCCCTGACGTTTAGGGTAATTAGCAACCGTGACCTTTTCAAGTTTTTTCCGTTAAAAATCCGTTAAGTTTGTGAAATTAACCTAACTAGGGTTAGTTTCTCTTCTTCTTCTTCTTCACTCCTTCCATGGTTGCCTTCCATGGCTGCTCTTTCTTCAATAAACTGTGACCATTATGTCGGCTTCCCAATTCCCAGTCCCACCCATGTAGCCATGACCAATCTGTAATCATCTTAGCCACATTTTTTACTCCCGATTTTTCTCTCTTACAAAAACCCATTTCAATGAAGTGTTAGAGCTTTTCTTTATAATTCCTCTCCATTTCCTCCCGATTCTTCTCTCTTACAAAAACCCATTTCAATTCAATCCCCATCTCCTGTTTTTCTTCAATCTGTGCCTGAAACTTTACCTAATGTTTCAGAATCCAGAATTACCTATTCAATCTTGATTTTTTTTTTGTTATGAATATAGTGTAATTGTGGCTGATTTCTCAATTATTAATGTTTGGTTGTGAAGAATGATTAAGGATCTGAAATTTTTGTCATTTAGTTGGGAAAGATTAATGGGTATTTATTTAATTTATTAAGAAAATTGAAGAATGGAATTATTAACCCATTTCAGTTTTTCATGAAAATAGGCTTTGGGAAAGAAAAGATCTCATTTTGAGCTCATTATAGTGGGATGTTTTCATGGTAGTTGTGGGGATTTTTGTGTGTCATTGTCTTTAATAGTTTAATGGGAGTAGTTTTCCTCTTGAAAATGAATTTTCCTCTTGAAAGAGCAGTCATGGAAGGCAACCATGGAAGGAGTAAAGAAGAAGAAGAAGAGAAACTAACCCTAGTTAGGTTAATTTCATAAACTTAACGGATTTTAACGGAAAAAACTTAAAAAGGTCACGGTTATTAATTACCCTAAACGTCAGGGGTGCCATTGGAAAAAAAAAAGATTGTAGACCATTGATAAAAGGCCAAAACACAGGGCACCATTGATAATTTCCCTTTAGATTATGAAATCATATTAAAAGTGACTATGTATTGAAAGTATAGCAATTAATGCGTAATTTTGGCTTTAGGAGTTCAAGTTAGAACCTAATTTGGATATGAACTAGAGAATACAAATATTTGATTGTGATATGGGCATATGGACACAAATGGAAAGCTATTGTGATGTTTGATAAGTTGAAGGTGAATTGAAAATATAGAGATAGGTTTGAATATAATTTAGTATTGAATACTACCTCCGTTCTATTTTACTTGCAACACTTATTATTTTTAGAAGTTTCATATTACTTGCAACGTTACTATTTTTGGCAATAATAATGTACTTATTTTATCCTCACTTTATTCCTACCCCACTATCACCATCAATCATACATCATCCCATTAATTATTTAATATACCCACAAGTCACAACCACTGTCTACTTATAATAATTTTTTTTATTTCTACCCCACATATCACCATCAATCATACATCATCTCTACTTTTACCATATTGATTTGACGACCCTTAAAAAACGTGCTAAACCCAATGGTTCAACTAAAATGGAACGGAGGTAGTACTACCTCCGTTCTTATTTACTTGCACCATTTGCTTTTTCACATTCTCCAATGCACGAATTCAATCGTTAATATCTCTAATTATACATATAAAAAAGATGAAAACTCAAAATTAATAAACTTTGAATCCAGACAATTCAAACAAGATCTCATATGACTATGTTTTAACTTATAGATTACCGACAGAATAAAAGTCAATTTGCTAAATAAATAGTATGAAAGTCAACTATGTTGCAAGTAAATAAGAACGGAGGAAGTATAATTTTTCAATCAGGTCAATTTAGAGAATTATAGACCAGACTAGGAGCGGCTAGAAAAGACAACTCCTAATTAGAGAGGGAATGTCTCGTTATAGGTTTCTCCTATGGTTTCCGGCTAACTGCAGTATTAGCTTTGGATGCTTGATGTTGTTTCATGAGCACAAGGTTGCAGCTGCAGCCTGCAAGATTTCCATCGTGACACATCAAACAATAACAAGCTTCATTGCTTTCCATTAGAGGACACATCAACAGGCATCAATATGTGTTTTATTTGTTCTGTTTAGGTGGATTGTTAAGCAGCTTCTGTTTTATATCATGTCTTTACTTTGTTTTGTGAGCTATATAGGTTGTTAGTAATAAACTTTGTAACTAAATCTTTCTTGCCTTTGTATGTCAATATAAGGAGGTGACTCTTCCTTTTGCTTTGTACAGAAAGACATAAGTATTTTGTAATAAAAGATTAAATTGCTTATGATAGTTTGCATACTTTCTTACCAGAGCCGTCTTGGAAAATTTGGGGCCCTCTGCTAATTTTTTGTGTGTCTTATTTATAGCAAATATAACACTCCGTCCAACTCAATTCAATTGTCCCATTTGAGTTGGGCACGGATATTAAGAGTGAGATGGGGTCCACCAAAAAGGTGGTAGTTGAGTATTTTAATTGATTAAATTAATTGTAAATGTGGTAGTTGGGTATTGGGAATTGGAAGTGGGGGTATTTAGGTAAAAAAAGATAGACAAAAAGGAAATGAGACAATTGAAGTGAATTGCCCAAATAAGGAAATGGGAGAATTGAAATGAGTTGGAGGGAGTATATTTTATCAATAAATATAACATATTTCTTTTTTTGATTAACTTTTTCATATACGGGAGAAAAAGGGGCTCTGTGTAGTCGATCACTTTGTACACCCTCAAAACCCCTCTATTTCTTACATTAACCTAGATACCAAGGAGTATTTTGAGTAGTGGACTCCCCATGATACTTTACGATGTTCCAAATATGTATGACCAGTATTAGGCTTTAATGAAACAAGTTCATTTAAATCTCCATGCAAAAAAACATTCTTAATGTACATTTGAAAGAGGAGGTCTTGGACCCTCTAAGATAGAACTATGGAGGAAGAAGTGGAAAAACAGAGGACAATCAAAAGAACAACAAACACACAATATAATGAGGAATCTATGGATACCTTCCCCTCAAATAAAGTTTCTTATCATTAACATAATCAACATTACACTAATGACTTAACTCACACTTGAGAACAAGCTCTCAAGATAGTGAATCCATTCAACAATGAAAGACACCCACAACCTAATATAAGAAGAATAGACTCTCTTGGTTTCTCTAACTCTAGCCTTTCTAATGTATTAGCTTCTCTCTTCTTAACCCTAAGAGATTCCTAAGACCCCTTATATAACCCCATGTCATATTAGAGAGCCTTGGGACAAGTGGCTTAAAAAACCCACAAACCGAACATTAAAACAGAATACGCATTCTGCCTCCTTGCTGTAGCTCGCTCGACCGATCAATAGGGATCGACCTGGTCGAGCGGTATTCCAAGACCTTCTGACCTGCTGCTGCATTGGCGCTCGACCAAGCCTGGTTGGCTCGACCTAGCCGAGCGTCTTCTCTGATGCTACTGGTTCACTGCTGCACTAAGGCTCGACCTTGCTCTCCTAGCTCGATTGGTCGAATGCTCCATCAAGGCTGCAGCTAGCATCACTTAAGCATGATCAATGATCATGCTACACTCTCCTATGCCAAGATCAAGCCTCTTCATCACCTTGTTCTTTGTCGCACCCACATCACGACACTCCGAAGACTCGTCACATAAGGGTGATTTGGCGCTTGCTTTAACAACATTCAATGGATATGCCTTTTTTTCATCTTGGCCACAAGAGTAAAAGTTTGGTGAAGGTTAGTGCTAATTTTTCATGATTCTAAAGAATCACTAACCAAGCCTTGAACAGTTGAACCTATCTTTTGTTCCATCAGCTTTGAATTTAGTTTTGAACACCGATTTACATTAAGTTGCACTTTTTCAGGGGAAGATGAAGCAAAATTTGAAGTATAATTTATGTTTAATCATAAGCAAATCCATGTTATGGCAATGGGTAGCATAAGCTACTTATACTTTTTTATAGAAAAATTAATATGTTTTGTGGGTTTTGTTGCCATGAATGATGTTACAGTTTCAGTTTCAGTTCAGGCAGAATCATCTCATATATTTTAGGGGCCCTGAGCGAAAATTAATATACGAATGTATGTTTCATTATTTTTAAATATCAATCGTAATATAATAATTTTTTTAACACTACTTTGCTTGTTTAACCCAATTAGCCAATGTAAAACCACAAATTAACATTATTTTTATACACAAATTCAAGGATTTTCTCTGAAATAGAAAATATCAAACAGTCTCGTTGTAACTTGTAACTTGTGATTTAGAGCGATGAAAAATTTTTGGATGCTCATTTTACAAACAAAATTCTCAAATTATTTTATTAATTTACTTTAACATGTTGATGAATAGTGCTACCTATGACTTGAAATCCTATATGCCACTGTGTTTAATGACATCTCAAAATGATAAATTTGGGTGTGTACTAGGTGATCAGAGTCACCTCCAACATTATGAAATTTGAGACTTGGCATAATAATACATATTCGACATTGTTATGTAATTACCTTAATTAATCACCTAAATATTTAATTATAAAAGGGAAAATTCAATATGTATATGTATAAGAAATATTTTGTGTATAAAATTCAATCAACAAATAAAATTAAACATATATCTATGGAAATATGATGTGTAAAATTTTCAAACTTTGCACATTTATAAATAAAATATCATTAAATTTTAATTTAAGGTATATAAGAATCCAAGGAGAATACTTGTCACCAAATCATGCATTGTTATGTAAAGTTTTCAAAACGATTTAAATTAGGTATATAAATATGATGTGATATTATCTTTGTTGAAAAGTACCATAAAATACTTGAAATCACAACTGGTGTGATAAAATCTTTTTGAATGTTGCTTAATCACCTTTAAACTACAAAAATACCTCATTTGACAAGCTCTAGAAAATAGTTATTTATCATTTTAAAGTATAATTACTACTACCTTTTATTCAGTCTAAATGTCTCATTTAGTTTTTTGACACTATTCACTCATCACTCTTAATTTGTATTTTACTCTTAATCTATAAGTTAATACATAGTCACGTGAGATCTTGTTCGATTCGTCTCAATACAAGGATTCTTAATATCAAATTTTTATGAATTTTAATTAAGAATAATTTGAGATATTAAGGGTTAAAATTTTGTCTCGGCAAGTGTGAAAAAACTAAATGGGACATTTAGGCTGAATAGGAGGGAGTATTACTTATATGAATTATGATAGCTTATTGAAAATGATTTAAATTCTTTAAGAAATCCAAAAAAGTTGTTTGCTCCTTGTTTGATGAAAAGGAAATACTTTTAACCGTTGAATTCAGAGAAATTATCAATGATATCTTTGTGTTTTAAGACGTTATCAGTTGTACCCCTAAGTCTTTTGGATTTTCAATAGACTCTTGTGTTATTTAACTTTTTTAACCGTAACCTTTTTGCTTTTTTGATGGTTAAAGCTATTAAGTATTTTCATTTTTTCTTCATTTTGGAATTTTAAAAACCTAAAAACATCAATAAAAAAAGCATTAGCTCACCCCACCTCCTCCACTTGTTTTCATATGTTGTTTCTTTAATTTCTTATAATCACCGTCAAAAGATCAACTCAATCAAAAAGTTAAAATGTAATTGAGGCCTCGAGAAATGTTATATACTCTAACATGCCCCTCATACGAGAGCCTTTTGGGCCAGAAGTGTGGATGCAGTACAAGTCTTCCTCATAACTAGTGTTAAATATTCCACTTAAATGAGGGGTGGTTGAGATTTGAACTCGTGACCTCTTGTCATGTTGGCTTCTGATACCATGTCAAGAATCCAACTCAACCAAAAGCTTATGCTGATGGTTGAGGCCCCGAGATATGTCATATACTCTAACAATGAAATGACAAAATATATAATTCAGACCACCATTTCAATTTCTTCAATCTCTTCTGATGTAAAAATTCATAATTCTGAATCTAAATTCTCTGAAATTGAAAAGTGTAGAGTGAATCTCTAGAAATTTGGACCACCATTTATATCTAAATATGCTCTGAAATTCCCTAAAGAGAACAGGTCATAGGGGTGTAGTGAGGTACTATAAGAATATCTTGAAAGTCATTAAATGTGAAAATCAGGAGTAAATTAAGAAAGAATTAAGGAAATAGGCTTCATTATTTTAGTTCCATAAAGCAAGAACTCAAAAAAATTGATTTTAAACACAAGAATATAATTGATAATAACCTAGATTGAGCTAAACAAAGTTTAGTCTAAACTGCAAACCTAACCGGACTAAATCATAATTTTAATATTTAGTTTGGTCTACGGTTTAAACGGTATAGTATGATTTTTATTTTTGAGCTTTGGATTAGTCGGTTGTACTTGTACTAGTACTAGTACTTCCTCCGTTCTTATTTACTTGCTACGGTTGCATGGGCACAAATATTAAGAAGTTACTGTGCAATGATGAGTAATAGGTGGAAAGTTGCTTTTTTGGAATTTTTTTAATATTATTTGTTGAAAAATGAAAAAGAAAAATAGGAGTAATTAGATATAGAATAGGATAAAAGTAGGAGTAGGTATAACTTTAAATGATTGGTTTTTTACTAAAAAGGAAATGTAGCAAGTAATATAAAATTTCCCAAAATGGAAAATGTAGCAAGTATTATGGAACGGAGGAAGTATTTAATACAATACAACTACTATAGTCTATATATTTTTTTTCATATATTTAAATGTAGAGTAAAGCTTAGTATGCTACTTCTGTATTTCAGTCGTAATGCACAACAATATGAAAATAATTATATACTTGCTCCGTTTTTTTTACTTGCAACATAGTTGATTACGGTACTATTTATCAAATAAATTGACTTTTACATTGTTGGTAATATAAAAGTTAAAACATAGTCATATAGATCTTGTTTGAATCATCTCGATTCAAAGTTTATTAATTTTGAGTTTTTTTAATTTTATAATATGTATAATTAAAAATAACAAAGATTAAATTCGTACAATGATGAATGTGAAAAAGCAAATGGTGCAACTAATATGAAACGGAGGAAGTACATCATTAAACTATGTAAATTAATATACTTCTACTTTATAATGATATTTTTTATGAATAGGATATAATGATGATCAACTTATCTTGTATGAGATCGTCTCACCATTACAATTATATAATTAAATTTTTTTATAATTAATCAATTTAAAATTGTATGTGATTAATTTAATACATGAAACAAGAGTAAGGGAATCATAAAAACAACTTTTTTCATCAAATTTTAGAAAGGGAATCATAAGATGATGATGATGAGTTACCGTAAAACGAGTTCATACAAGCAATTCAAAGTTAAACTTACATAGTAATTACCTAAATAAATATAGTCTTTTTCATCAAATTTTATAAAAGGAAAAATTGTCAAAAAGTACATAATAAAAAAAGGGAAATTTCATGATATACCACTGAGTTTCTTTATAATTCACCATATACCATATCAAATGTTGTAGATCACCATATACTATTGAGTTTTAGTCCGTTAGCACATAATACCATTAATGACAAATTCCGTTAGTCTACCGTTAGTGGTAATTATTAATTCACCAAATACCATTACTTTTTTGTTTTTTACGCGTCAAATACTATCATTTTAAAATATAGTTATATTCCGAAAAGTACTAAATAAAAGAAGTTTTCCCAAAAAATACCTTACAAAATTTTTTCTTTTCCCAAAAGTACCAAGTAACGTTTTCCTACAGTTGACCGTCAAATATAACAGTTGACTGATCAAAATCAAAAATTCTTCTTTCTCATCTTCAATTTCTTTTTCAATTTAATTGCAATTTTGAAAAAGCAAAATATTTGTTAGGTATTTTTTAACAAAACTTTTTTTTATTAGGTATCTTTTAAAAAAAAATTTATTACGTATTTTTTGACACTTTTCCTTTTTAAAATTTTAAAAATTGGTCAGCCAACATTAAACCGTGTCAAGATGAAACAATATTAATAAAGAACATGGCCAACCCAAGATATTTTAGGGCCCTGAGCGAAATAGGACATTGGGGCTCTTTTCCTTTGTAATTTCTAGCCTTTATAGACCTTTGAATACCTTTAAATTTGCTTTTCTGAGTTTCTGACAAAGGGATCTAGGCAACGGTTCCTCTTTCCCACCCTTAGGACCGACCCTGTTAAAGAATATGTGAAATAAACATGCCAAATAAAACGCAACAAAATCTTAGACTAGTGCTTTTCATTTTCATCTATGAAACTTGAGCCCAAACCACATACAATGGCCATTGATAGTTACACCCTCAAAAGATTTCAGTTTGTTTCTATTATGGAAAGATACCATCACTTTTTAATTATTTTGTCTATATATACTTATACCGGAGTATCTTTTTAATATTACCCACAAAATTTGGATAATCAAACTATTTTTTAAATCTCCATGCAATGTGCAATGGCGACATCTTAGGAGGAGATGACTGATTTGTGATACTCCATGCTGCTGAGTGCTGAGTGCACACTGATATCATGTCACCTCATTGCACTGGACCATTGTGTAGTCGGGGCCACCCTCCCATACGAACGATTCGAATTCACAACAATCTAAATCCCTTTAAGTTCGTATTCTTACGTTCTCTAGCAAAATTAGCAGCAGCGAATCTTCAACAATTCCCGGACGAACAAATTTATGCGGAATTGAAGAAGTTTTTGTGCAAGAACAATGTTGGTGCTTTGTAGTCGAAGTAGATTGACATCGTCGTTGATCAGACGGTTGAAGGATCAAATTGCGAATGTCTCAAATCATAGATCGTTTGCTACTTCGGAAGGTCATCGTCTTGCTATTGTTAATAAGCGTAGTCTAGACATTCTTCAAGATCCTTGGTTCAACAAGGTATTTTTTTCGTGATTTCGTTGAATTTTTTTAGTACTTTATATTTTTAGGAATTTAGTTTTGTACATTGTTGAGTAATTAATTTTGTGTAGTTGTTCATATTTGTTTGATTATGGCGATCAGGTTTTTAGTTGAGTTTCTGCTGTTTGAGATTATGATTAATTTTTGTCGTCAATTGATGCGATTGTTTGACTGTGTTGAAAGTTAACATAATTTTGGAGTTGTTTAGAGAGGAAGACAGTTCGGCAGCTAAAAATACTTTAGAACGGAAAGATGATCACTTTACTTAATGGAGATACAGCGAGTTTTAGTGAAATGTGATTGGTCATTGATCTTATTACAGTTCATTTAGTATGGAAGAAGTTGGAGAATGTTATTACTTTTAGGTCATTGGTGATGACAAATTCTCACTTGATTCAGTAGTGTAAGCATTGAAGGTAGAAGTAGATAGCGAATGGTCCTTATAGCAACTTGTTCAAAAATAGCTAATTAAGAACAACATGCTATTTCAACCGCAAATTTACCAAACACTCCATCTTACCGTGCCAAGATAAGCTAGATTGCTCAATAAATTATTTTACCAAATACTCCATTAAAAAATCATCAAATTAGGAGCAAGAGAGAGAATGAGGGTATAAATTAGTTGCTATAGTATTCCAGTACTTCTGTTAGGTAAATTCATCATATGGTGATAGGAAGAGAATAAGAAGGGTAGTTTATGTATGTATGCTGACTTGTACATCCTTCATCATTTAAATGCAAAAATTTGATTTTCATCTTTGAATAAACGGACTTTGATTATTAATAATTTTATTTAGGGTTATTTTTTTGTGCATGTTACAAAATGTTTTATATTTTGAAAATATACATTGAGACAAATTGGACGACATTTTACATTGTAACGTTTTGTAACATCAATGTCTGTACTTGTGATAGGAACTTTGTAACATCAACGTTTTAAAAGTTGGGTTCATCAATAGTGCAAAACATAATTTGTTGCAACTAAAAGAAAATTGATAACCATGAAGGTAGTATTAATTGAAAAGTTAGGTTATATGCCTTATTTAAAATGAAAAAAGTACCTCTTAGTCAGATTTTAGTTATCATGATTCATGAGTAATGTAATCTTAAGAAAGTACAAAATTTAATGAGAAGTTTAAAATAAAGATACAAAGCTCTTTGTAAAATGCAACTACTCAATTTGATGTTGAATTGTGTTGTGTTTTTTTCTATCATTTTCATATTTAAATTTGTTTTACTTGTGATTTTTTCGGATCTTCTAATTAAGATTTTATGACATATGATTGTCTGAATAGTAGGGTACCGCATTTTCCATGACGGAGCGTGACAGGCTTGATCTTCGTGGACTTCTTCCACCAAATGTCATGACTACTGAGCAACAAATTGAACGATTTAGTCAGTTTCCACTACTCTATTTATTTGTCGTTGCAATATCCATGCCTTTTCTTTTATAGCTCGATGTTTATACTCTCATTCTGTTGTATATCTCATTGTTTCCGGATCCTTTGGTAATTCTTGTGTTTTTATATTATCCTTTCATTCATGTCCTTGTCATATCTAATAAGGATGTTCTTTTGGTTAAGGTGCAATTACATTGATTCTTGTCAAGGTCGAGAATTGAAATAAAAATGTCTGACTTGATCATCATAATTCCATGTTAATGGACAACGCACACTTGTAATAGTCTGCTACAACACTTGTTATTCTATGAGAATACTCCTCTATTCTAGTGATATGTTTTTGGGAAAAAGCACTATAGTTGACCATAGTAGCTATTAACGTAAAATAGTCAAGTCAAAGTTCATTAGACTTTTGCAACCATTGAGTGTTCGGACAAACCTTTACTCTTGTGTTAATAAATTCAAGCAACTGCCCGAAAGCAACCAGTTCGAAGGTCCGTACTAGAAATGAAATATCTAAAGCAAGTGAGTTTTACCTTCAATGTTTAGGCGTCTCTGGATGATATAAAAATGAGTTTTGTTGAAAAAGTAGTACCCATAGGCACTTTGGAAGCAGTTTCTATTTATACAAAAGTAGTATTATTTTTATAAGCTTCAAGTCCCATTAAGAATGTTGTTGGGTAGTTTCTATACTTGTAATCTTATCTTATTATTAAGGCTTTACTCAGGGTGTCCACCTTAGGGTGGTGTTCATGAGCTCGGTTGGATTTTGAGTCTACTTGGTTACCAATTACAAAAGGACTTTCTTTTCTAGCTTTGTGAGGAACTTATGTGAGCATGAGTTAGCAATTGAGATTGTGATATGAAACAACTCTGTTGTGAATATCACCACCATTGCTTAGAATAAATTGTACATTTGGTATACATCTTAGTATTTCATATCAAAATCTGAATTGATGTCTATTAACCTAGAGCACTATCCTTTGCCTGTTTAATGTCTGTACTTGTGATAGGAACTTTGGAGTATCATGTAAATCATTTTTTGATCACATTTGAACTTTTTTTGGATGAGATAATTAGTCATAGAAGGTCATTATTTTACATCCGAAGAAAAGTTTGTTCAGATATTTGATCAAGTCTGATATGTACTGGGATATTGATAAGGGAAAATTGTTAGAAAATACCTAAAAATGTTTACTTTTGTGAAAAACTACCTAGAACAATTTTTTCGTTGTCAAAGAGTACCTATTAACGGTTACCGTCAAATTTCCGTTAGTAAATCAAGATTTAAAAAAAAGGATTTCTTATTTCTTTCAATGGAAGCTTTATAGTAGATTGGTATCAGTAACAGCGGCCATTACAGGACTGTCATCCATGGCTTCTTCCACAAATTTTCTTCACAGCTCTCCTCCCACTTTCCTATCCAATTGTCAGGTGCACTCATGTCTAACTATTATATCTTATTCCAAACTAACAGTCCTATTAATCTTTTCTCAAAATGTTGAATAATTTACAGTCAATGGAGCCATTTATCTAACAAACTAACACATTGAGTGCTGCACATTTGCAATTTAAACAAGAACATATCTACCAGAAAGTGAAATTCTGGAAATTTTTATTGAAACCCATTAAAGCAACTTTGGTTGAGACTTCTTCATTTCCAATTTTTCAACCTCTCAAAGTCGATGAATCTCCTTCTGAGGTAATAAGCAATTTGTTTTATGGAACGACTGGCTTAATTTGTTGAAGAACTTTGATACCTCTCAGATTGTCGACCTCTTTAATGGGGTTTGCTTAGATTGTCAAACTTCTCTTAAATCCCATCTTATCTCCATTGCTAATGGTAAACAATAAACATTTTTTTTTGTTAAATCTTGGTTTACTAACGGAAATTTGGACGGTAACCGTTAGTAGGTAGTCTTTGACAACAACAAAAAAAATTTTAGGTAGTTTTTGACAAAAAAATTGTTCTAGGTAGTTTTTCACAAAAATAAGCTTTTTCTTGGTATTTTTAAACAATTTTCCCTATTGATAAATTTGATTTACTGCTTACGCGTGATACTTCAAAACATTTTAATGGCTGTCGATCGTCCCTTCTAAGCAGGCAACATTATTTCTTACAATGGAGTGCTATGGTCGTTCTTGTAACTATACAGCCGATGCAATGTTTGTATCTCACCCAAATTGGAAATTAGTTATTTTCCTTGTATCTATATTCTATACTAGTTCTTGATGCTACTGGTGGACTATGTCCTGTGTTCTATATTGCATATCTTGTATAAATTTGTTTCTTGTTACTTCTTGCTAGTATTGAATTTTAGTGCTTAACAAATGCTTGTTGCTAACTATTATCAACAATACAGCGGCTGACTTGAGGGTACTTGAACTGACAACGAAGGATGGACCATCTGATACTTATGATTTAGCAAAATGGAGGATTCTCAACCGATTGCATGACAGAAATGAAACAATGTTTTTCAAAGTGAGTGTACTTGTTATCTTTCTTTAGTGTGTTTATGCATTTGACATTTGCAATTATGTCTGACCCGTTGTCAGCTTATTGCAATGGTTATATTTTACTTTTTGATGCGCTTGAAAACTTTGTCATGAGAGTGTGATACTTTGGATATGAAGGTATTATGGGTATTTTAGCATTAGTTAGCTAGAGTATATTTGTATAAATAAGGATGAGGGGAAATGAAAAAGATATCTGATATATCGTATAGAAATTTAGTGGGTTCTATCCTCATTTGTGGGAAAGTTCAAGCCTCTTGTATACTATCTTATTATTGTAATCTTGAATTACAACAATATACATCCTTTTATATTTCACTCACGTTCTTTACTACTTGTGTTTGCCTCCAACTAATATTCTGGAATGATGATGCATCCAATGTATGATGCATCCAATCTATTAGAGATCTGTGAACTGAAAGTATTTTGAAAACATGTGTCTGAAATCATCTCTATTTATGTCTATTTGATTTTAAATCATGATAGGATTAAAGCATTCAACAATATTGCTGAATGATCAATTTTTACATGAGCCCTCTCTTTCTGAACTAATTTACCACGAATTTGTCAATCATTTGTGTGTCGATGTTTCAAATTCCATTTGTTAAATAGAGGAACCTCATAATCTTGTTGAGTTCGACAGTTTATACACTGGTCTTTAGGGCAAAGATTTATCACTTCTTAATTCTAGATTTTACCCTTTTCTTGATGAGCTTTCATTAAAATTCTAATTAAGTGTTCATATTTTTTGGAAAATTCCACGTGGTAACCTCGAGTTTTTGAAATTTCCATGTGGTAAACAAACATTTTTTAAATTTGTATGGTGACCCCGAAATTTCAACCTTTCCATGTGGTTGACAAAAGGTTTTTCTCTTTGTTAAATTAAATACTGATTTCGAACAAAATTTGATTAACATGCCTCATCTTGCAGTGTTTTTATTATAAAAAAATTATTATGATGGGTAATAATAACATAAATTTAACAAATAGCTTTACCTTTTGTGTAGCAAATGGAAAAGCTATAAGCTTAGGGTCACCATGGGATAAAATAAAAACGTTTGTCCACCACGTGGAAAAGCCAAAAACTCATGATCACCACATAAAAACTCTCTTTTTTTTTCCTGCTTAGGTTGAGTGTTGTGTAGGACATCTTGGGCTCACAAATGGCTCTCTAGGCATCAACATTTTTATTCTATTAGAAAAGCACCTGAAATGCTATCCATAAAGTTAATGTCATCGAGGATATATACTCCTATTAATTCTTGTATATGGACTAGAAGCGCACTTAACTTAATGTGATGCCTTGACAGTTAGGACTTGGTAATCATGAACTAACCTTTCTTTTATTTGGAAAATGTCAGAAGTTCTCACAATATTTTAAATAATATTGTCAGGTTTTAATTGAGAATATCGAAGAATACGCTCCAATTGTGTCTACTCCTACAGTTGGTCTTGTTTGCCAGAAATTCAGTGGGTTATATAGAAGGCCGCGAGGAATGTATTTTAGCTCCGATGATCGTGGAGAAATGATGTCGATGGTATACAATTGGCCTGCAGAACAGGTATGACTAATAACATACTGATATTTGATTCAAGAGTAATTTTTTTAAGCTTTATCACTCATTCTATAGACTTGGAATGATGTTTACAACACTAACAGTGAGAACCCCTCAATATAGTTACTGCTAGGCAAATCATTGATCTAGTCCTTGGTTACTATTTTTTCCTTTTATTGTCTTCTTGGGTTAACTCTAAGCTATGTTGTTCTACCCCTTTCATGTATTGTGTCAGCTTCTTTTCTCACCTGTATAATATGAGCTTACATCCAAAAGAAAATGGATAACTGACTATATGACTGACAATCACGTCTTACATGGCTATTATGGCTAGAATGATTAAACAATCAAATGGGCTAGAACTTTTCAAATTTCTAGTTTAGTGTTTGGAAATTTGACAGGTGCGTGTGGACGAACAATATTTTCTTAAATATTTACACATATATTAGCAGATAGAATCAGTGGATTGGTTCTTCTGTGCCTAGCCTACTTTTGTTGATATTGCTTTCGACTTACAATTTTTTTTCACATTGTTTTCTCATGGTGCAGTGTTGATTGAGTCTTCTGACTTTGCAGGTTGATATGATAGTGGTGACTGATGGTAGTAGAATTTTGGGACTTGGAGATCTAGGAGTTCATGGTATTGGTGTTGCAATTGGAAAATTAGATATATATGTTGCTGCTGCAGGGATCAACCCACAAAGAGTAATTTCTTGAGTTCTCAGTAATGTTTGTGACTGCAAATTGTCTCATGTTTTGGTTCTCTTTTCTACGTCCCTTTCTTTTTGCCTTTGCTTTTGCAACTACTTAGCCATAAAACCTCTTATATAAAAATTCTCCTTTCTTGCGTAAGTAATTGACTTTTTACATAAAGTGTTTATATCAACGTATTATTATGCTTTTGCATTTAAATATGACTAATAATACTGAATTGGTATTTATTTTCTAACTGATAAATAATAAGAAAACATTAAATATTTGTTAATGTTTTTAGTAAAGTAGCTATTGGAAAGAAAAGATCATTTTGATCAAGAATGGAAAGTTGTTTTGGATGGAATAATTTTGGATGCGTTAATCATTCATGTTGATCTCAGTATACATTATTTATCCCTATATTGATTTAGTGGTGTTTAGTTTAGGATCTTCAAGAAAGGGAATGACATTGACTTCCTCCTTTTCTCAAAGTTTTCAAAAATTATCACATCTCACACTCCAGTGACCTTAGTCCTTATCTCTACCTCAACCTTAAATATGTACCTCAAGTACTCTCCACACTTTATCAACCAAAGCTGCTTGTTCTCCTCTTGAACATTCTTTCCGCAATCACCGTAAAGGTGCTTTCTTCTTTGCCACTTTATCAATCTAAAAATTTTACACACCTAAAAGTGACCATGATCTCAATGTGCGAGCCAATTACCTATAGTTTTAGTCTTAGGTTAAGTGCGAGCCGAACACAACATATTTGATAGGAGATATGCAGTATGAAGATATGTATAATATAGTGAAACTTAGTGGTAGCTAGTGAGTGACTCGATTAGATACTAATGAGAGCTAATCTAGGGCTGTCAAGGATTAGGAATAAGATTAACATCATCTTAGAACACATAGGAATATGAATTATCCCTGAAATTCAATGGTGTATTATAGAATCCCAATCAGAAAGGATAGAAAGATCAAACAAGAGGTCTACATTTGTGCATTGTAAAAGCCTAATAAACATACAAATTAAAAAATATTTTACACCATAAATAACTATTAACAACCAAAACCATATAGAGGTCAGACCCTAAAAAAAGGCTTAATAAAATAGGTAGTCACCTGGGGCATTTATAGTTTTTACAAGATAGGTTAAACTAGAGCTGTTCAAATGTGACCCGACTTGTAATTAAAAGTTATCCGACCAAAAAATTCCTTGTATAGGCTTACCGAATCGAAATTACCCAAACCGAAATTGCACCCGAACCTGAAATAACACTCGAACCAATTGACAACCAAAAATGAAAAAAAACTGAACCCGAACTGCAACTGATTTTTATAATCGACATATAACCATTACCTAAGATTACATATTTTCATAAATTGATAAATATTTTCATAAATTAAATTTTAAAAATACATGTTTTTATATTAGAGTTAATAATCAATGGTCAATGCTTATTAAACTATTTTTAATCAAATTAGATGAAAAATGATATAGAACTTTAATTTTAATTTACAGTCAAACAAGTAAAAGTAACAAAGTAATATGATTTGCATTTGAACTATTTCCCTTAAGTAAAGAGTTTCCGAAAACTAACCGACCTGATGTAAACCCGATGGCTCGAATAATTGATCTTCAACCGAATTGTGACTAACCGACCTGATCCAAGTGTGACCCGTCGTAACACGCATTTCCCTTCTCTCTCTTGGCTCCTTTCAGTTTCCATTTGTCTTGTGTTTTATGCCGCCTACCCCTAGCTGTCCTTTGTATATTTTAGAAATAAATTGAAAATAGCATCTACTTCTTAAGTTGTAAGATAATTTGCTAATTTATTATATTTCAGGGTTTATCTGGTTACAATATTTGAGCCATTTGGCCAAGGAGTGTTTAGGTTGTATTTAACTAGGAGGATTTTGAGAGAGAAGAAGGGTTAACAGTTTACACCTCCACTTGATAAATATTTGTTGTGATTAGTAAAACCTATTTCTATAAGTGATCTTGAATCTTAGTTTGGTTGCTTTTGATTTGTTCCCACTTCCTAAGCAACTACTTAATTGAAAATCTATTGTAATCATGGAATAATAACTCTTCCGTTACGTTAGGTAACCCCCGTTATATAACTTGTTTGAAAGTTGTCGCGCCGTTAAATCCCGTTATATAATGGTGCATGAAATTGCACAAACAAAACGCCGTGTTGACCGTTACGTAACGTGTAACGCCCGTTATTTTACCGTTATAACGATATTTCACCATTACAGCGTCATTTGTTTCCCGTTAAAATCTCATTAATACCCATTAACTTTAATTATTTCAATCACTTAAATTAATTTACTCATAGTTTTAAGTTAATTAATACGCTAAGTTGTATTTACTTCCAATGGAGTCGAGGGTTTCTTGTTTATTGACTTTGGATCATAATGGACAAAAAATGGGCTCATTATGGTACTTGTAGTTTTTCATTCTAAAGTTGCAAACAATCACATCTAGTGGATAAAGGGTTAGTTGGGTGCAAACTTTATGTTTCTAGTGGGTTAAGAATCTAAGATTGCATATATATTACCCATTGTCCGGACAAGAGGTTCATTGGAAGCTTTTGGTTGTTATTATTTGTAAAGCATATGTTGCTTTCCTTTTTGTTCAATCACTTTAAGATAGGCTCTTTGCCTTATTTTTTTGTTGAGCAGGTGTTACCGGTGATGATTGATGTTGGAACCAATAATGAGGAGCTTCTTAATAACCCTCTATGTAAGAATATAAATCATGTAATTTATATGCATTTGGTTGTTATTATTGTACAACAACAATGTCAAAGTCATAATCCCAACATATCGGGTCAACTATTGGTTATTATCGTACACCATCCTTACATCACCTATGTATTTTGCTTATCATATACCCTTTTCGCACATGAAGCACATCTAATTGCCTATAGCGAGGATTTGGGAGTCTCTTTTGTTTATGTGAATGCTTTCACACTGAAATTCTGAAAATTTTCCATTGCTTCTTTGTCAATGTTTTGGAGGTAATTGCCTGTAGTTTCTATCACATGAACATGCTAAGTATTTCTGTAGTGTTTACTTGATTGAGGGTGCTAGATTGTTACATTTAACAAAGAATTTATTCATGTATGCTATTGTGCATTTCACTTGACTCTGCACAGGGTTTATGGGGATCTTGTGTTTGTTGCTTTTATAAAAGTCATGAAAATTCTATAGTTTTTTTTTGTTGATGTTTTGCAAAAGTCTGCTTTGGAAAAGCAATAGTTATAAGTATATTAAAATACACCAGTAAAGTCACCCACATATAAAAGACTACGTCAGTGGAAAAATTGAAGTAAAGGACACATTTGTACTTGTCAAGGCATGTTGCTGTTAATTTAATTACTACCACAGTACTACTACTAGCACTTCTACCATTATGACTTGTGCTATTGTGAGTATGGTTGAAGTAGAATTTGTGGATCTTCTTAAGGGGGTTTCATTTCTTCCGATATTTTGTGTGATAAGTTACTTTTCAGGCTTTGTTATGGCTAAGGTTGTTGGTAATTTTATGGGTTTTCTGATTGCAGAGCTTTAGAGGAATTGGACTGAATATATAAATTTATTTTCTAGAAGAGGACAACTTGTCCTCACTTCTTGTCTCTTGTGTAATCTTCTTTTTGGCTGCTTTTTTATTTTTTTTTACTTTATAGTGCGAGTCTTCTAGTTTTCAACTACAAGTATTATGACTATATTGGATTCTGATTACACATGATTTAATCACTAGACCAATAGTGGAACACCAATTTGACTTAAACATTGGTGTTAAAGTAGCAATGGTGTCAGATTGCTTTTCTTATGCATTCCATTAGGAACTGCAGTTTTGTTGGTCCACCACTTTCATGCTTTTGTAAATTGTGTGGTGTTTCTAGCACTTCTAAAAGATGATCTCTATGCTCGAGGCTCTCATTTTGATTATCTTTGAATTCACTTCCTTTTTTAGTGAAATGCGGGTTGGAGAGTATTAGAAAACTGCATTTACCTTGGTAGTATGATAATCTGATACATGTGTAACTCACTTCTTTTTAAAGAGAGAGGATGCGTGTGTGTGGTGGTGGTGGTGGTTATGGGGGGCATTAAAACAATGAAAACCTACGGGGTTTCATTCTTGATGCTTACTAGAGAAAATTAATTGCTTTGTCTTAATAAAGGTATTTGTAGTATTCTTTAAAAGACTCTTTAGTAGCTCTTGCTGGTTAGACCTCCTTGTGCCTTTTGCCCGGGATAGATTTTGTGCTAGGTTGTTTAATTTGTTGTAGTCATATGAGAAATGTGAGTATAAAGAATGAATTAATCTTGTTCTTTCTTCTAAAGATTTGGGATTGCAAAAAAAGCGTCTTGATGGAGAAGAGTATCTAGCAGTTATGGATGAATTCATGGATGCTGTTTTTACTCGCTGGCCGAATGTGATTGTGCAGGTTTGTTTAGATATATTTTTGTCGTTGGCTACTGAATTGCATTGAGTTATCCCGTGGGATTCATATCAACAGATGTCTTCTCTTACAGTTTGAAGATATTCAGAACAAGTGGGCTTTCACATTATTGCAGAGATACAGGCATAAATACAGAACATTCAATGTTGATGTACAGGTATCACTTATCAATATGCTGTTGTTGGTGAATGTAGTTTCATAATTAGTTACTGTATATTGTTTGGAAAATTCAAAGGCCACTCATCTGGCAGCCTGCTTATGTTGTTGGTATCTGATAACTGTGACATTATATCCAGACTTTCCTAATTAGCATAATAAATTTGTGCTCTTGTTAATTAAAACAACTTCACCAAAGTATCTCAAGTCAGTTTTTGTCCATGATAGTCAAATTTGAGAAACAAAATTCATTTGGAATCCTATTTATCATCACACTTAGTGCAACTCGATAGTTAAAAAGAGGAAAGCCAAGATGGTTGCTGCTAGAAAATAGGATCCCTACTAAAAGGTGGTCATAAAATGTAAATGCCACTGGGAGATTTTGGAGATGGATTTCGTTTAGACGTGGTGGTAGCTTGGTAGGCAATTCTGCAGTGACAGCTTCATTCTCACTTAATAATTCATCAGTGGTGTTGCAAAATTTATCTTGGTGGCATAGATGGGAGGAGGGAGAAGCGGGATATGATTAATTTAGGTTTGGGGTTACTGGTGTGAGATTAGAATGTATAAGTTATTTAAGGTAGTTTAGTTGTGTGCAGTTTAATTATTGTAAGGTTGGACTTAGGAGCATTTAAGTGAGATTAATTATGAGTTTGGCCTGTTTACTACAATATGGATCATTGTTAATATTTTAATTTGAAGCCCCGAGTACAAATTTACTGAATACGTGTAATTTTTCTATCTTGGTCATGGATGTTTATCCTCTGTTGAAATGCTTGGCCCTGAAATTGAATGAATGAGTAATTTTTGGATCTATAAAAGGATGGCTATTGCCTGTGCTTCTGAGAATACTGTAAATGGCCTCTGGTGAAATACCTAGTGAACTAATTGGAGACCTTTTAGTAGTTCTGAGTGTTTGTCAATTCTATTTTTTGAGTTACAATCGAGTGTCTCTTTGGTTAGACGTACATGTATGATTGTTTTGCTGGAAACAAGGGATACCAACATAGTTGATTGTCTTTCTTTTGGAAACAGGGGACTTCTGGTGTTGCAATTGCTGGGCTTCTGGGAGCTGTAAGGGCTCAAGGAAGGCCAATGAGTGACTTCCCTAAACAAAAGATTGTTGTTGCAGGAGCTGGAAGGTTCGCCTTGTTTTATTTGTGGATGCAGTTATTTGTTTCGAAAATTATTTGAGGTTTAATATTTATAAGCTTTATATTCATCTCATCATATACCGAAAAACAAAGCATGTTGTAGGTAAATTTGAAGTTTTTAGGAAATGTGCCTATTGGATGAGCAAACGTTACAAACTCACAATGCTTTAACATGTTATTAAATTACACTATTGGACATAGTGCAAACATTGCCCACCTCCCCTAATGTGGCCATGTTGTAAAGGTTTTTCAGCTTACCATGACCGAACCATCCTCTTTACCAAAACCACTTTTTTGCATTGTGGTATTGGATGACATCTATAGAGTAGAAAGAACGCCGTATCGCATCGCATCATAGTCCGCGTTGTAAAGATTTTCAAAATAAACGAACCGATCTTTCACGCGTTGTAAAGGCGTAAAAAAACCGTATCAGGGGATATCTTATGGTTTTGACCGAGAATTAGGCGCTATGATAACCGAATAACTCCCATTACCGCATCAGCGTTCCATTACCACGATCGCGATCATTACCACATTCTTACACTATGATGGCATCTCTTTGCCATCATAATATCATTTGTAGCTTTCTAATCAATCTATTTGTATGTATATTTTACAAATATTTAATGGGAGTGATTGATTTCAGAGTTGACAAGCTCGTCATTTTGTTAAAAATATGTTATTTTACCGATTTTTACAAGGATAACCCTTTTTACTATAATTGTTTTCCAATTATGTTAGTTTAAGTATCAGGATGATCGAGAATTTCTGTTTTGCTCTATCTTGCTGGAAAAGGAATGATCATTATGTTAATTTAACCAAGATGTTTCTTATGGGCTGGAGAGCTTTTCTTTGAGAAGAAGCTACACAAGATTTAGTTAGAAAATACAAACAGAATTCAGCAAGCCCTACTGATTTGTTGTTAGTATTGTGCTTAGGATATCAAAATGCGATGAAATAATTATTGGAAGATTTTATGTAGGAATTCCTTCTAGTAATGTTAAAATTGTGTTTTTCACAATCTTGATACCAGAGGTAAGAGGGATAGTGAAAAAATGTAGTAATGGTCATGGCTGTGGCTATGGACTCCATGACGTAGTACTGAGGATGATGCGGTTGTTATACCGCCAAATGTTGGCGCAAACTATGAAATATCTCTTGGAAAGGCCTAAAATGTCCTTTTTTAGACCTTTACGATGCAGGTAATAACGATTCAGTAAATGTGAAAACCTTTACAATACGCCGGATAGGCGGATATGACACGATGTGGCCTTATATTTGCACTAGGGTCAGAGGTTCCACCCTGATTCTGCACTTATGTTGACATGTACGAACTATGAAAAAGATAAATATCCCCCGGGGCAAGAAAAAAGTAGAGGGGTGTGCGACAAGTCAAATTTATTTTAGTCTGGAGAGAAGTGCTTTGATGAAAGTAAAGGAAATGGTTGGGAAGTTCCTCTATTCTTAACTTCTCGGCATTTCTTTCTTTTTTTAGCTTCAGCTTCTTTTGTTCTTTTTATCTATAATTTAGCTTGTGTGACTACAACCTCAAACTTTTTAGCATGTCAAGAGTGGTTCCTATTAAGATACTTTTGCAGGCATATTAAGAAGAATAAGATTGTAATTCCTGTTAGCCGTTGTTGTTAATCAAGCAACTAACCTGTTGGTCTTGTTTATTCTGACAGTTCAGGTGTGGGCGTTCTTAATGCTGCTAGGAAAACAATGGCAAGGATGTTGGGGAATAATGAGTCTGCTTTTGACAGAGCAAGGAGCCAATTCTGGGTGGTTGATGACAAGGTATGCGATCTGTTGGTCTTGTTTATTATTTAAAGTAATAAAGTACTGTACATTGTACAATACTAAGTCAAAGAAGTGGTAGTAACTTATATTTATAGTAGTAAAGTATTGTACTTCATCTACAATACTAACAACTGTCAATGTTAGATTATGACAATGATTTACTTTTCAGGGATTGATTACAGAGAAGCGCGCTAATTTAGACCCCGAGGTCCAACCATTTGCATGGAAAGAAAATGAAATCAGTCTCCAAGGATTAAACGAAGGAGCAAAGCTGGTGGACGTGGTGAGTGATCTTCTCATCTGTTGTTTTCCGCTTACATGTTGAATGTTTGTACAAGGATTTGTAACTCCTGAGAAGTCTATACTTGTTTGATTCGTCTAATGTCGTATTCCAACTTCTTTTTGGTTTTCACTGGTTCAATAGTATTGTAAATTATAATCTAATGTTTAATCTGATGGGGATAAATAAATTATAGTTTATTAGTTTTGGATTATGATGAACTATAGTAATATCTTTTTAATCATTTGTGCTTCTTATTTATGTTAATTCATACGAAGTTTGCAATCAGAGATCAATGAGAAACAACCTCTTTGTTATTGCAAAGGTACGGTTGCATTCTTTTGACCCTTTAAACCTAGTCTAACTTGGTAAGTGGCATGTTTTTTTGTTGTAAAATTATGAATCAAGGCTCTATTTGGGTCCTTCAATGACCTTTATAAAAATGCACTTGACTGCATCAGAGTACCCTTCCTTGTTCTTAGTGCAAGCCATTCTTTTTTTTGTTGTTGAATTTCATGTTTACTCTTGTTTACATTGCTCATCACAATTTGACACAGGTCCGCCAGGTAAAACCTGATGTACTTTTGGGATTGTCCGCTTGTGGAGGTTTGTTCTCAAAGGAGGTATGATTGGATGAATAGATCAAGTAATCTTTAGCATTATTTATTGCTTCCTTCTGGATTCTTCTATCCCCTCCCAAATTTCTGGTTCATGTTGCAAATCATAGTTAAGAGTTAGTCTTTGCCCCTTTTTAACCTTGTTCTAGTCGTGTGACAATATTGTAACTTTACATTTGATGGAAAATCTTCTTTTTTTGATAGAAATAAATAATCGGCCAAACAAATAAATATCTAATCAATCATTTAATCCCCCATGTGTGGTTGGTTTTCCATAAACTAGTTAAACAACTACTCATTCATGGCTTAAATAAAACACTCGTCCTTTCAAAAATGCATAGTGTTTGAAATTAACACTAAAAAGCAATGGTGAAAATAGGGATCCAATATTAGAGAACAACAGAGAACTGTGGAAAAGAATACCAAACTTGCTGAATTTTTAAAAACTTAATGTGATACTGAATTTAAAATTTGGTAATACTTGAATGTAAATGTATTGCTTAACTTATTCTTGAGTGCTTAGAGATAGACTACAAGCTTATTGTACTTCCCCAAAACCACAAGCTAAATAATGTAGGGGTAACATTTTGTTTTGAGATTTTGAACTCCGAAAATGCTTGAAACCAACTGATAACCGGGTTTTTGCGTCGTTAACTAAAAACCTAGTTATGCAAACAATATTTATAATCATCAGAGTACTACTACAAATAGCATAATGGTAAATCGGAAGTCGAACCACAAGGATAAGGGATGCTAGACTCTAAGCTTGATTTGGGAAAGTTGTATGAAAGGTTGGTTGGTGGGTGAACTAAACTAGTAACAAGGATAAAAAGTGAAACTAAACGATGAATGACAAGCGGGGACTAGACTATGTCCACCCTAGGAAGATCTATTGGAAATAAAGATAGGATAGGTCAAGGGAGATCGAATAGTAATCAATCGAGACACTCTAGATAGCGAGAGGAGGTTTGTGATCCTATCAGCAACACGAACAATAACCTATAATCGCCCTATATCTCTCAAGGAGTGGCAGGACAAGATTTAAATAGAATATCAATATTAATCATCATCAACCTCAATTCTAATCCAAAATATTGAAGACAAGACCAAACCTTGGGCTCCACCAACCTAAAACCCCTAAAGAAACTACTCAAACGTATTAAAACTAAAAGCAATAAACATGGATGGCATTAAAGGCAAGAAAATAAATGAGAAAACATTAAAAGAATTGAAGAACAAGAAAGCATTAAATCTACACTAGCAAAGCATTAAATGAAAGTATAATTGAAAGCAATAAAGACATGAAAGCAACAAATGAATGAAACTTACAATAATGAAAGTGGTTGAATGAAGAAGAAAGCAAAATGAAGAACATAAAACTAATCTAGGGATTTAAACTAAGAAAACAAGTAAAGGAATGATGTTCTAGAGTAAGGCACTAAGGCACCCACACTAGGCATAGGGTTTATTCTGATACAAGGGGGTCTTTATAAGCTAGGGAACAAAAGGGGTAAAAATCAAGCCCTCGGGGTTTGAATTGCGAAGAAAAGAAAAATCGCGCAGAAACAAGTCCATTCGACCGAATGAACAGCCCATTTGACCGAACAAGGGTCCATTAGGGGAATTTGAGCAAGACCTTGGATCAGAACACCTCCATTCGACCGAAAGGGGTCTCATTCGCTCGAATGTTGCTGCATTCGCCTATTCAAGAGAAGTTCGATGCAAAATCTTTTGTGTAATCCATTCAGCCGAATGGGGACTGTATTCAGTCGAATAGATCTTTAAGCATAGCTTTGCAACTTAGTTGAAGCAGCTAACGGCCTCCGAATTTGCGGGGCATATGGGAATGACACGGAATGTGGCCCAAAATCCCAATACGCATGCCTAATCTTCGATCAAAGTGTCAAAGTCTCGTACGCAACGTAAAATACCTTGAAATCTCCAAAAATACCTGAAATTACCTCAAAACACCATGGAGACAAGAACAAGGTAAAATCATGCGTAAAGTGTGTAAAAAGCATTCTAAATCGCGAGACTCGACACTACAATGAGGAGATAAATGTGCTCTAAAACAAGCACATCACCAACTGATCAGAGTTAGCTTTGTTTGATGTGCAAGAAATACCTGAAATATGGGACTTTAATCAGAGCTCAACGACCACCAAAAGCTACACGGAGTGAAAAATCTGCTCCCTAGGGAGCACTCAACAAATGCCCAATTTTGAACATCAAACAACTTCAGAAATTTGCCAAGTGATTTGCTTTGCTCGAGCATATCTAACCAAGTGTGCAAGCAAAGCTCTATTTTGCAACCAAATTTAGATTTGCTTTAAACCCAAGTGGATCAAGCTATCTTGGGAAACACACCTATTTGAATTTATTTTTGTCTCTTAGGGTCTCTTTTGACTTTGAGGAGTTGTGTCATTCATGTCTATTTCCATTTCTCTACTTAAGCTAACGTTTCAGCTATAGTTCACCAGAAAGTTCTGAAAAAAGATCAACATGATACAAATAAATTCAAATGGCTTGTTACTTATCATTCAACGTCTAATGTTTATGTACTTCATTGTGCATTTCTTGTGATTTTGTATGTAATTTTGGTTATGTATCACTTGATTTTATTATTAGTTTTATTATTATAATCACTTCTTGTGTTTCCACTTAATCTATGTTGGTGGATCTATCCTTGCATCTCTGTTTTAGCAAGGCACCTTCAAGAAGTTCATCATATGATAGAGAATTTAAGTCAAGGATATTTTTGAATTGTTGCAAAAAGTAAAATACTGAATATAGAAGTATTGAAGTTTATTTCATGTCGAGCTCTTCATTACCTTAGATTTGTGTGGTTAAGACGTGAATTTCATGTCGGTTGTCACTGGCTCACTGCTTTGTGTTTTGGTGGTGCTTATAAGAAAAGTTTTTCTAACTTGTGTAAAAATTTAGGTTTTTAATAATTTTTTGGCTTTTGTGAGAACATATTGTCCTTTAGTTGCATTATCAATTTCATTTCTTGATGAATGTGGTTTCCTATTTTTAGAAATATGTAAGCAAGGTGTTTTTAACCCTTATTGTTGAAAAAATACGAGAAATAGGACTTAGATGGTTTGGACATGTTACACTAAGGCTCTACTATGCCTTCAATGTTTACAAGGGTAACCTTTTCAGAATCGTCAAATGAAAGGGTAAATCCAACATGATCAGCGTAAAAAACAGTGCGACTGGGGCATGCCTAGGCAACGCATTATGGATTAGGTTTACCCAAGTTGCACAAAGGCCCAAAAAAGGTTCATTGGCTGCAAATTTCATGTTTATTGTCTTTTTTTAAACAAACTTATTCATGTTAATTTTTGTGCCTCACTTTGATGAGTCGTGTGGCTTATGTGCCTGTGCCTAGATTTAGAACCCCTATCACCTTAGTATGTCGTTCCCTTTTATACATATTTAGAGGTTATAATTCAGGGTTGTTAGATTAGTTTCATAAAACTGTTGTCATCGTTCTGGACTCTAAAGCTTTCTCAAATTTTCGTTTAATTCTGTTTTTAGTTCACTCTTTATTCACTGGTTTTGCCAAATGACTTATTTGCTGATCGTGTCTGTATGTATCCTTTTATGGGTTAATAAAACCATTCCTTTTACAAAAAACATGAATATCATTATTTTTCAAGATTCAGACACTTGACTGGGACTCTTGTTTCTTAAATGTGATTAGGTTTTGGAAGCTCTTAAAGATTCAACATCAACCAGGCCTGCAATCTTTGCGATGTCTAATCCTACAAAAAATGGTATGTTTTTTTCCTAATATTATCAACTTTGTGGATTTAGTCTTTTGTTCTTCTAAATGACAATGTTTCACATGTGTAATACCTTTTTACAGATACTGATCACTTTTTGTCCTTATGTCCTTTCTTTATAATGAACAGCTGAGTGCACCCCCGAGGAAGCGTTCTCAATAGTAGGTGACCATGTTGTGTACGCTAGTGGAAGTCCATTCAAAGATGTGGATCTTGGTATGCATTCATTCTAGTCAGCTAATATCTAACATTTTCTTATATGTTGTGCTACACCAGTCTCCACCATCCAAAATTCATTACTGGCTTTTTTTGTTTAATGTAATAGTTGAGTTTGTAAGTCATTACAATATCACATAACTGTATCTGGTGCTTCTTTTTGCTGAAGTTTGAACTACCTTAATCTCAATAGTGTAAAAATACGGTAACGGTTGTGATTGCGGTAACGGAACGTTGATGCGGTAACGAGAGTGATGCGGTATCATATCATCTAAATATCGGTCGAAACCATAGATATACCTTAATGTGGCCCAAAACACGGTTTTTTTACACCTTTACAACGCGGAAATTATCGGTTCGTTTGTTTTAAAAACCTTTACCACGCGGCCGATGCGGTGCGATGCGGCCTTGTTTTGATTGTATGCTCCTGGCTTATTATCTGATTGGCTTTTTTGGGAAATGTTTAAAGTCTTGGTAGCTTTTAACTTTATTTATCTGCATAATAACGTTTTTGGATCAATCTGCGGCTTATTTTCTGGCAATGTGTTTGATAATGTCCAAGCAACGATATCAAGGTAGTGATTCCTGTAATGCAGTAGAGAATCGGTTATAGAATGGTGATAAGCATGAAAGAAAGGACCAGTGGTAAACTTTACTTTTTTGGACTTCAATGTCCTCTAAGATAAAGTGAATTTTATTTTACATGGTGTCCACTTGAGAAAACTGTAATTTTCATGTTAGATTCGGTAGCTTAAAAGAGACTAATGATGCCATGGGATGCTAGAGCTTGACAATTAGAATGAATAAGAGGATTTGATTCTCTCCTTTAGTAAAATAAACCCTCTCCCACCTATCAAGCCATTGAAAGATGATCACTGTGGTCATCTAGCTTGACTTTAATTTTCTTCAAGGTTGTGGTAGTATCCATCTATTGAGTATAGAAGAATTTAGGAAAGGTTACACAAAAGAAATTACCAAGTTAAACTAGCATTAAACAAAACCCATGTACAATAGGATTTTCTGAGTTCACTTATCACTAGTTGAATTTGATCTCCAAATCAACATGGTTATTATTATGTGTGGGCGGTTGGGCATTATGCTTCCTTTTTATTGTTTATATAGAAAACCCTTCTGATGAAATATGCACATGCTTTAAAGAGAGTATTTGTACATCTAAATGTCCCTGTCCTCGCTTTGCTTTGTCTGAGTTACGTGGGAGATCGATGATAGCAGGACAAGGAATTTTTTTTTTAGTATTATGAGTCAAAAAAATTTTCTTTGCCTTTGATTGTTGTGATGTTTGCATGTCTAATAAAACCCCCATCAGCCCATTCTTTAAAACCTCAACAAATGTCGATCAATAATTTTAGAGGATGAACAAGTATGGTGCTCCTGATGTAACATTTTTTATACGATAGGAAATGGCAAGATTGGGCACGTTAATCAGGGAAACAACATGTACCTCTTTCCTGGGTAAGTTTCTTACTTTGCTTTTTGATACAAATTACTTGTATCGATTCTCATCTAACATTTTTTTACTCTCCAGTATTGGTCTAGGTGTCCTCCTTTCAGGCTCGAGGATCATCTCAGATAGCATGTTTCAAGCTGCTGCAGAGCGGTAAGAATTACCACTAGAGTATAATCATGAACGGTTTTTTTTGGGGAATCCTTTTCATTATTTGTGGCCTTGATAGAGGATGTTCTGCTCAATCTCAGACCTTGCTATTCCGTGGCCTGCTCATCAAAGTTTATATTAGTCTTGAATCATGATCCAAGCCTATATGATCCTAGAAGATCATATATGTGTAGATAAAAACATATAGCTAGAATTTGATTGCATTTTAAGCATATTGCAATTAATGGAGCATGGTTTGTTAGTTGAAGCTACTGGATTGCATAGATTAGCTCTTTCTTCGACACTGCTAAAATTTTGTTTTTGAAAGTTCTCAATGTAAGAACCGCAGATGCTATTTATATAGGAAAATATCGTAACATGGCTTGCGCCTGTAATCTCAATCCAACCCAATTTGGATTACAATGAAACATCGGCTTGTTGTATGAATAAAATTTAATTAATAAATAAATTGAAGGGTTCTACTTTCTGTA
This sequence comes from Amaranthus palmeri, assembly GCA_019776075.1. Taxonomy (NCBI): domain Eukaryota; kingdom Viridiplantae; phylum Streptophyta; class Magnoliopsida; order Caryophyllales; family Amaranthaceae; genus Amaranthus; species Amaranthus palmeri. The sequence goes on from JAAKBH010000330.1 coordinate 384,368, forward strand.
GGCATTTGGTATAGATTGAAGACCTCTGATAGTAAAGTATACTGGTTTTTTCTCTTGATCTGCAGTTTAGCTGGATATATGACCGATGAGGAAGTTATCAATGGCGTCATCTACCCTTCAATATCAAGGTTACTTTTATAGCATTCATTATTTTCATATTTCTATATCATGGCATATTCATTTACAGCTTTAATTGTCCTTGTGCTGTGCAGAATACGTGACATTACCAAAGAGGTAGCAGCAGCCGTAATTAAGGAGGCTGTAGAACGGGACCTTGCAGAAGGATATCGTGACATGGATGCTAGGGAGCTTCAAAAACTAAATGAGGTTGAAATACTTTCTAAATTATTTTTCCATCTATACTTCTATTAATATGCATTTTTGCAATTATATGACCAATTTTTATGCTCTTACATTATCATAAGATATTTATTTATTTTAGTTGGTAAAAGTAACTTGGAGCTCGATCATTTTAAATCGTGAAATTTTTTATGTTGCTAAGCGGACATCCAGGGCTTATTATGTAACTGTTCGTTGTTGTTTATTTATATAGGAGGAAATTCTTGAATATATAGAGAAGAACATGTGGGATCCGGAGTACCCTACACTAGTGTACAAGAAACGCTGAAGTATAAAGAATGAGGATTTGAATATGGTTGTTGTAGTGAACCGAATTGGAAACTTGAGAAGCAATGCATGGTCTTCTCTGATAGTTGATAATTCTTTTTCCACCTGAAAGAGTCGAGTACTAGTTTTTGTTGCTTATCTATTTCTTGCATCATGAATTTTTTGTCGGATTTTCGTTATTAATGGCATTATTTTCAATAAAGGTTTGGCTTTGAAATGAAGATAATGTGTATGATGCACATTGAATGTTAAATAATGGTTGTTTTTAGAACCAGCACCTATACAATTTGTATAGAGTTATGTATGAACTGTTTTTTATTGATATGTGATGATGTCGATAAAATGTCATTGAAGATAATATGACTTGTCTATCTTGATGGAGCCAAAAACTTATACCTATTTGGTTTCGAATCATTACGTGGAGTCGTGGACTATCAGAAAACTACACTTTAGATTATGTGCATTTGTCATTTATATGAAATTGTAAATGATATTTGTAATTAGGAGTTAAAAATACTTCCTTGTTTTTACAAGAGTAATGTTGAGAACATTTGACCCTTTCAAGCCGAGCTTAAGTAAAGGCTTCTTACTATGGGTTAATCAAACGTTGAAGAGGTTTTATGACAAAAAATCTTTATTTATCAAGCTTATGAGGTCGTCTCACTGTGAGACGGTTTCATACAAGACGAACTGTTGATTATGTGATATATTTCCAAATTGTAGGTGCATAGGCTATGAAAAAAGGTTTTAAAAGAGGAGATTGGAAAAGTGGAACATCTTTAAAGAATAAAACTTACTTTAATTCTTTAAATAATGTTACAAAATTTACTTCGAAAAATCTTAGATTTAGCTCATCAACTTTTAAAAATCTTTTTACTTATGTATGGAAAAATTCAAATAATCGTGGTGGGATAATGAAAAAATGTAAAAGAAGATAAAGGATTAAAATAGGAGATTCAAGGAGCTCATGGCTTGCATGGAAGTGGAGGATATGATACATAAGAAGAAGAGGTATAGAGAAGCAAAACGAGCGGCAAAAGAAAGCAGTAGCGGAGACAAATGATCGCGCGTTTGAAGCCTTTTATCAATTGCTTGATACCAAAGAGGGGGAATAGTATATTTTTATGTTGGTAAAAGCAATGTATAAGCAGTAGAAGGACTTAGGGACAATGAAGTTCATTAAGGATGAAGGTGGACGAGTACTCCTTAGACAAGAGGACATTAAGATAAGATTACATCAATATTTTTCCCAACTGCTAAATGAGAATAGGGGTCTAAAGGAGGAAATTCGACAAACTTCAGACTTCCAAAGAACACAGATTCTTGGGTTGATTATTGGTATTACCATGTCGAAAATAGGAGAAGTTCTTAAAAAAAAAGTGGGGAGATCAAAGACAGTTGAACCTAATAACATTCTGATTGAGGTGTAGAGAGGTTTAAGAGAGGAGGGAATCATTTGGCTTATTAACCTTTTAAATATCATCTTGAAGTCTAGTAAGAAGCTAGAAGAATGGAGAGTTAACACACTTATCCCACTGTTTAAAAACAAGGGTGATACACAAGTATGTGGAAACTATAGAGGGATTAAAATTTCTAAGCCACACTATGAAACTGTGAGAAACAGTGATCGAGAAAAGAATTAGACGAGAAATGGTAATAACATTTTTATTAGGGAGTTTGGTTCTCACGGTTCTTATACTGTGTTTGAAGATAATTAAAGATATTGTGGACTGTTAAGTATGGTTGTTTTGATATTTTTGGTAACTGTACAACAGCCTTTATAGGCTGATCTGGAATTTGTAAGGTCATTTTTTTTTCAGATTATGTTTGTAATTTCTAATTAGAGTAAATTTAGTTGTAATCATTGTAATTGTAAATTGGCCAATGAAGGAGTTTTGGAGTTCTCCTGTATGGCTGTTCTGGTTTTTTTTATGGATGGATTAAGTTCCCTCCTTTTTTAGAATTAACCTCCAAACCTTTCCAATTTCGAAAGTTCGGATTAGTTTGTTAATTTTCCTCTATGTAAGGTTCTCTCTCCTCTTTAATTACATTAATAAAATCAGTTTTTTTGTTTTACTTATATTTATAATTATTTTCTGTTCCAATACATTCATTACTTCACACTACTATTTATTTAAAATAACACCCACTTCAACCATAGATTATATCTTCCTTAATACGTGTGAAAAATCCATAGTGGACGAACATAAAAGATCGGAGGGAGTAATAAATAATAATGTTATTTATATTTGATAATAATAATAATAATAATAACAATAATAAGGAAAAATTCATATAAATAATCTCACCTTTAAGTCATTTGCTGTGAATAATCCGACCTTTGACTTATTGTTAAATAATCCAACCTTATAGGTTTTGTTGCTGCCAGCATTCCCTACAACCTTAAAACCGGCTATTGCAAGTCATAACTAGCCCTACCTCTCTACAACCCTTCTTCTTACAACACCTTCTTCACTACATAAAAAGGGAAACTAACCATTGTTAAGTTAATTTCGAAAAGTTAACGGCTACTTAACGAAAAAAACAAAAAGGTCACGATATTAACTACCTCAAAAACTCAGGGGTAACATTAGAATTAAAAAAAAAACTTATGGGTACCACTGATAATACCTATATACCACAGTGGTACCATTGATAATTTCTCTTAAATATTTGTATTTAGTAAATATAATATACTCCCTTCGTTTCAATTTAATGTATATTATATATCAATGTTTCAAAAAAAAGACATATGTAGATGATATTATATATCAATGTGAGATCTTGTTAGGTTCAATTTAATGTACATTTTTTCATAATTTATTTTTTATAATTTTTTATAATGCGTATTTAAAAATATTAAGGCTCGAAATTTAATTTGAAAACTGTCGAAAAAAATAAATGGGAAAAATATTAAAAAACGGAGATTTATATTTATTCCAAATTCTTATTTATTGCCACCCTTTTCATTTAATCGCCACCCCTATTTTTTATTAATTAATTAAAATGACGTAAATGCCCTTTGACTTAAAACTTCTATAAAACACTTCAAACTCACTCCATATCACTTTTATCACTCTAAAACTCACTAAATTTACTCAAAAAATTATCATAGCTAAAGCTTTGGACTTCGAATCGTTACCAAAAAAACCAAGGTAATTTTCTAACTTAATCTCGTTTTAAAATTCAAAACAAAAAATTGTACAACTGTACCATGACCCAGTCGCACGTTTTGTGCGACCCAACCATGGTTCACAGGCACATTTTGTGCGACTCGCCCCTCTATCCTACTTATTTATTTTTTTTAATTTTTTCAATTAATGTTTTTTATTATTTAATTTATTAAATGCTAATATTAAAATATTATTTATTTAAAATATTTCAATTTGTTATTATATTATTATTAATATATTATTATTATTTAATTTATTAAATAATAATAATAATAATTATTTAATATTTTTATTATATTAATAATAATTATTATTATTTGATTTATTAAATGTTAATATTATTTGTTTATTTATTTAGTAGTGTAATACTCCCTCCGAATCATTTTAGATATCACATTTTCTTATTTGGCAAAATCATATCAATTGTCTTATTGCCTTTTTTGTCTATATTTTTTTATCTAAATACCCCAACTTTTTCAATTCCCAATACTCCACTACCACATTTTAATGGACTCCACTCAACCCTTAAAATCAGTGAAATCCCAAATGGGACATCTAAAATGATTCGGAGGGAGTATTAATATACTAATTAAATTGTAGTTATTTTATTTGAATCTAGTTATTTTATTTTAATTGTTAATGTTTAATTATTTTAATTTTTTAATAATAATTCATTAAATTATGAAAATTGAAGTAAGTTGTTGTAAACCAGGGAAGGGGAAAGGGTTTTTTTTAGAGGTCTGTTGAGTGGCAACATCTCTAGACCAACTTTACTAAGGAGGGGACCCCATGAGAGAGGAGTTATGAGATCTGCGAGGAGGGCTAGGCAGGGATAGGCGACCAGACAGAGTCAAGGCCAACGTTCGAGTACGCTTGACCAAGTGCGTACTCGCTTTGATCAGCAGACGAGCCTGCGTAGTGATACTTTTAGCTTTGTTTTGATTTGCCGTTGTTCTTCGCTTAATTACTTACCGAATTGTATTCATACTTGTTTTGGTTCGCCATCGTTCTTCGATTATTGCTTTTAGCTTGTTTTTTCTAAAGATTTTTAAAGAGATGTTAAGTTTTTGAGTTTGAAAATTATGCAGGGGTGACCATAAAATGAAAATGGGTGACGATAAAATAAAAAAAGGTAGAATTTGGGTGCAAGTATAAATTTCTACGTGACGTGAGCGGGCCACCCTCCCATAGGAAAGATTCGAATTCACACCGATCTAAAATCTCTTTAATTTCGGATTCTTACTTTCTCCAGCATAATTAGCAGCAGCAAATCTTCAACAATTCCCGGACGAACAAATTAATGCAGAATTGAAGAAATTTTTTTTTGCAAAAACAATGTCGGTGATTTGTAATCGAAGTAGATTGACATCGTCGTTGATCAGACGGTTGAAGCATCAAATTGCGATTGTTTCAAATCATAGATCGTTTACTACTTCAGAAGGTCATCGTCCTGCTATTGTTAATAAGCGTAGTCTAGACATTCTTCATGATCCTTGGTTCAACAAGGTATTTTTTTCGTGATTTCGTTGACTAGTTAATTTTGTGTAGTTGCTCATATTTGTTTGATTATGGCGGTCTGGTTTTTAGTTGAGTTTCTGCTGTTTGAGATTATGATTAATTTTTGTCGTCAATTGATGTGATTGTTTGATTGTGTTGAAAGTTAACAGAATTTTGGAGTTGTTTAGTAAGGAAGATAGTTCGGCAGCTAAAAATACTTTAGGGAAAAATTGAGGAAAGATTGATGTTGACTTAGCTTCTGTTATGAATGAATAGGACGAAAGGATGACTACTTTACTTGCTGGAGATACTGTGAGTTTTAGTGAAATGTGATTGGTCATTAATTTAGGAAAAATTAACTAGAATCGTCCAACATATTCATTATTTTGCTACAATAATAATCTAAACTTTGAGAAGTACTTTCCTAGAGCAAACTTGGCTGACCGGATGCATTTGTTATATCAAGTTTTATTTTTTTAAATAAAAGATAAATTAAACTAAAATGTCGAAAAAATATTAGAAAATGTTCAAAAAAAATTTATGATTCTTTTTATCAATTAGAATTTTTTTATTGTAAATTTTCCAAATTTTTCTCTAATTTTAAATTAATTTTCAGTTTAAATTTTGGTGAATTGACTACTATAGCATATCATCGAGTTACCCGAATTTACTTTAGGCAAATACCCCTAAAGTTGAGATTCTGCATGTTTAATCAATAGGTGGAATTATAGTAGAAAATCAATAAAAAGTTTGGATTATTCTAGGTAGTTTTTCCTTGATTTATTACAGTTCATTTAGTATGGAAGAAGTAGGAGTATGCTACTTATTAGGATTCTCACTTGCTTTAGTAGTGTAAGCATTGGAGGTTGAAGTGGAGAGTGAATGGTCCCTAGGAGCAACTTGTTAAAAAATAGCTAATCTAGAACATGCTATTTCAACCGCAAATTTACCAAACACTCCATTACGTGCCAAGATAAGCTAAGATTGCTCAATAAATTATTTTACCAAATACTCTATTAAAATATCATCAAATTAGTTGCGAGAGAGAGAGAATAAAGGTAAATTAGTTGCTATAGTATTCCAGTTTTTCTGTTAGGTAAATTCATCATATGATGATCGAAAGAGAATAGGATTGGAAGTTTATGTATGTATCTTGACTTGTACATCCTTCATCATTTAAATGCGAAAATTTGATTTTCATCTTTGAATAAATGGACTTTGATTATTAATAATTTATTTGGGGTTATTTTTTTGTGCATATTACAATATGTTTTATATATTGAAAATATACATTGAGACAAATTGGACGACATTTTACATTGTAACGTTTTTGTTTATACTTCTACAATATTGATAGTCAAAACTTGAAAGTTGGGTTCATCAATAGTGCAAAACACAATTTGTTGCAACTAAAAGACAATCGATAACCATGAAGGTAGTATTAATTGAAAAGTAAAGTTATATGCCTTATTTAAAATGGAAAAAGTACCTCTTAGTTAGTTTTTAGTTATCATGAATAATGTAATCTTTAGAAAGTACAAAATTTAATGAGAAGTTTAAAATAAAACAAAGCTCTTTGTAAAATGCAACTACTCAATTTGATGTTGAACTGTGTTGAGTTTTTTGCTATCATTTTCATATTTAAATTTGTTTCACTTGTGATTTTTTGAGATCTTCTAAATAAGACTTTATGACATATGATTGTCTGAATAGTAGGGAACTGCATTTTCCATGACAGAGCGTGACAGGCTTGATCTTCGTGGACTTCTTCCACCAAATGTCATGACTACCTGAGCAACAAATTGAACGATTTAGTCAGTTTCCACTACTCTATTTATTTGTCATTGCAATATCCATGCCTTTTCTTTTATAGCTTGATGTTTATACTCTCATTCTATTGTGTTTCTCATTATTTCCAGATCCTTTGGTAAATCTTGTGTTTTTGTATTATCCTTTCATTCATGTCCTTGTCATATCTAATAAGGATGTTCTTTTAGTTAAGGTGCAATTACATTGATTCTTGTCAATGTCGAGAATTGAAATATAATGCCTGATTTAATCATCATTATTCCATGTTATGTACAAGGCACACTTGTAACAGTATGCTACAACACTTGTTAATTTATTAGAATACTTCTCTATTCTCATGATATGTTTTTGGGAAAAAGCACTACAGTTGACCATAGTAGCTATTAACGTAGAATAGCTAACTCACAGTTCATTAGACTTTGGCAAACATTGAGTGTTTGGACGAAGCTTTACTCTTGTGTTATTAAATTCCGAAAAGCAGCCAGTTCGAATGTCCGCACCTGAAATGAAATATCTAAAGCATGTGAGGTCTACCTTCAATGTTTAGGCGTCTCTGGATGATACAAAATAAGTCCTGTTGAAAAATTAGTACCATAGGCACATTAGAAGCAATTTCTATTTTTACGAAAATGGTATTGTTTTTATAAGCTTCAAGTCCCATCAAGAATGTGTCATGGATAGAGGGAGGCCCAAGCCCATGATTAAATACACTTATTCAAGGAGGAAGAAAAATGAGTAGAGCAGCAAATAGAAATCGATTAAAACAACTTTCTGTTAAGCAATTTACAAAAGATTCTGCTTGTTTTACATGCTGAGCTGTTCCTTCTAGAATAGGGTACTTACTATATGTAAAGAAAGGCTAGATTACATTCATGCTTGTAATATCTATTGGGGTGTAGTACCTTGGGAGTTACTGAGCCACTCTAAGAGCTCAGGGGGAGTACTTTGCTCTCTAGTAAATCGTTCTTCTTTCTGTCTGTATTAGCTAGCTGATTTCTTTTGATTATTGTATTGATTCAATCTGTTGCTGCTGAGCTTAACAGAACAGAATATTGTTGGGTAGGTTATATACTAGAAATCTTTTCTTATTATTAAGGCTTTACTTAGGGTGTCCACCTTATGGTGGTTTTCATGAGCTCGGTTGGATTTTGAGTCTACTTGGTTACCAGTTACAGAAGGACTTTCATTTCTAGCTTTGAGAGGAACTTATGTGAGCATGAGTTAGCAATTGAGGTTGTGATATGAAACAACTCTGTTGTGAATATCAGCACCATTGATTAGAACAAATTGTAGATTTATACATCTTAGTATTTCTTATCAGAATCTGTATTGATGTCTATTAACCTAGAGCACTATCCTTTGCCTGTATAATGCCTTTACTTGTGATAGGAACTTTGGAGTATCATGTAAATCATTTCGTGATCACATTCGAACGTTTTTTTTGGATTAAATAATTAGTCATAGATGGTCATTATTTTACATCCGAAGAAAAGTTTGTTCAGATATTTGATCAAGTCTGATATGTATTGGGATATATTAATAATAAATTTAATTTACTGCTTACGCGTGATACTTCAAAACATTTTGGAGGCTGTCGATCGTCCCTTCTAAGCAGGCAACATTATTTCTTACAGCGTGTTATGGTCGTTCTTGTAACTATATAGGCGATGCAATGTTCGCATCTCACCCTAATTGGAAATTAGTTATTTTCCTTATATCTATTTTAGTTCTTTGTGGTGAACCTGATTTAGCAGCAGCAGAAGTACAGAGAATAGAAGAGAAAGAGAAAGGTAGAATAGAGAAAAGAAGTCAGAGAGCAGAATAAGGAGACGTACAGAAAAGAAAAGTAGAGGAGAAAGGAATGTTTGTATATTAATTTTTGTGATGCCCAAACCAATTATTACATCATGATATATGTATACATAGCTAAACAAAGCCTAAAAGCTTGTTGCTAAAAGTTAGTTACAAAAAGATTCCCTTTCTAGAAGATTTCCTTTCCCTATAACAAAATTAAGCTATGCCCCTAACAGCTCATCAATTAGCCTTACGCCTCTAGGTAGACTATTATTTGCTTTGCTGGCCCTGGATTCATCACATTCTTCTTGATGCTACTGGTGCACTATGTCCTGTGTTCTATATTGCATATCTTGTATAAATTTGTTTCTTGTTACGTCTTGCTACTACTGAATTTCAGTGCTTACCAAATGCTTGTTACTAACTATTATCAACAACACAGTGGCTGACTTGAGGAGACTTGAGCGGACAACAAAGGATGGACCATCTGATACTTATGCTTTAGCAAAATGGAGGATTCTTAACCGATTGCATGACAGAAATGAAACAATGTACTACAAAGTGAGTGTACTTGTTATCTTTTTTTTATTGTATTTATTCACTTGACATTTGCAATTATGTCTAACCCATTGTCACCTTATTGCAATGGTTATTTTACGTTTTGATGCGCTTGTAAACTTTGTCAGAGAGTGTGTGATACTTTGGATATGAGGGTATTATGGACTTTTTAGCATTAGTTAGCTATAGAGTATATTTGTATAAATAAGGATGAGGGTGAAATGGAAAAGATATATTCATTTTAACCTTTTTCACTCATGCTGAGACAACATTTTAACCTTTAATATCTTTAATCGTGCATTTTTAAAAATCATCAAAATTTGATATTAATTATTTTTACATTGAGACAAATAAAATAAGATCCCACATGACTATATTTTAACTTATAGATTAAGGACAAAATACAAATTAAGACTGATTAATAAATAGTAACCGAAAAGTAAATGGGACAAGTAGGAAGAATAGGAGGGAGTATTTTGTTTATAAATTTTGTGGGTTCTATACTCATTCGTAGGAAATTTTAAGCCTCTTGTATACTATCTTACTATTATTATCTCGAATTACAACAATATACATCCATATTTCACTCAAGTTCTTTACTACTTGCTATGCTTGCCTTCAACAAATATTCTGGAATGATGATGCATTCAATCTATTAAAGATCTGTGAACTGAAAGTATTTTGGAGACATGTGCCTGAAATCATCTCTATTTATGTCTATTTGTGTCGATGTTTAGAATTCCATTTGTAGAAGGAGGAACCTTATAATCTTGTTGAGTTTCACAGTTTATACATTGGTCTTTAGGGCAAAGATTTATAGCTTATTAATTCTAGATCAAACCCTTTTCTTGATAAGCTTTCATTGAAATTCTAATTAAGTGTTCATATTTTGGAAAATTCCACGTGATAACCACAAGTTTTTGACATTTCTATGATGGTAAACAAACATTTTTAAAATTCGTATGGTGACCTTGAAATTTCAACCTTTCCATGTGGTCGACAAAAGGTTTTTCTCTTTGTTAAATTAAATACTCATTTCAAACAAAATTTGATTAACGTGTCTCATATTGAGGCGTTTCTTTAGAAAAAGATCATTATGATGGGTAACAATAACATCAATTTAACAAATAGCTTTACCTTTTGTCTAGCAAGTGGAAAAGTTATAAGCTACACCATGGGATAAAATAAAAACGTTTGTCCACCAAGTGGAAAAGCCAAAAACTTATGGTAACCACATAAAAACTCTCTTTCTCTCTCTCTCTCTCTCTAGGCATTAACATTTTCTATTCTATTAGCATAGCAAGCTCCTGAACTGCTATCCACGAAGTTAATGTTATCGAGGATATAATATACTCCTATTAATTCTTGTATGTGGGGGTAGAAGCGCACTTACTTAATTTGATGCCTTGACAGTTAGGACTTGGTAATCACAAACTAACCTTTCTTTTATCTGTTGCATCTGCATGTGGTTGGTGATGTTTGGAAAATGTCAAAAGTTCTCACAATATTTAAATTATATTGTTAGGTTTTAATTGCGAATATCGAAGAATACGCTCCAATTGTGTATACTCCTACAGTTGGTCTTGTTTGCCAGAAATTCAGTGGGTTATATAGAAGGCCACGAGGAATGTATTTTAGCTCCGATGATCGTGGAGAAATGATGTCAATGGTATACAATTGGCCTGCAGAACAGGTATGACTAATAACATACTGATCTTTGATTCAGGAGTAATTTTTCTAAGCTTTATCGCTAATTGTATAGACTTGCAATGATGTTTACAACACTAACATCGAGTATTCTTCAATATAGTTACTGCTATGCAAATCATCGATCTAGTCCTTGGTTACTATTTCTTCCTTTTATTGTCTTCTTGGGTTAACTTTAAGTTATGTGGTTCTACCCCTTTTATGTATTGTGTCAGCTTCTTGTCTCACCTGTATAATATGAGCTCTTACAGTCTACATCCAAAAGAAAATAGATAACTGACTATATGACTGACTATCACTTACAGAGATGTCTTACATGGCAATTATGGCTAGAATGAGTAAACAGTCAAATAGGCTAGAACTTTTCAAATTTCTAGTTTAGTGTTTGGAAATTTGATAGGTGCTTGTGGATGAACAATATTTTGTTAAATATTTGCTATATATTAGTAGCTAGAATCAGTGGACTGGTTCTTCTGTGCCTACTTCTGTTGATATTGCTTTCGACTTACAATTTTTTTTCACATTGTTTTCTCATGGTGCAGTGTTGATTGAGTCTTTTGACTTTGCAGGTTGATATGATAGTGGTGACTGATGGTAGTAGAATTTTGGGACTTGGAGATCTAGGAGTTCAGGGGATTGGTATTGCAATTGGAAAATTAGATTTATATGTTGCTGCTGCAGGGATCAACCCAAAAAGAGTAATTTACTGAGTTCTTAGTAATGTTTGTGACTGCAAATTGTCTTAATTTTTAGTTCTCATTTTATTGCCAATTGGACTACTCTCTTTTTTACGTTCCTTTCTTTTTGCCTTTGCTTTTGCAACTACCTAGCCATAAAACTACTATTTTTATAAAAATTCTCCTTTACTGCGTAAGTAATTGAATTTTTACAGTTATATCAACGTATAACGTATTATTATGCTTTTGCATTTAAATATGACTAATAATACTGAATTGGTATTTATTTCTAACTGATAAATAATAAGAAAACATTAAATATTTGTTAACTTCTTTAGTAAAGTAGCCATGTATTGGAAAGAAAAGATCATTTTGATCAAGAATGGGAAGTTGTTTTGGATGAAATAATTTTGGATGCGTTAATCATTCATGTTGATCCCAGTAGATATTATTTATCCCTATTTTGATATAGTGGTGTTTGGTTTAGGATCTTCAAGAAAGGGAATGACATTGTCTTCCTTCTCCTTTTCTCAAAGTTTTCTAAAATTATCACATCTCACACCCCAGTGACCTTAGTCCCTATCTCTACCTCAACCTTAAATACGTTCCTTAAGTACTCTCCACACTTTATCAATCAAAGCTGCTTGTTGTCCTCTTGAATATTCATTCCGCAATCACCTTAAAGGTGCTTTCTTCCGTGCCACTTTAATAATCTAAAAACTTTACACACCTAAAAATGACCATGATCTCAATGTGCCCTTTGACCACGCAATCAAAGATAAAAAATATAGCCAATTACCTTTAGTTTTAGTCTTAGGTTAAGTGCGAGCCGAACACAACATATTTGATAGGGAATATGCACTATGAAGAGATGTATAATATAGTGAAACATAGCGGTAGCCAGTGAGTGACTCGATTAGATACTAATAAGAGATAATCTAGGGTTTTCATGAATCTGGAATAAGATTAACATCATCTTAGAACACATTGGAATATGAAATATCCCTGAAATTCAGTGGCGTATTACATAACCTCAATTAGAAAGGATAGAACGATCAAAAAAGAGGTCTACATTTGTGCACTGTAAAAACTTAATAAACATACAAATTAAAAAATATTTTACACCATGAATAACTATCAACAACCAAAACCATATAGGGGTCAGTTGGGAGCAACCTTTATGTTTCTAGTGGGTCAAGAATCTAAGATTGCTTAAATATTACCCATTGTCCGGACAAGAGGTTCATTGGAAGCTTTTGGTTGTTATTATTTATAAAGCATATGTTGCTTTTCTTTTTGTTCTATCACTTTAAGGTAGGCTTTTTGCCTTATTTTTTTGTTGAGCAGGTGTTACCGGTGATGATTGATGTTGGAACCAATAATGAGAAGCTTTTTGAGGACCCTCTATGTAAGAATATAAATCATGTAATTTATATGCATTTAGTTTTTATTATTGTACAACAACAATGTCAAAGTCATACTTCCTACATATGGGGTCAACTATTGGTTATTATCGTACACCATCCTTACATCACCTATGTAATTTGCTTATCATATACCCTTTTTCCACATGAAGTACATCTAATTTCTTATAGGATGATTTGGGAGTCGCTTTTGTTTATGTGAATGCTTTCACATTCAAATTTTGAAAAAATCTCTATTGCTTCTTTGTCAATGTTTTGGAGGTAATTGCCTGTAGTTTCGGCCACGTGAACGCTAAGTATTTTTGTAGTAGTTTATTGGATTGAGGGTGCTAGATTGCTTTTCATTTGACAAAGAATTTATTCATGTATAGCTACTGTGCGTTTCACTTGACTCTGCAATTATGGGGATCTCGTGTTTGTTGCTTTGGTAAGCTCATGAAGATTCTGGAGTTTTATTTAGAATTAGAAGTATATTAAAATACACCAGTAAAGTCACCCACATTGAAAAGACTACTTCAGTTGAAAAATGGAAGTAAAGGACACATTTATACTTGTTAAAGCATGTTGTTGTTAATTTAAGTAATACGACAATACTGCTACTAGCACTTCTACAATTATGACTTGTGCTTTTCCGAATAAGGTTGAAGTAGAATTTGTGGATCTTCTCAAAGGGGTTTCATTTCTTCCGATGTTTTGTGTGATAAGTTACTTTTCAGGCTTTGTTATGGCTAAGGCTGCTTGTACTTTATGGGTTTTCTTATTGCAAAGCTTTAGAGGAATTAGGCTGAATATATAAATTTATTTTCTGCAAGAGAACAACTTGTCCTCACTTGTCTCTTGTGTACTCTTCTTTTTGGCTGCTTTTTTTACTTTATACAGAAAGTCTTCTAGTTTTCAACTACAAGTATTATGACTACAATGGATTCTAATTACATATGGTTTAATTACTAGACCAATAGTTGAGCACCAGTTTGACTTGGAGCATTGGTGACTAAGTAGCAATGGTGTCAGACTGCTTTTCTTATGCATTCCATTAGGAATTGCAGTTTTGTTGGTCCACCACTTTCATGCTTTTGTAAATTCTGTGGTGTTTCTAACACTTCTAAAAGATGATCTCTATGCTCGTGGCTCTCATTTGATAATCTTCGAATTCATTTTCTTTTTTCGTGGCATGCTGGTTGGAGAGTATTAGAAAATTGCATTTACTTTGGTAGTAAGATAATCTGATACATGTGTAACTTACTCTTCTTTTTTAAGAAATAGGGTGCACATGTGTGTGTGGGGAGAGGGGGGGGGGGGGGGGGGGGGGGGGGTTGAACTAAAACAATGAAAACCTAATGGGGTTTCAAACTCGATGCTTACTAGGGACAATTAATTGCTTTTATCTTAATAATGGTATTTGTAGTATTCTTTAATAGCCTCTTAAGTATCTCTTGCTGGTTAGACCTCCTTGTACCTTTTTGCATGGGATAGAGTTTGTGCTAGGTTGTTTTCTTTATTGTAGTCATATGAGAAATGTGAGTATCTAGAATGAAATAATCTTTTTCTTTCTTCTAAAGATTTGGGATTGCAAGAAAAGCGTCTTGATGGAGAAGAGTATCTAGCAGTTATTGATGAATTCATGGAGGCTGTTTTTACTCGTTGGCCGCATGTAATTGTGCAGGTTTGTTTCTGTATGTTTTTGTTGCTGGCTGCTGAAATGCATTGAGACTATTTTTTTCCTGTGGGATACATATCAACAAATGTTTTCTCTTACAGTTTGAAGATTTTCAGAGCAAGTGGGCTTTCACATTATTGCAAAGATACAGACATAAATACAGAATGTTCAATGATGATGTACAGGTATCACTTATCAATATGCTGTTGTTGGTGAATGTAGTTTCATAATTAATTAATGTATATTGTTTGGAACATTCAAAGGCCGCTCATCTAGGAGCCTGCTCATGTTGGTATCTGATAAGTGTTACATTATATCCAGACTTTCTTGATTAATATAATACATTCGTGTTCTTGTTAACTAAAACATGCGCCCCTAGATGTATTTTTCTGTACGCCAAAGATTTACTTAGGTCTGGTTGTTTATATGAAAAGAAAATGTATGATGAAAGGTGGACCTGCATAATTCTCTGTCAAATTACATCAGGCAATGGATGTTCCTTCCTTTAGTTGTGATATGCCTTTCTAAAGCTTTAGTTTTGGCCTCTATTTATATTTAAACAGCACATATGCCCTAGTATGAATTCTGAAACTTTTGCTCAGCATCTTTTGTTCGCAAAAAATCATGTAACCTTGATGTTCTTCTATGATTCTCTAAAGAGGGTGGCTCTTTGATTGGGAATTCTATTAGAAGGTGGCCCTGCTGTGGGTTTCTCATGTGCCCATGGTTGTGGAATGTGGAATTACTATTACATAAAGCTGGGATTTGTTTATTGAATACTATCAAACATTTCATCTTTCTTTGTATATTCTCGATCACCCACTTGGTATACTTAGTCTATCACTCTATTTTTACTCCCTTATTTTTTCTTATTTTTTTCTTTTGTTTTGTTACTGTTAATAGCTAGCCCCATATAGTTGGTAATAAGGCTTTGACATTATTGTTGTTATTCTCATTTGCCCCCAACACTGTATCCCCAAATGCGAAGTGAAGTGATGTCATGTATTCATTAAGACAAGTAGTAACTTACCTCTCATTTAACCAACCTGTAATACCTTCAGCCAAGCAACGACCATCATTTCCGCCCAGAAGCTTCCCTCCACTTCCACCATCTCAGTTGTAACCACCGTAACCCTGGATTAGCCCCATCAACACAATAGATACCCAAAAAAACTGTTGGCACCACCAACATCATCATTACCTCCATAAACAACAAACTACCATTTTCGACAACTTAAAATCAAATTTTAATGTAAAGCAATAACTTGCTTCTCTTATATGAGCTCCACTTCAAACACAACTAAAAATAAGAAATCGCAAAGTTAGATAACCTCATTCATATGACTTTTTTTTTCCTCTATTGAGAGTAAGGAAGCAAATAAAATTTACACAAAGAAATCATTCAAATTAAAACAATTTTAAAACCATAGCATTTTTATCTTTAGCCAACCACAATTTCACCAAAGTATCTCAAGGTAGTATTTGTCCATGATAGTCAAATTTGAGAAACAAAATTCATTTGGAATCCTATTTATCACCACTCTGTGCAGCTCGACAGTTAAAAAAGGAGGAAAGCCAAGGTGGTCTCTGTTGGAGAAAGAATATAGAATCCCTTGTAAAAGGTGGTCATAGAAGGTAAATGCTAGTTGGTGACTTTAGAGAAGGATTTCGTTTAGACGTGGTGGTAGCCTAGTAGGCAATTTTGTAGTGACAGCTTCATTCTCACTCTATAATTCATTAGTGCTGTTGCAAAATTGTTCTTAGTGGCACAAATGGGAGGAGGGAAAAGAGAGTGGGATATGATTGTTTGAGGTTTGGGGTTACTGGTGTGAGAGTAGAATGTATAAGTTTATTTAAGGTTGATTAGTTGTGTGCAGTTTAATTATTGTAAGGTGGGACTTAGGAGCATTTAAGTGAGGTTAATTACGAACTTGGCCCGTTTATTGCAATATGGGTCATTGCTAATATATTAATTTGAAGCCCCGAGTACAAGTTTACTGAATACGTGTAGTTTTCTATCTTGGTCATGGATTTTTATACTCTGTTCAAATGCTAGGCCCTGAAATGGAATGAATGAGTAATTTTGGGATCTATAAAAGGATGGTTATTGCCTGTGCTTCTGAGAATACTGTAAATGGCCCCTGGTGAAATACGTAGTGAACTAATTGGAGACCTTTTAATATTTATGAGTGTTTTTCAACTCTATTTTTTGAGTTACAATCGAGTGTCTCTTTGGTCAGATGTACATGTATGATTGTTTTTCCTGAAAGAAGGGATACCAACATAGTTTATTGATTTTCTTTTGGAAACAGGGGACAGCCGGTGTTGCAATTGCTGGGCTACTGGGAGCTGTAAGGGCTCAAGGAAGGCCAATGATCGACTTCCCTAAACAAAAGATTGTTGTTGCAGGAGCTGGAAGGTTCGCCTGTTTTATTTGTGGATGCAGTTATTTGTTTCGAAAATGATTTGAGGTTTAATATTTATAAGCGTAATATTCATCTCATCATATATCGAAACACAAAGCATGTTGTAGGTAAATTTGAAGTCTTTAGGAAATGTGCTTATAGGATGAGCAAACGTTACGAACTCACAATGCTTTAACATGTTATTAATTTACACCGTTGGACATAGTGCAAACATTGCTCACCTCCCCCTAATGTGGCCTTGTTGTAAAGGTTTTTCAGCTTACCATGATCGAACCATCCTCTTCACCAAAACCACTTTTTTGCATTGTGGTATTGGATGGGATCCATAGAGTACAAACAAGGCTGCATCGCATAGTCCGCGTCTTAATGATTTTCAAAATAAACGAGCCGATCGTTCCCGCGCTGTAAAGGTGTAAAAAAAATCGTATCAATGGATCTCTTATGGTTTCGATCGAGATTTAGGCGCTATGATAATTGTATCACTCCCATTACCGCATCAGCGTTCCGTTACCACGAAGGCGACTATTTCTGCATTTTTAGACTATGATGGCATCTCCTTGCCATTTTAATATCTTTTGTAGATATTCAATCAATTTATTTGTTTGTATATTTTACTAAGATTTAATGGGAGTGATTGATTTCAGAGTTGACAAGCCCGTCATTTTGTTAAAAAAGTGTCATTTCGCCGATTTTTACAAGGTTAACACTTTTTACTGTAATTGTTTTCCAATTTTGTTAGTTTAAGTATCAAGAAAATCGAGAATTTCTATTTTGCCCTGTTATGCTGGAAAAGGAATAATCATGATGTTGAATTAACCAAGATGTTTCTAATAGGCTGGAGAACTTTTCTTTGTGAAGAAGCTACACAAGATTTAGTTAGAAAAAACAAACAGAATGCAACAAGCCCTACTGATTTGTTGTTAGTATTGTGCTTAGGATATCTAAATGTGGTTAGATAATTATTGGAAGGTTTTATGTAGGAATTCCTTGTAGTAATGTTAAAATTTTGGTTTTCACAATCTTTATATTAGAGGTAAGAGGGATAGTGCAAAACTGCAGTAACGGTCACGGTTATGGACTCCGTAACACAGTAACAGGGATGATGTGGTGCAAACCATGAAATATCTCCGGAAATGCCTAAAATGCCCTTTTTTACACCTTTACGATGCTGGTAATAATGGTTCATTAAATGTGAAATCCTTTACAATACGCCGGATACAACACGATGTGGCCTTATATTTGCACTAAGGTCAGAGGTTCCACCCTGATAGTGTACTTATGTTGACATTTACGAGCTATGACAAAGATAAATATCCCCCAGGGGCAGGAAAAAAGTAGAGGGATGTGCGACAACAAAGCTGTTTTATTCTGGAGAGAAGTGGTTTGATGAAAGTAAAGGAAATGGTTGGGAGGTTCCTCTATTCTTTAACTTCTTGGCGCTTCTCTATTTTTTTGGCTTCGGCTTCGTTTTGTTCTTTTTATCTATAATTAAGCTTGTGTGACTACAACCTCAAACTTTTAAGCATGTCAAGAGTGGTTTATATTAATTTTCCTGTTTAGATACTTTTGCAGGCATATTAAGAAGAATAAGATTGTTATTCTTATTAGTCGTTGTCGTTAATCAAGCAACTAACCTGTTGGTTTTGTTTCAACTGACAGTGCAGGTGTGGGCGTTCTTAATGCTGCCAGGAAAACAATGGCAAGGATGTTGGGGAATAATGAGTCTGCTTTTGACAGTGCAAGAAGCCAATTCTGGGTGGTTGATGACAAGGTATGTGACCAAAATTGATTTCTGATGATTTACATAGCTAAATGATTGTGGAAGAATCTTTTGAGGAAGAAATTCTTGTAATAGTTAGGACTTAGGATCAATGTTACTCAAAACGTAATTCGATTCCATGTAGGAAATGTTAATTTTGTGTTTGGGAACTTAAGAAACCAATTGAATATTAGCAAATATAGGGCAATGATTTTGTTCAAATGCATTGATCACAAGTAAGAAATGTAACCATAACACTAATCATAAATTAAATTTTTTAAAGTAGAACATATTATACTCGTTACAAACGGCTCCTAATGCGGTACGGGGGCAACGTTTCACCATATGAACTTTAATGGCTAGGATGTCAAATTAAGTGTAAATGGAGTTAAAAAC
This sequence comes from Amaranthus palmeri, assembly GCA_019776075.1. Taxonomy (NCBI): domain Eukaryota; kingdom Viridiplantae; phylum Streptophyta; class Magnoliopsida; order Caryophyllales; family Amaranthaceae; genus Amaranthus; species Amaranthus palmeri. The sequence continues at coordinate 403,872 of JAAKBH010000330.1, forward strand.
TTTTATTTCTAGTGCTTGCCTCTTGACAATGGGCAATGGGCAATAGGAGATGGTCAATGGGATACTGAGAATATACAGAGAATTGAATGGGAGAGGAGATTGAGATTAATGAGAATTTTATTTCCCGTTTCCCATGATCCCATCACATTGGTTTATTGTTAGTGAGGACCTTGTTTTGCTATATTGTGTTATGGATGTTTAGGACCTCTATGATATGAGATATTGGTTTGGGAGTGGACGAGGAAGGTTTGTTACCTGGATCACAATACGATTTAGGTTGTGGTACGAGAACAGAATTGCGGGACGTCACCGAAAGTGACTTCGAAATGACATGGTACGATAATTAAAATTTATAGTTAATTATAAGAGTTAGAAAAATGAAACAAAAAAGTACTCCATACTATAGTAAGTAATAATAAAAATTTATTATTATTATTTAATAATACTAATGGTACCATTCCCAACTTTCCTCTACTATACCAACAACTACCCCTAGTAAATTGTATAGTAGTAAAGTAGGAGTAAATTGTTATTTAAAGTAATAAAGTACTGTACATGTACAATTCTAAGTCAAAGAAGTAGTACTAACTTATTATTTATAGTAGTAAAGTAATGTACTTCATCTACAATACTAACAGATGTCAATGTTAGATTATGACCATGATTTACTTTTCAGGGATTGATTACAGAGAAGCGCGCTAATTTAGACCCCGAGGTCCGACCGTTTGCATGGAAAGAAAATGAAATCAGTCGTCAAGGATTAAAGGAAGGGGCAAGGCTGGTGGAGGTGGTGAGTGATCTTCTCATCCGTTGTTTTCCATTTACATGTTGAATATTTATATAAGAATTTGTAAATCCGAAGTTATGCTTATTTGATTCATCTATTGTCGTATTCCAACTTTTTGGTTTCCACTGATTTCAACAATATTGCAAACTATGAATCTAATATTTAATCCAATGGGGGTAAATAAATTATAGTTTTTTGGTTTTGGATTTTGATGAACTATCGTAATATCTTATTAATCATTTGTGCTTCGTATTTATGTTAATTCCTATGATGTTTGCAATCAGAGATTAATGAGAAACAACCTCTTTGTTATTGCGAAGGTACGGTTGCATTCTTTGACCCTCTAAACCTAGTCTAACTTGGTTAATGGCATATTTTTTTGTTGTATAAATTATGAATCAAGGCTCTATTTGGGTCCTTCAATGACCTTTATAAAAATGCACTCAACTATATCAGAGTACCCTTCGTGCAAGGCATTTTTATTTTTGTTGTTGAATTCCATGTTTACTATTGTTTGCATTGCTCATGACATTTTAACACAGGTCCGGCAGGTAAAACCTGATGTACTTTTGGGATTGTCTGCATGTGGAGGTTTGTTCTCAAAGGAGGTATGATTGGATTAGTAAATCAAGTGATCTTTAACATTATTTATTGCGTCCTTCTGGATTCTTCTTTCCCATCCCAAATTTCTGGTGCATGCTGCAAATGATAGTTAAGAGTTAGTCTTTTTCCCTTTTTAACCTTGTTTTGGTCGGGTGACAATATTGTAACTTTACATTTGATGAAAACTCTTCTTTTATAGATAGAGATAGTTAATCGACCAGACTAATAAATATCTAATCAATCATTTAATCCCCCCCTGTGTGGTTGGTTTCCCATAAGCTAGTTAAACAACTACTCATTCATGGCTTGAATAAAACACTTGTCCTTTCAATGATGCATAATGGTTTAAATTAACACTAAAAAGCAATGGTGAAAATAGGGATCCAATATCGGAGAACAATAGAGAACTGTGGGAAAGAATACCAAACTTGCTGAGTTTTTGAAAACATCAATTGAAAAACTGAATTTTAAATTAGGTAATACGAGGCTATAGGGAGAACATTTTGGTTTGAGATTTTGAACTCTGAAATGCTTGTAACCAACTGATTAGAGTTAGCTCGGTTTGATGTGCAAATAATACCTGAAATATGGGACTTTAAGGAGAGCTCAACGACCACCAGGAGCTACACGGGTTGTAAAAATCTGCTCCCTAGGGAGCCCTCAACAAACGCCCAATTTCGAACATCAAACAACTTCAGAAATTTGCCTAATGATTTGCTTTGCTCGAGCATATCTAACCAAGTGTGCAAGCAAAGCTCTATTTTTGCAACCAAACTTAGGTTTTCTGTAAACCCTAGTGGATCAAGCTATCTTGCCCTAGGAAACACACCTATTTGAATTTATTGTTGTCTCTTAGGGTCTCTTTTAACTTTGAGGAGTTATGTCATTCATGCCTATTTCCATTTCTCTACTTAAGCTAAGGTTTCAGCTATAGTTCATCAGAAAGTTCTGAAAAAAGATCAACATGATACAAATAAATTCAAATAGCTTGTTTTTTATCATTCAACGTCTAATATTTATGTACTTCATTGTGCATTTCTTGTGATTATGTAGGTAATTCTTGTTGTGTATTACTTGATTTTATTATTAGTTTTATTATTATAATCACTTCTTGTGTTTCTACTTAATCTATGTTGGTGGATCAATCCTTGCACCCCTGTTTTAGCAAGGCACCTTCAAGAAAACCATCATATGTTAGAGAATTTAAGTCAAGGATATTTTGAGAGGACCTAGCATGACATTCATTGGTTTCCAAATTGCATGAATTGTGTCGTTTGATTAAAGAATTAAAATACTCAATATAGAAGTATTGAAGTTTATCCCATGTCGAGCTCTTCATTACCTTGATTTGTGTGGTTAAGACGTGAATTTGATGTTGGTTGTCACTGCTTTGTGTTTTGTTGGTGCTTATAAGAAAAGTTTTCTAACTTAAGTAAAATTTAGGTGTTTAATATTTTTTTTGGCTTTTGTGAAAACATGTCTTTTAATTGCGTTATTAATTTCATTTCTCGATGAATATGGTTTCGTATTTTTAGAAATACGTAAGCAAGGTGTTTTGAACCCCTATTGTTGGAAAAATACGAGAAATAGGACTTAGATGGTTTGGACATGTTACACTAAGGCTCTATTCTGCCTTCAATATTTACAAGGGTAACCTTTCAGGATCGTCAAATGAAAGGGTAAGTCCAAGAGCTAACATGATCAGTGTATAAAACAGTGCGGCTGGGGCATGCCTAGGCAATGCATTATGGATTAGGTTTGCTTAAGTTGTACAAAGGCCCAAAAAAGGTTTATTGGCTGCAAATTTCATGTTTGTAGTCTGTTTTTAAACAAACTTATTCATGTTATTTTGTGCCTTACTTTGATGAGTCGTGTGCCTCATTTGCCTATGCCTATGCCTGAATTTAGAACCCCTATCACCTTAGTATGTCGTTCCTATTATACAAATTTAGTGGTTATAATTCAGGGTTGTTAGATTAGTTTCATAAAATTGTTGTCATGAATCTGGACTCTAAAGCTTTCTCTAATTTTCGTTTAATTATGTTTTTAGCTCACTATGTATTCACTGGTTTTGCCAAATGACTTATTTGCTAATCGTATCCGTCTGTATTCTTTTATGGGTTAATAAAACCATTCCTTTTACCAAAAACATGAATACCTTTATTTTTCAAGATTCTGACACTTTGATTGGGACTCTTGTTTCTCAAATTTGATTAGGTTTTGGAAGCTCTTAAAGATTCAACATCAACAAGGCCTGCAATCTTTGCGATGTCTAATCCTACAAAAAATGGTATGTTTTTTCCTAAATTTTCTACCTTAAAGGATTTAGTCTTTTGTTCTTCTCAATGACAACGTTTCTCATATCTAATACCTTTTTACTAATATTGGTCACTTCTTGTCCTTATGTTCTTTCTTTATAATGAACAGCTGAGTGCACCCCCGAGGAAGCATTCTCAATAGTAGGTGACCACATTGTGTATGCTAGTGGAAGTCCATTCAAAAATGTGGATCTTGGTATGCATTCATTCTAGTCAGCTAATATCTAACATTTTCTTATATGTTATTACTACACCAGTCTCCACCTTCCAAAATTCATTACTGGATGTGGATTTTTTTTGTTTAATGTTATAGTTTGTTGAGTTTGTAAGTCATAAAATATCACATAATTGTCTCTAGTGCTTCTTTATGTTGAAGTCTGAACTACCTTAATCTTTCCTGGCTTATTTTCTGATTGGCTTTTTTGGGAAGTGTTTAAAGCCTTGGTAACTTTTAACTTTTTTTATCTACCGAATTACTTTTTTGGAATAATCTACGGCTTATTTTTAGGCAATGTGCTTGATAATGTGCAAGCAACGATATCAAGGTAGTGATTCCTGTAATGCAGTAGAGAATCGGTTATAGAATGGTGATAAGCATGAATCAAAGGACCAGTGGTACACTTTACTATTTTGGACTTCAATGTCCTTTAAGATAAAGTGAATTTTATTCCACATAGTGTCCGCTTGAGAACATTGTAATTTTCATGTTCGATTTGGTAGCTTAAAAGAGACTAATGATGCCATGGGATGCTAGAGCTTGACAATTAGAATAAAAAAGAGGAATTGATCCTCTCCCGTAGAAAAATAAACCCTCTCTTACCTATCAAGCCATTGAAAGATGATCATTGTTGTCATCTAGCTTGCTTTAATTTTCATCATGGTTGTGGTTGCACGTGGTAGAATAAATAAGAGGAATTGATCCTCTCCCGTAGAAAAATAAACCCATGTCCAATCGCTAGTTACATTTTGATCTCCAAATCAAAATGGTTTCTATTCTGATTAGGCGGTGGGGCATTATGCTTCCTTTTTATTGTTTATATTTAAAATTCTTCTGATGAAATATGCACACGCTTTAAAGAGAGTATTTGTACATCTAAATGTCCCTGTCCTCGCTTTACTTTGTCTGAGTTACATGGGAGATCGATGATAGCAGGACAAGGGATATCTTTTTTTAGTACTATGAGTCAAAAGTTTTTTTTTCTTTGCGTTTGGTTGTAGTGATGTTTGCATGTCTAATGGGAACCCCCTCAGCCCATTCTTTAAAACCTCAACAAATGTCGATGCAGTAATTTTGGAGGTTGAACAACTATGGTGTTCCTGATGTAACATTTTTCATGATAGGAAACGGCAAGATTGGGCACGTTAATCAGGGAAACAACATGTACCTTTTTCCTGGGTAAGTTTCTTGCTTTGCTTTTTGTTACAAATTACTCCTATCGATTCTCATCTAACATTTTTTTTATTCTCCAGGATTGGTCTAGGTACCCTCCTTTCAGGCTCGAGGATCATCTCAGATGGCATGTTACAGGCTGCTGCAGAGCGGTAAGAATTACCGCTAGAGTATATTCATGAACGATTTTTTTTTGGAAATCCTCGTCATTATTTGTGGCCTTGATAGTGGATGTCCTGCTCAATCTCAGACCTTGCTATCGTGTGGCCTGCTTATCAAAGCTTATATTAGTCTTGAATCTTGATCCAAGCCTATATGATCCTAGAAGATCAAATATATGTAGATAAAAACATAGCTAGAATTTGATTGCATTTTACGCATATTGCATTAGTGGAGCATGGTTTTTAGGCGAAGCTACCTGATTGCGTAGACTAGCTCTTTCTTGCTACACTGCTAAAATTTTGTTTTTGAAAGTTCTCAATGTAAAAACCGCAGATGCTATTTAGATAGGAAATTATCCTAACATGGCTTGCGCCTGCGATCTCAATCCAACCCAATTGCATTGCAAAGTGAATTCAATTCATCTTCTCCTTCAAAATCTTTCTAGTAACTGAATATATTGATATTGATTACAATAAAACTTCAGCTTGTTGTATAAACAAAACTTAATAAATTTTCTAGTTTCTGTAGGCTTTTGGTGTAGATTGAAGACCTCTGATAGTAAAGTATACTGGTTTTTTCTCTTGATCTGCAGTTTAGCTGGATATATGACCGATGAGGAAGTCATCAATGGCATCATCTACCCTTCAACATCAAGGTTACTTTTAGAGCATTCATTATTTTCGTATTTCTATATCATGGCGTATTCATTTACAGCTTTAATCGTCCTTGTGTAGAATACGTGACATCACCAAAGAGGTAGCAGCAGCCGTAATTAAGGAAGCTGTAGAAGAGGACCTTGCAGAAGGCTATCGTGACATGGATGCTAGGGAGCTTAAAAAACTAAATGAGGTCGAAATACTTTCTATTTTTCTTTTCCATCTATACTTCTACTAATAGGCATTTTTGCAATTATATGATCAATGCATGCTCTTACATTATCATAAGATATTTATTTATTTTAGTTGGTAAAAGTAACTTGGAGCTTGATCATTTAAAATCCTGAAATTTTTTGATGTTGCTAAACGGACATACAGGGCTTATGTAACTGTTCTTTGTTGTTTACCTATACAGGAGGAAATTCTTGAATATATAGAGAACAGCATGTGGTATCCGGAATACCCTACACTAGTGTACAAGAAACACTAAAGGCTAAAGAATGAGGATTTGAATATGGTTGTCGTAGTGAACCGAATCGAAACTTGAGAAGCAATGCATCGTCTTCTCTGGTAACTTCTTTTTTCACCTGAAAGAGTCGAGTACTAGTTTTTGTTGCTTATCTATCTCTTGCATCATGCATTGTTTGTCGGTTTCTCATGATTATCGGTATTATTTTCGATAAAGGTCTGGCTTTGTAGTGAAGATAACGCGTATGATGCACATTGAATGTTAAATGATGCTTATTTTTTAGAACCAGCACCTATACAATTTGTATGGAGTTATGTATCGACTGTTGTTTATCGACACTTGATGATGTCCATAAAATGTTATTTGAAGATAATATACCTTGTCTATCTTGATGGAGCTAAAAACTTATTGCTATTTGGTTTTGAATCATTATGTGGACTATCAGAAAAAACTATACTTTAAATTATGTGCATTTGTAAATTATAAGAAATTGTAGATGATATTTATAATTAAGAGTTAAACATACTTCCTTATTTGAAGAGGTTAAGTAAAGCTTTCAAGCCGAGTTTTCTTACTAGTTTTGGGTTAACCAAACTTTGTTGAAGAGGTTTGATGGCAAAAAGTTTTTATATATCAAGCTTATGAGGTCGTCTTACTATGACACGTTCTCATACAAGACGGACTATTATAAATGTTAAAATGTTATAATGTTATAAATTCACTCTACACTAATAAGCGTGGCTAAAGATCAATTAAATAAAACGCATAACACAAAATCTCACAAGAGACGGTCTATAGGATAGACTACAAAATTGGGCCAACCCATTTTCCTTAACTGATTTTTTTTATTATAATATCAATTATATTATGTTATAATCTTAAATGTAAGGTATTATAACCTAGAATATACTATTCTATAACCCCAAATATAAGTTAATATAATCCCAAATAATTTATTATAACCCCAAATATACTATGTTATATTTTGGGCTGGGCTTTATGAATTCGGTCTATAGAATAGACCGTCTCCCATGAGACTTACCGAACACATAATCAATTCAGCCATAACTAAAGCGCAATTCCAAAAAAAAAAAAATGAAAGTGATCAAATTAGGCTCACTAGAGTAGTAAGCTCGTTGCAAGACAAATTACCCAAATTATCAAAACAAAATCTAAAAACTCCAATCATTCTTTCTTCACCAAATTAGAACCAAATCCTTCTAATCTCTCCACTTCTCACTTCTTCACATCTATCCTCTCACTATTGCTCTTACACTCCAAGCTAATACTTTTAGCTCAACTTCTAAAAATTATTTTTTAATTTATATATGGAAAAATTCAACTCTTACTCTAGGGTTTTTTCTTTTAAAGTTTCTCTAGCCTAATACTGATTAATTTGAAAATTGAAAAACTTACCTAGACTATTCAATTTTATACTGATTTTTCTATAATAATTTTAAATTTTAATTAAATATGAATAATCTCAATTATAGGAGTGTTACTAAGAATGCACCAAAGTAACCTATAAACTACAAATAAGTCATTTAACATAAAAAAGAAATAAAATAAATAAATTATAAAAAAATTTGAAAAACATTAAAAAATTAAACAGAAAAAACAATTAAGTTTTTTTTAACTATTAATTTCTAATATTTTTGAACGTTTATTTATTTTTTTAGTTATTTTTGTAGTAATAAAACTTTAAAAATCGATCATTATTTGGGCAATAATGTTCCTGACTAATTGACACTAAATTTGGAGTTATTCATGGTGAAACAAAAGATAGGATTATTGTAGGAAAATCAAGAAAAATAAACACATATCAAAATAAAACTAGTAAGAAAAAAACTCAAAAATCAATAAAATAAACTTTTTAGAAAATATTTCCAAAAGCTTCGGTAAATTTTAATTCTTATAATAAGCATTTTCATGTCCGAGTTTAAGGTCACAGTTTTTTCATTATCAGTCGGTTATTAAGACTAACAGCGAACAAGCTAAAAAATTATACTATAACAAACTAAAGGAAGAATGTCATAACGTTTGAAAAAGCAACTAAATAAATTAAACGTTATGGCGTTTTTTTTGTTCGCTGCTAATAACGTCGAACAAAATCGTAATACATTTTTTACAATAAGTTTTTCAGATTTTCGGTTGTCAGCCCGTGGATCCAGCCCATTGTAACTAGGGGTGTTCAAAACCGGGTACTGGGTCAACTCGGATCCGGAAATTCGGGTACCCGCTTTTCGGGTACCTAAATTGCGATCCAGGTCGAAATAAACCAGATACCTAGTTTTATTGCAATATTTTTTATTTTTATTTTTTTATCGTTTTGTCGTTCAACCATACGCTTGTTTATCTCAATTTTCAGTTAAAATATTTTTTTATATAAAATTCAATACAAACTCTCTAAAAATTTCTATCTTAATTAGTCATAAAAGATTAATTATAAAAATAAAATAATCATGGATTTAATTAAGAACAATTATAAAACTCAAATACTAAGGGCCTGTTCTCTTCGTCTGATCTGATTGGATAAGGTCTGAATTTACTAAGGTCTGATCTGATCTGATCTGATCTGGTCTGATCTGGTCTGATTCAGTCTGATCTGATCTGAATCTTTCTGATCTGATCTGATCTGATCTGATCTGGTCTGGTCTGGTCTGGTCTGGTCTGATCTGGTCTGATCTGGTCTGATCTGATCTGATCTGATCTGATTTCATAAAGTTATTATTATTATTATTATTATTATTATTATTATTATTATTATTATTATTATTATTATTATTATTATTATTATTACTATTACTATTAGTATCTAATTAAGAATTTAATTAATAAATACTAATATTATTTAATTAATTAATTAAAAAATAAATTAATAATAATGTCATTAACATTATTATAATTATTAAATAGTCATTTATATTATTATTATCTAATTAATTAATTAAAAAAATATTATTAATTTATAAATATATTAACATAATAATATTATTTTATTATTTATATTATTAAAATTATTATTTATATATTTATTTATTAATTATTTTATTAATTAAGTAATTAATTAATTAATATTAGTTATCATAATAAGTAATAAGTAATAATAATAATAAATTCAAATAATAATAATAATAATAATAATAATAATAATAATAATAATATAATAATATTATAATAACAATATTAATATTCATAATAATATTAACAATAATAATAATAATAATAATATTAAATAATAATAATAATAATAATAATAATAATAATAATAATAATAATAATAATAATAATAATGGTATGGTCTGATCTGATCTGATCTGGTCTGGTCTGGTCTGGTCTGATCTGATCTGGTCTGGTCTGGTCTGGTCTGGTCTGATCTGAAACTTTCTGATCTGATCTGAATAGTTCTGATCTGATCTGGTCTGATCTGGTCTGGTCTGATCTGATCTGATTCCAATAAGAATAAGTAATAAGTCAAAAAAATAAGTTGAAGAGAACACCTTCTAACTCTCCAAAAATATTCAATCTAAGGTTAGGTTAAGACATATCATGATCATTTTATTCACGGAAAAAGCTTTTAAGAAAATCGGATATCGGATTACCGATTTTCAAAAATTCGTGACTCGGATCAGATAAAACGGGTACCAAAACCTGGTAAATTATCCGTTTTTAAAAACCAAATACCGAATAATTCGGGTCAGATTTTTCGAATCGAATTATTATGAACACCCGTGATTATAACCATCGCCCAAGAGCTTCATCCTTCTCCAACGGTTCCTTACCTGACCTCTTTCAAATTTGAAACTTCAAACATTTATTGAACCGTTATTACAATATTTATTTGCTTTTTCTACAATTTTATGACACAACCCCTCTATATTCTCTCATTCCATCTTCCTGTAAATTTCATCTCTCTTCCATATTTCTCTGCTACGAACACAACATCAGCTTCTGGAGCACTTAACAAAATTGGATTTTTATTTATCACACAAAGTGAAATTGCATTTTTCAACGAAATTTAAATCTTGTACTGTTCGTGGTGACCATGGCGGTAGTGACTCTGCCTTCTCTTCTCACTCGAAAGTTCTTCTCTCTGTTGCTGTTTTCGGTTGTCAGGTATTAGTTGTTTTGAATCATACTTTTATTTTCATCAGTTTTGCTGAATTTTTAAACTGATTGTTGTATTTATTGGATTTTGTTGATTTTTATAGAGTTTCGGAAAATCTTCTGTTCTTCAGGGTTCAGAGTACTGTTGGCCGTGAATTTCTTTCTCGAGAATTTCATGAAATATTTTTTTGATTTTTTTTTGTAGGAATTGTGAGGAGGCGACTGTTGGTGTTACAATTGCATAAAACAGAGGATAGTTTGCAAAATTGTGCTGGATAGTTGCACTTGCCTAACCGTCGGTTTACCAATTTCTGTATGTAATTCTCATCGTTTAACTATCATTTTTAGTTTTTAACTATAATGTAATTTAGATTTGTTGGTGTTGTGACTCAATAAAGCCCAAAGTGTGTTCATATCGTTTGGTAAATGTGTGTACATGAGTTAGGATGATTATGTGGTTGTGTAGTGAAGATGTGGTATTTTGGAATCTGCTGAAGGTCGCTCGACCAAGGGGCTCGACCCACACATATGGCTCGACCAGTCGAGCAAGAGATCAGAACCTTATATCTGCATTCTGATCTCTCGCTCGACCAGCTTGCTCGACCCCCTGGAGCGCTCGACCAGGTCGAGCGAATCGAGCGGGAAGTTTCTGTTTTATGCGACAAATTATATATGAAGCTATGATCATTTGGTTCACTTCTCTTTTGGTCCAAAGGCTATATATAGGCTTGTATACTCATGTACATTGTATCACATTATAAATCATTTGTTATTAGTCATTGGGATTGAGTTGAGAGCCACATACAAATTCTAGGGTTTCTAGTGAGAGGATTTGGGGAAAATTGATCAATTCTCAATTGTTGATCAATTCTTTGGGACTCTTGTAATCAATAATCAATTCATCAATAATACTCATTAGTAGTTAGAAATGGTGGAGTTTTTTATCACAATATCACATTGATATTGAGATTTTCTCCACCTCCCAAAATCTTGGTGTTCTTGTTTGTTTATACTTTTGTTTCTTGGTAATCTTGTGTTGATTTTACTTAATCTACCTTAGGTTCCGTTTGGGAACTAGCATTTCATTTCAAATTAATGATTTCAATTATGAAATCATGAATGTAGAATTTGAGAATGACAAGGTTTGAGATGTCATTCTCAAATCCTCATCTTTAAACCATTTTGATAACAATTGTGGATTTGACTCAAATCCAAATTTGAAATTCTAGTATTTGCCAAACACTAATTTTGAGTCAAATCCATATTTTCAAATGAAATCCTTATTCCCAAACATAGCATTAGTGAATTCTAACAAGATTTGTCATTTAATGTTCTTTGTTGATACAACTTGGAGTTTGGGAAGTTTTAACAAGTTTGATGATTGTTGAATGGTATGTCATATGTGGTTGGCTGACTGTTACCAGGATCAATAGTTTGCCAATCGAACCTCGATCTGAGTCGTGCGATCCCAATTGTGGATCGTTGGCGACCTAGGTTGCCCAAATTCAGGACCTGGATCGCTAAATTGATCGATCCGGAGAGATGGTTGAAAGATGAGTAGCAATAACTAGAACCGGATGTAATGCGTGCATAAGATCAAAGAAGAATACATTTAGGGGGTGTTTGGTATGAACTTTTTCATACTAAGTAAGAGATTCAAATGTCATTACTCCATATATTTTGTTTGGTATGATATTAGGTTAATCCAATCCCTTTCTTAAGGGTGATGGATACCCTTACTTTGTTATCACTAATTTATGTCAAGTAACGAATTCCATTTCTATGATCAATTAAGTATTTCCCTTATATTTTTCATACCAAACAACATCTAACTACAACATATATCTTTACCCTTACTCTTATTTATCATTTCCTTAGACATTTTAAGGTAATCGACCATGTTCTGACACACAATCACCCAATGACTAGATCACAATGGAACTACCAACATTGTTCAGAGCGACAAATGTCTGATCATAAGAAAGAAGCAATTGAGACAATGCAACTAGTTGGACTACAATCAATAGAATCATATAGGCTCTTGTCTGTTGAAGCTGATGGTGCGTATACAATAGGTCACACTATGAAAGACCATCTGAACTTCTGCCACAAGCTAAAAATGAAGAAAATTGATGGTGGTGATGTGAATTCTGTAATTAAACAGCTTGACCATAAACTTTCTAATAATCCAGACTTCTTTTATCGAGTTAGACTTGATGAAGAAGACAAGATTTGTTGTATATTTTAGAGAGATGCTATGATGAGATATTCGGCGATGTGGTTGTAATGGACAAGACTTACAAGAAAAACAAGACTTACTAGCATATAAAGACATAGAGTTACCCCTACAATGAGTTCACTACAAAAATTGTTGCAGCTACCTACGCTTAAAAATGCATTTAGGCACGCTTATATATAAGTCTGATGGATTTAGCCACGCTTAAAAAAGCGAGATCTCTGCTTGTGTGGGTAATTTTAAGGCACACTTAATAAGCGTGGCTAAAATTGCTGTTTGTCACGCTTATAAGAGTGGCTAGTAGTACCTGTAGTCACGCTTATAAGTGTTGAAAACTATCCTCAATAAGCGAGGCTAAATGATTTTATAGTCAGTTGATTTGCTCTGGTTTTACACACAAATAATCGTGGCTAATGAGCATAACTAACATTTTAATTAATTTTGGATAAATTATTATTATTATTATTATTATTATTATTATTATTATTATTATTATTATTATTATTATAATTTATTGTTATTATGATTATTATTTTGGCTTAAGATTTTTTTATTACTAAAATAAGGTTTATACAACCTAAAACCAAGGTAACAACTAAAAAAGGCCGTAAACGGCGAAACAAGCCATACATAAAAAGAAAGGCCAGACATCAAATATATTCTGCACCCACTGATTTGTGCTGCTCCTAGGCAAGCCATACATAAAAAGAAAGGCCAGACATCAAATACATAAAAAGAAACGTTGTAGTTAACCCTACAATGATTTGTGCTGATTTGTAGTTAAGTTATATAGAATTATATATCTTTTGTATAACTTTTAAAATTTATTTGGTGATTGAAAGCTAAATTTACCTTCATTTAAAATAGAACTTCTAAAACCTTGGCTTGTTAATCCAGCTGAATTTGGATCTCCTTGCATATGATTTTCAACAACTTCAATTTGCATGAAATCCAACTGTAGTTCAGTTTCATCAAATTGTTCTTCGCAACAAAAAAATTCAAAGTAATTAATTATAATTTATAATTGATTGAAATTCAACATGAATTTGAAGAAACCCTAAAAAAATTAAACTATGAAATTACCTTCATTAAAATCGAATTCTTCAATTGGAAATTCGTATAGGTCAAACATTTTTTTACAATTTGATGTATTGTGTAGATAAAGTTTTTGAATCAAATTGAAGAAGATTAGTGAGCAAGGAGAGAATTAGCAGAGATATACACGGGAGAGATAGAAAGATGGGAGTAAAGTGAGCAACGTGATGGAAGGAGGAAGAAAATTGAAAATAGAGAGAAATAAAGAAATGAAGGTCAGGTGGGAATAATATTTCCCTGGTCCACACTCATAATCCTTCGGACTCTTCACACCAGGTTTATATGAGAAAGACAATAAAGTCTAATGTGGACTTGGTTCACAATAAATTTTGGGTGGACCAATATATACTCCACTCCCTTACTCTACTACTCACTCCCATATTCCACTTCAGGCCCACAAACTCCTCAACTCCCTCTTTCCACTGAAAATCCAAAAGCACTCTACTCCTACTCCCTCACGCCAACTGAAACCGCTCGCCACTCAGGGATCAACCATCGCCGATTATCTAGCATCCTCCGCGCGCCGCCTTCGCCACCACCGTCGTTACCGTCTGTCATCGTCAGCCTTCGCCTTCGCCTTCTCCATGTTCAACTTGGTAATCCTAATTTCTTTGTCTTTTCAATTTTTTTTTGTTTTGATCCTACATTTCATTTCCAATGCTATTCTAATGAAGAAGAGTTTGCTAAATTTAATTTGATAAAAGGTTTTGATCCAAGGTTTTGCTAAATTTCCAATGTCACCGTATGTCACTGAAAATCCAATGTTATTTTGCTAAATTTGCATGTTTTAGAAAATCTCCATTAGTTTGCTAAATTTTCATTATTTTAGAAAATCCAATGTTAGTTTGCTAAACTTGCATGTTTTGCTAAATCTCCAAAACATCGTTACCCACAATTAATTTGATAAAAGGTTATATAATGAATATGAAGTTGTTAAAAGAAATTTTGTTTGTGTTTATAGATATGTCTAGCGAATCGGATTCTGAATACAAGACACCAAGTGACCACAATATTAAGCCTAGTAAAAGGATCTGATGTTAAGCCTAGTAAAAGGAAAAGGAAGGAACAATTTAAAAGGATTGAAGCTAAGAAAAAAGGAACACACGTTGCTGGAAACTCTGAAGTGTAAGTTTGTTTGTTCTAATGTTGTTTTTGCTTTGTACAAATCATTTAGAGTCTTAGCATTTAAAAAGGGTAATTATGTGCTACAAGTGAAGTAACATTTAAAATGATTAAATCTAATGTTCATTGACTTGTTAGAATGTTATATTTTTGTTTATTGATTGTTGTAATTGTATGTTGCATATGTCATGTTATTTTAGGATTGAAGATGTTGATTGTTTTGAAACACGATGTCGTCTATATCATGTGTACACTTCTAAAGACCAAATGAAATCTGTTAAGGAAATTGGATTTGATGGTTTGCTATATTTAAAGGTGACGAACATAGTTACCAAAATGTTTTCTTGGTTAGTTAACCGTTTCAACCAAAGTAGTCTTTATTTTGAACTCAGTCCTGGAGTTGGATTTGTTTTGACCCCTTACGATGTACATGATGTCTTTGGTCTTCCTTTCAATGCGGGTAATAACATCGTAGAGTGTCGTATGGGAGTTAAAGATGACATTGATTTTCATTTTAAAAAGGAGTTAAGAGATATCTTTAATGTGGACAATGGTAGAAAAGAAAATATTGGAATTGAAAGAAGGAGGTGAGACTTTTAAAAAACTCTTTGTGCTTCATGCTTTTTCAAGTTTTTTGGCTTCCCATCGAAAGAGATTCGTAGATATGAGTTTGGCCAAAGTGTGTCCAATGTCGATCAAATTAGGACCTATGATTGGTGCTCATATCTTATTGATCGATTTTGTGAAGCTAACAAGGCTTACAAGCAGGGCAATTTGCAATTTCATTGTGGTTGTTTAATTTTATTGGAGATAGTTTATTTCCATCGCTTAAGGTTTAGAGATGTTGGGGAACCCACTACTTTGCCCTTAATTCAACATTGGACTGATGAAAAAATAAAGATAAGGATCAACGGAGAGAAAGAGGCAAAACGTTTTGGACTTTCTTGATATAGTTACTTATCCTATAAGTAGAAAGTTGAAATTTGCGATGGATTTGCCGTTAATGATGAGAGTGAAAAAATTTTAGATGGAGATTTGTTTTCAAACAAAGATTTTCTAAAGTTTGCTGACAAGTTGTGTCAACTTTATTGGAAAGATAAGAATGCTTCGGGAAATTTTGATGCAAACTACGAGGCTCGCTTGGCTAATTTGAGAGCCAGAGCCAATGAAGTAATTGATGATGTTTTATTAGATTTACACGAGACAGAAAATGCACCTAATGTACCTTCAAATCCCCCACCTTCAAAACACCCACCTTCAGAACCACCAGCTGAAGCTTCAACTGTTCCTCTTTCATCATCGCCAATAGTACAATTTGAGGAGGGAGAAAAAGAGGTAGATGAAGAATATAGAGTGTTGGATGATGGAAAATCTCTCATCTCTTCAATTCTCACTAATGGGACAGCTGGGTGTTCGTTACCATTGGGTGATTGTGTGCCACAACATGGTTGATGACCTCAAAAAGTCCAAATGTATTCTTCTTTGCTCTTATGCACGCATTACATCCGGTTCTAGTTATTGCCACTCTTCTTTCTTTTCTTATTTTTGTTTTTTCTGTACCTTCTGTATCATGACTTTGTGTTCCTTTCACAACCTTCTTTTCTGTGTTCCTAATTCCAGCAGCCGAACACAAATAGTACTTCTCAATGACATTAGAAGTTCCTTGTTTCATTCGATGCTTTCCCTTTCGAACACTAAAACCAACTAAAGACGCATGTTGTTTGTACAGTTTAAACATTTCTTCAAGTGTCCCTCGAGTTTCACCTAACAAAGAGCCACTTAAATATTCGTTCGTTGTCATTGTGGTGCAACCTAAACCAAATAAAAAAACGAAAGAATCACCAATTATCTCAAGTAAATCTCATACTTTCTTTAGGCATATAATAAACAAAAGAATCACCAAAATAATCTCATACTTTCTTTTATGAATCACAAAAGAATCAGCATAAAGTATCACAGACATGGGTGCAATAGCGTATAAAGACATAGTTACCCCTACAATGAGTTGTAGTTACCCCTGCACTGAGTGGTAGTTACCCCTAGCTGCTCTAGGCAACCTTCTGGTATTTGCTTATATATTGGTGCAGGGGTAACTACAACTCATTGAAGGTAAAATTAGTTTTAAAATCAATATATCAGCAATATATCAGCAAATACCAGAAGGTTGCCTAACTACCACCCAGTGCAGGGGTAACTACAACTCATCAACGAACGAATATTTAAGTGGCTCTTTGTTAGGTGAAACTCGAGGGACACTTGAAGAAATATTTAAACTGTACAAACAACATGCGTCTTTAGTTGGTCTTAGTGTTCGAAAGGGAAAGCATCGAATGAAACAAGGAACTTCTAATGTCATTGAGAAGTACTATTTGAGTTCGGCTGCTGGAATTAGGAACACAGAAAAGAAGGTTGTGAAAGGAACACAAAGTCATGATACAGAAGGTACAGAAAAAACAAAAATAAGAAAAGAAAGAAGAGTGGCAATAACTAGAACCGGATGTAATGCGTGCATAAGAGCAAAGAAGAATACATTTGGACTTTTTGAGGTCATCAACCATGTTGTGGCACACAATCACCCAATGGTAACGAACACCCAGCTGTCCCATTAGTGAGAATTGAAGAGATGAGAGATTTTCTATCATCCAACACTCTATATTCTTCATCTACCTCTTTTTCTCCCTCCTCAAATTGTACTACCGGCGATGATGAAAGAGGAACAGTTGAAGTTTCAGCTGGTGGTTCTAAAGGTGGGTGTTCTGAAGGTGGGGGATTTGAAGGTACATTAGGTGCATTTTCTGTCTCGTGTAAATCTAATAAAACATCATCAATTACTTCATTGGCTCTGGCTCTCAAATTAGCCAAGCGAGCCTCGTAGTTTGCATCAAAATTTCCCGAAGCAGTCTTATCTTTCCAATAAAGTTGACACAACTTGTCAGCAAACTTTAGAAAATCTTTGTTTGAAAACAAATCTCCATCTAAAATTTTTTCACTCTCATCATTAACGGCAAATCCATCGACAAATTTCAACTTTCTACTTATAGGATAAGTAACTATATCAAGAATCCCAAGTCCAAAACGTTTTGCATCTTTCTCTCCGTTGATCCTTAGGGCAAAGTAGTGGGTTCCCCAACATCTCTAAACCTTAAGCGATAGAAATAAACTATCGACAATAAAATTAAACAACCACAATGAAATTGCAAATTGCCCTGCTTGTAAGCCTTGTCAGCTTCACAAAATCGATCAATAAGATATGAGCACCAATCATAGGTTCTAATTTGATCGACATTGGACACAACTTTGGCCAAACTCATATCTACGAATCTCTTTCGATGGGGAGCCAAAAAACTTGAAAAAGCATGAAGCACAAAGAGTTTTTTAAAAGTCTCACCCCTTCATTCAATTCCAATATTTTCTTTTCTACCATTGTCCACATTAAAGATATCTCTTAACTCCTTTTTAAAATGAAAATCAGGGTCATCTTTAACTCCCATACGACACTATACGATGTTATTACCCGCATTGAAAGGAAGACCAAAAACATCATGCACATCGTAAGGGGTCAAAACAAATCCAACTCTAGGACTGAGTTCAAAATAACGACTACTTTGGTCGAAACGGTTAACTAACCAAGAAAGCATTTTGATAACTATGTTCGTCACCTTTAAATGTAGCAAACCATCAAACCCAATTTCCTTAACAGATTTCATTTGGTCTTTAGAAGTGTACACATGATATTGACGACATCGTGTTTCAAAACAATCAACATCTTCAATCCTAAAATAACATGACATATGCAACATACAATTACAACAATCAATAAACAAAAATATAACATTCTAACAAGTCAATGAACATTAGATTTAATCATTTTAAATGTTACTTCACTTGTAGCACATAATTACCCTTTTTAAATGCTAAGACTCTAAATGATTTGTACAAAGCAAAAACAACATTAGAACAAACAAACTTACACTTGCACTTCAGAGTTTCCAGCAACGTGTGTTCCTTTTTTCTTAGCTTCAATCCTTTTAAATTGTTCCTTCCTTTTCCTTTTACTAGGCTTAACATCAGATCCTTTTACTAGGCTTAATATTGTGGTCACTTGGTGTCTTGTATTCAGAATCCGATTCGCTAGACATATCTATAAACACAAACAAAATTTCTTTTAACAACTTCATATTCATTATATAACCTTTTATCAAATTAATTGTGGGTAACGATGTTTTGGAGATTTAGCAAAACATGCAAGTTTAGCAAACTAACATTGGATTTTCTAAAATAATGAAAATTTAGCAAACTAATGTAGATTTTCTAAAACATGCAAATTTAGCAAAATAACATTGGATTTTCAGTGACAAACGGTGACATTGGAAATTTAGCAAAACCTTGGATCAAAACCTTTTATCAAATTAAATTTAGCAAACTCTTCTTCATTAGAATGACATTGGAAATGAAATATAGGATCAAAACAAAAAAAATTGAAAAGACAAAGAAATTAGGAGTACCAAGTTGAAGATGGAGAAGGAAAAGGCGAAGGTTGACGGTGACGACGGTAGTGGCGAAGGCGGCGCGCGGAAGAGGCTAGATGATCGGCGATGGTTGATCCCTGAGTGGCGAGCGGTTTCAATTGGCGTGAGGGAGTAGGAGTAGAGTGCTTTTGGATTTTCAGTGGAAAAAGGGAATTGAGGAGTTTGTGGGCCTGAAGTGGAATATGGGAGAGAGTAGTAGAGTAAGGGAGTAGAGTATATATTGGTCCACCCAAAATTTATTGTGGACCAAGTCCACATTAGTCCTTATTGGTTTATATACGGTAATGTGTCCATTTTGAACAAGGTCTACTACCTACTTCTTTGGGTGGATACACATAATAAGATAGGAACATAATCGAGAACTTAAACATGACAAATTGTAAGAGCAATTGTGAATTTTGTAAAATTTAAAGTTTGATATTTGTTGATTCATGACAATTGATTATCTAAAATATAGGCAGCCTACACCCCCTCCTCAACCCTCACCTAAAAAGAAAAAACTTTGATGTGGTATATGGTGAATAATGAAGAAACTCAGTGGTATATCATGAAAATTCCGTAATTATTAACTTTAATTTATATAAATTTAACCTAGTATTTTTTATGTAGTTATATTGGTTATTTTAGACGATAAATTGGGTTATTTTAAAATTGAGGGGGGGCTGAAGCCGTGTAGGCTGCTTGACATGGGTTGTTGGTGAGGGTTGAGGAGGGGGTGTAGGCTGCATGGGTGGAGGAGGGGGTTTTTTCTTCTTCTTTGGAGTGATTTTTTTTCTTTTTGGAGGGTTATTTGGTTGTGAAGGTGGAGGTTGTGAGGATTGAGAATAGAAAAACCTCAATTAGCTGTTGGGGTAGCAAACATTCTTAATTTCACAATAGGTACCTCCACAGCCACACACTACAGTATATGCTTGCTGGGCCAAAATCTGCTCCTCGACTACTGCTTCCTCTGCTCTCCTTCTATTCTCTTCCTCCATTAGCCTAATATTTTCAGCCCTATTCTTCAAAATTTTTGCCCAACTAGCTTCTGCATACTCAAACACAAGAGATGGTGTTTCTGTCTCTTCTATAAACACCTTAATTTCACTCTACCCTTCATACCACTCCCACATTTTCAACATTGTCCTATTATCAACTAGCTATACGTCTCTACCTTATAATTTGTTCCAGGTTTACACACAAGCAGGGTGAAGCATTTAGGGAGATATACATTCTGCTTCATAGAATCTTCAAACATATGTACTCAATTAACTCCATCAAATTGGTCTTATTAGTGTCATCCACCCTCGTATCAAAAGAACCCCCTTGGAGAACGAACTAACAACCACAATGCACTCATCCTAAAAATAACATTTACCAACAACACGTTACATCATAATCCAAACCTAAAGTCGCATACAAAAAAAAAACAATTTTGCAAAAATTCAAAACCAAAATCGCATGCAACACAGATGGTCATTTTGCAAATAAACCCTAACCCTAACTCAATTTTGCACAAAAAAACCTACATCAGAACTCAAAAATGCAAACGAATAAGGATAGTAATACCTTGCGTATATTAAATCCACCAAATCAACAATTTTGGGCGAAATTCAGTTTTCTAGAAACCCTAACTCATGTTGACTTCTAAGTAAATCCGTCAGTCCAATTTGTTTTCCCCAGAGCTATTCACTTCGCAAAATTAAGACTTTGTAAATTTTTAATGGATTCTTAGGGTTGAAGATGAATGAATAGGGTAGAGAGTTTGGAGAAGAAGAAAGAGAAGATGGAGGTTCGATTTTTTGAAGAGATAAGAATGGCGTCAGTTGAGTGAGTAAGGGCAATATGGTAATTTAACACTAATGGCAGACTAACGGAATTCGTCATTAATGGTATCCTATGCTAACGGATTAAAACTCAATGGTATATGGTGATCTACAACATTTGATGTTGTATATGGTCAATTATGAAAAAACTCAGTAGTATATCATGAAATTTCCCAAAAATCAAACTATACGTGATTATAAGACAAAAAAAGATTGGTAAAATAGTTAATAAACTAAAATTGGTATTGTGTTAGGAAAATATCCCCTAAGTTGGTATTATTCACGGTTAATCAATAGTTGGTATTTTTGTAGGAAAATTGATAATAAGTTGCATTATTTACGGTAATTATTCCTAAATTAAATTCTCGATAATTTACTCTTTTGTATAGTTGGTGGTGTTTTTAGTATATTTTGCAGTATCTCAAAGTACTTAGTTAGAGCATCATTGGCTTGGAGATGGACCCTTGATAGCATAGGAGCTTCGAAGAATAGGAAAAGAGTAAAAAATAGCATGACACGGTCGAGTGGCTCTGTCGAGTAGCTTGGCTGAGTCCAAGTCAAATTCTTTCCCAATTTAAAATAGCCCAGAAATCAGTTTCGCAAAATTCATTTCTTCATCTTCTCCGACTCAAGCACCGATTTAAAACTCTCTAGATTTCTCCAACTCTTCAATGCCAAGATATTTTAGGAGATATTTCTATTAATTTATGTAATAAATTAGTGGTCAAAATTGATTTTGTTCTCCTTCAAATAGGGTTCTTCTCCTCCATTATTGGGCATCCCATTCAAGGACAAGAAAGCAAAACTCCACCAATATTTTGTAATCTCTAGTAAGTCGTAGTAGTTGTAAGTTCTTCACACAATCTATTGTATTCAAACATTCATCTTCAAGTACAATTGAAAATATTAGATTTTGCAAATGAGGTATTAATTCTTACTCAACTTTTCTAAATTTAATGTGGCATTGTTTATTTTGATCTTTAGAATTTGCTTAATTCTAGAAATTGATGATTGAATTCATGGAAATGTTGTTGAATTTAGCTTGAATTTCATCTTTTTCCATATTCATCTTCACTATTTACACTTTCCTGTTACATTGAAAATAAGAAAGTAATCGATTCAAACCTACAATTTAACTTTGTATCAAGAAATTAATCAATCTATTAGTCATATATGCATCTAATTGACTAAATCATATTCTTATCATTCCATATTTAATTGAATCACTGGTATCAAAAATCTGAAATTAACCTTTATTTTTCACCATTAGCAAGAGATTAACCTAAAATTCTGATATTATGGATAATATAACTTGTATTGCTCTTGCTTTAATTTCGTCCATGAGTAAGTAATTCCCCTCTTGGGTTAGGAGATGTAGTTGACAACATTAATATGTCTAAGAATTAAGATAGGTTGGATAATGGTCATTAGCACCTGTAAACTCTATGGTGGAAAGTTGAAAAAACTCCATTGTTAAGGCCTAGTCAGCCTAACAAATGGAGTGAGATTAGCTAATCTCAGATGATGCACTTATCACGATCTAATCTCAAACCATAGCTTGTTATACTAGATATATGAAAGGAATTTAAGACATATGATTCATACTAATATTGAGCAGCCCAGAAACTACCCTTATTAGGAGTTCTTCGAGACTTAGTCGGTCCAAGGATAATAGATCATATGCTTAAACGAATCACATATCTAGTATAACTAAGAAGTTAAAGAACTTAAACGATGTTAGTGGTTTGGCCGAGTTGTACGCCCAAAAGCCGAAGCTCCTAAGCCAAATCACTAAACCAATAAGCATCTATACCCAGAAGTTGTGATGCTAATATTCAATTAACTTTATTTATTACCAAGGACCGTGATCCAACCTAATCATAAGTCCCTAGCATATTAACGACTAACGAGTCATATCTCCGAGCCTAAGGTTAAATATAAATCAAATAATAACTAATAAGAGCTCGTAGTAATTCCAAACAAAATTCTATAATCCGATAAACCTAAACCTTTGATTAACCATCATAACTAAAGTGTATACTCAACTAGCTTCCCTGTGGATCGACCCCGTACTTGCTAATATACTAATTGTAGTACACAATGTGGGAATTTATTGTTTGACGGACCCCTCGAGAAATAAAACGACCTCGGGGAGCTGATCATTGCTGGAGATGATGTAATGATGATATAGCTAGAACTCAAGCTACTTTGGATGGCATACAAACTTTTGATTTTGCTTTCTCGATACATTTGATGAAATTGCTATTATGGATCTCTAATGGACCGAGTCTATCTTTGCAAATAAGAGATCAAGACATTGTAAATGCTATGTCGTTGCATCATACTATTAAGAGGCGATTTCAGAAAACTAGGGATGAATGATGTGAAATCTTTTTTTTTAAGCAGACATTGATATTCCTAGCATGGATAACTTGTTCCTTTACGTGCTCGAGGAAAGTTGAAAAGCAGACTCTCAAATGTGACAAATGGGCACTTTTATTTTGTTATTGTTTTCTACACGATTATTGATATGGAAATGTAAGAACTTGATTATCGCTTTCCTGAGATTAGTACAGAGTTACTTATTGGAGTTGCTTGTTTTAATCCTACTAGTTTTCTTTCCAAGTACACGAAAGAGAAGATACTCAAAATGGAAAAGTTGCATCCCGATGATTTTGATTATTTGGCCTTAGATTGGTTTAGTTTTGAGTTGGATACTTTTATTGATTATTTTTTTACTGATGACCGGTTTTCAAGCTTATGTATTCTTGGTGAATTCTCCAAAATATTAGTTCAATCCGTTTGTACAAGTCTTGCCCAAATTATATAAGCTTTTGAAGTTGGCGTTGATTTTGCTAGTATCCACAGCAATAATTGGAAGAGTGTTCTCAACAATGAAGATAATCCAAATTGAGTTGCATTACAAGATATCTAATGAGTTTTTAAATAATATTATAATAGCTTTTTTTGAATGTTATTTGTTTCAAAATTGTGAAATGATGATATTATGAGCCATTTTCATAATATGACAACTCGGTGTGGACAATTACCTTATATTGTTGTTTAATTTAATAGTAAAATTTTGTCAACTTTACCATTGTTTGAACACCAAAACTTGGCCGAGACGGCCTCAAGGTGAGACGGCCCAGCCCAAGCCGCGGGCTATAGGGGAGAGTAAACTGCAATATGATCAGTTTCTATCTTAACACATTCATTTTCATGGTTAAAGTGTTCAGTTTTAAGACTAAATGACAATTGTCCATTTATATCAATCAATTTTAAGACTAAATGGATCAATTGTCTAATAAAGTGTATCAGTTTCATTGATAATAGCCTCAATT
This sequence comes from Amaranthus palmeri, assembly GCA_019776075.1. Lineage (NCBI taxonomy): Eukaryota > Viridiplantae > Streptophyta > Magnoliopsida > Caryophyllales > Amaranthaceae > Amaranthus > Amaranthus palmeri. The sequence continues at coordinate 428,492 of JAAKBH010000330.1, forward strand.
TGATTCTTAACAACGTCTGGTTTGATGGATATAGTGATGACAACATGCATGACGTTCCAAACTCACATGGAGACAATGAAGAAGCAAGGAAGGTAGTAGAAACACTATATAAGGCAACAATTGATGAAGTTAGCAAGATAACTGAAAAGAGTACTAATGAATTAAAGATGGGGTAGAAAATCAAACATATAATTTGATTCAATACCATTATTTGTGAAATCATATACAAATTGTATATCAATTTTTTTTAAGAGGACAATTGAGTATGTTAAGAGCACAATTGAGTATTTTAAAATAGCAATTTAGTAAGTGAAGTGTATACTTTAAGAGGCGAAATGAGCACTTTGATATATAAACTGACTATCTTAAGATGACAACTGAGTACTTTAATATATAAATTGAGTATCTTAATATGAAAATGAACTGACTAAATTGAGGCTATTATCAATGAAGCTGTTACACTTTATTGGACAATTGATCCATTTAGTCTTAAAACTGATTGATATAAATGGACAATTGTCATTTAGTCTGAAACATACTAGAAGCATAACTGATCATATTAGAAACTGAACACTTTAACCATGAAAATGAATGTGTTAAGATAGAAACTGATCATATTGCAGTTTACTCTCCCCTATAGGCGCGGCTTGGGCTGGGCCGTCTCACCTTGAGACGGTCTCGGCCAAGACCGGCTGTTGTTTGAATTAGTTGCTACTTTCTTTGTGCCAATATTAAAACTTCATGTGCAGGTGTGCTACGTGGGGCGGTAGTGATTAAAATTGATTTTTACTGATTGCAATTGATTTGATTAAAATTAATTTCTACTGATTCCAATTAATTTTTACTGATTGATACTTATTACTTACTCCCTAGCTCGTATTCATTTTATTTGTCTTATTTGCTTTTTCACACTTGTCGAGATAATATTTTGACTTTTAATATCTTTAATTATATTTAATTAAAAATTATGAAATGTTGATATTAATAATTCTTGCATTGTGATGATTAAAATAAGACATTACTTGATTATATTTTAACTTATTATCTTACAATAATTTATTGAAGAAATGAACTATTATATAGACCCGTCTCCTGATGAGACAGTCTCATACAAGACGAGCTGTATGATAGGGCCTTAGTCTTGTGCAAATTGAGGTATGAAATGTTAAAGTGAAACCTTTATTTAATAGTTGAATTTCGTCAACTTCAGGATTGTTTGAATTACTAGCTACTTGCTTTGTGCAATATTAAAACTACATGTGCTACGTAGGGCGATATTGATAAACAACCATGCGAATTTAATATTAAATTTTAAAACTTGTAGAGTGTAATACTTATAATTTGTAAATTGAATTGAATTAGTGTATTAGATTGTAATATTTAGAATTTAAACTTTATTTAATAAAGTACTAAATATTGATTTTTTGGAAAAATAAAATTTTTGCGAAGTATTATCACCCATCTATCCTTGAAGTAATGTTATTATGTTTTCTCACTCGAGATTCTCCGTTAACTAAATTTAACCTACAAAGTAATGAGATCCAACAAAAGAGACGATACACAGGTGCGTGGCAGGTCAAGTGTGTGTCATCACTATGGTGTAAATAATGAGAGACGGTTTTTTACGAGTGACGCACTATACATATGGGCTCAATAGCCCAATTAATACAAATTAAATTAAAGAGGAAATAAAAATGTAGGCTTCATGTTTAGAGGTTGTTTCTATAAAAGATTGTTTCTCACAATAATAAGTGATCTAAATAACATAGAGAAAAGATTTCACCATTCTATATATAAAACACAATAATTTATCTATCTTTTCTATACAATATATTAAAATAAAACACAGCTGACATAAGCAACTAAAAAAATTAATGAGTTGTTACTTTCTCATGACATTTTTTCCCTCCTTTAAGCAAAGATGATGTCATTAAATAAGGATGACTATAAAAATCTTAAAATTAAGGATGTTTATAAGATAATTAATTTCACCATTATTTATAACTTTAGTTGGGACTATAACATATTATTAAAATTTGAAAAACAATGTATGTAATAAAGATGCACAAATTATTATCTTTGATATTTAATTTATAAAGCACCATTGATCTATTTTTATTTAAAAAACATTCATTCATTTACAAATTAATTATATTATTTTTAAATATATTTTTAATAAAAGTTCACTAAAATGCTAATTACAGTATAGATACAATTTACAATGACCCATTACTTTTTTATTATCAAAATGATAGCTATAGAAAAAGTTTGAATTTCAATAATCATGAATGTAATAAAATACTCCTGTATTAGGAAATAATTAAAATTAATGTATTATTATGCCGAATTTATTCAATTTATTTGTTTTTACATCCAAATGAAAAAAACTAATAATAATATATTTCTGAAATTTGCTAATGCTTAATTGATAATTATCAAGTATATCCAAGAAGTGGCAAAAAGTTTTTATGATGACTTTGCTAAATTTTTCAAAAAATATCCTTCATGTTATGAATCTAAACAATCTGTAAAAAAATTAAGCAGATCATACATGACACAGGTATAATCTTCATTAGTTTTAACTTAAATGATGCACTCATACATTAATTTTTTTTTTTGAATGAACTCATACATTAATTTTGAAGCTCAAATTTGTTTGAGGATGCTTTCTCAATGTCATCTACAAAAGGTGGACAACGACTGACCAAAGTCCAATTTTGAAATTTGAAACTTCAAACATTTATTTATTTTTCTCTTTTTTTTTTCCACCAAAAAAAAACATAATAGCTGATATCAACTGACCGTAGTCCAAATTGAACCGTTCTTTAACGTTTTTTATCATACAAACCCTCTATATTCTCTCATCATCTTTCCCTAAATTTTCTCTCTCCTTAATTTTCTGTTACCTCCATTTTTTCTCTACTGCGAACAACGTCGGCTTCTGGAACTCTCTACTCAATTTATAGCGTTTAGATCTGTTTCAAAAAGTGAAATTCAAGATGTCAACCATGGAAAGTTTAATTGGACTTGTCAACAAAATTCAAAGAGCTTGTACTGTTCTTGGTGACCATGGCGGTGGTGATTCTTCTTTCTCTTCTCTTTGGGAAGCTCTTCCCTCCGTTGCAGTTGTCGGTGGTCAGGTATTATTTTTTTGAATTGTACTTTTATTTTCGTTATTTTTGCTGAAATTTTTAATTGATTGTTGTATTTTGTGGAATTTGTTGTTTTTTTGTAGAGTTCTGGAAAATCTTCTGTTCTTGAGAGTATTGTTGGCCGTGACTTTCTTCCTCGAGGATCTGGTTTGGTTTTGATTTCTTGATGAAAAATAATTTCGGTTATACTTTTTAGTTGATTAAATTAAGAGGAGAGAATTTCATGAAAGTATTTTTTATTTTTATTTGTAGGAATTGTGACGAGGCGACCGTTGGTGTTGCAATTGCATAAAACAGAGGATGGTTCGCAAGAGTATGCTGAATTTTTGCACATGCCTAAGCGCCGGTTTACTGATTTTGGTATGTCATTCTCATCATTTAACTGTAATTTAGTTTTGTATTGGAGCATGATTGATTTTGGGTAAATTTATCATTTTATCTTCTTTGTTGATTAAGCTTGGAGTTTGGGAGGTTTTATCAAGTTCGATGAATCTTGAGTGGTATGTGGTTTAGTGGTTGCTAGCTGTAGTTGTGTTGCATAGAAAGAGATATGTGTTATCAGCGCATAAATTGGTATATTAATATTGTAATAAATTAATGAGAAAAATTACATAGAATAATCCAAATTTTTCGTGATTTTCCTGCAATAATTCACCTATTGATCAACTATGAATAATCCAAAAAAAAGTATATTTCCAGAGCAACTAATTATTTGCTATAACAAGTTTTATTTTTTTAAAAATAAAATTAAAAATAAAATATCGAAAAAAATATTAAAAAATGTTATAAAATATTTCTGAATTTTTTATTATTGTGAAATTTTTTATGTAAATTTTCAAAATTTTTCCCTTATTGTATATTTTCAATTTTCTTTTTCGTGAATCACCTTTTATAGCAGATCATCGGGTTACCCAGGTTTACTCTAGGCAATTACTTTCTAAAGTTGGGATTATTCATGATAAACAATAGATGGGATTATTGTAGAAAAATCATGAAAAGATTGGATTATTTTAGGCAATTTTTCCTATTAATAACGATATGACGGATTTAATTTGTAGTGAATAATGATGAATTTTGGATAACATATTGCTATGGTAGTGCTAGTGTCTTGACATTAACGGCCCGTTTGGTTAACAATTTTGATTGGTGGTAATGAAAATGATTTTTAGTGTAAACTTTCATGATATGTATCATTTCATTCCCATGGTAATAAAGTTTTGATTATAAAAAAGTTTTTTTGTTCGGAATTTTTTATTACCATTTAATACCACATGTTCAAATGGTTATGTAATGGAATGGATTTTTTGAAGAAAATAAGATTGTTAATAAGCAGACCACTAAGTTTATCTAGAGATATTCCCACCAAAATTACACTAATCTTCCCATTATCTTTCCACCATTTAGTACGATCACCAAACGGGCCGTAAGAGGAATACTTGAAGGGAAAAGTCAGTATTTGAAATAAGATATCCTTTGATGAGTAATGTACTACCTGAACTAGAGGTGGCCATACCAGCCAAGGGTTTGTTTAAGCTTAGTGCCAAATTGCTGATTAAGGAGTCAATGCAATTATCCAAAACCGATTGGCTTGAACAATGGTTCGTTTGCAATTATATTATTATCATTAAGCTAATAGCGTAAAATAACTTAATTTTAATAATTTATGAATTTTTAAGTTCAAATTTTAGTAAGATTATTATGAACTTATTCTATCAATTAAAAATTGTTGATTGATTCATTTATTGAATAAGTCTTAGAATCTTATAAAATGACCTTTAAAATCAATATGTATAGTAACTTATTGGAAAAATTACCTAAAATAATCCAACTTTTTACTTCTACAACAAGTTATTTTGCACCAAGGTAACCTTTACTTATACAACAAGTTATTAATAATCTAACAATTTATTTTGCATAAAAAATTAAAAAGTAAATACAAATCTAAATTATTTAAAAATTTGAATTTTTATGAATTAAAATGAGGAATCAAGTGAGTTTATTTTTTGACTTTAACATTTAATTTATAATGTTTTTGGTTTTCTAGTTTTTTTTTTTCATTTTTTTTTCGCAATTAACCTGTAAAAATCGATCACCATTTAGATTACATTGTTCTTGGGTAAGTTACCCTAGAAATTTGGATTATTTATGGTTAATCAAAAGTTGGAATTTTTGTAAGAAGTTCAATAAAAGGTTGGATTATTCTAGATTATCATTCCTAACTTATAATGATTTAGAAACATTGGCCTTTTGGGATGATTATGTTAGTTATGGATTTAAATTATTTCAGTTACTCATAAATTGCAACTTGTTTGAGAAAATAATATTTCGATGAAAACTCTTTTTTACCTTAATAAATATATTAAATACATTATGGTTTCTTTGTATAAATTTCATAACTACTTGAATTTATATTTATATAACATAAAATGAGTTTAATTAAATCATTAAGAATATTTTGATAATTTCCTTGGAAAAATGGTGTTGGATTTTAATTGAGAATTGAAAAACGTTACCCTTATGTATATTATGTATTGCAAGCAAGTATGTTTAATCCTATGTGAAAATGTTACCCTTATGTTTTAGCAAAGCTTGTTTATCCTGGGTGGGAGAATATTCCAAACTATGATTCTTATGAAGGATTTTTAAGAAAAACGTGTTTATGCCAAATGGTAAAATACTAAATTTCATGAAGTTGTTTGTACAAAAGTATACTTGTTTTGAACATAAAAAGATACTAGGCACATACGTCCTAACTAAAGCTGTGTAGGGGAAGATATATTTCAAAATACAAACTTTATGGGTTACCAAATATAAGGAATTATAATACCCACCATAACATGTTAAACTTCCTACCTCAATGGATTAAAACATAACTTAAAAAACGACCATCGATATACAAAATGCAAGGTCAATACTAAAATATTTTTTGTTCTAATCAGTTAGACTACAATATATATTGGTTTATCTAATCAGTTTGTTTTGTTCTAGAAATTTTTACAATTTGTTAAAGATTTGGATTAATTGTTCAAGACTACAATATATCTTAAAATTTACCTCACATATTGCTTATGTTATTTAGGTTTGTTTGTTGGTTTTATCTATTTTTTCAATGTTAAACTCACTATCACCTGTACTTATAGCTGAATAAATCTCTAATGTTTTAACCTTTTACTTCCTCATTCCAGCACGTTATGTGTTTCACAACAATTCTACTGGCTTTGGCTTCTCTTAGAATGCCTTAATCTAGTATGAATAATACAATTGTTTATCTTTGTCTCTGCATTTGCCTTGATTGTCCAATCAACTTCTTTAACAATCATATAAGCAAAATTATATTTTCGATCCCTACTTTAAGGTTCCACCCAAAGATTCATCATTGTTCTTTGATTTCGTTCTTAAACAAGCTTAATTGCATAAGGATATTGTGATTTAGGAGTTTGAGGTTGTAGGTGACTACATATTCGACTAGTATGACCTTATATTCTAGGTTTTTATCCTATTATTTATACATTCAAGAAGTAATGAATTTTGGTAGCATTCACTTTATATCTTGAACTTACTAAATAACTTTCATGCTTTCTATTCCATGAGTTTACTAACAAATTACTATTTTCGTCTTTGTGTAGACTACTGTAACTATTGGGAGAACAAACACAAGTTTTGAATTGTGCAGATGGTATTAATGGAGAGAAAAAATGTTTTGAATAAAATTCAAGTGGCCTTTTCGATTATACAAAAATTTTGCAAAACCAAATGGACAACCTAAAAAAGGAAAGTGTAAAAAATTCACAAGGATGAAGGGAATATATGTTTGTGCAAAATAATTTTTCTATGATTTTATTAGGGTTAGGAATTAGGGTTAAGGGTATATGGATGAGCTTTAGGGTTTTGGATTTAGAGTATCAGGGGGTTTGGGTCAAAAGTTTTTTTATTGGCTAGTCATTGTTGGTTGATGATGGGTCAATTTTAGTTGGACCCATAAACCTACTTGGTTTCTTGACATAATTTGGTGTTGTTGATGTTAAGGTTGAGATTGGTCAATTTTGAAAAGTTGAATCTAAACAAACAATTTTGTTATCATTCTAAGTCCAACCAATGCTAACACTTTGGTCCAAGCAAAGGTGGTGTGTTGAATGATTTATTTCTTTTTTCATTGTCAGCCATGGTCCGCAAGGAAATTCAAGATGAAACTGATCGAGTTACTGGGAAGTCCAAAATGATATCGCCTGTTCCGATTCATCTTAGCATTTACTCACCACATGGTAAACTTTTGATTAGTTGCATGATAGTTTTTGTCCCGGGCACACTCTGTCTCTTACTTATGTTTCCTAGTGTTGGACTTTCTTCTGATTATTTCTCTCCTTTGTCAGTTGTCAACTTGACGCTTATTGATTTGCCGGGTCTGACTAAGGTCGCTGTAGGTGAGCTTGCCTTCGTTTTGTAAGAACGTATAGTAGCCACTTCATTACTAGCTTGTTGCTCAACTAAGTCTTGTCGTTGTTGTTGATAAACGTAGAGGGACAGCCTGAAAGTATTGTGAAGGACATTGAAGACATGGTCCGTTTGTATGTGGAGAAGGTAATTACTTATTCTATTATTCTATTATCAATTATTGGCCTCACCCTACAGTTGCAATCTTTATTTTTACTTTGTTTGCAAATTTGCTGGCTATCATGCAAGGTGGAAATTTTTATACCTGCGAAGTCCGTAAGGTCTTGATATTAGCAGGGGTAAATTCCTTGAAAAGGATCTAACTTAAATCAGAATTTAATCACCAACCACTCCAGCACGAGTTGACTGACGTCTTAGGCCCATACTCATCTCCTCAATGACCCGTGCTTTTCTCTTTGTCCTTTCTCTTTGTTTGTTATTAGCCATCACCCGTTCTTGTTCTCCGCAGCTCAATCACTTCCACAATATATCAAAAATCTCAAAATCAAACAAAATGATTCACTTTAATTGATCATGTCTACAACCTACCCCTCCAAATAGATTTTACCTTAGGTCTCTTAAATTGTATTTATCTCCAAGGATTTTGTGTTAGAATGGGAAGTGAGGAAAAGTGGGTTGGCTAGGAGGGGAGAGGTAGGAGGGTGGAAAATAATGGGAGGTTGAAAGGTGATAAGGGAGAAGGGAAACTCTAGGAAGGGAGAGAGGAAAAGTGTGAGGTTTGACTTTTAGAAGTATATATGCCAAATATATGATTTTAGGTATGACTTTTAGAAGTAGAGAGGAATAGTAGTGGACCTTCCTTCAGTAGTCCAACTAGATTTTTTTTGTGTGTATTTTTAGTTATTGATGGTTGATGATGCATTTTCTATGACTGTATAGTGACACTCTTCTTTTACGTGCTATCTATCTACTTTCAATAAATGACAAAGTTTGAATGTATATTTATATAACCTGACGAAGTGGTTTGGTCTTTCATTTGGAAATGTTTAATCCAGTAGTTCTAGTCATTCTAATGCTGAACACATTGCTTTGCTAGCCCAATTGCATTATACTAGCAATATCCCCAGCTAATCAAGATATTGCAACATCAGATGCCATTAAGCTTGCCAAAGAAGTAGACCCCAATGGTACATGAATCAGGCTCTTGTGCTTACTTTCATGATATAAACGAAAAACAATTTTTCTAGAAATTTCGATTTTACTCTTTCAGGTGACCGTACCTTTGGTGTTCTTACCAAGTTGGATCTTATGGACAAAGGAACAAATGCACTAGAGGTATGTTACTTTTAGTGTTTGCTTTGTTCTTATTTCCGTTTTTTCTTCGGTCCCAATATTTTCAACTCCTGGTAAATTTAAACATTTTTTTCTTTTAAATGTGTTATTTGGCTATGTTGATGTATACCTTCTTATGTAAATCATTCCAGTTTTGTTGCATTTTTGTGTTAAATTTGAAACATCTTATTCGAAACATTGTAGTAATGGTTAGCCAGGGCCCCTATGTGGAGTTTGAATTTGTTCCTTTGTTCTTCGTTTTAAGTAGGTACGTGTATGTGGCTGTTGAAAATTATTATGAAAGAGGTGGAAGCTTTGTTTATCCATTTCGGATAGTTTTTAAGGTTTCAACATCTTGAATATTTTAACTTGTAAGTATTAGGATCTACAATCAAAAAGTTGTTACATACTAATTCACATTTTTTTGACCGAGTTAACTATTAGTTGGTGGTTAGAAACTTCTTATCTTTTTAGGGAGTCATTATCATTATCATCGTACCCAATGTATCCCGATCATAGAAGAGGGTTTGGGGCAGGATGAAAGAAACCATACCCATAAAATGACAAGACAATGCAAGATAAATATTAACGTTATTAACATGACCGAAGAAATGTAAAAGCAACCATAAAGGGCTGAGCAATCAACTAGTTATAAGTGGCATAGGTATAGACGTACATGACTATTCAAAGTCTATGACACAAATACGATGTGCACAACTAGTTTTATCCCTAGGGCCTAGTGGTGTTAAGTTTCTTTTTAGGGGTTAAACTGCAACATAAAAGGTGTTAGTTTCTTTAGTCGTGTTTAGTTGTGGTAGCTTTTCTATTTGCCTTTATATATTTCTAATTTTATACTCCCTCCGGTCTAGTTTACTTGTCCCATTTGACCAAACACGGATATTAAGGTAGTAGTGAGGTCTATTGGAAAAGGTGGTAGTTGAGTTTTTTAATTGATTAAATTAATTGTAAAGGTGGTAGTGGAGTATTGGGAATTGGAAAAGTGGGGGTATTTAGGTAAAAAAAGGATAGCCAAAAAAGGAAATGGGACAAGTAATGAGGAATTGCCAAAAAAGGAAATGGGACAAGTAAACTGGAACGGAGGGAGTACATGTTTATTTTGTGATGTATAACTGGAGCTAGTTCTCTTTATAGGTTCTTGAAGGAAGATCCTATCGACTTCAACAGCCCTGGGTGGGAATAGTGAATCGTTCACAAGCAGATATCAACAGAAATGTGGATATGATTGCTGCAAGGCACAAGGAGCGTGAGTACTTTGCAACTAGCCCCGACTATTCACACTTAGCTAGCAGAATGGGATCAGAATATCTAGCAAAAATGCTTTCAAAGGTGCAATTCTTTGGGCCATTTTTTTCTTGATAAAGTAACAAGGAATTGTTTTCTTGGTTTTTTTGCCTTAAATAGTATTACTTTTTCTGTCTTGTTTCAGCATTTGGAGGCAGTAATTAGGGCCCGAATCCCTAGTATTATTTCATTGATAAATAAGAATATTGATGAACTAGAAGCAGAATTGGATCGACTTGGCAGGCCCATTGGTGTTGATGCAGGGGTGAGCATGTTTTTCAGCATTACAACTCCACAATGGTAACACATGGCATACTAACTTGTAACTCATATGTTGAATTTCAGGCTCAGCTATACACAATCTTGGAACTTTGCCGTGCTTTTGACAAAATTTTCAAGGAGCATTTGGATGGAGGGTAATTTCTTTACTAATTAACAATTGTGTATTGCCAGTTTGCTTTTGCAAAGCATGAGCAGTTAGTTATATTTTGGTAGTTTCTGCAAGTTATTTTTGCTGCTTGTAATTCTTAGTTTATTTCACTCAACACTGCTTTCTTCAACTCTATGTGATGAACTTAATAATTTCCACAACCAGACTTTTTTCATGCTTTAATGTTTTTTAGTAGCTTATGATACTGGTCTCCTTTTGGATCTTCATGGAATTTTGACTTCATTACTTTGGAAATCAAAATCGTCATCTTAGCTTGCTCTGCTGGTTAATTTAATTGTTTGGTGATGTTCCTTTGAGTTGACCTCTGAGTTTTGTTCTGTGGGCTTTGTACACTTTAATGAACTATAGTAAATGGCTTGTGAAATCATGTATACTTCTTATTTTTGTAAAACTTTATATGTTCTTTGCTAGCAAGGGTCAATGATCAATCAAAAACAACCTCATTACTTCTACAAACTTTTGTGTTCGTCCAATCCCCCGAAATCATGCTTAGGTGGAAGCCACTTGATGTTAATGTGGTAATGCGTTGGCCGTGAAGAGCTAACCCCACCCGCCCCCCGGTTCATGTCTTTCTTGAAGTTTAACCTTTAGATATGTTATTCAATTATTTGAGGCTTTTGATATTTGTCATTTTCAGGCGTCCTGGTGGTGATCGTATATATGGAGTTTTTGACAATCAGCTCCCTGCTGCACTAAAAAAGCTCCCGTTTGATCGATATCTTTCTTTACAAAATGTTAAGAAAGTGGTCTCCGAGGCTGATGGCTATCAACCACATCTCATAGCTCCTGAACAAGGTTACCGCCGTCTGATTGAAGGTGCTTTACATTATTTCAGAGGCCCTGCCGAAGCTTCTGTTGATGCTGTAAGCACCATCTGCTGTTAATTTTATCATTTTGCTTCATTGGTTTAAGAGGCTAAGTAAATGAGAACTTTTTAAGTGTTGATGATTGTTGTCAGACTTTAACAGAGATAGTCTCCTTTTTCAAAATGAAAGGTGGGCTTATATATTAATCATGAATATCAGTAAAAACAACATCGATGATCCTAGGTGGACCACCATTGCCTCAAACCTTGTCACACGAACTACTAGACGCCCATTTGGCAAGGTGGTGAGTGACTTCGTTGCATGCCCTGTAACAAAAAGAGAAATCTAATCATCAAAAGTAACCAAATTAACTAAAACATTCTCAACTAGAGCAGTATAATGAGTATACAGTAAGAGTCGAATCACAATGAAGCTCTAGAATAATTTCTTATTTTATGTATTGTCTATCTAAGTAACCAAATACTTCATGAGTAATAAACTCTGGAATGTTGTCACACATTTAAACAAAAATAAGCAATATAAATAGATGGGCAAGCAGAAATTTCGATTACTCGTTTCAAATAGTTGAGAAATTAGACTGCTTAGTTCATGAAGATGGAGTTTCATAAAACATGTTTTAATTTACAACGAAAGATGGTTTTTATGAAATTGCATCCGTTCCCGCTTGGTTTATATTTGTTTACTAAATTTTTGATGCTGTCATTAGCATATTTTTTGTTGGCAATTACACTTGCTATTTTTCATATTCCCTCATCAGTGACATTAGAATTAGACTGCTTGCTATCTTTTGCTTTCTTATAATTTTTTTTTCTCATTTTATAGGTTCACTTTGTATTAAAGGAACTTGTGAGGAAATCAATTGCTGAAACTCAGGTAAGATTTGGATAGAATATGTTCAACTGACTAGTTTCTCTTATTGAATTAGTGAACTTCTTTTCGTTTAATAAACAGGAACTAAAGCGCTTCCCATCCTTGCAAGCTGAACTAGCTGCAGCTTGTTATGCGTCCTTGGAGAGGTTCCGTGATGAAAGCAGGAAGACGGTTATCAGGTTAGTGGAAATGGAAGCTGCATACTTGACTGTGGAATTCTTCAGAAGACTTCCTCAGGAAGCGGAGAAATCTGCAAATCCAGGTGGTCCAAATGCAAATGCAAATGCCAATGCCAATGCAAATGCAAATGCAAATTTGGATCGATACAATGATGGACATTTCCGAAGAATAGCATCAAATGTCTCGTCTTATATACGTATGACATCGGACACACTTAAGAACACCATCCCTAAGGCAACTGTTCATTGTCAAGTAAGAGAAGCCAAACATTCATTGCTCAATCTCTTTTACACGCAAGTCGGCAAGAGAGAGGTAATCAATCACACTCTCCTGTTGTAAAATTTAATTTAAAGTGTTAACTGCTAATTCATTTGTCGTCTTGGCATTTGATACTGATTATTGAGTCATTGGCTGGCTGTAGAGCCTAGATGTGGGTCAGTAATTTGACCAGAACATGATTTTGACACCTCTCTAAGTAAAACTGGCACCTCAAGGCACACACAAAAACCATACGGACCTAACAGAAATATTTGTTGTAAAAATTTATTTGAGGCGTCAATTCATTTGTGGTCTTGGCATCTGATACCGAGTCATTGGCTGGCTGAGTGGCATTAGAGATTTAGAGCCTAGAAGTGGGTCAGTAATTGACCTGAACTGGATTTTGACACCTCTCGAAGTAAAATTGGCACCTCAAGGCACACACGAAAACCATACGGACCAAATTGAAATGTCATTTTTGACACTAAACATTATTACACAAAACAAAATTCTATTTGATACAGAAACAAACAAGAAATGAGATAAATTTGGAAAATAAGGATACGAAATTATATCCAATAAGCTAAGATAGGCCATGGTTGTCCAAATATGTCGATCATAAGGAGGAAATACTACCATAACACTAATCATAAATCTAAAGTTTTGCATCATGAAAGTAGAAAACATGACTAAAAACAAAACATCAAAAAAAAAAAGAAAGAAAAGACAAGTTGAAGCAAACAAGAAACAAGAAATGTTAATTCAATATTTCGAATCACATTTTCATATTGTTTCAGTTTGATACATGGCATGTGTTGTAGTTGTGCGTTTCACGCTTCTATAGACATGAACATGAACACCCTCCTCCGCTTTTGGTACGATTCATATTACAAGCAATGTCTAATATCTGGTGCAGAACTGATGAGCTTGTGATTCTCTATGCTTTCAGGGAAAACAGCTCGGACAGATGCTCGACGAAGACCCGCAGTTGATGGACAGGAGACTACAATGTGCCAAGCGGCTTGAATTATACAAGTCCGCGAGGGCTGAGATTGAGGCTGTCTCATGGGGCCGATCATAGTGTGCAGTTAAATGGATGTGTTGGTTTATGATGTATTATATAGTCATACAATTTAGCTTATTTAAGGTCAAGTATATCGTTTTATATATGTTGTATTTTGAGCATTCATTTACCTGCATCACAGAAGCAGGTTGTTGGATTTGTGTACTGTACCAAGTACCAACAGCATGATCTGAACATGCTTTGTAAATGTCATTATCATATTGCCAGGTGAGTTTTTAACTTTTTATGGTCACCCTATGATGCTCGGGACTAGGGTTGTTCAATGGATCGGATGTATGGCCGGGTTGTGAAAGTCTAGCTGATCTAACATGGTCCATTTTTATTACTAAAATTGTTTTGATCCCCATAATTTATAATAATTAAATTATCATAATTAAATTGAAAAATATTAAAAATCTCCAATGATATTGTCATTTATAATATATTTAAACTTAAATTACAGCCAGTCTCTTGATAGACGCTTTTCAGGCCCAGTCCGAGTATTTTCTTTTTGGGTTAACCCAATTAAAGATGGTATCTCAAATAAATTGTCTTTCGCAAGAATTTGTGTTTAAATTATACATTAATTATGTTATTTACAAAGGTCTGTTTTCGACCCGTATTGAACTCTTTTATAGCCCACTTATTTTGATTATAGTAGAGTTTGTTCTCAAAAACTAGGGGTTGCTCCTATATCCGGAAAAATGCGCGAAAGAAGATTGAGGTGGTTTGGACATTTGAAGAGAAAGACTTTCGATGCCCCTGTGAGGAGAGTCGAAAGCTTTATGGTAGAGGGTAAGAGGAGCCGAGGAAGACCCAAGAAAACTTTGGAGGAGCAAATAAAGGTAGACCTACGTGAGTTAAACCTATCTGAGAACCTGACTAGGGATAGGAGTAGTTGGAGGCGTCTTATCCAGGTTTTAGACTTCGGCTTTTCTTCTTAGAGTCGTTAGCGACGTCATGCTTTCATGTTTGCCCTAGTTTACCGTGTGTTTTTGTTTCTAGTTTGTTTTAAGTTTTTCTTTTGTTTTACATTCTTTTTGGATCTTTTTGTGTTTTTTTCACTCCACGAGGCAGGTGCGTATCTTTATCTTTATCATCTTGGAGTTGGGGGACTCCTTTTGGCCGTGCTCTCCTTCACGGGTATGAGTTGCCGCCATCCTTCCCTCCCCAGACCCTGCTCATAGTTTTCTATGAGCGGGATATACTGGGTAGGATGATGATGATGAGAGTTTGTTCTCAACTCGACCCATTTTCGACCTGGCCCTTACAAAGGCCTTCTAAACACGGTTCGGATAAGGGATTAGAATGAGAGCCTAGCCCATTAAACACCCCTGCTCACGACTTATTCAATTGGTTTAACATTAACTTTGTCTAATGATCGAATTATGTTACATCTTATAACTTCGACATTTTTTATTCAGCTTCTTGTTAGATTTAGTTCAATCCGTTCTGGTCATTATGGATTAGTTGAGTTCGACTTGGCTTGTATACTTGATTATTTACTTTTTTAGACTGTTTGACCATCGGTCTTACGATGTAAGAATGAGAATGAATTATTGTGTAAATTTTCATACGTTATGTCAATTTTATAATAATGAAAGTTTAATCATAAAAAAAAAATTTCTTTCACTATTTATCATATAATGAATTTTATTAAGGAAATGATACTGATGAAGGATAATAAGCATGACTATTAAACTTGTTAACATATATATATCTATCAAAATTACATTAATTTTCTATTAATATTCTCATCATTTAGTACCAATTATCAAATGGGTAGAGTTTTAGTCTAATGTTAAATTTGTAGGTTTGATAAAAAAAGCCAATTACATGATTGAACACACTTTGTTTAAATCATTTAGTACCAATTATAATAATTTTCTATTACTATTCTCATCTTATAGTACCGTTATCATATTTGATTATACTCTAACTTATAATAAGACTAAATATAAATTGAGTGATTGATGAATAAAAGGCAAAGGTAAAAGACACTTCTAGTATCTCGCACAAGACATGATCCGAGTGGAGGTGTTTTTTTCCTAAGATGCGACAAAGATCTTTAATATCAAATTTGTGCTTAGCATTAATCTATAAGTTAAAATATAGTCAAATGAGATCTTGATTGATTAATTTAATTGCAAAGATCATTAGTATCAAATTTTATAAATTTTTATCGTACATTATAAAAGATACCAATAAATAAATTACTGCATTAGACTGCATGAAAAAACAAATATTGCAATTATTTTAGAACGGAGGAACAACTAAATTTGGGTGCATCAGCCACAATGCTACCCCTTGTCATTTTGACACTCCTTTGGAAGAAAAAACCCAAACAAGAGCGGAGGAGTACAGGGCCGTCGAATGGCAAGTGCAAAGCGGTCAACCGCCTAGGGCCCCGTGTTTTTTAGGGCCCAAAAAATTTATTTTTATGTATATAAGTGATATTAATTTGAATCAAATTTATATATAACTTACATTTTTTTGCTAAATAATATGAGTTTTTAATGTTTTTTTTTTGTAAAGTAGATTAAATATTAAAAATAAAAAACAAAAGATGTATTATATTATGCGTTATGTCTTAAGTTTTTAGGAGCCCATTTTTATCTTTTGCTCTGGGGTCCAAAAATGAACGAGACGGCCCTGGAGGAGTAATAGACTAATACTTGTACGCTCAAAAACTCCGAACAAAACATAAGCTCATCAAATTCTCTCTCAACTTCACCATGGTTTACCTAACTTCGTGGGATGAATTCGTGGAGCGATCTGTCCAATTATTTCGCTCCGATCCTGAATCTGTAAGTCTTTGTTTCCTCACTTCAATTTTTTTTAAAATTTTCTTACTCGCATTGTTTTCACGATTTTTAGTTGTTGATTGAATTTCTGAATTAGGCTTTTTGAATTCAACTATTTGCTTAATGCAGACTCGTTATTCGATGAAATATAGACACTGTGATGGAAAATTGGTTCTTAAAGTTACCGATAACAAAGAGGTATTATTCATTGTCTTTCTGCATACTTTTTGTTGCTGTGAACTTTAGCTTTGGTTGTGTTAGATTCCGAATTAGTTGACTTTGCTGAATGCTAAAGTTCTTGTAATGGAAATGTGTGAATGTTTTCTATTGGTTTTTTTGAATGATCATTGTCAAATACCCTTGGGGATTTGAATTGTTGAATGTGTTGGATGTGAAGTTGATTTGGGTAGATGAAAAAATTGACTTCTTATCTAAATTTGGATGTAAAATATGGTGGGAAGTGGAACAATGTATTTAGCGAATGTTGGATGTAAAGTTGATTAGGGTCGATCAATAATTTTGGTTTTTTAATCCAAATTTTGATGTAAATCATGGTGAAAATGATGCATCCAGAGAATGTTGGATCTGAAGTTGATTAAAGTAGAATGTAAACAAATAATTTTGGTTTTCTGATCCAAATTTGGATGTAAAATATGGTGGAAATGATGCATCAAGAGTTCGTTGGATGTGAAGTTGTTTAGCGTAGATGACTAATTTTGGTTTTCTAATCCAAATGTAGATGTAATATATGTTGCAAATGATGCATCCAACATATGGAGAGGAATAGAAATTTAATATGGGTTTTTGTTAAAACATCACTTGGTTGTTTGTATAAGGACATTAGCTTATTGATGGAATTTATTGGTTTATGGTGTCATTGCAATAATGAAGGTTAGAGATTTCGCCAAGTTAATATATGATGTTTGGAAATAAATGTGAAGGGATAGATATTTTCTTAATTTGTATGGTTGTCCTCTCGTTTTTTTAGTTCCCTCTATGGCACAGAAAGGCATAAACCCAACAAAAATCGATCAATTAGGAAAACTTCTAATGGTTTCTAAATCCATTTGCACAAGATCAATGACTAGAAGTAACTCACCATTAAGCTTGATCAAGAACAGTTAGATAAAATTGATTGCTATTGAATACCTAGAGTCCAATACGAGAAACATCGTTAAAAGGATTGGAAAACCATGATTGATTGTTATTCCATAGCGGATGAGAAAAAATGTTCTACGTCTACAGTTCCATAGCACCCTTGAAATTTGAATTGGAAGATATATAGGAAGATATGTTAGGTCATGACGATTCGTCATATAATCACCCCATGGGTCCACTCGTGTGGACAAACCCACGAGGCATCCAGGCCCACAAATCCATGAGTAATGAGCGTTGACTTGCAATATTGCATACACACTTGATGAAGTTCACTCTTTACCAAAATCATATGATAGTAAGAGGATTACGCACCAAGCATTATATGCAAGTCCATAACCCATTTTAGTTTTGTGAGATCTTTCTCACATGTGAAATATTTCCAACCGCCTCCCTCATATGTGAGCTACATCATATCCAAGAATCACCTTTGGCTCGAATACCATGTTAGGCCGCGACAATTCGTCACATAGTCACCCCTTGTACCCACTCGTGTGGACACACTAACGGGTCACCTAGCCCATAAAACTACGGGTAATGAGTGTTGACTTGCATACACTTTGATAAGATTCGCTTTTTTCAAAAACCATATGGTTGTAGGAGGATTACCCACCAAGCTTTATATGCATGTCCATAACCCATTATTTTAGTGATGTGGGATCTTTGTACATGTGAAAATATTTCAAACAAAGTATACTATTGGAAAAACTACATAGTTCGCTATATTCTGGAAGTCAACTCCCTTTTTTAGTGGTGGAGGACTGGAGGGTTATGTTTGTCCAATGTAGAGTGATTTACAAATTGACAAAGTGGGTCTCATAGGTTAAGGAATCTACATTGTTAGATTTCTCACTCTAGAATGGTGTTCCTTTTCCCCTCAATTGTTAAACAATGGAAAGTTGATTTAGATGTCAAGAAAGAAGGAACTAAGACCATCTTGATATGGTTTTTTTTTTCCTTTTCTACATGTGAAGTTCTGTGGTGACAAGTGCCTTGTGAAAATTTCAGTGTTGATACATCATTACATGGATTCTTGTAATCTCTTTGGCCATATGAAGGAAACAGGTCATGGCAGTGAACTCGAAAAATCGTGCTAAAACCATTCTAACCCTCAATACCACCAAAGCCATCCAAAAGCCAAATATATATGTTGATAAAAACCCAATTACGGAAAACCCGATTGATAAAGATGGATTCCAATTGGTGATGAGGAAAGTTTTCTAGCCACACCACCAAAGGATACTCGAGAACATGATGAGCCTGAAGTCAAAAGCGAACCCAGAAATTTAGATAAGGGGTGTTCTTCAATAGCAGGGGTGATCCCTCTCTGTGTGCATGAGTAACATCCTTGCATGGAATGTGAGAGGTTTTAACAATCTAACTAAAAAATCAGAAATTTGGAGATTCCTAGCTAGCCATGGAATGTGAGAGGTTTTAACAATCTAACTAAAAAAACCTTGGTAATTTGTATCTAAACCTTTGTAAGGGTTAGTATTTTACTTCCAATTTGGTACACCATAAAGGCAGAAGAATCATTATGGGCCAAATATCTGAAGATTATCGAGTTGAAATTCGTTTTTGTAGAAGCCAAGTCATTCCCTCTTAGATCAAGCATTCCTCTAATATTGCATTCTTTTATTCTTTCATTTTTGCTTTTAATGATGGTTCTTTGGAATGACTTGAATGGTTTTTCTAAATTTTGTTAAGATGCTTGGCTTGTCCCTGAAAATTTTAACTTTATGCCCAACATTGATGACAGACATGGAAGTATTGTGAAAGATAGTGATCTTATCTCCCTTCCTTTAGGGATTGTATGACGAACTCCTCTCTTGAGGATATATCCATTATCGACCTTTTCTTTACCTAGACCAATAAGCATTAGGAAAAAATGTGCACTATCTAATATATATAGGGTCCTTGGTAACCAATAGCGGGGGAATTTTCTTTTTAAGCTACTACTAGCTTTCTCCCTGAGTCTCTTTGGTAACACCCCAGCCTTAATTCAGTTTTTCCCATACAGAAAAGTGCCAAACCCTTTCATTTCTTTAATCTCTGGCGCCATAAACTAGGGTTCTTAGAGACTGTTCAAAAAGCTTGGGATGTGAATTATGTTGGTTTCCATGCTTATACTCTTACTCAGAAGCTTAAGGTTGTTAAAATGGATATCTTAACTATGCATTCCTCCCGCCCTGATTTGGAACATCACATGCTTAAAGCTGAGAATAATCTCTTATATGCTCAAGCTTGTCTTGATGATGTCCTCATAATTCTGACACTCAGGAAATGCATTTTAGCGCAAGATTTCAAATCTTTTATTTGTCCGAAGCTAAGCTTGGTTGGATCCAATATGGTGATGAATGCTCCAACAGGTTTCTCCGTTCCAAAATACTTGCACGAAACACATTTTTGCGCAATCCAATGTGTTTGTCAGATCGTTTATATCTAGAGTTGTACATAACTAAAGATTATAAAAATTTGTATTATGAAAATATGCGACGAGACGAATAAAACAAGATCCCACATGACTATGTTTTTTTGTCGTATAATAGCCAAAATATGTAAGTTACAATAGAATGATAAATTGTGCATAAATTGGTTTGGTGCAAGTAATGTGGAACGAAGGAAGTGTTAGAGTTGTGAGCGCGGGACACTTTTATCACACTCTTTACTGATTTGATATGCTCCAAGCTTGACAAAAAAGCTCCTATAAGTGACGTTTTTTGTCAATTAAGACATCATTCTCACAACTCAACTCAATACCATAACATTCAGAACCTACAACAATGTACTGATGAGGATATCAAAACAGTTATGTGGTCACTTCTTGATTATTGATGGGTTCACTTGTAAACTCTTCAAATTCTCTTTAGATATTGTTGGCACTGAGTTTTGCTTTGCTATTAAGGAGCTCTCCAAAACAAGGAAACCCCTCAAGAAAGGGAATGCAACAATCATTACTTTAATTCCATAAGTTAAAGCTCCCAAAGGTCCTACTGAGTATTGACCTATTTCATGCTACAATGTGCTTTTTAAATGCATTTCCAAGCAAATGTGCACTAGAATTTCTCTTGTCTTGAATAATCTTATCTCCCCCACTCAAGGATCCTTTGTATAGGGGAGAAACATCTTGCGTAATATTTTTCTATGCCAAGAGTTAGTCAAACATTATGGTAGAAGTAATGGCTCAGCTAGCTGCCTAATGAAGGTGGACATACTTCTGATACTGTCTCTTGGGAATCCATACATGATCTCCTTGTTGCCTTAGATTTCCCTTCTCATTTCACCAAAATCATCATGGAGTGTGTGTCTCTAGCCCCAAATTTACCTTGCTTATCAATGGCATTATAGTTGGATATTTTCCCTCTAAAAGGGATTTGAAGCGAGGAGATCGCCTATCACCGTTACTCGTTCTTTGTATGGAATATTTCACTCACATCATGAATATGCTGACAATATTGTTGAGATATAGTTCCATCCTATGTGTAAAGAGCTGAAAGTCATATATATAACTTATCAAAGAAGAAGCGTTGGATTACTTATCAAAGAAGGCAAGTATAAGCAGCAGCTCCCAAATCTGTTAAGAAGAGGAATGACGTGTCACCATAACTGAATAAGTACAACTTGTAGGCTATTTTGCAGTAACTGATTATGGAATATTCTAGAGGGAATGAATCGGTTAGATTGTCTGGGAGGGTAAGGTATGTGGTTGTAATAAATAACAGTAGTATGCTTGATATTTGTAAGAAATACCTTTAAGGAGTCCCTTGTTCCTCAAAAAACAACTCATTTTAAACGTTCTTCACCATCTTACTCTAATACAACCTTCTTCTCTTCTACATTTTGTTATCTTTTACTTGCACAGTTCATAGCACGTTCCCGAGTCACTTCGATAGCATCCCCTGTTTCGTTCCCGTCCCACGTCCCAAACCGTATTGCGTTCCGAGTAATAATGCTCCATACTCTCTTCTAGGTTTTCTTTGAGAAGAGCAAAAGTTAAATGCCTAACTGGCTCTATACAGCAATTCAGAAAAGGCCAGCCACGTGAGTAAATTTTCCCTTTCCCTTTTTTATAATAATTATCTTCCTCTTTTTTCCCTCCATCTTTTCATTTTCCTTTTTTTTTTCCTTCTTATTTCTAGACTTACAACTTATTTTTCTATGTTTTCCTTTTACTTACTTTTAGCAATTGACCCCAAATCGTACTTTGATCTGGTTTGAATCAACCTGTCAACTATGAAAACTCGACAAAAAATCTTATCTACCTGACGTTAGATTTTGAAAATTGGTGAATTTTGTTCCTGAGTCCCGACACCGTGCTTAGTTTTAAGTAGCGCAAGGAGCACCGAGGTGCAAAAGGTCCTTAGAGCCTAGGCGCAAAGTGTAAGGCGAAGGCGTGAGCGTTTTTTAGGCGAGGCTCACTTTTTCACTAAAGCTTAAAAATCAATTTTACAACACATCTAGTCACAGAATATGATATTCATATTTTTGTATCAACAAGCTTGAAAGCCTTCACTTTCCTTGTGGGAAACACCACTTTAGCACAAAACTATTATAATGAGAATATGAAGAATTTCGAAAGTTACTTTCTTGTTCGCATGTTTTTTTATTTTTTTTTTTAATAAGCAACGGTTTTTTAACTTCATATTTAAGTAAATTTGGGTTTTAAGTTTTATTTCTTTTTCGAACAAACAAGCATAAGTCAATTACTCAGCCCAACAAGGAGGCACACTGTGCTCACAAGACGTGAAGCACATCAAGGTGCCCAAGTCGCATGCCTCATGTAGTGGGCTTTACCTCACCTAGTCAAGGCGTTTTCAGCCGAGCTTGAGCTTGAGGCGTACAAGGCGCATATCTAGGCGCTTGTTAAAACTAAAACTCTGCGACTCAGATCGATCCTCAATCCTGGTTACACTAGGTTTATTCCCATGAAGGCTTGTGATCTTGATGTCGAGTTGTGAGTAGGCTGAGGATTTATAGACTTGGGTTTATATTTTATCGACAGTCTGATTTATCAAGTTTGGCATAGACTTATTTACTATAGCTGAGGGATTTTCAATGCGGTGAATGGTTTTGGAGCAATTAGGGGTTGAACAGAAATCGAAATATTATGCTGTGGTAGAGAAGCCTGCTGTCATATTGAATCCTTAGTTCTGATGGTTTTGCAGAATTTTATGATGGAATAAGATGTAGCCTGCTTTTACTATAGTTACTGCAGAGATTAGGCATGCTTTTATTTGGATTTAACTGATTGGAGGATTGATTCAGAATGTAATTTGGGATAAGTTTGCTGTTGGGAAGTGGAAAACATTCTGACATTTCTTTCCCTAGAGTATCACTCTTGGTATTAGCCTGTGGTTGCTTTAGTATGAAACACTTTTAGATTTCTTTTATGGTAACTGATAAGTGTGTTAGTGTCTGACATGTTATGTGGACATTGAGTCTGCTGTTTATGTTGAGAGCTTACTTAAAGTTTGGATTTCCGCAACTATAAATGATGCTTAAGTTATGCACATGTATTATGCCTACCAGTTGAACAAGTACTGTTGAAATTTTACTGTTGGTTAGTAAAGAAAAAGGAGATGATCATTTAGAGGGGAATGTGACTTAAAATGAGTGTGAGTGCTGATGATTGGTCTATGAGGATATGTTGATGATTAAGTTACATAAGTTTTATGTTGTTTTTCTTGATTGTCTACTTTGTGAAGGGCTGAAGGCTTGCCTAACTCTTCAGCTGACCCTATTTTACAAGGATTGTGACATTCAGTTTGTACTGCTGCTTTGTGCTAGAGCTTGGAATATGGAAAGTCGAGAATTGAGACCCAGTAACTATTTTGTATTAACATTTGTTGGTGTGGAATGACATTCATCTGAGTTGCGCGAAAAATTGCATTTATTGTAGCAATCAATTTGAGATCCAAATCCCTGCAGTAGTATTAAGTAAATGGATCCTTGTTCTGAGTTCTGACTTTGTATTTGCTGATGTGACTACCAGTGCCTCAAATTTAAAACTGATCAAGCACAAGATGCAAAGAAAATGGAGAAGCTCAACAATATATTCTTTGCTTTGATGGCTCGTGGTCCCGAAGGTACCATTCTTTTTTCTACTCCATCTCTCCACTCGTTTTTCTTTCCTCCTTTTGTTGAGATTTAGCAAAGACTTTTTCTGTGGACTTGAAAATAGTGTTGTTGCCTTTGTTTCGCTGATATATAGTTGCTTGTCTTGTGTATTCTGTAGTGGATATATCAGAAGTCACAGGGAAAGAACAATTGGAGGCACAGCCGTCAAAGAAAGGAAGAGGAAGAAAGCAATGATTTGTAGCTAAAATCTTCGGTTAGGTACTAAGGAATGTAGTTGATCAAGGTTTTCTGTTGGAGCTCACCGCATGCGTAATTGATTTTGGACTACAATTGAGATTTTTTTTCCTTTGCTTTTCAGATATCTTTTATGATATCAAATTGTTAATATCATTTGAATCAATGGCTGAGGGATCGTAGTAATTTCTGGCATTCTGTAGCTACTTTTCTTGTCCTGGAATGCTGTACTTCATTCATGCTTATCTAGCAAGTTACTCTTCATTTTGCTCTCTTTTCTGAGTTTTACGTCCATGGCTTCCGTTTCTCTCTCCTAGTTGAGATGCTCTTTGTTTGCTCTCTCTGTCCTTCAAGTCCGCAAAGGCCTATCATGGCTCTTCCTTATCATGGACTTACGGTGAATTTAGGAGGGTTAGAATACATCAAAAGTTGCATGCTGAATTGCATACTGTCAGGACGGGTCCTAATATTGGAGAAAATGTGGTGGCTCGAGAAGAGTAACATTGATGAAACGCTCAAGAAACTCCTGATGATAGTAGTGATCGGTGGCATTAGAAAGGTGGGAATTAAAACGGTAATTATATCAGGTAAATCTCAAATCCTGTTATATAACCTAGCTCCTCCTTACAGGTGGGGGGGAACCATAAACAAACCTGAATCTATTCATATCTACCATGTAACCGATCCCATTGAGAAAGCTACATTCGACCCAAAAAGCTCCCATATTTGAAGTTTGTAGCTTTTTCAATGGGACGAAGGAGTTGTACTACTTGCCCTCGGATTCAAAGTTTCTGCAATCTAAACAATACAGACTTTCTATGTTTTTGAAATAATTTATACAAGCATCCAAAGCTTTGAGCCTACATTGTGCAATCCTAGTTGAATCTAAACAAAGCGTCTTTCGGTACAACCATGAGTAGTTCTTTTGAGCCTTCGAAATTGGAATATTTTAAGAGTTTGAAGCATGAAAGTAGCTTAAGCAATCAAGCATTAAACTGATAGTAAAATCATAATTTCACTCTACACAATCTTCACCATAACAGAAAAATGTGAGATTAATCTACAAAAATGATTCCATTTTCTTTAATGGTATCAAGGACGATACCAAGCTTTCCCTCGATGCGCTCATCTTTCCGAGGCTCATAGGCCAGGGCATATACATCAGCTTCTTTTGATCTCTCAGCAATGAGCTTACCAATCACTCTGCATGCATTATTATCAGTAAGGGATGTCAAGGTAGTTCTTAAATCCTTGGCATTCGTGGTTGCAACAGATATCACTTTGCTGGTTCCACGGTGCATCACTTTGGCATGAATAAATCGCTTCGAGAAGAAAACATTTAGCAGAAAAGGTCTCATGAACATATCAGTCCGTTGCTTCCATGATTTCCTACCGGTTTTCCTTGGTTCTCCTCGAGATCTCCGAGTCCAAGCTGCTTGAACAACAAAGTCCTGGGTAATTAAACTAAAATCAGAGCAAATATAACTTTCAAGTTTCAAACATCAAAACTAAAAACCATAGTCACACTGTTTCATATTTTAGAATTTAGGTCATCCAAAATGAGGTAGCGTTTGAATTAGACAACACAATTAAGTGACTTAAAATGTACATAACCTTACCCTTGGAATAACGATGACGAGTTAAAATCTAACAAATTATCTAGTTGTATAAGGTAAAAAAAAAAATGGCAATTTTCCTTTTAGAAGTATGCTTAAAAAGAATGAAAAAAACTAGTCTCATTATCAAGTAACATGAATATCATTTTACACCCAAGTCACTTTTAGTTTGTTTACCAGAATTTTGAGCAAATTCCATTGATTATTCCTTCATTAATACAAGATAATTTCATTTTTTTTACTGCTAAATCTTATTAATTTTGTTTTTACTATATCATTCTAATTGTTCAGCTAAAACAACAGATGGAGAAACACAAACCCTAACCCCCAAACCTAACCTATGTGGGAGCCACCAAATGTGGGTAATGAAATGTATGCATCAAACTAAAAACAATTCATCACCAAATTTCAAAACTCATCAATTGTCAAGCACATGGCTTATTACTTGTCATTCTATGTAATCATTCTAAATATTTCAGATAAACAATTCATACTGAAGAAGACTGAAACAAAGTATAATTTGGATACCGCAATTTGAACTAACAATTTGACAATTGAATCCTATCAAAAAACATACATATATGGCCCTATGGGTTTGTTAAAAGGAAATCATACCTGTTTGGGTGTAGAATTTGACAAATTAGTTTTGGAATTGAGAGAAAGATTGAATTGAGGAAATGAAGAAGACCATGATAATGATGTGGGCTTATTCTTTCGAGATCCAAACAAGTCTGACGATATAAGAAATGCAGAAGACGATATACTACAAGCCATCTTCTTCAAAACTGATTCCTGTGGCTCAAACAAAACTTTTAACATCAATATCCTTCAACTCATTATTTAAATGTATATTGTCAAAAATAAATCAATTTTATGATGTGCTGAAAATAAATTCAACTATTAATTATTTTTAAATAAACTCACATATTTAGTATAATTGCTGAAAATAAACTCAATTATTTTTTATGCCTAATTGTTTGATTACAAAAAGCTTTAAAGATGGTTATAAATAATAAGTGGGCAGTTTTAAAATAAAGAACTAGTAGATTTTATTTCAGCAGATCAAACAAAGTTAGGTTTGTTATTGACAATTTCCCAGAAAGTTGCAAAATCTCTAACATGAACAATTTACTTATCAAAATATATTCCATAAATTATCATCCCACCATTTACCCCCTATGACGACCACACCTACCCAAATCATCCACACCCACTATATACCATGTCCACCTTATACTTACCCCATATCCATCTCATACCCACCACATAGCCACTCTATACCCACAAGCTACATCATACCTGCCCCATCATCACCTCATATCCACCCTATACTCATCTATAAACTCTAAATACATTGTATCAAAAAAGTGATAGTAATAGTCATAGTTACCAACCTAGTATCCTGCATAGGTAGGGGTCTGGGGGAGGAAGGTAGCGAACAGACCATACTCGTATCCCCTCCAAGGAAAGGGCGCTGAGGACTGTACGCACCCAAATAATCCCCCAAAAGGATGGGTCATACAAAGAGAAATGTGAGTGATATACATCTCGCATTCTCGCCTAGGAAGGCATCAACACAATCACATTAAAATTGTAATTGAGTCATAGAAAAGATAAATGAGTAACACAAAAAGAAAACTAAAAAACCGAAGGGATAAGTGAGATAGAAAAAGGTAAAGGAGACACTATCAATAATCTAAAACACAAATATGATGTCTCCAAGTACTCCTATCCTTGGTCAGGTCCTCAGAGAGGTGCAACTCCCGCAAGTCAATTTTTATTTGTTCATTCCACGTTCTCTTGGGTTTACCTCGACTTCTCTTGTCCTCCATTATAAGGCTTTTCAGCATTCTCTTTGGTGCATCTCCGCTCTTCCTCATCATATGTCCAATTCAACTTAACCTATTTTCACGCAACATTGCTCCCAAAAGGGCGACCCCTTGCCTCTCTCTCAACTCCCCATTCCTAATTATATCCATTCTAGTGTGCCCAAACATCCACCTCAGCATTCTCATCTCCGCTACATCCATTTTTCGTTCAAAGCACTTTTTTACCGGCCAACATTCTACCCTATACAACAATGCATGGCTAATGGCCACTCAATAAAATTTACCTTTTAATCTAGTGGGATATTTCTTATCATATAGCAACCTAGTGGTTGCTCTCTATTTTATCCATCCCTTTTTTATTCAATAAATGATTACATCTCCATCGATCTCCCAATTGCTCTAGAAAATCAAACCTAATATGCAACATCTTGCCCAATATGCAACTTTGGATCATGTTGTTGCCCCATCCCACTGTACTTGCAATTCAAATATTCCGTTTTCGTATGACTTGAATGCAATCTTTTGCTTTCCAAGACCTCCCTCCACTCCTCTAATTTCATATTGACCTCCCTAATAGATTATCCTACAAGTACTATATCATTAGCAAATAACATGTACCACAACACAGTTTCTCATATAGATTTTGAGAGCTCATCTCTGATGTCAAAAAAGAAAGGGCTAAGGGTGGATCCATGATCTAAGACCTTATTTACCGTGAAAGGTTTTGTTATTCTAACTGGTGTTTGTATGCTAGTTGTGGCTCCTTCATACATGTCTCGTATGGCCTCGATATGTACCCTCGAAATGCCTCTAGCTGCGAGGCTTTCCTAAAGGAGGTTTCTTGGTATGCTATCATAACCCTTCTCCAGATCGATAAACACCACATGCAAATCTTTCTTTTACTCCTTATATTTCTCCTTCAACCTCGTCAAAGAATGAATAGCTTTAGTATTTGATCTCTCTGACACGAAACCAATTTGGTTCTCTCTAATTTCCGTCATAACTCATAAGTGTAATTCTCCTATTTATCACTCTTTCTCACAATTTCGTTATGTGACTGAGAAGTTTGATCTCTCTATAGTTCCTACAGGCTTGTGCGTTTCCTTTTTTTTTATAGATTGGGATGAGTGTGTTGCTTCTCAATCCTTCTGGCATTTTATGTGTCCTTAAGATAACATTAAAGAGATTTAGTCACCCATCGAATGCCTTCTTCTCCTAAACATCTCCACACCTTAATAGGGATGTTATTAAGGCCTACAGCTAGGGGCGTGCAAAATGAGACCAGACTGGCAGTCCGGACTAGAATCAGTTGAGACCGAACATAAACCGGACCTGATCGATTGCATCCAGTTCGAGCTCCGAGTAAAAGTTATTACTTTCTTTTTGAAATATTTGGGAATTACAACCTTAAAGTGCCTCAAGTTTTTTTTTTTTTTTTTTTTTTGAATTACATCCACTAAAGTATCAAAATCTATAGTCTTCAAGCCAAATCAAAAGTTTCAGACCATTTTAATGGTCGAAATTATGTGATTTGGCTTGAAAGCCATAGACATTCATATTTTGGTTGGTGAAATTGGAAAAAAAAATATTGAAGCTGTAATTCGCAAAAGAACTTAATTACTTTTTTTATTTTTGCTTTTTTCTTTTAA
This sequence comes from Amaranthus palmeri, assembly GCA_019776075.1. NCBI lineage: Eukaryota > Viridiplantae > Streptophyta > Magnoliopsida > Caryophyllales > Amaranthaceae > Amaranthus > Amaranthus palmeri. The sequence goes on from JAAKBH010000330.1 coordinate 457,684, forward strand.
GACTAAACCTTATTTTTTTTCCTTCATTTGTAAGCCACGTTCAATTGAAAATCATCATATCATTTATATCCTCCTCAATTTAACACAAGGTAATTTTTAGATAGATAAATGTATCTTATTTGTTTTTGTTTTTTTTTATTATCTTATTTGGTTTTTTTTTTTTTGATAGATAAATGTATCTTATTTCTTTTTTTTTTTTTATCTTATTTGTTTTTTATTTGCACTTTCAATTTAGAGTTGGTTTACTTAGGGTTTATAAATAGCTTAGAATGTCTATTTGATTTTGAATTTGATTGTGGTTTGCACTTGTAATATGCTATTGATTGTGATTATAATATTGCGGATTCGACTGTGATTGGAGTTATGTCTATTTCGTAGAATTTGATCACATTTCGCGTGACTATGTTATGTAATTGGTGCGAACATATTCGAACAAATGTTGACTATGTTGGTCCGGAACGTAAATTGTGTGTTTGCAATTCGTACTCGGCATTGGATGAAGTAAACTTCATATATGTTCAAGAATTGGGATTGACCCAACAAGTAGGAGTATGAATTTGAGTTTTAAATATGGGTTAAATGGAATACTTTTAGTATATTCTATTAACTATTAAAGATGATGATGAGGCATTAGCGACTATGTGGGAGCATGTAAAGTCCTTCGATAATTTTTCATTAAAGTTAAATCTCATAGAGGAAGCTTTTGGGAACCAAAGTGAACACGCTAGAAACACAACAAGCTTTGTTATTGACTTCATCTATGCCTTCTGCAAAACATTTAGATAATATTAGCATGCTATGTCCTAGTGACAATGAGAGATGCTCACTAGGGTGAGTATGAGTCAGGTCCAGGTAGACCCAAATATGAGCCGAGTCTAGGGTTGGTACATGATTGATTTTAATAGGTTCCAAGCAATGGTGGATTCAGGAGTTAGAGTCTCCTATGGCACTAACAAATGGACAAATTTTTTAAGGAAATTCCACGTGGTAACCCTGAGGTTTTGGGTTTTTCACGTGGTAACTAAAACTTTTTAAAAATCCATGCGGTAACCCTGAGGTTTACGTAGTTGTTCCAAAGTGACCTTTTTGCACACAAAAACGTTAGCGAACGTTAATTTCAAAGCTTTAAGGTTGTTGTACGCCTATTTATGTGATTCACCATTTCAAATGTCATTGGTTTCAACCTTTTTCCCCAAAACATAAACCCCAACTCTACCATCTTGCATATAAATCATATTTTTTCCCCAAATCCCAAGATGGTAGAGTTAGGGTTGATTTTTTGGGGGAAAATGGTGAAACTGATGACATTTGAAATGGTGAGTCGCATAAATAGGTGTGCAACAGCTTTAAAGCTTCGAAATTAACGTTTACTAACGTTTTGCTAATGTTTTATGTGCAAAAAGGTCGCGGTGGAACAATTTGGCAAACCTCAGGGTTACCGCGTGGATTTTTTAAAAGTTTTGGTTACCACGTGGAAAACCCAAAACCTCGAGTTACCACGTGGAATTTCCCAATTTTTTATTTGGGCAAAATGACTTGCAAACGCGCAATAATTCCAAGATGAAGCCAAAGTAATATAAAAAGTTACAAACAAACTACAATTGTTCAAATTTTCAATGTTTGGCAAAAAAAAAAAAAAAAAAAAAGCAACAATCTCTTGTTTTCTCTTCATTATATTGATTTTTGAATTCTAGTAAGAACATCAAAACACATTCACAATTCACAAAATGTTCAATTATTCAATCAGTCAAATTAAATACTCAATTACTCAAAGAAGATAAACAAAACAATCAAGAAACATCCAATTATTCAAAATTAACAAACACATTCAACATAACATGAACAATATTCAATAATGTGAGAACATAAAGAATTAAAAGTTAAGATTAAAATGAGTAAAAATACCTGTAAAGAACAAAAAAAAAAATCTGATTTTAGGCTTTGTTTAGAGGAGAAGAGCAGAAGCAAACAGGCCGCAGCAGGGCTGGTGGCCGGAGGTCGCAGGTGAGCAGAGACAGCAACTGGATGGCGGTGGTAGGCGCAGGTGGCCGGCGGCGGCAGCAGCGACGTTGTAGCCTTGTAGGAGTAGGAAAAGAGAGGAGAGATAAGGGCTGTTGCTGTTTTTTTAAGTTGATGATAATGAAATGAAACCCATCTTTCTGTCCCCAGCAGCAGCAGATATGTTTATTTTGATTTTTTTTTTTTTTTTTTTGAAAAATCCCCCTGGGGCACGTGCCAGGGTGCCCCTTAAAACTTATATTAGAATGTAGAGCCTCAACTACTTTAAAATTTAAATCATCATTATATCTTAATATCTCGCTCAGAGCGTGAGGTAAATTGACAAACAATTCATACGCATATTCCCTTCAAGGGAGGATTAAAAAGAGGATTAGAGGAAAGTGTTATATATCCTCAACTACTTTAAATGTCATATTCAATTGAGTACATGATGAACAAACTTCAAAATTTAGCAAAATTGTAAAATTAAAAGATGGAAACTAAGAAATATAAAATTAGCCCCAAGGCCCCCAACAAAAGTAGTTTCTTTAACAATTGTAAATTAGGCAGGGCCGTCGATTGGCAAGGGCAAAGCGGTCTACCGCTCAGGGCCCCGTGTTTTTGAGGGCCCCAAAAACTTATTTTGATGTATATAAGTGATATTAATTTGAATTAAATTTATATATAACTTACATTTTTTGCTTAGTAATATGAGTTTTTAGTGTTTTTTTTTTGTAAGTAGTTTAAATATTAACAATAAAAAACAAAAGGTATATTATATTATGCGTTACGTTTTAAGTTTTTAAGGGCACATTTTTATCTTTTGCTCTGGGACCCAAAAATGAACGGGACGACCCTGAAATTAGGGAAAGCCTTCACTCAACAAAAACAAGAAGGAATGAATATGGCGATTTAGGAAGAAAACGTAGAGAAAAAAACAATGGCTAATAAGGAATTGAAATGAAAAAAGAAACATTAAAATCATAATTAAAAAGATCGAACAATTTACCTGGAAACGGAAGATAAAAGAATGAGCATCCAAAGTTCAAGTAGTATGGATGAGCAAATAAAATTGAAGAGGATAGGGCTTAATGAGCATTCATCATTTAAGCTTATTTTTTACTTTCTCCGTTCCAAAATACTCGCTACATTCCGATTTTGTGCACTATTCATCGTTCAAGCTTATTTTACATTTTGTGACTAATGTGTAAGAAAAAATATAGTCAAGTGGGATCTTGTTTGAATCGTCTAATCGCATACTTTCATAATATTGAATTTTTATAATTTTTAGATAAGTGTAGTTTAAGATATTAATGATCAAAATTGTGCATTGGATTGCGTAAAAAAGTGAAATGTAGCAAGTATTATGGAACGGAGGAAGTATATTGCAGCTAACATGTGAGTAATAATATAGTCAAGTGGGATCTTCCTTGAATCGTCTAATCGCATATTTTCATAATATAAACTTTTTATAATTTTTAAATGTGTATAATTCGACATGTAAATAAATAAAATAACACATTGAATTGCGTACAAAAAGTAAAATATAGCAAGTATTATAGAACGGAGTAAGTATGAAATGACCCTTAAATTAGAAACTATTCTCTTCCCCGTCTACATGGGCGGTTGTTTTTAATTTATCATCAACAATAATCAATCAATCAATAATCATCAATAAAATCTACGATCTATAATCTATCTATCAATCTATAATAACTATTACCAAAACAAAATATAACGACATCATCATCTTTAAAAAATTGATGATTATTTTTAGGGGAAATTATAAGAAATTACATATTCTATATACTCACTTTTGCAGAAAACTACTTATTCTAATTTTTTTTGCAAAAAACTACAATATATGACCATAACGTTTGTAAAAGACTACCACCTGACGGTTTTCATCCATTGACCATTAACTTATTGGTTGACCCATCATGTGTTGTGCACGTGATTTTAGTCTTAACTATTAATTGCCTATTCAGTTGCTCATTACAACTTATTCCCTCCATTGTCAAATCACATCAGTGTTAATGGTTTCAAATCCTCCTGCAATGTTCCATTGAAGGTAATACTCCTGACAATTACCTCTCTAATGTAACTGGTAAGTGACTTCCATCTTCATTAATTGTAGTAAAGTAAAAGCCTTTAAATTCTTTTCCATTTAATCCCCTTTCTTGCCTGTGAATTCTGTCAAAAAATCGCTACTCAAATTGTCGTTTCTTCTCCAATTTTTCTGATTTTATCACAAACCCAGTGATGCAACTAAGGGTGAGCAAAATCGGATATCCGATCAGAAACATGCAGTCGGATCGGATATCCGATATCCGAAAACTGATATATCTGATATCGTATATCCGCTATCCGACAATATTCGAATCGGATATTCGAGATATCTGATATCCGATGCCTATGAGAAAAAGTTGAAAATTTCCAGTCGGATATTCGAAATATCCGATATCCGAATTTAGTCAAAATAATTTATTTATAAAAATATTATTTTATTCTTATGAATAACGGATATCCGAAACTACTTATAATATGCGGATATCCGATATCCGACTATCCAAAATAATTTTGGATATCCGATATCCTATATCCGACAATTGAAAAAACTGTCGGATATTCGGATATTCGAATCTACAAATATTGATATCCGAATTTGTATCCGATATCCGAATTTTCGAATCGGATATTTGATCCGAATTGTAACTTCGAGTCGGATATCCTAAAAATGGAATCGAATATCAGATCGAATCATCGGATAATCGGATCATCAGATAGTTTTGCTCAGCCCTAGATGCAACCATGAAAAGACAAAAATATAATAGCTTAATTTTCTATTGTCATATACACAATCTTAAGTCTTAAGCTCAAATTTTGTACTACCTCCGTTTATATTTATGTGCAACTTTTAACCCAAGCACGGTTGCCAATGCAAAACTTTGTAGGGAGAAATTAAAGGAAGTAGGTATAGGTAATTAAGGGAAATAAGGTGAGAGAAAATGATGAAAGTAGGGATAGGTAAGTAAGAGAAAGAAGGAGAGAGGAAGTAGGGATATGTAATTAAGGGAAAAGAAGGAGAGAGAAAATGATGTGATAGGTAATTAAAGGAGAGAGAAAATGATGAGATAGGTATTTAGATAGGTTATTTTTTACTAAAAAAGGAAACAAAAAAATGAGTTGCACATAATTTTTAGCGGACAAAAATGGCAAAAGTTGCACATAAATATAAACAGAGGTAGTATTATATTTTATATTCAGTTTTATATTTTATTATTATTTTTAAAATGTTTTATAATCATACATGATAAAAATCTATAAATTAGATTAAAATATAATATATTGATGGAAAATCCAGATTACTTCAATCATGAGATATAAAAAAAAGAATATCTTTTCTATAATAAACTGAGTATTCTATTATTCTATCTCAAAAAATAAAGTATTCTATTATTTTATTGCATGTTAAAATTATAGTAATAAAAATTTAATGTGTGATTTCATTAATATGATATAGCTTAGCATACACTAATGGAAAAAACGTCAATGGTGTTAGAAATGTGACTTTAATTTTATAAAAAACATATAAAATAAAGTTACAAGTTTGTAGTAGAAAACCAATTACATATGACAAGTTCAAACCTGTAACACCCGAATTTCCTCCGTTCTCTTCCGGTTTTGGTTCCGTTTAGAAAACCTTTGCTAAACATACACCAAATGTAGATTACATCATCGGGAATCACGATACATCGAACAAAGTAACAAGAAGATTTTGTTGGATCTTGATATAAATTCTAGGCGAGATGCTCTTTCCTAAAACATCATTTCCTCCCTACTACGGTACTTGGGAATCAACCGGAAATATGTTTTGAGATACAAAGAATTACACTAACTTCCAAGCACACGGAAATTAGAATGATGTAAGAGAAACTAAAAGTGGAAGAAGATAATAAAATTACAAACGAGAATTTTATGTCCTCGATGTAAAACGCTAGAGAAGAAGAGAAATCAGAATTTCCATGTATGTTCTAGATCTCTAAAACAACACACAAGCATTCTATATTTATAGAATAGCTCACACCGGTTCATGAAGCAACATATTACTTCATGAAACATAAGGTTGATCCGTGAAACATGAGATCGATTCACGAACTCATGTCGCCTTTCACTCAACCCTTACATCCCAAATAACATGGCTAAAAGTAATCATAATAACTGTAGGAAGTTATTATATAACCACCTAAACAAAGCAAAACGTCACAAGGAAAAAATCCAGAAATTTCAGATTTTCGCGGGTCGCGAAAATAGTCACTGGTCGCGAGTTTCAGTTTTCACAAAACAGAAACATTCTGCCTGCATTTCGCGATCCGCGAATTCGTTCGCGACTAATGACTTTAAATTTCCCTAATATCATTTGTTCCTTGTAACCTTGGGATATACTTAATTAATTTAATTAAATCATTTATTTAATTTAATTAATTAAATCATTTCCGATGTCCACTATACACTCTAAATTCCAACAATCCTCCCCCATTTAGAGTGTATAATCCTTTTCTTCTATTGCGATCCATAATCTCCAACCCATTTCATGCATCAATGCCAATGTCCTTCCGGATTGAATTGACACCTAGTACCACGCATCTTTACAATTGATCATATCCCCTAATGTCCTTCCGGATTGAATTAAGCAGATATATCCAACCAATTGAAGGAGTAGTACACACGAAATAATTCATTAATCTTACACCCTTGACACGTTAAAGGCCATGTGTCCATATCTATTCATAAGTTCATTGAAATCATAAGTATGCCCCTTGATTTCTTTAAGACGGCCAAATCTTGAACTTATATAGGTAGCTTCTCCCTAATATACCATGCTTTCGTGAATAAAGCACTCAATCTAGAGATCTTCATAACTCTAGAAATGGAGACTTCGAGGAACGACTCTACTACCGCGTTTGTCAACATCACGAATAAAGCAACTTAGGATCACTTAAGTGTTGCTTTCCAACATCTGATGAGCGATCAATCCACATTGAATTCGAGACTAGATGTTTCTTCTAGCGTCGAATTGGGTTTCGCTCATGGTGTTGAAGAATGGGCATGTACCAATTTCATTAAACCATGAAATTCCTAGACTTTGTAAGAATACTTTATCTAGCTTTGAACTTTGTTCACATAGTCAAGAAATGTGATCCCTTCTTTGATAAGCCCTAATTTTCGGCTTTGCCTCAATTAGATGTCATAGCATTATCAAAGTTACACTCGACTATCAATACTTTATACAAGCCACTTGTCAATCAAAACTAGATTGATTTTGTGCACAACTTTGGCTTAAACATCACTAAGATGAGTATTTCAAACTATACTGTTTACATATTTGTCTAAATTTTGACAAATTACATTAATATCATAGTAGAATAAGTTAAAACTTTGTTTGTACTTGGGTGATCAAAACTTGGTATACCTCCCCCACAAACACATATACTTTGATCAATATAGAGAATGGCCAATTCACTAAAGATCAAACTCATACTTGAGTACCTCTTCAAACTTGAAGAACTTCTACTATAAGATTAATTAAATTCATGGTACAACATAAACATTTTGGACTATTCAAATAATTTCCTAATAAAGGAACTTTAAGTTGTAAGTAAAACTTTACTTGACAACTATAAAACACTTTGAATCTTGTATAAGTTAAAATTACATCCAATTTTATAATCATTCCAAATATTTAGGAAATAATTTCAACTGGAAAACATGAGGGTAATCTTGGACATTACCTTAAGTATAATAAAATACTTATATTTCTTAGTCCTTAAACTTTATGTTAAAATTAATTTAACATTTACCTCCCCCATTTCCTTCATAGAAGGAATATGACATATTACTTTGTCATCTTAACTTATACAATTATATTCCAAAACAAATATATCATAATTTATAAAAATTTATGATATAACATACCATATGAAAATACAAACAATTATTTAACCATTGTATTTTCGGTAAACTTATTGAAATAAATTCAATAATAAATTATCATATTAAGTATAATACCACTTAATAAATCTTGAACATTAATACATGCTCATCAATCTTCATATATAATATGAAAATCTATCTATAACATATTGTTATACTTGCATGGAGAGTAAGTTACTAAACTTCAAACATTATTCCCATGATGAACACATCATTACTTACTTTCTTTAAGAAAGCTTAAACTTATATGATACTTAAGTATCAAAACATAATCTTGGGTAAACCTTCATATTAGAAATATGAATACAAGATATTAAAAACTTTTACTTTGAAAACTTTAACAAAACCAAACTTCGTTAAAAACTTTCCTTAGTAAAACAAACTTATATTTTCCTCTTTTAGAAATACATGCTTTATCAAAAGATTAGCAAGTCAATCTATTAAAGATCAAAATATAATAATCACTTATTTGTACAAATTTGTAGGTATTCAAACCAATCTATCATTGAAAATAAATTTCCAAATAAATATTGCATCACTTTGTATTATAATCAAATATCATTGATATATAATACCTCTTGTTCTAATAAATAGAACTCATAGTAGATGTTATAAATAACATAATCTATATAGATGCATCCTTATTTTGAACCTTTGAAATAATTCAAAATAAATGTCCTTTAATTTGTACCAAAATGATTAAGATTTTTCTATAAAACAAATATTTTAAACCAAAGAAAACATTTAATATCAACTTTAACTTAAATAGTTAAAACCTTCTTTATTGTCACACCAAATATATTTAGGCGTTATCCGACAACATAAGATACCTTAACATACCCATTAACCGGAATAAAACTTATTTAGTACTTTTCTCCAAAATAAATATTAGTATAAAACTTCCATATACTCATGCAAATAATGCATATCTTGAAAATCAAAATAATAACACATTATGGAATTTTAATTACCATAATAAAACTTAAAGCGTTGACACATACTCTAGATTAAGAGTAACATATGAATTTCAATTAATACATTAATCAATGTAATAATAAATAAATTCATATCTTGCTTTACTTAGCAAATCAACATTTATTCCATATAAGATTAAACCATCATATATATCTAAATGAACTAGACAAACTTGTCTTTATCATTTATTTGATATATAAAATCACTTATATAAAACCATTAAACTCCTTTTATTTATTTAACATTATGGAATTTATTAACCTCCATAACAAACAACTTTAATAAATAAAATTCCGAGTTTAAAATAATGTTGACAACTTTCAACCTTTATTTAATAACATTATTAGATTTTCAAACTCTTGTTTAATCATATAAACCTTTAAATTTATTCATGTCATGAACTTTATACCCTTTTCCAATATTAATGAATTAATATAACCTTGGGTAAAAGAATACATATGACAACCTCATATAAAAAATTATACGTCCAAATTTAAACACCATTGGTAATAAACCAATCAAAGAATATATCATAAAGACTAACTTGAATCATGCACAAACACATAGAAATAATTCTACACATGCATGAAACAAAAAAACAACATGCACTTTTGTAAAGAACAACATTGCAATAATATACTATATACTTTAATTAACTTTATTGTTAATCAAACATGGATCATGCAACCTTTTAAAAACAATTCACTCAAAAGGTGAAACATACATCAATAACAAAAACATTATTGAACTTGGTCAAAAGATAACCACACATAACAAACACATAATGTTCAACTTATATGACAAAATTATCTTGTCATACAAAACATGCAAAGCCCCAAAACTTAACATATTATTATGAATAACTATTAAAGCAATTATATTCAACTTGATAATAACACTTATCATCTTTTATAATAGAACAAGACATGATATATATAAAATAAGATATACATGTCAAAAAATATGTCAAAACATGACCATGAAATTTATCATCTTATCATGCATAAAACAAAACTTGTAAACACAAAAGATAGCAAACATTATCCATCTTTGATGATAATATTAATCATCATAAAAATCATGGTAAGTTACTTATACTTCCAACTATCAAATTACTTTGATAAATAAAAATGGAGTATCATCATTTACACCAAATGATAACCATGATCAAATAACCATGATCACTTACTTTACCAAATTTCATGGATATAAGAACTTGCTTAAACATGTAACATATTCTACATCTCTATCATCATAAAGAAACATATAAAATTAACATAGAGAACTTACATACTTGAGAAATATAATCTCTACCATGTAATTATGTCCATCTCTCTTACATAACTTGATCAAGATAGAAACAATGCAACTCTTCATGAAACAACGCATCATTTCATGAACCAACGTGTCACTTTATCGAACTAACATATTCTTTGATGAACCAACGTGTCTCTTTAACAAATCAACACATTCTTTGATCGAACCAATGCACCATTTCAAGAATCTCTACGATAATCTCGTCACCCGATCATGGTGTAATTTTCATATAAGCAAACTTAAAAAAAAAAAAACTTTCCCAACAAATTTGTCAAATATGACAAAGTTTGTGGTAAACATTGAAACTTGTCATACTAATTTAAGAAGTTGATGTTTTAGATTGTTAGAAATGTGACTTTAATTTTATAAAAAACATATAAAATAAAGTTACAAGTTTGTAGTAGAAAACCAATTACATATGACAAGTTCAAACCTTTGCTAAACATACACCAAATGTAGATTACATCATCGGGAATCACGATACATCGAACAAAGTAACAAGAAGATTTTGTTGGATCTTGATATAAATTCTAGGCGAGATGCTCTTTCCTAAAACATCATTTCCTCCCTACTACGGTACTTGGGAATCAACCGGAAATATGTTTTGAGATACAAAGAATTACACTAACTTCCAAGCACACGGAAATTAGAATGATGTAAGAGAAACTAAAAGTGGAAGAAGATAATAAAATTACAAACGAGAATTTTATGTCCTCGATGTAAAACGCTAGAGAAGAAGAGAAATCAGAATTTCCATGTATGTTCTAGATCTCTAAAACAACACACAAGCATTCTATATTTATAGAATAGCTCACACCGGTTCATGAAGCAACATATTACTTCATGAAACATAAGGTTGATCCGTGAAACATGAGATCGATTCACGAACTCATGTCGCCTTTCACTCAACCCTTACATCCCAAATAACATGGCTAAAAGTAATCATAATAACTGTAGGAAGTTATTATATAACCACCTAAACAAAGCAAAACGTCACAAGGAAAAAATCCAGAAATTTCAGATTTTCGCGGGTCGCGAAAATAGTCACTGGTCGCGAGTTTCAGTTTTCACAAAACAGAAACATTCTGCCTGCATTTCGCGATCCGCGAATTCGTTCGCGACTAATGACTTTAAATTTCCCTAATATCATTTGTTCCTTGTAACCTTGGGATATACTTAATTAATTTAATTAAATCATTTATTTAATTTAATTAATTAAATCATTTCCGATGTCCACTATACACTCTAAATTCCAACAAATGGTTGCGGTTTTTTGACCGTTATTGGTTGCGGTTTTACCTCGCAGCCCTTGTAATAGCACCAATTTGATAATATTTTATTGATTGATGGTAATTGTTTGTCTACTGTTTTACATAGTAGTATATGTTTTCAATAAAATTGCATAATACATTATTTTTTTGCTTTATCAATTATATTATTATAACAACTACAAAGATTAAATGATTAAGTTTATGTTATAAATGAATTAATTTTATAAATTAATATTAATATATTCATATAAGTAAATATTAATATATAATTTTACATGTGTGTGTGTGTGTGACTGGTAAGCATGTATAGATATGAAAGTTTTACCCACGCTATCGGTGATGGGTATGAAAAATTTAGTTGGATATGTGTATGAGTATGAGGAGGGTAACCATTAATTCCTTCCATCTCACTTGTTTTGCAATAATCTTCTTTTAAGAGCTCGTACATTAAAAATTATAACGATAACCTAATAATATATTATTACTAGTGAAACAATGAAAATTTTTATAAGTCGAGTATAACACACTAGAATGTTAGAATACATTCTTATTTTTATTTAGTCCAATAATTCTTCCATTTCTTAACATAAAAGGCTAAGGAAGTGTTTTGTGAATGCTTGACAGCTGGTAGCTAATTATAATATGTATATATATATATATATATATATATATATATATATATATATATATATTATATATATATATATATATATATATAATATATATATATATATATATATATATATATATATATATATCTATATATATATATATATATATATATATATATATATATATATATATATATATATATATATAGCTAATTATAATATGCTATTATATATATATATATATATCTATATATATATATATATATATATATATATATATATATATATATATATATATATATATATATATATATATATATATATATATATATATATATATATATATATATATATATATATATATATGATTTCACCAACTAACTTTATCAACTGAGTTGACCAAATGATTTTGAACACTCAGGTACACCGCTACGGTTAGTTTGTTCAAAAATAACTTATTCAATGCAATGAGTAGGGATGATCATGGGGCGGGTCTGGAGCGGGTCCAACCAGACCCGCACCTGGACCCTTTTAATTTTTTGAGATCCAGACCCGGATCCGGACCCTAAGGGTCCAAAATTTTCAGACCCGGACCCAGACCCTTCGAATTTGATGGGTCTAGGGCCCTTAATGGGTCCTTAGTGGGTCTAAAGAAAATCTCTTTGATTTGTCAAATTTGAAATATTTGTAAGTCATTATATTTTTCATATATTTGTAAGAGAGTTATTATCGTATTTTACAAATATTTAATACTAATCTAACAACTAAACTCACATAGCGTCACCCATATACGCTTAAATTCTATTATAAACACTAGTTCGAGTCCATGAAATAAGGGTAATTGGGTTAGCACTTAGCAAGTAGCATATATATTATTTATATATATTATGATTATATGAAAAAATATAAGTGTTGGGGGCGAAATTCATACGTAGAAGACAAATAAAAATGGACAATGTAATATTTATAAGGGTCCAAGGCGCGGGTCTAGGGTCCGAATATTGGACCCGGACCCGAATCCGCCAATTATTTTTTAAATCCAGATTCGACCCGGATTCGAAGGGTCTCAAAAAATAAAACCCAAACCCTTTAAAAAGGGAATATTTGAAATTTTGACCATTTTTTTTATACTCGCTATTAGTAACAGCGATTACGTACCGAGCCTACCTTTGGGGCCAAAGACGCTTATTTTTGGAATAAAGTTTGGCCAAAGCTTTTATTTTGATTAAAGTTATTAAAAAATCTTATTTTTTTCAAATATTCTAAAAAAGGGGCGGGTCTGGGGCGGGTCTAACAGGGTCCTAGACCCGTGACCATCCCTAGCAATAAGTTATATCAACCAAATAATTTACCAAACACTGATATTATATGGTTTGAATATCTAACTTTTAATTCATATTAAAATAAGTTAAAATTGTCCGATAAACTATTTTCAAAACCTAAATCATTAATCAACACTTCAATGTGGCATATGTCCTTTTAGTACTCTTGTCATTTCTAAGACTAGCATTGACAAAGACACATAATCAATTAACTCAAATCTATCAACATTCTAGAAACATTGAATTGATAAACAAGTTTAACGTTCACCACTACTAATTACATACTTCTTTTGTCCTATTTAATTTGCGACATTTTCATTTTGGTACAATCCACTTGCATTATTTCTATTTTTAGACTATGACCCACCACTTCCTTTTTTTTTTAAAAAAAAAAACCCACTACTTCCTTTTAATTTCATGTATACATTTTAACTCTCATTTAATTTCATCTACTAAATTTATTCTTTCTCTACATTTATTAACATTATCCATCTTTTTCTTAAAAATTAACATTTTTCTCTTTGATTCAATTTATTATCGACAGACGGGTTATACTTTGTTATAGTAATGTCTATATCATGACTCATGACAAAAAGAGGATGAAAAAGAGGCTTTATTCGTATAACAAGTCAAAAAATCCCACTATGGTAAACTACAAGTCTAGAAAAAAGTGATCATATCTCTAAAAATTTTACCTACTCTAAATCTTAGAGAAGCAATGGTATTTGGTTGGACTAAGTAGTATTATGGCTCTAGTGAGTTTGCAATATATCATAATATATTATTTAATATAATATATAGAGAAAAAAAATCAAATATATATAAATAGAAAAAATATGTAAAAAATAAAGTAGTCTTATTATAAGATTTAAAGGTGTAAATAAATAATATGAATGATTCAATAGACAAGTGTTCCAAATTTATTATGACAAAGCTATATTACTCTATAGTTGTGTGAACCAAATCAAATTACTCTTAATATGTTCTAACTAGATATATAAACATCTTGAAAGTCTCTCAATCAATATTCCCTCCTATTCAGCCTACTTATGCTATTTACCTTTTTCACATCTGTCGATGTAATATTTTATCTATTAATATCTTTAATGGTGCATAAATTAAAATTATGAAAAGTTGATATTAATAATCTTTGCATTGAGATGAATGAAATAAGATCTGACTTGACTATATTTTAATTTAAAGATTAAGAATAAAATATAAATTAAAAGTGACTAGTAAATAGTAACTAAAAAATAAATAGGATAAGTAGGGAGAATAGGAGGAGTACGTTCTAAGTAGATATAAACATCTTGCACGTCTGCAACCACATACTAATAAGTCGCAAGTTACACTCATAATAATATGTTATTTGGTCTCTTTGAGTTTTACCCCTTTAATAACTTTTTATGTGAATTTTTTAAATAAATGAGGCAAATTCACGGGCATTGAAAGTTTATTTTCCATTAAAAAAAATTGGTTTTCATACTTTATTTATTTTGAAATGCTTACTACACAATCATTTTTAGTATTAGTTATTATTCAAACTTATCTTATATATTACGCGCGTCTTGTAAAAAAAAATAGTTAATTGAAATCCTGTTTGGATCTCTAATCGTATAATTATGACATAACATAAAAAATTTATAATTTTTAGTTATGCATAATACAAAATATAAATGATAAAAAAACACATAAAGTAAAATATAACAAGCATTATAAAACAAAAAAAAATGAATTACAAAATAACTTCAAAATCGACCATGTTTAATTTGTTTGATTCCTCATTGCATTATAATTAATTTTCATGAGCTTAAGCTAATTCCAAAATCAAGAGGATACCCCAATTTATTAGAAAATTTTTCAACAAATAAAATAAAAGAAAAAACAATATTTCTATTTTTAATACTATTTTGTTGATTAAAATAAAAAATAACGTAATCTCTACATATAGGGCACGTAGAATGTGACTCAAACCATGCATCTATACATTCAACATGATACCAATGCTTGCATTTAGGCAATATCCGGATCTTTTCTCCTTTTGTCAACCCATCAAGGCAAACCATGCAAGGCGGCGGAGTTTCCGTGTTGCGCCGGGCGGTCGCTCGAAAGGTGGTGGCGGGCGGGCGGTCGTCTCGCCGGAATATTCTTTTTAGGAGAAAGAAAGTTATGAAGATGAAGACAAGGGTAATGACTAGTTTTGTTAAACACTCAAGAGTGAAATGGAATTCCATAAGCAAAAAGAGTTTTTGGCCTCTTGATTAAATTAAGCTTATGATTTGTTTGGTGGGTGTATATGTATATATAATAGGGTAGTACAAGTTTTTATGGATGGAGAAAGATTGATTAATTATTGTTTGGGTAACCCTATTTCACAAGTTAAATATAAAAGTTAAGTTTGGACAAAGGAAATGCACTTTGCTTGGCTCAAACTCATAATATTAGTGTTACAAAAAGTCCAAATAAAGCTTTAGGAAATAAACTTTGAAAGAGACCGTGTTTAGCCCATATTTTTATTCTCTTTTTAATTTGTATTAATTAGGCTATTTAGTTCATATATCTAATGTGTCTTTTGAAAAGACCGTCTCTCATAACAATTTGTGATAAATCGTACGTGTATAACTTGGTGAGTTTAAGTTTTATTTGGTGTATTTCAAAATTAAATGGTTGATTATATATCGATCAGTTTTGTTAGTTCGTTTGACCTGTAATATCCTGAATTAAGATCAAATGGAAAGAGATTAAAAGGTTTTATGGTACAATATATTTATATCAATTCAACAATTGCAATTTTTTTTAAAAAAAGGTTATTTGTTAAAAAATTGCAATTAAGTTTGTATGGTAAATATGAAATAGTCTTAGGGTTGGCGCTTTTGGGAAAGTTCTCCTGATATGCATGAGTGAGGACAAAGTATGTCAAAAGACTTGTGTTAGTTAATCCCATGGGTAGTGTTGTCTATCGGACGAGGTTGGGTACTACTTGACCACATGGTAACATTTTTTGTTGTTGTTAATCATCAACTTATCCGTTAATTATTTATTAAATAATTTTTTGATAGAGCATCTGCATGTAGAGTAAAAGGTTGTGGATGCGATTTCTACTGAGCGCAGGTATCAGTTGGAGGATTTTTTGACTGTACGCATCTCTCTTTACTCCCTTCTTAAAGGAACGAGTATGATTTGTCTGCATCAGTTGGAGGGTTTTTTAACCACATGGGTAGTGTTGTCTATCGGAATATTGGAAGTGTCCTTTATTTTTTGACCAATCAAAAGTTAAAATAAAATCAACTAATAAGTCTACTTTCAAGAGGTTGGTTCATATGACCTATGCTAATAATGAGTTTAATTGCATAGCTACCTTTTTCTTATTGTTTATTTTCTTAAAATAAAAAATTTATATATTTTGTAAAGTCGTGAGAGAATTGTATATATCAAGTAGTGCCATTATTGTTGTATAAAAAATCTTACCAAAATTTTATTTTGTCTTGTACTCTTTCTTAGTAATACAATTTTAATGTAGGTTGTTAGATGAGATAGTGCTTAATTAGTATCTACTAATCTACTATTACTTACTAAACTCTATTTAATTAGAAGTAATAGGTTGTGGGTAAATAATAACTTGTATTAATAAAAGAACGCCACCTAAGAATAAAATGAACACGTATATATGTCAATTTAGCAAAAGCCAAAGACAAGAAGTTTACTAAGACAAGAAGGGTTAATTAGAAATTAGAATCGTTGTCATCATTATATTCAGTGTATCCCACTTATAGATAAACTATGGTCAGGGTCTGGGGAGGGAAGATAGACGACAACTCATATTCATATAGGAGAGAGTGGTTAGAGAGCCCCCGACTCTAAAGGGTCTTCAAAGAGATATTCGAAAGCCTGTAACTTACACTTATTTTAGTTAAGCATAGTAATCAACTAACTAAAGATACACAACAAATACAATACGTACAAGTAATAAATAAAAATTAAAATCAATAACATATTATTTTAATATTACTACATGTTTATAATCATCAACATATTTAATGTTTTATAATTAAATATAGTTTGGTGGTTAAATGTATAAAAATGAAATTTGAGGTGTGTGGTTTAGATTTTCTTTAATATAAAAATGAATCATATCATAAATCATAAATCATGAATACTAGTAAAAAAGTTATAAGTGTCAAATGTCACACACTAAGAAAATTTATTGGTTGAAATTTGCTTACATGGCAACATATCACACATGAACAATTTTCTTGTCTAATACGAGATCAAATAAATCAAAATAAATCTAATGAATCTCACACAATTGAGAACTAACTCTCAAGAATAAGATCACATCTCTAATAATGGAGATCACCATCAAAACACTAATACAAAAAAGAAGAAACTCTTATAATATTAACCTAATTAGTTGTCTTTACGTATTAGCCTCTCTCATCATCGTTCTAATGTTGTTAAGCCTCTTTATATAGCTTACAACCTATTAGAATAAACCTAGTATAACTATTCAACTAGGCTTCAAGGAAAGCCCAAAGCAGAAAACACGTTGATGCCTCTAACAGCCCCTCGAATAAGCAAAGAGGCCAATCAAACAAGCGCCTGTTCCAGCCTTTTACTGTCTTCCTTTGTGCGTTGTGCCTCGTTCAAGGCACCCTTCTTCACTTACCTTGGCATAAACAAAGATCTTTTCTGATTACTTTCTTGCCTTAGTCAAGGCATCTTCCCTTGTTCAAGCTACTCCAAAACATCTCCTTTTATCCCTACATAGAGTGATCCAAATCTCAACGCCTCATGCCCCATTGCACTCCCAACATCATACTCTAGCTAGTGTGCAAGCCGTGGAGTATGCAATGAGATGATCAAAGTCATCTTCAACACTAGGAGAATTGACACTTACTTCAACACTTAGAAATTAGAAACTTGATTAATTTATCTAATATTTCGATTGTGAGAAAAAAAAAACAACTAATTGGGATTTTGATTTGTTAGGGAGATAATGAGAAGAGATTGATTGGTTTGAAGTCATTATTAAAACTTCAAAGGAGGCAGTTTTGAAGCTTCAAAGTTATTGTTGGTTTAAATGGGAGAATGAGAAGATGAGTTAAATCAAGCTAGGTCGGGTTAAGGGTCAAAGGTCAATTAGTTTCGTCAAAGGTCATTTTAGAGGTAGTACATTTTATTTTTTCGATGAGCAAAATCTGTTTTGAGTTGGCTATAATGCTTGCAGTTTTTTTATTTATATTGGATATAAGTCGTAAATATTAAACTTTGACTATAATTTATAAATAATTATACCTAAATTTTAAAGCTCTTTTTATTAAATGAACTAAAAATTAGAACATTTCCAAGGATAAATTTATACTTAATAGTGAGTACGTGTGTGTTTGTGCGTGTGATAGCAAGAAATTACCTACTATATAACATTTTTTGAGTAATTTTTTTTGTTTTGCAAAAATAACCTTATGACTCACAGTTCCAAACATTTCCAAAACAATACAAATTGGCAGAAACTGTAAGTTGATCATTTAGTGGAGGTTTGAACAAGCACATGTTAACACACGATGCCACTAATTGAAACTCATGACAAGAGGAATTTCGTTACATAAAGTTTATGTGATACCTCAGATTCAGCTTGAAAATGGATTGACAGACTACTCATATCAACAAGGTGCATCTTCTTTTCATGGGAGCCCATTTGCTAAGAACTCCACAGTTAAGCGTGCTTGGTGGGGAGCAACCTTGGGATGAGTGACCTCCTGGGAAGTTTTCCTAGATGTGCACGAGTGATGTCAAAGTGCGTTAGAAAGACTTGTGTTGGTCTGTGGGGTCAGTCTACAGTCTGCATGAGTAGTCATCGGTGGTTCGTTAGGCCGTGGTGTTACAGTTCACACACTTAATAAGCTAAAGAGATACCATATTAAATCCAATGGGAAGAAGCACTCCAATGACTAACAAAATGTACACACCATCTTTAATTTATCGATGTACACATTAGGCTCAAGGATCATGCTAATAATTGGCTTAGAGACACAAGTATAAGCCAATTCTAAGAATGCAAAACAACGAGCAAAGGTTGTTTTGTTCTGTTTGAAAAGCCTCAAGTTGTTAGATAATTATGGAGTTAGTTAAAGTTAGTGAAAGATATTAGTTACGAAGGTAGTTTTCTAGCCGTTGCAAGGGTTATATATCCCCTTTGTAACCATAAATAGTTTATTCTCATGTCTAAAACATTTATTTTGGTTTTTGAATAAGATTACTGTGAGATAATTCAAGAAGAATGTTTCTTCTAAGGGGTTTGATAGCCATTGAGTCCTAATCTGATTACCCAAACTTGTGCGAAGCAAGAAATCACGAAGAACAAGGTGAGTGAAGCCTTAGTGTGAGGGGAAGGGGTTGTTGTTGAGTGAAACCAGTTAGGGTCCCATCCAAGATCAATGCATTTGATCTTATCCAAGGATTGTACAAAACGTCCAAAGAAAAGAGTCCATCAAATGCCAGCAAGGAGCACTGATAAGAAGGATCTTGAAAACTTTCTTGGTTCAACTTCTCATTGGTTTTATGGCAGTGCATTAGATAAATGAAACATCCTTTTCCCTTTTAGTGGACATACGATTTTATCAGAAAAGGCGTGTCTTACCCTTACCACTTGAGTGACATATATACTGTAAATGTATTACTTGTTCAACTTTAGAATTAATGCACCGCCCATTTTATTATTCTTTAATAACTCTTCCACGTTTAATAGTTATTAACCTTAATTTATTAATGAGTATCTGAATACTAATTTGACTATCCTAATCCATACGTATACACCTTTGTACATATCCCTACTTATGCCGAATATTTAGTTGATGACTATAACTGTGATTATAAATCAAAATTTCCAATTCTAATCACTAGTTTTCAACCAATTTCAAATTAATTTTATTTCATACTAGTGTTCGCCACTGAACCAAAAACCCTTGTTCTAAAATCGGCATCTCAGTCACAAGAGAAAGAAAAAGAGAAAGCAGAAAAAATGGCGATGATGGGAGCTCTGAAAAAGTCAATTTTAGGCCATTTTAGGGTTTCAGTTTCTCAACCTTCCCTTTCTTTGATTGGATCCAATAAGTTTCAAAATTTTCCAAACCTAATCAATCGAGCATTTTCATCACATGATGACCATCTCACTAAAGATCAAGTCACTGATAGAGTTCTGGCCGTTATCAAAGACTTCCCCAAAGTCGATCCTTCCAAGGTCTACTCTTTCTCTTGGTATCTCATTAGATTTGCTATGCATTGATTTAGGGTTTTGACATTGATTTTTTAAGTAATACCCATTTTTCAATGTGCTTGTTTTTCATCAGTTTTATTGATTGATTCAGAAGTGTGATTTTGTTGTTTGTATGAGTGTTTGAGTCAGTTTTTGATTTGGATTTGTGTTTAGTTATCCGATTTGATGAATGCTTTGGATGGAAGCTTCACAGGGTTTGTGAGTGAACAGGGTTTTTCATTTTAAACAGGATTAAAAAAATACTGTCGATAATGCAAAATGAGATTTTTTTCTAATTTGTTATCCTTATGCAATCGAAGTTTGCAATTTCCAAAAAATGCTTTCTTTTGGTTGCTTCTGCATATGTTAACTTTGTATAGCTTCTTTATGCAATGCTAGGAGTTGTACATATACTCGAGGGCTCCCTTATCTTACAGTGGGGCAAAGAGATTTTTGAGTTCTTGGTTAAATCCAGAGATGCTACATTGTTTTGCATTTTTATGGGATAAACTGGTCTTATGTGTTCTCTATACAGTGAATCAATTTTTCAATGAGATAGTTAAGGTTATATTGTCATAATAGACTTGAGTACAACTTTGGTGTTGTTGAATGATGATCTGGATTTCCATCATGTCTAGTTTGCTTTTAAAAGTTGACTGGAATCTGGTTTATGTAATTTGAAATCAATATCGGATGGTTTTTGTTTTCTGTAGATAAAGTGCTCAATGTGCCAAATTCTCATAATGTGATTGGGTTTAGTGAATTAATATAGTTTCTAATAGGATTTGTCTGATTTCAACCTTGTTCACTATTCTGGATCCGAGTTTTATGTTTATGACATATGTTGACTCTTCTAGTCAATAGTCATGACCTTATGTTGTTTGCTATTGCAAAATTTTGATCGTTTGTTACTATCAAGATTGAACTGCATTATGCTCTACTAGATTGTCTAATGGAACGAGTCTGGTGATTATCGTGTAGAAATCTCTTGTATCATATAATTCTTTGGGAAGCATTCCCCCTTTCTGTGTACTATCTTTTCTTATAACTTCTTTATTCTTAGAAATGATATGCTGACCTAGATAGTTCATAGGAAATCTGCTGATATCTATAGGTTTGTCTCTATTATGTTTTTTATCCCCCTTGGACTAGATAGGTTTGCTTGGAATTTTTTGTAATGATTAATTATATTGTGTAGACAAATAGTATGCAACTCATCACTATGATTTTAGCTCTTTTAGTTGTGAGAGAGTGTTTCTGCTGCATGTTGACATATGGGACTCTAGCTTGACAACTTGATATGGTGGATGCTTCAATGGGATATGAAATGCATATTGATGGGCTTTTAATGCAATATTTTGAATTGGTTGTTTCAAATATTTGATGGAGATATAGTATTCACTTATAAGTTGGATCCAATAGTAAGGCCATTGATCACATGCAATGCATTGAGGCAATAATGCAAATAGTAGGCATCTGGTTCACAATTAAATTGATAGTTGCCTTGTATATTCTATTTATTACATGATAGTTTTTTTTTGCTAAGCGTCAATTAGAAACACCTTAGTGTTATAGGGGTAATGTTGCAAAATCCCACCCTTTTGTTTAGGCGGGACCCTAGGTGGGAGCTTATAATGACCTCGGGGTGATGAAATGTTGTTGATGGGACATGCAGCTATTGGTCTTTTGAATATGTTGTTTTACCGGATACACATCTTGGTAAGCGTATTTCAGAATCCTCGTGATGCAAAATAGTTCACCTGCCCTAAATTGTATAGTTGGTTCTTCATACACCATTGACTAGAGAGGCTCTAGCGCTCCTGTGTATCTTGTACTCAATCCCTTTATGTTAAGCTCCATTTGATTCATAATATTCTCATACCTTTGTGTTAAATAAATGAGCGGACAAAGGAGAATAAAAAATAGTTTACACTATATAGGAGAAAGCATTGGGAGAACTGTTGTCCCTTGTACATCTACTAGGAACCCATCAAGAAATGTACTCCATCATTAAAATCATATCAAATATTTGATATTTCGGATTTAATATTTCAGGTTATCTTCAAGTCTCAATCTTTAACCCCCTCCTTGTGACTTAGATTAAAGGGGTTTGTGGGAACTGTAAAAGGAAAAGTGGTGAATGAAAATTCAATAATAGTCAAGCACCATATTACTTAGACTTGAGGGTTTTTGTCCCACTCCAGTAAGTGTCCAAGACTCTAACTCGACTATTCTGTGGTAAAAATCTTATGATTTTAGTTCAATCTGAAGTGCTAGAGTCATACCAAATTATCAATGCCCGAGTGTCGAGCATCCGACAAAGGTTTTTGAGTGAGCAAAGAGTTTGAGTAACATAGGTGAACCTGACATACCCTAATGGAATCATTAGCACCAATCACCTTTAGTAGTAAAGATTACTTGAGTAGTAAAATTACTTTGGAAGACTTTGATTATGATTAATCGGCTAGTATCTGATTTTACTCATACTAATGCAAGGTATTTTTAATTTAATAATATAACTAAACTAAAAAAATATTTATTTTGCATGCTACATTATAAATTATAAACACCAAAAATTCAATAATATAAGCAATTTATTAAATATTTCCTTATACACAACATTATCATTTTGACTAGAATTATTGTTATATTATTCATTAAACCATTTCCGAGGGTAATTCTTGATATAACAACATACAATTCACGGTCTTGGAACAAAATGATCGATTTAAGACAAAAATTGACTTTGACTTTTATTTATTGTCATTGCAAAACAGTGTCACGAGAAAATACCTTTGTTTTCTTACATGATATATTGTTATGAGATGATGTTAAAGTAATGAATACCTTATATTCGGCATTTAAGTAATTAACAATAAACCAAGTTCTATTACACAATCCACTTGATCAATATTTTTAATATTATAGGAGCACCAACTGTAAGAGAATTCTTGGGATTTGAAAGATCAAAAGACTTGATTGTGTTTAGTTATTCAACAAAGAATACATCATTATTCGGTCCAACATGACCATCTGCAAATCTAATCTGTGCTTTGGTATACTTTCTATCACCAGATGTTAGTTATAGGACATAGTCATTGATCTTTTCAACAATTTTATTTGTTGGTACAGTATAGCTCCTTGTTGTTTGTTCATAGTATGAACTATAATGTTTATCGACTATGTACTATGAATAGCTAAAACATTATTTATTTTTAATTTTATTTGTAGTCAAACTGATAGTGTTGTGTGGAAGCAGTTATTTCAAAAGATTTGATACATTATTTATGTTTTAAGAATTTTTAAGTGTTTATTATTTTGTTATTTATTTATATTTGTTGCCGCATGCTATATATATATATATATATATATATATATATATATATATATATATATATATATATATATATATATATATATATATATATATATATATATATATATATATATATATATATATATATATATATATATATATATTTGTATTCTTATTTTAGTTATATTATGAAAAATACCGGATTAGTATGGTTAAAATCTAGTGTTGAATAATTAAGTCTTAAATATATGACTAACTAGGATATGAATTTTTTATCTTCTTAGAAGTCTCATAAGTCCTTTCTCTTCCTAAATCCTTTTGTCCTTTTTCTGTAATTGATGGTTAGGTTAAATAAGATCATCGAAATTCTGGAAAATACTTTGTGGTAGATTTAAGTTGAGCTTTTTGGTCTCTTCGTTAATACACAATGGCTTCATCGTTGTCTCTTCTATGGGATTAGCCATATGGATTGTGGACTGTCTAATGAAGGGAAGAACGTGCATTCTACATAAGCTTGGATCCCTTTAGTACTATGTATAATTAATGTAACTTGGAGAGAGGGTAAGATTTGAATATTTTGGAAAACCAAAAGGAGTTTAGAGAGGTGTCAAGTCAAAAATCTTGAACCAAAGAGATGGATCTCCTGAGTCTATACACGTATAAGGAATAGTTGTGTAGATGATGTTATATTTAAAGGAGCTGTGATTGCAAATAACCTTTGATAGGTTTATTCTTCCACAAAAGCTGCCATGACTTTAAGATGTGGAGTTTTGAAGCTCTTACGGCCTGTTTGGTAGTCGGTATTAAATATTGGGAATGGTAATGAAAATTTAGTGTAATTTTGATGGGAAAATCTCATCACAAGTTTAATGGCCCAATCATTTTATTTTCTTCACAAAATTCATTCGAATGCATTACCATGTGGAGAGGTGGTATTAGGTGGTAATGAAAAATTGTGAATAAAAGACATTTTGATGATCAATTTTTCATTACTATGGGATGACATGGTACAATAATTTACACTAAAAATCATTCTCATTACCACCTTTTAGTACTGTATTGATTACCAAACAGGTCATTATTGCTTAAGTGTTGGCTATCTAGATTTCTTTTGCAATGGGCGATAAATTTATTGTTTACTATTTATTTGGCTAGTTAACAAATCTCAAGTCAATGAAATTGTTTCTGGAGTCAGGAGTCTAGAATATCTTATAGACTGAGGTAGGCCAGCATTCACCTCCAAATGTAATCCCGAATCCTTTCACCTTAAATTTTGTTATTATTGGAACTTCCATTTTTGAAAACTGATACATTGACCTCAGTAGGGCTTGAAACCGTGTGATTGTAAAGATCAGGTGACAATTGTAATGATTGACCTAATACTTGGAATTTTAGGCAGAACTATTGGTGTACTTTCTGAGTAGAATGGCACATGGACCTTAATTATGCTTCTTTAGACATTCAAAGGCCCAGAGGATTTTGGTGATCATATACTTTGGACAAAGAACTAGCATATATACTTTGTTACGAGTACAATGAAAAATTAGAGGATTTGCTGTGGCTAACTACAAAGGTCGGTAGTTGGTAGTTGGTGGTTGGTACCTATCACTTGATAGATAGAGACTATTTGCATACACTTGATAGTTTATGTCATTCAAATATAACTAGATCTCTTTTGCCCTAACATATGATATTTGATACCATATGAGAACATTTTTACGGATTGTTGTCGTTATATACAATGATCACATTTTTGCTGCAAATTGGTACTTTCTTTGGCAACTGAACTTATTGTATGATTTACTTGGATTGAGATATAAATCAACAATGGTTTTTAAGACTGTTTCCAACCTTGACATGTTAAGTGCCCAATTTATTGGACGGGTACCAATCGGGTGGGATTTCACTTGAAATGCGGCAGCAAAATGTTGCTTGTTTGCAGTTGCAATGCCTCTTGATTATGAAGCACTGTAGCAGTTTTACCTTTACTTTTGTTGAATACGACGTAATGAGCCCCAAGACATATGGAGTATCTCGTAAGAAAGCATATCAATGGTTTTTCAATGACGAACTGAAGTTAAAATTGCTTGCGTTCTTGGTTGCAACTGTTTTGCAGGTCACACCAGAAGTACACTTCCAGAAAGATCTGGGGTTAGATAGCTTGGACAATGTAGAGCTAGTAATGGCCTTAGAAGAGGAATTCAAGCTGGAGATTCCCGATTTGGAGGCAGATAAAATTGATTCGTGTAAGCTTGCCATCGAATACATTCACAACCATCCACTGTCTAGCTGAACTCATCAATTTTGCAACATGGGAATGAAATTTGTTTCAAAACCATCTCTTTTGCTTTTATTTGATGACTGATTTTCGTGCAATAATGTACAAGATTTATTGGTCTTTATTTAGACCCTTCTGATTTGCTCTTTTGAAAACATTTCCAAATGTGGCAATAGATTTATATCCTTGTTATCTGTTTTGTACTCTTGGAATTCATTCCTACTCACTACTCAGCCCAACTCACTCTTACTGCTCTGTTTAGTTAATAGTATTAATGGTTGTAATATGAATGAGTTTTGGAGTTAATAAGATGTTATGTGCTATACTGCACTCGGTCTCATCAGCTGCAAAATCTTATCTTTTTCTTTCTCGAGTCAGGGACTCTTTGGTTGTGCTCTTCTTTATGAGTATGAGTTGTCATCGTTCTTTTCTCTCTAGATGCTGATTACAGTTTTTTAAGGGCGGGATAAATTGGGTATAATGATAATGATGAAGATGTTATGTGAGTGATTTGAAAAAAATAAGCTTTCGTGACAAAAAAAAAAAAAATCAAAAAGTAAGCTTCGGGTAAACTTTAATCCCTAAATAAGTGTCTATGTCTCCTAAACTAGGTTTGGACTATGTTCGCTGTTACTAATAGCGAACAATGACAACACGTAAAAAAAACCAAGTGTTTGTGAACAACAATGTACCTAATTAAATCAAGTAGTCTTTATTCGGACTTAATAACAGTGAACGAAGGAATGAAAAATCATTATTCGTTCGCTATTTTGAACAGCGAACAAACAATTGGGAGTAAATGAGTAATATAATATGTTTGGCCCTTTTGTCTTCCTTTCTTCCGACGTTCCATTTCCTATCTCTTCTACCTTTCTGCCATTGTCTTGACTCTTGAGAGGAAAAGACACGGCGGAAGACAAAATCAAGACTCTCATAGAAGTCGGTTCTACTGTCGTAGAGTCTCCACTCTCCAGAGAAGATGAGAACATTATTCCTCAAAGTCTTTCATAGGGGTCTTCCCAGTTAAGTTGAAGTAAATCCAATGTTCTTTTTTTGGTTTTCTTTTCATACTCCTATTACATTGTGGCTTGAATCAGCTATTGAAGGAGGGGCAATTTGAAGTAAATCAAAATGAAGTGATGATTATTCAATGGAAAAAGTAGGAGAATGATAATGGTTTTTGCAATGAATCACCATTTTCTGGAGAAAGTAGGAGAATTTTGGAAAGAAGTAAGACAATCTGGGTTAATATCTTTTGATTGTCATGATTAAGTATTTTGGAAATTATCTGGAAAGCTATTGTCCGATTGTGCCTTTTAATGATAATATAATACATTATTTGTTTGCTCGATCTTTAAAACAGCGAACAAGAGACGAACCACGACTTTACGCAATTTGACCTGTTCTAAATTTGTTTGCTGTTACACTTGATCAAAGTTTTCCCGAAGCTTATTTTTTGATTGTTTTTGTATTAAAAGCTTATTTTTTCAAATTTTCGATGTTATGTGCTATGTCATTTGCAGTGACAGATGTCTCATCCTCATATTTTTTTTGTGCATAACTCCAGATTACCACCTAATATCATTCCTTGTCATTTTAATCGGCTATTATAGGTATCTACCATCAAAGATGACTAAAATAAGACCAACGAAGAAGCATAAGGAGGAAGAAGAAGAGAGTTCACTGGCTAGTAGATACCTACAATAGTCGGTTTAACTGTAAAAAGGGATGCGATCGGCAAAAAATATACAAATGTTGGATTGTTCAGAAATAATCAATAGTAGGAATTATTCACAATAAATGGACAATAAGTGAGACTATTCATGACAATGTTTTCAAAATAAATTCAGATTACCTCCTCCTTATATCATTATTTTCAAGTGGTAATGAATGAAAATGAATTATGTATAAAAAAAATAAAGTTAATTTTTGTGAAGAATTTTTTTTTTTAAATTTCTAAGTAAATTTCAAGATGATTGGTTTAAAACTTGACTAGTACGTAATCTAAATAATTGATTACTAGATAGATTTTCGTGCCAAGCACGGTTTATGAATTATTTAAATAAAAAATTACTAATTTTATATAAGTAGTTAAGTTATTATATGACTCCTAAATCATATTGAAATTTTAAATTGATTTGTTTTAAAAGTTGTAAAAGTATTACTACTCCCTCTGTTTTCATATGTTCTTCCCACTTTCCCCATTTGGAAATTTTTAAAAGTTCTTCTCATTTAGAATCTTTCTATTTTAGTAACCAATAGAATTCAAGGAAATCATTACACTTACACTCTAATCTATAAAAATTAATTTACATATTAATTCCCAATGCATTTACTTTACATACACCCAATGAAATTTAATGATATTATTACACTTACACTTTAATCAATAGAACCTTTATTTTTTATATTTTTTTACTCAACTCTCATAGTATCTATTTTGTCATCATAATTTATATTGGTTTCTTCCCAGATTCCAAATGGGAAGAACAAATGAAAACGGAGGGAGTATTAAATTAAGATATATATTACTAATATATACAAAACGTAATCATAAGATAATACACTAAACAATATAGATTATAAATAATAACATAAAAATAATAGAAAATTTCAACACACCAAAAAATAATATAAATAATAATTTAAAAGTTAAATGTCTTTGTAAAACCATAAAATAAGTTTTCAAGATAAAGAACATACTCCCTCCAATCCTTAAAGAAGTTATCACCATTTGCCATTTTAGGGTATTTCATTTGTTGTTCCTTTGTAAAATCTTTTTGTTTATGTCAAACATAAGTGATAGAATTATCTTTTAAAATTTGTTTCACTAACATCTTTCTCTTATTATTGACTTGCATAATTAATGTATAATCTATTTAATTTGTGTAGTTTTTTTAAAATTTTTTCTGTAAATAAAATCAATAATTTACACTGTTCTATAAATTTATGAACAATATTTGTATTAACTGTTAACAAATTTAGAAAATAATATTGTTATAATATGAAACTGATTAAAATTCTAGTACATTTCAGTTTGGAAATATTATAGAAATCTTATTAGAGAATAACGAAAGCTGTCCAATGTGTATTTTGCACACTTAAATAAATTCAATTATTTTAGGAAATTATTTTCACCAAATAAACAGTTGCCATATAAAGAAAATAGGCGGGAAAACGTTGAAGGAGAGGCTGACATGTGCCAGTCTTGTTTCTTCATTAAACACCAATCATTCCTTAAACAAATGATAAAACTCTAATTTACTTGTTAGTAACACTATGCAAGCACTAATTAACAGATTTTAGGACATGATGTATAAGCTTACGAGCTGCTTACGAGCATTTAAAAAGTTCTTAAATCACAAATGATAAATCCTAATACACCAAACTTGCAAAAAATAAATCAAATACCCTAATTTACATTTTTTAAACACAAGTGCATATTATCGGATTC
The DNA here is from genome assembly GCA_019776075.1 of Amaranthus palmeri. Lineage (NCBI taxonomy): Eukaryota > Viridiplantae > Streptophyta > Magnoliopsida > Caryophyllales > Amaranthaceae > Amaranthus > Amaranthus palmeri. The sequence continues at coordinate 487,472 of JAAKBH010000330.1, forward strand.
AAATGCGTACAAGAGATCAATCACCAAAGCCTAAACTCGATGGAGGAGATGTGTTGAATGTAGGGCCAGTCCGCTCCGGTTGACGGTTGACATCTTTGTTTAAGGTGAGCTGCACAACCTCCGATATGAAGTTCCCTTAGGGAAGTAAGTTTGGGCATCCAATTGGGGAGTGATTCTAATTGTTTGCAATCTCTAATTTCAAGGGTTTGGAGGACGGTTAAGTACTGCATCCAATTGGGCAAGTTCACTAGCTGTGGGAGAGACACCAATTTCAAGGTACCGAGGGAGTGATTGAGGGATTGCCATGGCATGCTGCTCTCTCCTTCTCCTTATGATAGCCTCAAATTAGGGCAGTTGTAGATTGTTAAAATCTGTAAGGTCTTGAGATACTCTAAACCTCCAGAAACACTTTTTAATTTGTAGCAGTTTCCCAATGACAAAAGGCGAAGGGAAGAAGAGATGTTATGGAACAACTCTCCACTTTCTCCTAAACTCTCCATCCCCTTGTCATATATTTCCAGATGCTCAAGACACTGAAAAGCCTCTTTGTCAATGTTCTGCGAAATAAGCCATGACACATCGCCTATTCGAATTTTACCTATGGAAAGGGTACCCTCTCCTAATATATGTTTCTCATCCCATTTTTCTTTTATCTCTAATCTTATTCCTAACTTTTTACTGAAACCTTCTAGATGCAGAGATTCCAATAGGTGACATGCTATAATACCTGTCAGGTTTGGGCACATATCCACACATAATTCTTTCAATCTCGGAAGCCAAAGAAGTTGATGATCATCACCGAAACCCACTCCTCTCCACCATCCTTTCAACTTTGGGATGTACTCCAGTATTAGTTTTTCAAGAGATGGAAAGAATGAGATTTCATGCAGTGCCTTGCTTGTTGATAAAGAAGCTCCCCTTTCACTGTTGTCTTCTATTGTTTTCTTTTTTTCATATAACCATTCCATTTCCCTCAACTCACGAAGAGTAAGGAACTTTAAATGCTTTAAGGTCCCTATGCATCCCAATTCCAAACACTGCAATTTGACACATGAATGAAGATTTAAATCCACAAGATTTGGGATGGTGTCTTCCCTTGCCCACTTCGGCATTTTAACACCTGAATAATACTTTATATATAGCCTCTTGAGATTAGAATGTGGTTTTAGCTCTTCAATCAATGCTTCATCATTCTCCACTCTTCCCTCACACGTCTCTTCACTAAAGCTCAAGTTCACAGAAGTCAGATGTGGCTTGTTGCTTAGGCATCCTCCCTCCCTTCCACCATTCTTTTCTACTTTTTCATCCTTTTTGCAATAACCAATCTTAATATGGAGATCACCTTCAAGTTTCCTTAAAAGTTTAAGATCTTCCAAGGCATTTGAAAGTTTCTCTGGACTACAATTTGTTTCTCCTACCACAAACATCCCTAGGACCTTAAGGCAACTCAATTTTGTAATGCTTCTAGGCGTATAACTCAACCCATCACAACCGTCTAACCACAAAGCCCGAAGTTTAGCTAACTTGTTGATATCTTTTGGTAACTCTTTCAAACTGTAGCACACCCGTAAGTCCAAAATTTCAAGGTTGTACAACTTTGTAAAATGTTTAGGAAGAACCTTTAGATATTCATTTGATGACAAATCTAAATATCTTAAATGTATCAGTTTACCTATTGAGCTCGGCAAACTGTCGATGTCTAGATTACTCAAATCCAATACCCTTAAATATTTCCAATTATTTAGTAGTGCATTTACTGAAAGGCGATCCATCCTGTAATCTTCATTTTCAGTGTGGTAAAGTTGAAGATAAGAGCGTATACAAGTCTTATTGAAAGTGTAGCTCTTACATGGTTTGATGGTCGAAATATGGCGAACATAATTTTTACCCACCATGTCAGTGATGGCATCTACTCTGCAAATTTCCTTTCCAACTAGTTCTTGTGCAACATCATGCATCAAATCATGTATTTTACATGACATGATTTCACCATATTCATCTTCCTCTACATCCTGAAAGAAGCATCTTCGCAGCAAGACCAAAAAATACTCCTCAGCTACATCTTCCATACTTCGGTCATCATTTGATGGAATGTATCCTTGGGCCATCCAAAGCGCCATTAATATACCCTTATAAAGCACATAATCTTTAGGGAAAAGCGCACAATACCCAAAGCAACTTTTTAATGGTGATTCAAGCTGGTGGTAGCTAAGCTTCAATATAGGCATGATGCCACTTTTTCCGTCTTCAAATTTTGTCAATGGAAGCTCTTGAAAGGATAGCCATTTGCGTTTTTCTTGCCCATAGAGAAGACTTCCCGCCACTCTAATTGCAAGAGGGACGTTGGCACATTTCTCAACAATCTTTTGGCCGATGCTAACCAACTCCAGGGGAGGGTTTGTTAGCACTGGTCCAAATGCTACCCGTTCAAACAAACGCCATGAATTCTCCTGTGAAAGGCCTTTCAACTCATGCACTGATCCATCTCCTACAATTGCTGTCGTTCTCTTTGAACGCGTAGTAACCAAAACCCAACTTTCTCGTTGACCTCCCATCAAGAATTGTACTAACTTACACCACTGCTCACGATTTTCTGTCCATACATCATCTAAAACTAGCAAGTATTTCTTTCCCTCTAAAACTTGGCGAAGTTGGCATTGGATTCGATCCTTTGTGTCATGATGATGCTTGTGTTCTGTAGCTGCTTCTAGGATCTTCCTTAGAGTTGCCGTCTCATCAAAATCTTGCTGATCTTCGTCAGAGACACAGGTCCATAGCTTCATTGGAAATGCACTTGCGACTCTAGGATCATTAAACACAAGCTGTGCAAGAGCAGTTTTTCCCAAGCCTCCAATCCCAACAATACTAAGGAAAGAGACAGACTCTTTACCATGAGACTGCAACAACAAAGCAACAATCTTTTCAAGATCATCATCCCTGCCAACTATATCAACTGCGTGCACATAAGAGCATGTCTCGCGGCTTCTCATCTTGAGAGGCTCAGGGTCATGCTTAAAGCTAACCAACTCATTGCGAGAAGCAATACCATCCAACTTGAGCTTGATCTCTTCAACCTTCTGAGAGATTCTGTAATCAACTTTGAGTTTATTACAAAAAGACAAGAGACGGTCCTTGACACCGTCATTAAGTTTCTTTTGTTGAGCAAGAGTGAGCAGCTCATCGAACAGATCATCAGCTTCATAAAGCACCTCCTTCAGCTCCTCGATATATACTTCTTCATGCTTGGAAAAGACTTGCTTAGCCTCAGCATCCAGGAGCACTGCTTGGATTCGTTTAACAGTGGCTTCAAGTTGATCAAGTTGGGAGGATACACTTTTTTTGGAACAAAAATCTTTGAGTTGAGAGCATTGTAGGGCAGCCAGCAGAGTTTGAACAACAGACATAGCAGTTCCAATGTCCATTTTGGGTGGATTTCAGAGAAAATTTTGAGAGTTAATGTGAAAGAATCAGTAAAGTAGATTTATGGAAATAAGGGACTAGGGAGCATTAAAAAACCAAGCAAGTTGATCATTTTTCATTATTTGATTTGTCATGGAAAATGGAAAGAATCTATTCTTGATTAATGCATTAATTAATGATAGATCGGGCCTTGGGGGTAGAAATTACTTCACGTGACTCATCTCCCATTCTCAACGACTCCCATCACCATTTCACCTTGTGTCATTATAAATTGTTTAATTGTTTTATGTGTATCCTTTTTTTTCAATTCACCTTAATTATTTTATTTACTCCCTTCTAGTCTCTTGAGAGACCGTCTATCTGAAAGACGTCTTTCAGGCCCAACCCATTTAAGCTTAATATCTACTTTTACTCTACATTTTCTTTATGGGCCAGTTCAAATAGAGATGATCTTTCATAACGACCGTCTCTCACAAGAATTTGTGTTCACCCAAAAGGGGACATTTCTATTTTGGGCCAATTCACACAAAATGTCTCATTTCTATTTTTACTCTCACCTTTATAATTAATTTAATCAATTAAAATATCCAACTACCCCCACTTTTTTTTGAGATGCAATTACCCCCACTTTTACTACTCCCAATACCCAACTATTACCTTTACAATTAATTTAATCAATTAAAATACCCCACCATTCCACTCTTAAAAATCGTGTCCAACCCAAATGTCCCCTTTTGTGTGAATAAAATGGAGTATTATTTAGTTACTGCATCATCATCTGAAGTAGGGGCAAAGCCAAGATTTTCGATTAAGGGGGGCCAAATTGTTGATATACTACCAAGTTATTTATTATTTAACAACTAATTAAACTATGAAAATTTCAATCATATAGATTCAAATTAACCTAAATCATAGCAATAAAAATGACTAAATAGAGTTGAAGTTTCCCTATGATTATGTTTTTTTTAAAATAAGTGCTTTTGACTTCATATATAATACTCCATTAAAGTTAAGATAGTAAAAATATACACTAAAAAAAATGAATGTGAATTATGAAATATAGATAATAATGACATTATAATATAAATTAAATTTATTTGTCTACTAAAAAATAATAGTTCAAATTTAGGTTTGACCCATTACCTTAAATTAAAAAAATATATTATCTCAGTCATTGACCTATAGTAATTTTTGTTACAATTATGCCCTCTCTAAATTATAGTATATAATATATTAGTAAGAGGGGTTGAAACCAAAATTACAAAGGATCACATTTTCGTAAGGGGGGCCGGGCCTCCGCCGGCCCGATGTGGCTTCGCCCATGATATGAAGTGTGAGCAATTTAAGAAAAACATATAAACAGTATAACAAATCAAAGACCAGAATATAAGTATACAACCACAAGCATATATAAATTTTCTAAGGATTACTGGACCTGTATGCTAATCAAATTTAGCAAATCCTTGCAACAAATTAAAACACAATAAGTCAGAGACTTGACGGAGCCACTGACAGAGGTTTCTAGTCCACTTACGACCCATTTGATAGGTTGTAATATACATAGTAATGGGAATGAAAATTTAATGTGATTTGATTTGATGAAAGATCTCTTGGTTAAGTTCATGGTCATGTTTATTCAACTTCAACCATCTCATTTTCGTTATAAAATTCATTCTAATGCATTACCATCGGGAGATGTGGTATTAGATTGTAACTCGATAGGAGTTTGGAAAAAAAAAAATTGAGTTAATTTTATACTTGTATAATATTTTTTTAAAGGATATTAGTTTGTATTTTTTAAAGGATATATATATATATATATATATATATATATATATATATATATATATATATATATATATATATATATATATATATATATATATATATATATATATATATATATATATATATATATATATATATATATATATATATATATATATATATATATATATATATATATATATATATATATATATATACAAAATTTATTGTTCAATAAAATGTAACTAGATGTGGTATTAGATTGTAACTAGATTGTAACTAGATATTGTTCAATAAAATTAAGAAAATAATAAATGATAATACAAAATTTATAATGAATAACTTAAGTTCATTACAATAATTAAATAATTACAACTAAATCAAAATTTTTATCATAAAAACCACTTCATAACTTCAATATAGATCACCTTGTGACTAATTTGTATGAAACACCCTAGAATACATATGTATAAATATATATTAATTAGTTATATTAATAATAAAACTATCAAAAGGAAATTACTTAGAGAATATGAACACGTAATTTTTTACCTCACAAGTTTTGAAATACTTCTTTATATACCACATTGTCAGTAGACGACGACGTAGTTTTTTGATTATCTTTGTCAACAATAAGAATTTTAAGTCCTTTCTTACTTCTCACTCTTGATACGGCAATATAAAGTTGTCCATGACTGAATGCAGGTTTAGGCAAAAACAATCCAACATGACTTAATGATTGTCCTTGACTTTTATTAATAGTCATCGCAAAACAAAGCATCAAAGGAAATTGTCTTCTTTGAAGTCTAATTGGGAGCTGTGAGGTATCAGTTGGAGTCAATGTTATTCTTAGAATGAAAACCTTTTCTCCTTTATTGCATCCCTAAGAATAGTTGCCCCGACAATGTGATCTCCAAGTTGGTTGACTATCTATCGTGTGCCATTACACAATCCAACTGATTGATCAATGTTTCTAAGCATCATAACGGGAGCACCAATCTTCAATTTGAGTTCATGATTTGGAAGGCCCGAGCACTTAATACTGTTTAAGTACTCTACAGAAAAAGCATCGGCATTAGACTCTAAATATCCATCTGCTTTACTTATAGAATCAGAACTTAAGTAAACCATTTCGTCTCCAGGCAATAATGAAAGAACATATTCATTCACTTTTCCAACAATATCATTTGTAGGACAAAGTATGGCTCTTTCTTGAAAAAAGTTTGTGTCACTTAAGTTCTCATGTATGGATGGATATGTACTTTCAACTATGGCACCAATAGGATCTACAACATCCTTAATGAGAAATTGATCAAGAATATCAATAATGGCTTCTCCATCATTAGGTTCCCCTAGTAAGTCATCACCAATGTTTAAAATCCAATCAGCGAAATCCTTTAAATCATTATCATCAACGGACTGAGTTTGCAACCTCATAATCTTTGTAAGCCTTAAAACCTTACATGAATGCCAAATGTAAGAAGAGTTTAATGATGCAAAAAATAGATCTTGTCGTGTTCCTTTTGGAATAACTGGTAATACTTGCCTAAAATCACCTCCAAAAACAACTACCTTACCAGCAAATGGAGAGTCTGAAGCAATAACATTTGAATCTCGAAGAGCATATCGCATACTCCTGTCCAAAGCTTCAAAACAATATTTGTTCGTCATAGGGGCTTCGTCCCAAATGATGAGCTAAGTCTTATTTAACAAAGATGTTAAATCGCTACCCGGAGTAATACCTCTGCACATAGAATCAGGAGTGGCAATCAAAGGTATTCCAAATCTTGAATGCTAAGTTCTTCCTCCTGGCAGTAATAGAAAAGCAATACCACTTGAAGCAACAGGAAGGACAATATCCCCTTTTGATCGAATAGTTGCACACAAAGTTCTCCACATAAATGTTTTACCGGTTCCGCCATGCCCATAAAGGAAAAAAACACCACCTTTATTATCATTCAGTACAGCCTGCATAATGTCATCATAGATGATCCGTTGTTCAATAGTCAAACATTGAAATAACTGCTCATGCTCGTAGTGCTTCTCTATCATAACTTAGCTCATCAGCTATGAGTTTATTACAGCTATCATGAATTATTAATTCATCTGGAAGTAACTCATTGCTTTAATTGCGTAATTGAAGACCCATTATTCTGCAAAATCTTTTCTATATCAACTAATGCTTAACATTTCAATGGTCCATCACTAAGCTTCAAATATGTAATTATCAATTATAAATTATTATAATATTTAATGGTTAAACATGATTAATAAATATATATGTTAATTAAATTAAATAATTATAAAAAATTATCGGGAAATCGAAGTATCATGCGTTGCCTATATAGTATATCTTCTGAAAGCACATGCCATGTACTGTTCCAAACAAATTTAGGTCTAGATATACTATTAGACATAAGCAAAATGGAAAACAATTTTCTTATTTAGTGTGCAGAACCCCAAAAACTTGCCTCTAATATACCATCAATATATTCTTGATCATCATCTAACAAACCCATTGCATAGCAAGCATCTTTAAATGTAGGGTATAGAACACCATATGGTACGAATATCTTCAAAACTTGTTGGGCCCTTAACATAGTTTAGAAGAGTGCGTAAGTAATATCGTTCACCACATCCTGAAGATACATGATAAAGTCTACCAATAGAAAAACCTCTCTTACGAATGGTTCACTCACGCTCTTTTCTCTTCCAAACAAATTTCCCCGGAAATTCAAAATATCGAAGTTTTCTAGCTTCTTCAAATCTAGAATTACGTGTTTAATGATTTCTACTTTTAATATTTTGTTTATATTTTAATTATATAGCTATATATAAATTATTTTTAAAATATTTATTAATATTTTAATTTTGTTTATTTTAGTAATCGTTATAAATTATGTTTTTTTTTCAACACAATTTTAGAATACCAACTAATACGACTCAAGTGGTAATCTTCTTGTTTAGTTAGAACTAGATAGTTCCCATGCGATGCACGACTTTTATTAAAATTTCTGACATATTTGTATAAACTAAGATTTTATAGTTATTTAATAAATAAAATTGAAAAGATTTTATAAATAATTGAAAAAAAGAAATAAAATATGGGTTTTTAATACACTAAATAATACTTCATATAACCTAAAAAGTAAAAAAAATCAATCAATATGGATAATATAATAGTCATCATTACAGAGTAGTAAAGTCAAAGATATAAATATTAGTTTTAATGACAATGACATCATCATTGAGTTTTAGAGGGAAAACTTTTGTTGAGTTGTGACACGTAAGCAATTTTAAAAAGTGATGATGTCATCCGTGTTTTGTTTTAGTAATAGTTGATAGACAATTAACATGTTCAAACTCATTTATAGTAATTACGTATTCTAAACAATAAATTATTAATCATTGATTCTTATTTTACAAAAAATAATATATTTTACATTTTGTCACGATTTTAAAACTATTTTTTCTCATATTATAACTTTAATTTTCTAAGGTCATCGATAAAGTCAACTAGTGACCATTGGGGACCGGGAATAATCATTATTGTTCAGCTACTCCTGTCAGAAAACGTCTTTTAAAAAGACGACTTTAAAACAAGAAGTCCACATTCTTATTTTTTTCTTTGATTTGTATTAACATACCTATTTAGAGACCATCTCTTGAAGAGACGTGTCTCCCAAAGTCCCAACAATATATGATTATTTTTAAAAAAAAAATGATTTATGATTATTGTTTTAGGATTTTCTAATTAATGCCTAAAAAAAGAGAGTAAGAGACAAAGGTTACTTACAGTAGATAGATAAGGAAAAACCTGAAAATTCACAATATTTCTTGTGTTCTTCCTACTACACTCAAACCTCAAAGACATAGACCTCAATTGCCCACAAAAATGGCGAAATTGAGGACAGCAATGGATGCTGCTTTTTGGGACATGGATATTTCTAGTACCCAAAACCTAGATGGGTGTGCCAAAGCCATTCCCGGTGACCCATTACCTCTTGACTCTTGTTTAACTGGGAAAGTACTTCGTGTTCAACAACTTTCTCTTCTCGGCAATGGCTTCCCTCTCGGAATCATCCCTTCTCTTACTCCATCCCCTTCTAAAAAAGACCTCGGTTCTTTTACTCTTCAATCCCTCCTTCTTCGCCCTTCATTTGGTGATTGGTTTGTCTCATTCCCTTCTTTTTTTAAAAAAAAATTTTGATTTTCAGTTTCGTTTCTTGCATTATGTAATTAATAATGTATATAGCTAGTAATAGATTGTGTTTATTGATATTCCTGTTTGTTTTAATATTAGGTTCATTAGACAATATGAATAGGAATGTATGTGCCTTTTGTATTACTCTTGGTATCTCATTTCTGTAGAATTCAATTGGTGCTATTTCAATTTGGATGTTAGATTTTAGGGTAAATGTGTTGAATTTGATATCTTGATTTTGGTGGCTAAATGGGTAGAATTGTATGTGTTCTTGTGAGAAAGTTGTGGTTTTGTGTTGTTGGGTGTTAATTGTATTGTGGGTTTAGTTGACTTTGATGGAACTTTAAGTTGTGAATTGGTTGTCTCATTGCTGGTGTTGGCTGCAAAGTTGATGGATTTTGTAGCAATTGATAAGTTAGAATGATCTTTATTAGTTTAAAGTAGGTTCTACTTTCGAAATGATATCTATATGCAACTTGTGTTCATGTAGTCGACCTCAATCATGTAGGATTAAGGTTGAACATTGTTGTTGTCGAGAATTTGTTGTTTTTCCACATTCTTAGGCAGTTAGGCATTGGATATCTCATGATTTCCATCTTGGTTTTGAATTTTGGGAAAGTAGATACATGCCTTTTTTTTCGATGAACCAAAGAGGGCAAACAATATACACTCATATGCTTCTGAACTCCTTTATTTTTAGAAACTTTAGGCCATTTTAGACTAATTATGTAGCGAACCAGTAACACGGGTTTTCAAGATGCCAGATGCTTGGTTCTTTTTAATTATATATGTAAAAGCTTAATTCATAGGGAAAACTTCTAGTTGCTTGAGAACCTCTATTAGTAGTCATTTAAAGTGTATGATTTCCAAACTTGTTTTCAAATGATCATTTTAAATGTGGCATAAGTTCATAAAAGAGCATGATGTGTGATTCTCAAAACATACAAGTGTGATCTATATGCTAAATATTTAATGTGGAGATGTTTTCTCGATGATGGTCTAGATGAATTGAGAAATACCAATAGTTTGGTTTTGTCCTTTCCACTTTGGTGCTTTGAACCAACTGCTCTGACAAACAACGTACTATTTTCCGTTTACAGGTGGCTTGGGTTAGCTGGGCAAATCCGTCCAAAGAAGTTGATATCTAACTTAAAAGAGGATGTTTACAAACTGATCAATGGCGATGAATTTGAACGTCCATCCTTTAAGGATATAGCAGATCATGTCATGGACAAGTCACTCTATGCCCTAGCTTTGTGTACCCAGATCCCTATCTCATCTTCAACTTCCTTATTCTTGAGCTCAGAGGCCCACGGGGAGAGGAAAGGACGGCGCAATAAAGTCCTATTATTTCACAAGGCAAGTCTTTAATTTAGTTGTTTGCATTGGATAAGGATCGGAGCATATATTTTGTCACAATTAGGCGCTTGAAATATATATAATGTCAGTTACAATCTGAGAATTTACAAGTTCTGACTATGACTATTATAAATTTCTTGGCTTGTGAAAAGCATCTAATCAATGGGTTCTATGGAGTGTTTGATATTCTGAAAATATTGAGGTCTATATATCTTGTATTCTATGGTCTTTCTATTCCTGGCTATTTCACTGATTTTTCCGTCTTTTGTGCATTGCTCTTCTTTTCACTGTTCAATTTGAGATGGGTGCAAATGAACCATTTTCAATTATACAGAAACAAAACTTCCAATAAACCCATTTCCAATCCACAACACCCCCCAAACTTAAACATTAATGCCATCAGATCTTTCTATTTAGATAAGCATTTATGCTCTATCAGTTGACAGGCCGAAACCGACGGGTTATGGGTTAGGTTTAGATCGATCCGACGTGTCGAGCATGTTTTTATAATTTATTTTATCACTAAATTTTTCCAAAAAAATACACAAAATAATGTTTTTTAAAGATAGTATTTCTCATATAAAATGACCAATATATCAATTTTAATGTTACACCGAAGAAACATTCACTCAAAGTACAAAAATTAACTAAAAATTATAGGGGTCCTAACTTAAAAGTGTTGACGTGGAAATGAAAAGATTGACAAAATTCCGATTATTTCCAGTTCTATGATCTTGTATTGAAAATCTTCTAGATAACTGCTGAATTTTACCATTCATTATTCTTTTTACAGTTATGTGGAGTGGGCATTGGCTTTTTTCCAATTACATCGAAACCTAGAATCTATTGAACGGCCATTGGAACTCATATAGTAGTTCATGTAGCTGACCCTAATCTTTCGGGATTAAGACTCATGTTGTATTGGTTAAAAGATTACCTTAATTAGTGTCTGTTTATATTTTGATGGGGTAACTAGCTTTTAAGTTGCTTTTTCTGTTTTTTCAATATTTCTTATATGCTGTCCATGCTCATTTGTATGAATCTCTGCATAATGTGGCTTGAATTCCTTGCACCATAGTTCTGAGGTTTAGTATGTACCTTTATCAATTACTACATCAGAAACTTTAGCCTCTTTTTATCGTCATGCAGTGTAAATCTCCATCACCTTTGATTTGACTTCATAAACTACGACAAATGTAAATCACTTTCTTTACCATTTTGAATTAGCCGATCCTCATCTTTTGGGATTTAGGCTCTGACATTGTTGTTATGTTACTGATTTAAATGAGCACTTCAAGTCTTGAACATAATAAAACAACATTAGCAATCCGTATAACTTCTAAAGGTGGCTAAAACAATCTGATAAAGCCTAAATTCTAATGATCATGTTTTTAGTGTAAGCTCACTCTGAGTCTTGGTACACACATTGTGCAAGTCTTCTTACGGATGCTTGTTTTCTTTTCTTTTTTTTGGTGCATTATTTAGCTGTTTTATTGGCTATCAAATAGGATGGCTTACTGCTTAACTTCCTCTTCCAAAGATGTAGGAAACCCATTATGGTGCACTCATTGGGTTCTTGCTTGGTACTTTTCTCTTCATTAACAAATTACTATAGGAAAAAAAAAATCATACTTTTCAAATGTAGTTTATATATTAGTAGAGGTCTAGAGGATACAAATTAGTTTGCCTTTCCCCCCTTTTCTATGGGGCGCTCATTGGTTTTCTACATGATCAGATATAGCATTTAGAATATTGTAGTGCCTTTTGATGATTTATTATATCTCCTCCGACTATTGTGTCCTAATAATATCACGATTAATAGCTAACTTCAACTTTGTATATTGTGTGCAGCTTCCTTTACATGACATTATATTAAATGCAGCATGGCCTGAACTATTTATCGATCGTAAAGGAAGATACTGGAACGTTCCCGAGTCCATTTCTCTGGATTGTTCATCTCTCATATCGGAATCAGGATTGCGATATCGTTTCGGGGTGCACAAAAATAGTGGGCAACCTCAAGCTGTTGTTAATTCAATAGATAATGATGCACCGGCTGCTTTGCTTCCTGGGTTATGCGCTAAAGCTGCTTTTTCATACGAGAAGAAAAAGGATTTATGGAGGCAAAAGGAGACAAAAGAGGATCTATACATAAAAACTGAAAAGGGGACGTTTTGGAGGCCTGCATATGATGCGCGCCTGAAAGAACCTCATGCATGTATATCTGCCATTATAGGTATTCCATCTTCTTTAGCTAACTTGCAAAAATCTTTTATGCACATAAATGATTTTGGCTAATTTTTTTGGGAAATTTCATGTGTAACCTTGAACTTTCTGTTTTTCTACGTGGTAAACAAACATTTTTATAATCCACGTGCTGACCTTGACCTTCCAACACTTCCACATGGTAGACAAAAATGAAGTTTTTACATTTTGTCTACTACATGGAAAATTTGGAAGCTCAAGGTCACCACGCGGATTTTAAAAAACATTTGTGGAAAAGCAAAAAACTTAGGGTCACCACATGGAATTTCCCTCTAGTTTTTTTAGTTCACCTATGAACTTTACCACTTACCTGAAACAAGATTGATTTGTATAAATCTCCAGTGCTGAAAATCTTCGATTATGGCTTCATGCTAATATGCTATCAATATACTGCTCTGATTTTGATCACAAAAGTTCGGTCATACGTTTTTATGTCATTTTTTTCAAGAAAATGTTACTTAATCTTTCATTTTTTTCATCAATGTCCCAAATAACAGGTGGCACCTTTGGTGCTTGGCTCCATGGTGAAGATAAGACGTTAAAGCTTACATCAGAAGAAGATAGTAGTAATGTTTCTTCACGTTCCAGGAAGAGGAATCCTGTCTTTGCTGATTTATTTGGTTCAGTGTGCTATACATTCCAGCACGGGAAATTCAGAAAGCGATATGGAGATCTAACTAGGGTTGATGCTCGTTTGGATATCAATTCAGCTTTTGCTTTTGCTAAAAATATCACTAGTATGTTCCAGCATACACCGGCTCCCCATGATAACTCAGCATCTCTCCCCAGACTTGGCCTGGTTTTCCAGCAGCAGGTATAGCCATGTGACATTTGCCTTTTACTGCCTGAATAGTTTGTGAGAAATATGCATTATTTCTTTGTTTTCTTGCTCTCTTTCGCGTGTATACTCCCTATCTAATTTGCGGATTTGCTTTAGTAGATTACTTGATTTTGCTTACTCCAATCTAGAGGTGTTCAAAACACACCTGATGACCTACATCTACCCGACCTTATAACCGAACTCGATTTGACCCGAATTCAAAAATGATTTACAATTATGTAAAAAGTCTATATAGACACAAGACCTGATTTTAAACCGACCCGAAATATCTAATCCGAAATTACTCGATGATCAGAATGAACACCTCTACTAAACATCTCTTGTCCTGCTGTTCTTCTGACCTCTGAATTCAAAGATAATGTGAACAGAAAACCCTTGTAGGTGAAATTATATTAAGGCCAATAAGTTTATATAAGATCTAATAAGTTCATATAAGGGCGTAGTTCAAATACCCCATTCTTATCTCAACTTATTAGCATTATTTATACTAAGACTCGAGAGATACAAATTACCGGTTAAAGTATGAAGAATTCCGATGAATATGTACAAGACATTATCAAAAAGCTTTTTAATTAGTTCTAATTTTGTGAATCCGCACCTGGGTGCAGGTTGCAGGTCCAATTGTATTCCGCATTGATACAAAGTGCGTAGTAGATTCACCATGGAAAAAGGGGTTGCAAATTGAAGATTTTATGTACACCTTGAGTTATTCATTGCGGCTATTGCGTTCAGGTAAGGTTGTGGCATGGTACTCGCCAAAAAGGAAAGAAGGAATGATAGAGTTGAGAGTGTACGAATTTTGATTTATTCAAGCTTGAAGGAATTTTCCGAAAGAACATAAAATTCGTAGTTCTGTCAAAAAAACCATTTTTGGTGTTAGTTTAGTTATGTGAAGCAGGGCAATCAGTATTTTGTGTCATTATTATGGCATCAATGCTTGAATATTGTTGTTTTGATATAACTTTGGTTAACTTATTGCCCTTCTTTTTGAATGTATTCTATTCTTTGCTTCACATTATATAGACTTATTACTTCATTATTATATCTCATGCTAATAACAGGGCTTCAATGAATATGATGATCAATAAAACAAACATGCCTTCAATTTTGAATTACTTTTGTATTCATGACCATGCAAATCTAGCTATTTTTGCTACTATTGGAATTTTTTGTATGTAAATCTTCATCTAATTCTTATTTGTCGTCACCGTTTTGTTTGATCTCCAATTTTTCCCCTCCTTTATATATATATAAGTGCTATGGTTGCTCAGAAGGGGCATAGAATGGTCCATCTGGACAACAGAGAGGAGTTTTGGTGCTTGGAAAGGACTGGAAGAAAGATAAGCTCGAGAGGAAGTGTGAGCATTGCAAAGGAAGGTACCCCGATGAGACCATTCTTGAATCTCCTTTGATCCCGCTCGAGTGGGAATAAGTAAAGTTGAATACCCTGATGAGACCATTCTTGAATCTTGAGAGCCGTTACCGTCCCGGTAAGGTACCCCTTAACTGGACTTACACGTTCAATGCCTTAAGGCTTTGATGGTTGAAACTTTTTGGATTACCACTGAACTGAGGTTGACTCATATCATTGATTAATTTCAAATTAATTTAAAAAATAAAAAAAATAATAATTTCTTTATAGTTAATGTAAGCACAACATGATCTTTTCATTAGACTTGTAATATCTTTTTGGCTTTTTTACTAACTAATAAGTTAAAAAGATAAAAATTTTATAAAAAACTCAAATTAAACGAAATCGAGTCTAATATTCATATTTGTGCATAACACTATTAGTCTATTATTATGTACCAATTTGTTGATAATGTTTTAGAAAAAGTGTCGTCTACTTTTCTTGATTCCCACGAATATTCATTACTCAACAACTTTAAGAAACAAAAATAATATTATTTTAATATTTTTAAGATGGTCCATAGTAAAATAATGTAGATTAAATTCTTAAAACATTCCGAAAAGCAAACAAGTTAATACTAGCACATGACTAAACAAAAAATTATTCTTGTGAGAGATCGTATCTTGGTGAGACGAGCTCAAAATAAGAAAACCATATATTATTTGGGTTAAATTAGTTCATCTATAAAGAACATTTTCACAGATAGACCGACTCTACAAGAATTCAGCTACTTTTATGAAAGATCGTCTTTAAATTGTTATTAATTGTGCTACTTAGCCATATATCTCATACGTTTCTCGTAGAAACCGTCTCCAACAGACAATTTGTGACTAAATGGACCAATCATACAAAGGGAGTCTTTTCAAAGTTAAATAGTGCTAGGAATTTCCCTTTAAATATTATACGAATCCAACCCAAGCCCTCCACATTCTCGAACTTTCCCAATTACGCCGTTGCAGTTGCATACTTTCTCTCTCTTACATCTTATCCATGGCTTCCACTTCTGCTTTTGTCACTTTGGCAAAGCCTTTCTCTTTACCCAGCAATAACTTCTCTAATCAAAGATTAATTGGTAATTTCTATCTATAAATTAATGATTTGTAGTTGTATTTTTCTTGAATTTCTTACCCATTTCTATCAATTTCTTTTCAGGGTTCAGAAGAAACGGTCTTAGAATTAATGCAGTTGCCGCAAAATGGGAACCAACAAAGGTATTTTGGGTTCTTTCACATCCACATTTGGGTTCTTAACCTATCCATGTTTATGAAAATTTCTGGGCTTGTGAAGAAAGATAGGATAAGATTAAGATTTATGGTTATAAGTTCTGAATTTGTTCTAATTAATGATGTTTTGGTATGTTTTTGATAGGTTGTTCCGCAGGCTGATAGAGTTTTGATTCGTCTTGAGGACCTTCCCGAGGTAAATTGCAATTTTTTTTGCCCATATTTGGTATGGTTGGATATTTTGGAATCTCTCATGCTTTGTTTCTGCGTTATTTTAGCTGTTTGCTTAAGAATATTGATTTGATTTTGAGGGGATTTACCAAATAAGATTATGGTTTTCATTTTAATTGATTAATATTATGGATTTTTAAATGACGTTATTTAGTACATAATGAGGGCGTTTGGCAAATGGTTGATAGCTGATCATAGTGACTGTTTTGACAAGCTGATTTTATTAACTGGTTTTGTTGGCTGATTTTGAACCGCTGCTATAAACAACTTGTTCAAAAGCAGCTTATTCGTATCAATAAGTTGTTTCAACCCGCTAACTCACCAAACACTAACATTACTTAGTTTAACCGCTCAACCCTCTATTTATATCAAAATAAGCTTAAATTGCTCAATAAGGTAATTTGCCAAACACCCAATGATTTTCAATGTAATTGAGTTTACTAATGGTCACTTTGTAATGAGGGGATATTAAGTGTGTAATATTAACATGGGTAATGTTGCATACAATGTACACCTTACTCCCTCAAATCCCATCCTAGGTGAGAGCTAGCCACTATTGTCATTTCAATGTAATAAATGGGTGTTAAAAGTTTGAAGAGTTGAAAATATTTACAAGGGTAAGGTTGCATGAAATGTACATCCGACTCCCTTAAATTGATTTCAAGGTGGGAGCTACGTAGTGGCATTGGGCAATGAATGTTGTCGTTTCAATGTGATACTTGTATGGAGGGATATGATAGCTTTCTCGAATTACTTGGTTGAATGAGTCCTTATTTGACATGGTTGATTCTTGTTGGTGATCATCTAGGTGGGCATCTTGTTTATGTTTGTGTAATAACTAATAAGAGCCCTATCAAATCAAACTTAAGTCTAAGGTGACATAAAAAATGCGAGGAAAAAGGAGGAGGGATGTTGCTCGAGGGATTTCCGTTTGAGATACTTGTAGAGCTTCAATTGCAATGAATTTTATGTTGGTGTTTTCATTCTATTGATGCTAAGACTTAGCACAACTGTAAAGACTAAAGAGTGTTACCTATTCCCCTATGTGATGATAGTTTGTACTTTGTAGAGCCCTATACCGGGTTGAAACCTAAAAGGCTTCATCTTAAGCAATCCCCCAAAACCAATATCGCTTGATTTGCTCTTTTCCATTTACGAGAAATAAATGGGGTTTGCAATTCGTGTAGATTTTTTTTATCGATGCTTCAAAAAAAATAAAAATTGCTAATGTATAAGCAAAAAACATATAAATAACGTAACAAATACATAAAATTTGTTAACTTCAAAAAAAAAAACATAAAACTTGATAACATCTAATACATAATTCTGTAAACCCAAAAACAGAATATTATATAATCAACAACATAATTTCCCGAAGCTAGCCACCACCAACACCATTTTTTATGATAAGCCCACATTGTGTAGGGTGTGATTCATTCAATATCGTCAACCCTATGCCTGATCTCTAGTGATCCCCTATGGGTGTATAGTTAGTCTTCCTTCCATCCCTGAGACCTTGTTTGATGTCAGGGACAATGACACAGCTGAAATGCTGTGCAACTGCACCCTCGCATATTCCCTTTAGTACCCTGTTGAGCAAGCCCCTGTGGCTGCTCGTAATTGTATAGACTGAGACGAGGAGGAAGACTATGTGCTCTCTGAGGAGTAGGTTACAGTAATCCTAGTCTCGCTGTAGATTCCGGTCACAACTGGTATAAATTGTACGATGAGAGGTTCTCCAACATGGAGATCAAGTTTGGAGAGATGGATGGTCGACTTGATTGTTTAGACGGCTATCTGTAGACATTTCAGGATTCATATGATGGAGACATGTATAACCTTGATACACGTCTCCAATCTATGTGGATTGCCAAACAGGCCTAAATAGATTACTATTTAGGGCAGCCTTATGTTGACCCTCGAGCAGCAACACACAGAGAGAGAGAGCGAGCACTTGAACTCACAACTAGGCGGACTAGAAGTAGTTTATTTTCCTTTTTCCGCCGTACTGAGGGCTATAGTTTTTAATTTTTTATTTAGACTTCGCTTTTGTTTTCCATGTCTTTGATCATTTGCTACTCTGTTAAGCATTAATGATAATGCCTTTGATAAGTATGAGGGGGGAGTCTACACCTGTTAGTGTAGTTTTTCATGTCAATGAGCCTGTTAAGGGTCGGGCTAGGATTAAGTAAATATGAGTCGGGTTGGATAAGACCCCTTTAAACATGGGCTAATAGGCCGTGCTTTGAAAGCTTGGATGGGCCCGTTTTTATTACTAAAAATGATTTTGAATTTAATTCAATTTGTAACTATTAAATTATCATTTATAATAATTAATAGTTAAATTGAATAAATATAAATAATCCCCATTGTCATTCTCATTTATAATATTTAAGTTATCCATCAATGATGTTATTTACAAGGCCCGTTTCCAACCCATTTTCAACCCGGCCATTACAAAGCCCTTCTAAAAACAAGCCGATTAATTGCTCAAAATGGAGGCCCGACCCGTTGATCACCCTACTTTTGGACTAATAATATTCTGATTTTTACTCATTGCATTTGGTGGGTTCTGTTTTTAAACAATATATTCTGAGTTCTGATATACCTGTTTGAACCATTCTCCAAATCTGCTTAGAAATCAGCTGGTGGCGTTCTTTTACCTAAGTCAGCAGTGAAGTTCGAGAGGTACCTTATGGGTGAGGTATGAATCTTATTCTCAACCCTTTTCATTTATATTACATACCCCAAACTCAACATTTTGCAACTTTCTTACAGATTCTCTCTGTTGGTTCCGATGTTGGCGAAGTTGAGGCCGGGAAGAAGGTATGAAGAACTTGAATCGAGCATTCGATTTCCTTATAGCAAAATGAATGCCATTATATGGCGAATGGCGATCCCGCGACTATTCTATCGTTAAACAACTTAGCTAGTCTCTTGAGAGACTGCCTCTTTGAGAGACGTATCTCAAGTTCTGCCCATTAAAAGATTAATGCCTACTTAACGTATTAGTAATGTCTACATACATTATCCTTGATGCTACTTACGAATCCTTAATGTCTACTTTCAATATTTTAAAAGTAGTCTACATACGTCATTCTTAATGCATACTTACAATTTTTAAAAAATATAATACAATGGGTTACCAATTAGAGATGATCTCTCAAAGAGACCGTATTTCACAAGAATTTGTGATCGTTAAATAATAATTGTTTTATTACCGTTTGTCGTCGTTTTACAGGTTCTTTTCTCAGATATAAGTGCATATGAGGTTGATCTTGGAACGGAGTCTAGGCACTGCTTTTGTAAAGAAAGTGATCTCTTGGCCGTAGTTGAGTAGATGAATTAGAATGCAGAGTATTTTTGGTGCTTCACTTGGTTTTGCCCTTGGATTTTAGAATATTTTGTTCTTGGATTGGATGAAATAACTTTTTGTGTATTAGTTTCTGTTTGGAAATAACTAATTATCTTAAATTATAGTATAAATTTTAATTATAAATTATAAACAAAAAATTTGAAAATAATAAGATTTAGTTCACTCACTTTCAAATTCTCAATTTTAACAATTCTTAGAATACAAGGGCAGAATTAGCTCAAATACAAACTCAATTTTTTTTAGTTTTGGTAAAACACTAATAAATTTATGAAAAATTGTTAAAAAAATGCCTAGAAAAATAGACTTTTTGTGAAAAACTACGTAGAATATTTTTTTTTGTCAAAAAATACCTAAAAAATTTGTTTTCTTTGTGAATTGATACTTATTGACGGAAATTTACTAACTCAGTTAAATTTTATATTTAAATTTTTTTTAAAAAACTTAAAGTCAACAATAGGAAGTGGGTTTTTTTTTTTTAAAAAACCAGTAGCATCATTTGCCTCAAATCATTTTGGGCTTCTTCAAGTGCAGCATTCTTCCTTTGAAAGACCAAACTTCGACTGCAACGATTCCTTCTTCGCATTCTTCCCCATTCACAGTCCATTAATCTTCTTTATCAGTTAAGTTTTAATTTGTCTCAAGCCGTTGACTTTATATTTAAATTTTAATTATGAACCTGAAAAAGATGAATTTTTAAAGGAACAAATCGATTGATTGTGATTAAGAAGTTAAAAATTGGAATCCTAACTCTTGCAAATTCGGGAAGATGAGTTGGGTTCCTGGGTTCCTGGGAAATGTTGAAGAAAATGAAGGTGAGTTTAGCTCACGTGGGTTTTAAAAGTTACTTAATATTTTAATTTTTTTTATAATTAATCTGACAGAGTTAGTAAGTTTCCATCAGCAGGTACCAATTCACAAAAAGTCTATTTTTCTTGGTATTTTCCAACAATTTTCCCTTAAATTTAAGCCAATTTAAAATTTTTAAATTTAAATATAATTATAGTTTTCAAACATTAATAGGGATTAGGGAGTAACGGATATGAATTGTTTTCTCTTTTCCCAGGAACCCAAAAACCATCAGCAGGTTCCTGGGTTCTTCTCACTCGAGTACGGATTATTATAGAATCATTAAAAAATGCTCCTATCATTCATGTACCACTCTAAAAAAATTTATCACTATTTATAAAGTTTATATTTTATATATATTTTAGTGATGAAGAATTTCCATTTGCTTGCGACGGATTGTTATTGGGATAAAATGCTAATTATTTCACTGTCACGAATAAAAAAACAATTTTAAGTTATTTTTTTTTTTGAGTAGTTTTATGTTGTTTTTTAAATAAACTATACCATGATGCTATAATCCCTTTCTTTTTAAACTCATTTACTTTATTAATAGTTTCAAGCAACAATAATCATTATTGTAGTAAATCACTATATTTAAGTGTACTACTATTTAAATTCAAAACAGAAAGAATGTACACCTTTCGTTTCTTTTTAAATGTTGTATTTATTTTTGGGTTATTATTTATCAGTCACTCATAATTTTTAACTTAATCTTAATCAATTATTAATATATAGTCAAATAAGATTTTGTTTGATTCGTCTCAACATAAGGTTTAGTAACATCTAGATTATTAATTTTAGGGTTTTTTTTTATGAAAAACATCCTCAAAGTTTACTCTTTTTATGAATTACAACCTCAAAGTTTTTTTTGTATGAATTACAGCCTTCAACTTTCAAAAGTGACCACAATTACGGCCAAGTGACCGTTGACCACTATTATAACCGTTGACCATCCCTTCTTCCCAGTCACTAACCCAGGATGGTTAACCCTTTAACCAACCCAAATTCAAACTCAACGTTCATTCATTACTCTGTAACTACATTTAATCTCTTTGGGTAACTGTCACTGTCATCATCATCATCTCCATTGCTGTCCCTTCTTCTTCCATTGGAGGTCGCCATTGATACGAAGCTTGGAAAAAGGTAAGTTCTTCTCTCTTCTTTTTTACTTTATTAAGTAAAGTTTGCGTTTTTATGGTGATTTGGGGTTCAATTTCGACACTGTCATCTGAATTTCGACATTTAGGGTTTGTTAATGTCGTTTAAAATTCCCCTTTTTTTTTGATAGATTTCTAGGGTTTATGTGTTGGTTCTGTGTTGATAGATGTTTAGGGTTCATGTGTTGCTTGTTTATTGAAATGCTCTTTGATTTTTACATACAGATGACAATTTCAAACGAGTTTCTACAAGTAGCTGTATATCATGGGGGTGATTTTTACATTGTAGATGATGTTGTTCAATATCTTGGGGGTTCTGTGAAAACTGTGATAATTCCTTATGATAATTATGACTTTAATGCTTTATATTTCTTAGTCAATAGAAGACTTCATTTGGAAAGTCCTTTTAAGTTGTTTTATGTACAAGATGGTAAAAGTATGAAAGAGGGGCTTAGATTGATAACAGATGACAATGAGGCTGTTAGATGTTTGGATACTTTAGATGTTAATTCAGAATTTATTAGTGTGTACTTGGTCATGGAGGGGACCAGAAAATTTGAAATGAATAAGATTTTGAAACAAAAAAAGTAATGAAATAATACCTAAATCAAACTATTCCAAAAACTAAGCGTCTGCTAGCTTTGGGCATAGGTTTGGAGCTGTTCGCAGTTAGTAACTGCGAACAGAGGGAGAATTTTCAAAAAAAAGAGTCAGGGCTGTTAGCAGTTACTAACTGCGAACTGGTCAAAAAGTCAGTCAGAGCTGTTCGCACTTAGTAACTGCGAACAGCCCTGTTTGACTTTTTGACCTGTTCGCAGTTACTAACTGCGAACAGCTCCCTTGCCTTTTTTGAAGTTTCAAACTAGCCGTTGTATGGTCCAACTATCCGTTATTTCAATTTCTCTATAAATATACCCAATTGCTTAATTCATTTCATATTGTCAAAGCTTTATTCCTTTTGCTAAGGTAAGTTTCCATTCATATTATTAATGTTATTATTCATTTATGTTGATGTGTTTAACTTATGTTTGTGTTAATGATAGATTCATTGGCTATGGAAGAGACTTGTTATTGTGGTTATGAAGTGCAATTTGGTCGTGAGTGGAGCGAAACGTATGCCGGGCGTCAATACGTTGCTTGTCCACTATGCGAAGATGACTTGACCATAGGATGCACCTACTTTAGGTGGGTTGATCCGGAGGAGGGCACCGAATGGCAAAGAAAAGTCATTGTTAAGCTTCATAAGGAGAATCAAGAGCTTCAAAAGGAGCTAAATAACTTGAAAAGGGAAGCGAGTGACAAGGCTCGTAGAAGTGAAGAAACCAAAAGGATTTTGAATAAGTTTAAGAAGGAAACTTAGATTGTAATTGAAGAAAACCTAGATTGTAATTGTAGTAGTTCATTAACAATCTATGTATGATTGATCGGTATTGAATGAAATCATATTGAAATTTCGGCAGCATTTTCTCTAATTATTGAGTTGTTTTTGTTTCATTATAAGCTAAATAAAACTTGGAGATCATTAAAAGCTTAATAAAACATACAACTAATATATATACATATGTTTAAAACATAAAATCAAATATATACATAAGTTTGGAAGATTCGTAGTCAAATATACAACAATCACGACGACTCTTCTACTGTGTCCAAAGTGGGTCGTCTCCTATTCCTCCTACGATAGTAAGAGGCGCTCGGGCGTAGATTCGGTAGGGGAGGGGACTGATAGTGAGATGACTGAGAGGGCTGAGTTGGTTGAGATGGCCCAGCATCGTCAACTCTGTAGGATAAGTCCAGCTCCTCCAGATGATCTTCACGCGCTGGAGTTGAAGACCCCGCAGCAACTTCTGGTATGAAGTGCTGGAACTGCGTGCCAAGTAGCACGCTCTGCGCAATCTCTCGCACCGGCTCTTCATGTGTAGTCCGGATAACAGCAGCCACACCTTGTGCCTGGAAATGTAAATAAAGAGCTTATTTAATGAAATATTACAATATGAAATTGACAGCTAAATAAATTAAATGTAAATGAAAACTTACAAATTGAGTCATCGTAGGCGCAGCAGGAGTGTACTGAGCCGCCTCAGGGACGCCACGTGGTGTCATCCATCGGCGTGTGACGGAGAGGAACCACTGCATGTAATCCGGTGTCGTAGGAATGCCGACAGAAAGAATAGAAGCACCCTGGGCTATAAACTCCAGCCGTCGATCCCAAAGGGCGATGTGGCGCCCGTTCATCTCCAACCAGTTAGTCGTGGCCTGGTTCTTACGGGAGATGAGGTGCAGCTGCGGCTCAGTGTCACAAGGTGGAGGGATGTTCTGCACCAGCCCATATTGGCGCAGAACGCGCTCTGGCAAATGTACTTCGACAATGTCGAAGCATATGAGGGGTACAGAAGCCCTCCACGCACCCGACACAATCCCCGAGTGATCAGGGACAGCTGCGTAGGCATCGGCCGGGTACGGATCCCATACAAACTACAACATATGAACATTATTGATTAAGTAAACATCACATCTTTGAAATAACTATAGTGATTAGTTAAATATTTACCTGATTTGGTCGTAGAAGGTCCAACTGATCTCGGTAGAACCCCAAGCCGGTGCCCGTATGTTTGCGCGTTCGGCGCGCAAAATTCCACCGTGAACCATATGCAACATCTGGTGGGGGTTGCTGAGGAGGAGCAAACTCCTCACGACCAACCGATCTGTAAGGCTGGCCGATCAAAATGTGCTCCCACGCCCACAGCTGTAAATACAAGTTATGTTAGTACATATTAGTAATAAATATTAGATATACATTATTAAAAAAGGATATTTAACATTACCTGTAATATGGCCAGCGGTCCTGCAATCTCTCGGACGCCCTTCTTGGACGCACCACATAGCCTCCTGTATAAGTACGCCAAGGCCGCGGAGCCCCAGCTGTACTCGGCAATGCGCTCCCAAGGGTCGTCCAGTAGTGTCAAGTATAGGAGCTGAACTTGGTTGTTTGTCTTGTCAGCAAACAACACAGCTCCTATCAAATATAATATGTACGCTTTCGCGTACCTCGAAATGGTGCCCTCGTCTGCATCACCGGGGAGCTGCGAGAATGTCTGTACCAGCCATGTAGACCGCAAACCACTCCCCCGAACAGCCTCTGGTGGAGGGCGCTCTCCCAAGACGCGGTGGACTAAGTCTCGCCAGCTTGATAGCTGACGTCCTACGGTAGACACGGCACGTCCCTCGATGGGAAGCCGTGTTAGTAAGGCTACATCAAGCAGTGTGATAGTAGCCTCACCAAGAGGGAGATGAAATGTGTGCGTCTCCTGACGCCATCTCTCAACAAGTGCCGTGACGATAGCACGGTCGACTCTACCATAAGCTACAAGGTGGAAATCATATAACCTCGTGAGCTCTAGGTAAGGGATGATCCTCTCATCGATCTCCCATGGAACTGAATCTGGATGCCTGGTGCCCAAGACGGTAGTATCTGACACCTACATATGTTAATGGTCTAATGTTAATGGTCTAATGTTATCATTATTAAAAATAAAAACATACAAAATATAACACTAACCTCGGCATCCCATAGAGGAGTGCTCCTGTGCTCCTCCTGCATGGTCAAGACACTAGGGTCTTGGGGTCCGGGAGCTGCTGGATCCATCTCCTGTACTACTGAAGAGAAAGTGAATTACGTTAATTATGTTCCATAATTAAATATATATATACAGAATATAACACTAACGTACATATGTATATATTTTATTATATAAGTATATATTTGTAAGTATTGTGTATATGTATATATTTATAGTAAATTACCTGGCGTTACAAGTTCTACTATTATGGCCTTCATTCCCACAACGACGACAACTACTACGATTCCTTCTGCCTTCATCCATCTCATTGGCAATCCTCTTAGACTTAGGCCTTCCTTTGCCACGAATTTGATCGGGATCATGTCTAACTTCAAAACCTCTATACTCAGGCCATGATCTCTTATCAAGCATTGGGTTGAAACAAGGTTCGTATGTGCTTGCATAACTTTGAGAAGTGTAACACGGATCCACAAATCGCTCATATGATAAGTGTCGTTTCATGCAAACAGCAAGCAAATGAGAACAGGGAAGGTGATATATCTCCAGTTTGTTACAAGTGCATTTTCTTTGTTGCAAGTCCACTGTTTGAATCTTACCCCCCTTTGAAGAACCTCTGTTTCCCCTTCCAGTCTTAACTTCAAAAACACCTCTATTATAGTCAAAAGCAACAATCTCATGAAAATTCGCCTTCTCGGTATTTCTAGTGATAATCTTGGTGGCATGCGATGTGTACTTATGTCCTCCAAGTAACCAAGAACTAGCAAGTTGTCGTCTTTGAACAAAATAATCATTTATCCGATAGAAGGTGAATTCAACAAGTGTGGTCAAAGGTAAGAAACGAACACCCTTCAACACAAAATTGAAAACTTCAGCTAAATTGGTGTTAGTGACGCCATACCTATGCCCTCCATCATGACATAACGACCACTTGGACATATCTCCTACTTCATCAATCCAAAAAACGGCCTCTCGTTTAGTAGTTGCAATTGTCTTTAGGCCTTTCATTAACTTAGATTGTTGCCTTTGCTCAGCAGTTCTACCAAACAACTTCTTCAACTGAACATTACCCATAGCACGATTAAAGTTGCTAAGCAAGTGGCGTAAGCAATACCTATGATACGCATAAGGTGGTTGCCACTCCGGCTCTTCCATGGTTCTAATATTAGGTCGTCTATAAACTCCCATCTCATTGTCTTCCTTAAACCACCAATCAACTACCAAGCCCGGGTTAGAATGTTGCAAAGCTTTCAAAAATTGAGGAAGGAGAGTGTAAGAACCTTCCCAAGACCCATAAATGGACATCAATGCTTGTTGCTTAGCACACCACGCTCGCTTGTAATTCACATCAATACCAAAACGATCTTTGACCATCTGACGAACTACAGATACCTTAATTGATGGGTCTTTAGCAACACAATTTCTAATCACATTGTTAATGACAGAGGATGTCAAGTGAATGTGTCCAGCCGATACAGTGTCACTGTCCTGAACACAAGACCCATGCTTCCCCTTGTAAGTAACAATAACCCATGCAGATGTATATGTATCAATCCTAGCCCTAAGTCTCCACTCACAACCCCGCTTACATTTCAAGGTTAGAACGGATTGGTTTGAGGTCTCCGTTCTATACTCCACATTTCTACGAATATGATAAACTCTAATAGCTTCCAACAAAGCTTCCTTATTATCAAACCTCATACCCTTCTCCAACTCCCCTTCTTCAGTGTAAGTAGTATCACAAGCCCAAGTCCTCCATGAGTTGTCCTCCTCATGCTCTTCTACAGGTGGACACTTAGCATAGGGTGTAGGGGGAACAATTAGAGGAATATTTCCTAAACTCATGTCATTTGCTAAGGCATCTTCATCAACATCCACATCATCGTCAGATGGATCATCATCAAGCTCATTACTCTCAAAACCATCATTCATATCTCCTATGTTTACTACTTCATCATTTGAAACTTGATTCAAAGGGGGTTCAGAAGGAGTACAAGAAGGGGAAGGATTGAACGGATCTTGAGTGGATATAGGCATAGTTGTAGGAGTAGGATTTGGAATAGAATCAACCACATTACCTAAGGGAACTACTTCCGCATAGATTTCTAAAGAATCGGTCTTCTTCTTTGAATGCTCCCACATAGCATCTAAAGCGTACTCATCATCAACCGGAAGGACACTCGTGAAATACTTAAAACTTATATCAACGGTAAATTTAGTGGGATCCAAACCTATCCTAGAACTTATAAGACGTTTAAACTCATTCAATTCCATGTTTGATTTGCACGCAAACAACTTCTTTCTACCACCAACATACTCAACATCCCCACTAGTTTCTCGAATAGAACCATTCCAATAACACACAATAGTCACACGAAGTGACGCCATTTCTACATTAATACAAACATAATCAACATCATCAACAATTCCCAACAACATCCTAAACTCTAGTAATATAATTATACATCAACACAAACATTATCCTAAATTCCCAACAACAACATCATCAACAATTCTAATAAAATTCTAAATTAAGTACTTAATAAGTTCATATAATTCAAATAAGTATTTTAAATTGTGTATTTTCATTAAAAATCAATTAAGTATTTTCATTTGAGTAAATAATAAGTTCATCATCACCAACACATAATCAACCAACAAAATAGAGATATTAGAACAATTAGACATTACCTTGATCAATTGTAGATGCTTTAAAAGAGTGTTGATTGAAGTATTATAACCTACAATGGAGTATTTCAAACAAAGTAAGAGTAAGTTTAATAAAAACCCTAAAAAACGAAAATGAGTGAAAAAATAAAAAAAAATTTACCTTTGAACAAGCTAGACTACTCCAGACAAGATTTGAAGTACTAAATTAGATTTAGAATGCAATAATTGATGGAGGGAAGGTAATTTGAGAGGTGTTTTAGAGGGAGAAAGTGTCGACTTTTTCTTAGGGTTTTTCGATTATGGGTGAAATGAGCTACTGGGGAAGGGGATTCTGTTTTAAAAAAAAAAACACGCGTTTTCTGTTCGCAGTTAGTAACTGCGAACAGCTCAAAATCCCAAAGCTAGCTGTTCGCAGTTACTAAGTGCGAACAGCTCCCAATCCTGAGCCCTGGACATTTGACGCTTATTTCTTGGAAATGTTTGATTTCGATATTATTTGATTACTTTTTTTATTTTAAAATCTTATATACTTCAAATTTTCGAGGGGACCACCCAAAAAGAGAATCTTGGTAGAAGCCCAAGAAATGACCCACTTCCAGATATTGAGGTCTTGGAGGTATTAAACATTCCCCCACTTGCTTCTCAACCACCACCATCAAATAAACCTTCAAAGCTCCCCATTAGGAAACCCAAAACTGGAATACCTCTTTCCACACCATCACCACCTCCACAAAGACAAGCTAAATCTACTCCTAGAGTCAAACATGTTGCAAGGCCAAGTTTTACTCCTAGAGTCAAGAAAACTGTTAGTCAACCAACTGTAGATCCACAACCACCTGTAGATCCAGCACCTCCACCTTCTGTTAGTAAACCCAGGGCTGCCAAAGCTAAAGCCCAAGCACTTCCAGCACCTTCACCATCTTCTAGTAAAACCAGGGCTGCCAAAGCTAAAGCCCAACCACCTCCAGCACCTTCACCTTCTGTGACAAAACCCAGGGCTGCAAAAGATAAAGGCAAAGCACCTGCAGCACCTTCTGTTAGTAAACCCAAGAAATGCAAGGGTAAGCAAAAGATCAAGACAAAGCCTAAACCCAAGCCAAAGCCCAAAGCTAGGAAGTTAGTCTTTGAGGATGATTCATCTGATGATTCTGAGATAGATCTTGGGGAGGATGATTTTGATGATATTAAGGATGCTGATTTGTTCTCTGACAAGGTTGGTGAATCAATTATATAAGACATTAATAGGGCTGCTTCTAAGTGTTGGTTTGGTAAAGCAGAGAAGGGTAGTCTTTCTGAGCATGAGGAGGAAGATTATGCCTCAGATGAGTTAGTGGAAGAAGATCTAGAGGGAGGAGGAACAAGGTATCCAGTGTTTAACCCTGACACTGATTTTGGTAGGAAAATCAATTTGACAGTTGGTTTGATTTTTCCAAATGTTGAGGTGTTGAGGACTGCAGTACAGCAACATGCTGTAGAAAACAAGTATGACTTTTTCTCTCTTCATAACAATAAAAAAAGATTTGATGCAATATGTGTTGATAGGTGTGATAAGTGTCCATGGAACAAGAAACGTTCTGTGAGGAGTAAGTGTACATGTGATAAGAAGAACTGTAGTTTTTATATTCATGCTAGTAAGTTAAAACAAGAAGAAACAATGCAAATTAAGACTTGTAGGTTGGATCACCAATGTTGGAGTAAGCACACAACTAGGAAGCTTACTAGTAAATTTTTAGCAATTAGGTATCTTGAAGTTTGGAGAAGGTACCCAGAGTGGGATTTAGTGAAGGGCCTTCAAAATCAAGTTAAGGAAGATTATGGCATTATGGTTAGTTACACCAAATGCTGGTATGCAAGGGCTAGAGCCAAAATCATGCTTTATGGGGATGGGGCAGAGCAGTATAAGATGGTTCATGACTATGCAACAACTGTTTTGAAATACAACCCAGGTAGCACAGCCTTAGTTAGAGTAATGACAGGGCTTGAGAGGCCTGTGTTTCAGAAGTTCTTCATGTGTTTGAAGCCTGTGTTGGATGGATTCTTAGCTGGATGTAGACCAATAATAGGGCTAGATGGATGTCATTTGACTGGAGCTCACCCTGGAATATGTCTAACTGCTGTGGGTAAGGATGGAAATAACAATGTATACCCTCTAGCATGAGCTGTGGTTGATGTTGAGGAGTATCATAGCTGGGCCTGGTTCTTGACACACTTGAAAGATTCATTGGGATCAAACACAGGGAGTGGGTTTACATTCATGTCAGACAGACAAAAGGGCCTCATCAAGGCTTTAGAGGACATTGTGCCAGATGCATCATCAAGGTATTGTTGGAGACATCTATGGAGCAATTTCAAGCAAAAATGGAATGGAGAGGCTTACAAATTTGTGTTATGGGCTGCTGCAAAGGCAACAACACAGGTGAATTTGTTTGTTTACTTACTTTATTTACATGTAAATTCCTCTTGTTTGTGTTTACATTCAGCATCTAATACCTACAATTTTTTTTTAGAATATGTTCAAAGAAAAGATGAATGAGTTGAAGGGATTAAGTGTTGAAGCATATGATTACATGGCAGCCATACCTCCCAGTGCATGGAGCAGACATGCTTTTGACACCATTTGCAAATCCAACATGTTGCTAAACAGCATGTGTGAGTCATTTAATGCTGTGATGAAGCCTGTAAGGGATAAGCCAATACTCACACTAATGGAGTGGATGCGAAGGTACATTATGCAAAGGCATCACAGCAAGAGAGAGGGGCTTTTGGCTTTGGAGGATGGATTGTTGCCATATGTGAAGAAACAATTTGATTGGGCCAAGGAGGCTTACAAAGGATGTGTAGTGAGGGTTGCTAGCAGCACCCTTTTTGAGGTGGACTACAAAGATCAGACCTGCCTAGTTGATTTGGCTGAGAAGACATGCACCTGTTACAGGTGGCAATTAACAGGACTTCCATGTCATCATGCATATGCAACCATCATGGAGAGTAGGGGTAATCCTGAAGACTTTGTCCATGAATATTATAGCAGAGCTTCATATGCAAAGGCCTATGCTCCTATTATTAGGCCCATGCCTGGACCATCTGATTGGGAGACAACACAACACACTCAGCCTGATCCACCACCATTTAGGAAGCTACCAGGAAGACCATCAAAGAAAAAGAGAAGACTTGAGCCAGATGAAAAGAGATCAAAAAAGAAGAAGAAGATTGGAGGTGAAAGGGTAGGCAGGGAGGTTGGAAAAAAGAGCAGATGCTCTGTGTGTAAACAACTGGGTCACAACAAGAGGAAATGCACATCTACTCAGCCAACTCAAGTCCCTGATTCCAAGGGAAAAGGAGGAAGGCCATTGGAGGAGGACCCTTTTGTTGAATTATCACTAGAGGAAAAAAAGCTATTGGCTGCTGCTTATTGGCTGCGGTTTTTAGGAAAACGCAGCCAATATGAGTAATAAAATGCTGGGAAAAAAAAATTATTAAAGGGCTGCGGTTTTTACCCTTAACCGCAACCCAAAAGTGTTTCAAAATCTAAGATAAAGAAAGGGCTGCGGTTTTTATTCTGTCCGCAGCCCTAAGTCGCTTTCAAAATTAAAATAATCCGAAAAAAAAATAATTATGGAAAGGGCTGCGGTTTTATCATCTGTCCGCAGCCCAAAACCCTTAAAAAATCAGAAAAAAAACCCTAGCAGCTGGCGCCTCCATATAAGAACCCTATGCTAGCAGCTGGCGCCTCAATCCGCCTTCTTTCTCTAAAAATTCAGAAAAAAAACCCTAGCAGCTCTAAAGAAACCTTTCTTCAATCCGCCTTCTTTTCTCTAAAAAATCAGAAAAAAGCTGTCAATTCGTGCTTCAAGATTGTTCTTCAATCCTTCGTTCTTATTAATTCGTTCTTTAATTCGTGCTTCAAGATCTTAATATTTCGTTCTTCAATCCACCTTCTTCAATTCGTTCGTTCTCAAAACTCTAAAACCCTAAGCGCTTCAAGATCTTAATAATTTCGTTCTTCAATATGTATTGCTTCAAAATCTTGATGTTCAACGAAGATTGTTCAATTTGAAGATTGTTCAATGGCTGTCAAAGTTCGTCAATTCGAAGATTGTAGATTTTTGTAATTTTATTTATTGTTTTCTAGATCTGTAATTTTTCTAGTTCGTTCTTCAATTTTTTTTATTTCTGTAATTTTATTTATTGTTTTCTAGATTATTGTTCATTTTTTATGGGTTTCTAGATTATTTATTGTTTTCCAGATTATTGTTCGTCAATTTTTTTATCATGGGTTATCTGATTCAAGTTTAGTTATTATGGGTTTTCTAGATCTGTAATTTTAGGAAATTCGTTCTTCAATGTTATAAGAGCTTGATTATTGTTCAATTTTAGTTAGATTGTTCATTGTTCATTTTTAGATTTGTTAATTTATGGATTGAAGAAGTTTCATTGTTCATTTTAGATTTGTTAATTTCGTTTCAGATTTCAGTTGGATTGAACTTGGTATGGAATTATACGAAAAGCAAAAAAAATTTTTTTTTATTTGAAAAATAGACTAAAGGGCTGCGGTTTTTTGACCTGTCCGCAGCCCTTTAGTCTTTTTTGGGCTGCGTATTTTGACCGCAACCCTTATCTAATGCTAAGGGCTGCTACAATAATGGCTGGGGTCAGAATACGCAGCCCATAAGGGCTAAAAAACCGTAGTCCTTAAGGTTTTTTCCACTAGTGTATATAGGGCTAAAAGGATTAAGTCTCAAAGCAATACACAGGTAATGTTCATTAAGTTCAAGATAGCCTATGCTCTTTATGTTTTCAATTTCTAACTTGGTTATCTGTTTGTGCAGGGAAGCAACAACCTTTCTCAAGCATCTGCTGCCAACTTGTCTCAAGCATCTGCTGCCAACTTGTCTCAAGCATCAACAGTTGTGAATGATGCTGCATACCCAAACAGCCCTGCTCCAGCTTGTGTTTAGGATTTTTATGTATTAGTTTGATGTAGTTTCATGTATGAACATTAAGTAGCTGTAATTTTTAGGGTATTTTGATTGAACATTGCTGCTAACATAAAGTAGCTGTAATTTATTAACAATGGGTGTAATTTTTTGAGCATCAACATTAACTTGAAGATTATGAAGATTATGAACAACATTTTAACTAATTTTTGCATTCCAATTCAATTAGAAAACTTACAAAACACTTTGCATTAGCCATATCCAATTACAAAACAGAGCATAATTTATAGTACAATTTATTAACTCTACATAAGGTAACTAAGAATTAAAATGACAGCAAGAACTACAACTAAACAATTCATTATCAATCCACATCTCCAAACCCTTTGAGGGTAAAGCATCTTCATCATAATTCTTTCAGTAGTTGTCTTTTGAATCTTCTTGTTAGCTAGTTGTAATTTCCTTTGAAAATATTCAACATCCCTTTGCAGCTTAGTCCTTTCATCCATTAACTTCAAGATTACATCTTTTTGCCAATCAGTTTGTTCATTGTCCACCCACTGGAAAAAATTGCAACCCATTGAATTACTATGAACATCATAGTCAGGGCAAGCAACAAACCTTCGACCTGGGTTTTTTTGTAGTCCATCCCCTTTGAACAGTAACATCATACCCACAATAGCATTCCTTTGCTTTATCATTCATGAGGAAATTAACAGGCATCTGAAATTTAAAAAAAAATTAGGGCTCGAAAAAATTAGGGTTCTAATCTTAAAATTAGGGTTTCAAACGAAACAAATAAAAAAAGAAATTGAAATGAACGAAAAAAGGGAAGAATTTTACCTTGGTCAGCTATGAAGGTCGAACAAAATGGAGTTCTTCAGGAGAGAGGGAAAGAAAGTAGGTCAAGGAAGAAGAAGAAAGGGGATTTAAAAAAGAAGTTGGTTGGGTAGTTATTAGGGTTGGTTAAAGGGTTAACCATCCTGGGTTAGTGACTGGGAAGAAGGGATGGTCAACGGTTATAATAGTGGTCAACGGTCACTTGGCCGTAATTGTGGTCACTTTTGAAAGTTGAAGGCTGTAATTCATTAAAAAAAAACTTTGAGGCTGTAATTCATAAAAAGAGTAAACTTTGAGGCTGTTTTTCATAAAAGACCCATTTTAATTACACGCAATTATCGCTGTTAAGTGTTGAGCTAATACATTGATAAACGTGCAAAAACAAATAAGAGATTTATTACTTTTAATCATTCTCAACATTTTACATGGTCATTTTGATTATGGATTTTCTTCCAAAAAAGTGAAACAGTTGCAATATGAAAATTTGAATATTAGTATAGCCAACTTGGCTAAGCAATTTCTTAATATTCTTCCTTAAATAATGAAATTTGTTCCTGCTTTTTGTAGGCCTCTCTTTGGCTGTGCCAATAAAATACCAAAAAGCAACACAAAAACTTGGATGAAACCGTCTATTTGAGCCGACCCAGTTTACGTGTGTAATCATTTTAATTTTTTTGAATATTTATCAATTTTGACCTTAAAAGTATCAATTTTCAAAATTAATATCTTTATAAGATCAAAACTAATACCTTTAAGATCAAAATTGATAAATGCCCAAAAAATATTCACAAAATCTCACAAGAGACGGTCTATAGGATAGACCACAAAATTGGGCCAACCCATTTTCCTTAATTGATTTTTTTTTATTATAATATCAATTATATTATGTTATAATTCTAAATGTAAAGTATTATAACCTCGAATGTACTATTCTATAACCCCAAATATAAGTTATTATAACTCCAAATAATTTATTATAACCCCAAATATACTATGTTATATTTTGGGCTGGGCTTCATGGATTCCGTCTATAGAATAGACCGTCTCCCATGAGACTTACTGAAAAATATTTAGGTTGTTACACGCGCGAATCGATCGACCCAAATGAACGATCTCATTATGATGTTGTCTCGTCCAAAACCAGGTGAAAAGCAATGGCAAAGAAAACATATAAAACCCAAACGGCTTCATGGGTCCCATCCCATCCCCAACCATTTTCTCTTCATTATTCTCCTCTTATTGCTCAGTAATACTTAAACAAATTCCTGTTCTTTATTTTTTTTTCCTATGTCAGCTGTCAGTGTTAGTACCCTTTTCAAATTCAAAGAGGAATATCTAAAAAAACCCTTTTCAACAATTCTTAGTCCTCACTTCTAATGATGCTAAAAGGATTTCTTTCCTTTTGTTTGGTGTTATTCATTGGATTACTACTTGCTCCTCAACTTTACTCCAAGAAATCTCATGGTAGAATTTCCATTTTTAGCTCTTTAACTCTTATACTATCCTTTTTTTTTTTTTTTTTTTCTTGTGGGAATTTGAAGATTGTGTTTTACCATTCTTGTTTTCTGAGTGTTCTTTAGTTTGTTATTTCATTTTCAATGCTGTTAAATGCTGCAATATGACCAAAATTGGAACTTTAGTTAAGATGGGTGCACTAAATGAACCTACAATTATACTTTTATCTTCTTAAAATGTGTTCTAAATTGTACTTTACTAGTAACCCATTTTCAACTATGGCTTTTAGGGCTCTTCTTAGAGTATGGGATGCTAAATTGTTGGTTATGTTCTTAGATTGAGGGCCGGCCCTTTGATTTGAGAGGTCTGAGGTGAAACATTAATTAAGAGCTCTTAGTTACAAATATACTATTACAAGCCCCTAAGTATTAAACATTAAAGTGTCGTTTTTCTAATTTTTTTCGATAGATTCGGGGCACAAGCCCTTCTTGCCCCTTATAGGGCCGCCCCTCTTAGTATGCTTGTAAGGGAAATTGGAAAACAAGGGTGTCTTGGATTTCTCTTGTGTGTAATTTAAAATGAGAACTTTGTATGTTTTGTTTGTTTTCCTTTGAGGTTATCTTATCTTGTTTTGGTCAATGTGTGTGTTTTATTTAACTAGATCTATGAGAAAGTGAGGTATCAATTGGGGGATTTCTTGACTGTGCGCATCTCTCTATACTTCCTCTTTGAGGGTACGGGTATGATTTGTCTGCATCTTTCAAGAAAAAGAAAACCCCCACTCGGACTCTGCCTTGTCTGCATCTCTCTTTTACCTTTTACTTTTTATGAGAAAGTGAGGTCAGTTTGTTTTGAGCTGAGTTCTTACTTGTGCAAGTGACAAAATGAGCTAAGTTTTAAGTTGCTAAAGTTTTCGATGCTAGACTCTTGTCGGATAATTTCCTTCTACTCGCTACTCAAACTACCCAAACCCCGCTTAGGCGGCGGAAGCCACTTGGTATTAGGCAATAGCATCAAATTTAAGCGTTGTTTGAGCAATCGGATTGAGTGTATTTGTTGATGCACCCGGGTTTTCACACTTTGTCTTACTTGATAAGTAGTCATGGAATTGATCGTTCTTATAGATGTACTTATAAGCTATAATGTCCAAGCCAATGTATACTTTTATGTTAGTATAAACTTCTATAATCTTAAGCTCTCAGAGATTTTAGGGTCTTATAATGTGTTTTTATTGTACTCTTACAAGTTACAAGTAAGCCATTTTCAAAAGTTTGGCCTTTAAGGTTCTTAGAATATGGGAAGCTAATAAGAATGTTCTTATTGTGTTCTAAAAGGGAAATAATGCTGGGTTATTAGTATGCTTGTGTGTTTGATTTTATTTTTCTAGGTCTATGAGAAAGTGAGGTCAATCTATTTTCAACTACGCTTTTGCTCGGTGTAACATAATTCACCAGTCAATTCGGTTATTAAATTCGCGATTCGCTCAAATTGGCTCTAAAATAGCCCAAAATCGAGCATGATTCGTTTTTTTGTTTTGCGATTATGTGACAATGCTTTTGCTTGTACAAGTGACAACATGAGCTAAGAATATAGTTACCAAACCTCTCGAAGCTAGACAGTTACTGACTAATTTTTCTTCAACTCGCTACTCAAAACACCACAAACCTCGCCTAGGTCGGAGCCATTTGGCACTGGGGTGATTGCATGTTGTTGCTGCTCAAAGTTCGGGCCTTGTTTGAGCATTGTGATTGAGTCTATTTATGAAACTGATCCTTCTTATACATATACTCATAATAGCCAAAACCCAAAATTGTCGTCTTTAAATGTAGTTCAAAGGTCCTAATTCGAGGTTTCAGGCACATAAAACCGCCTATTGAAACTCCCACAGCGGTGATTATGTCTTATGAACTCGATTTTCCATTAATGAAACATTTTGATGTCGTTGAAAGGTTTGTTTTTATATGTTCATCCTCTGATTTTACCTCATTCTACGTCTCAATTGTATGCCGTTTATTAAGCTTCGATATGAGATAAAACAAAACTAGTATCTAAACTTCTTTCGACTGTTCCAGCTTTAAGCTTTGGCTGATAGTCGCCCCCACTCCCCACCGGTTTTTGTATACATACAACGAGTTCAAGATGAATAACTTTAGACGGGTAATAAGGCACTTAGTAGGGCTACGTTTAACAAAATGATGTATAAATTAAATATATAAATATTATTCATTGCAGGTAATCCCGCAAAAGATATAGTCGATCTTATCAACAAAAACCGGACTGCCACAAAACTCCCTGCAGCTTTCGACAATGCAGGGTTAGGGTGCATCGCGTTACAGTATGCAGAGGCGTGCAAGGACAATTGTACGAGCGACAATACAGTAAGCTGTCATCCCTTAGGAGACGATATAACAGAAGTGTACGCTCCTGATTGTGGCGTTGAACTACCAACTATCAGCACAATATCGGGTAAGCTAGTGGGGTGCTCGTCTAAGTACCTATCGCCATCGGAAGCCTTCTCACACGTTCTTGCTCGAGATAATAAGTCGATGACCATCCTCGAGAACAAAACACACACCGAGATGGGAGTAGGCGTAGCGTCAAACCATAAGGGACATTTCTTTTGGTGTGTGTTGTTCAGTGATGGACTCACAAATTCAAGCTTCATACTTGAAGATCATGGACAAGGAATTAAACAGAAAATGGGGTGTTTTAGTGGAACTAATACAACTTGCAGTGAAGCTACAAGTATTAAAAATGGCATTTATATTGAGATTTTTTTATGCATTTTCTCCTTAATTTTCTTGCTTTTGATTTGTGAAAATGTGAACATTTTGTATTATTTTTGAGGGTTTTTGGACCCAATCTAGTATTGAATATGAACAAATTTAATCTTTTTTTAATTATTTTCTACTAAACATTAATTTTGTGCGCTATCCTTTTTTCAAAATAAAAGCTCATTACCTTTCTAAAGAATATTTTGAAAACAAATGCAAGTATTCTTTGGGTCAAGTTCATGTTGGTCACAAGGTCGGAATAAAAATTTTAAGCCGTTATAGTTTTCTATTTGCGTTATAAAT
Source organism: Amaranthus palmeri (assembly GCA_019776075.1). NCBI lineage: Eukaryota > Viridiplantae > Streptophyta > Magnoliopsida > Caryophyllales > Amaranthaceae > Amaranthus > Amaranthus palmeri. The sequence continues at coordinate 526,126 of JAAKBH010000330.1, forward strand.
TAGTTACTATAGTATTTTTTTTCTAAATAAGATCTCATAGGCTCACAAAAGCTCATTTTGAAAATAAATACTAGCATTTTTCGGATCAAGTAGTTCAAGATTAAGTTAACTTTACGCGAAAGTTTGAAATGAATAAGATTATTCATTAAAAAAAACATACAATAAGATCATTGTCAAACTTAGTAAGTGCGAACAAGTTGAAAAACTGAAACAGACTGTTAGCACTTAGTAAGGCCTTGATACACAATTCTTTTCGTTGTAGCCTTGTAGGTAGCGGTGTGCAAAATGAGACTGGACCGGCGGTCCGAACCGGAACCGGGTGAGACCGGACCGGTTGACATATTTGACATTCCGGGTTTCCGGTCCGGTCTAAACCCGGAAAAAGCCGAGTTGGACCGAATGCACATAAAATTGATTTTGAAAGTGAATTATATTTACGATTATTATGTATATGAAGTACTTATTTAAAGGGCTTTAAATATTTTATTTTCAACACAAAATAATTTTTTAATTCAAATATTTTAATTTTATAATAATTAATTTGCTAATTATTTTTTAATCTTCCATTTTTTTAATTTATTTTTTGGCAAAAAAAATTATTTCCGGTCTAGCCGGTCCAAACCCGGACTGGACCGGATTGAACCCGGGTTATACCGGGACCGGACCGAATGGAACCGGTCTGGTCTCCAGTCTTAACATAATCGAGATTCCAGTCCGGGTTTGGACCGGTGAACACTCCTACTTGTAGGCAGAGGGGTCTTTGAAGGTGTACGAGGTGATCGACCGCACAGGGCCCCTCTTTCTCCCGTATATGAAAAATTTAATTAAAAAAAAAATATGTTAAATTTATTGATAAAACATACTACTCCCTCCAATTCATCATAATTGTCCACTTTACTTTTTGGTTACTATTCACTAATCACTCTTAATTTGTATTTCGCTCTTAATCTATAAGGTAAAATATAGTCATGTAGGATCTTATTTTGTTCGTCTCAATGCAAAGATTATTAATATCAAATTTTTATAATTTTTAATTATACACAATTAAAGATATTAAAGTTTAAAATGTGGCCTTGGCCTGTGTGAAAAAGGTAAAGTGGACAAATAAGATGAATTGGAGGGAGTATTATATTTACTATAAATAAGACACACAAAAAAATTAGCACAGGGCCCCCAAATTTTCCAAGACGGCTCTGCTTGTAGGTATGTGTCTATTAGGGGTGTTCATTAGCGGGTACCCGACATTTCGGATACCCGGAAAGCCGGGTATCCGGTTAGTCGGGTACCTTTTTTATCGCCCCGTGTCCCGGCCCATTTAATGTGGGTACCCGGTTATCGGGTACCCGAATAAAACGGGTCGGGACGCCGGGTATCCGATTTTCATTTGTTGATTATTTGGGCAAATTTCATTATGGTATTTTATCCAAAAATTTTGGGCCGAACTGTGCATTTTATATGCACTCCAGTGTGCTGTATAATATACTAATTTGCAAAATTGCAATATATAATGTCAATCTTCATAAATTGCAATATATAGAGTCCAAAAATTCCATTGTTTCTGAATTGTTGATAAATTAATAATCCCTTAGACTTGGGTGCATGAGTATTGGTCTACTGGATTAATTCATTAACAACCTAAAACTAATGTGGATTGCAATCATAATTAGTTAAATAACTTGTCTCAAATTAATAATGATATTATAATATTAATAATAATACAAAACCCAAAGATACCGTTAATTATTGGTATTACTATTAACAACAATTAGTAACATCTATTTAACAATATAATGTAATACTAACATTTTCTTTTTTTTTTTTTTGAATATACATTTTCTTTTTTTGAGATAATGTAATACTCATATACTATAGATGTCATGTGTAATACTATATAAGTTTAGCACACACTATAGATCTCCCTGAAGATGAGAGTTTAGAGAATTGCTGAGACAATTACAAAAAGGAAGATGAGACTTTGAAATAATTGAAAACACTAAGAAAGGAGGAAGAAAACAGCTCTTTATTGATGGGTTTAGAGTGAAGACTAAAAAGAAGACTAAAATGAAAACCTTAAAAAAAATTATATTTATATTAAGCGGGTCATTAACGTGTACCCGGATCGATTTGAAATCGGCCCATGACCCGACCCAGTTAAGGCTGGTCGGGTACCCGACCCGGACATTTCATTTTTTTGATTTTTGACCCGCCAATTAAAGCGGGTCGACAGGTCATCGGGTCGGGTCGGGTATTTTTGAACACCCCTAGTGTCTATAGGAGTATTTTTCTCGAGTCGAAGGATTCTTTGGCCGCATTCTTTTTTATAGGTATGGACTGTCGCTTTCCTTCCCTCTCCAGATCTTAATCATAGTGCTCATAAATGAAATACACTGAGCACGATGATGATGAAAGCTAATTTTATAAATATGTACTTCCTCCGTTCTGAAATACTCGCTACATTTCATTTTTGGGCACTATTCATCGTTCAAGCTTATTTTACATATTGCGACTAATGTGTAAGTAAAAATATAGTCAAGTGGGATCTTGTTTGAATCGTCTAATCGCATACTTTCATAATATTAAATTTTTATAATTTTTAGATAAGTGTAGTTTAAGATATTAATGATCAAAAATGTGCATTGGATTGCGTAAAAAAGTGAAATGTAGCAAGTATTATGGAACGGAGGAAGTATTTTACAAAGTAAGGGAATTTACTTTGACAAAACTTTTCTAATTTCTTTTTGTAATTTTGTACCAATAGGATTTAACCACAACAATATTTAATTATCTCAATCTGATTAGTAAGTTTCGTATAGTCAGGTTTTGAAATGGTTGAATGTTCACACTTCACAACTTTACTCTTACTAGTGAAGCAAAGATATTACTCCATTCAATTCAGAGCAAATGTCTCATTTGAAATTTGCACAAATATTTAGGGAAAAGGGGACCATGATAAAAAGTGTTTTCATTTAGAAATTAGGAGGGGATCACAATAAAAAGGTTTTCATATGTAGAAATTAAAACGGCGACCAATACAAAAAGGTGTCCACATGTACAACTTAATGAAGAAATCACAATAATGAGGTGACCATATGTGTTAAAAATTACTACAATTAAACGGAAATGAGAAAAATAGTATTAACTGGCTTAAAAAATAAGACATTTATTTTAAATTGGAGGGACAGTTAATTAACTAAATTAGAAAATATAGGTATGACTTGATAATATCTAATTAAGCATGAGAGTGAGCATTTTGGGCCATGAGTGCAGGTAGTGGGGGACTACCCTATGGGCTATGACCCAAACAACCCAATTGTAGATAATGGCTTACATTATAGCCCATATCTTTCATCTCATCTCACTTTCAAACCCATGCTACCTTACTTTATAGCCCCCCACAAGCCCACAAATTTCCACAAATAAATATTCATTTGTAAGCAACATAAATAGCTGGAGTAACTCTAGGTTAATAATCGTTATTTGTCAATTTGGCAAATCACACCCATATCGAGGGATTAAATATGGTTTTGAGATTATAATTTATCTTTTTGTGTTTTGCTTATTTTATTAGTATATTTTTTGTCTTTTTACAAATCATGGTGATTGATTAGGATTTTCTAATAGCAGCTTTGATGTTTGGACCAATATATAAATTACTCCCTATGTCCCTCTCAATTTGCACCTCTTTCCTTTTTAGTTTGTCCCTCTTATTTTGCACCTTTCTTTTTTTGGCAATGGCCCCACTTTCTTTCTTTAAAGCTTATCCACAAACTTATTTTCTCTCTTCATCTTAACCACTCATTCCTATCATCTACTTTTTTTTGTCTTATTCTCCAACCAAATTTCTCTTTTCACTAAATATCACCCAATATCTAATGGGTGCAAAATTATAGGAACGGAGGGAGTACTTCCTCTATAGTATTGAGATTAACATAGTTGTAAATGATAAAAATTTAAGAAAATGTCAGAAATTTTTGTGAAAAGATCAAAAGGGAGAAATTTAAAAAGACTTTGGATGGAGTTGTTTAAAATAGAATTGAAGATCCGACATTTATCTGAGTTTGTGACTTAATTTGAATTTGATCTGATTTTTAAAATGAATTTTTAATTATTTTAAAAAAATATTAGAATACAAGATTTAATTTTAAATCAGCCTAAAACACTTGATTTGAAATTGATCTGGAAATTCCATTAAAAACCTATAGGTGTGGACATATTAAATGTGATGTGCACATTATAAAAAATATTAGCATTTGTAAAAGTAAGGACCAAAAATAAAAATGTTATGGTCAAGAGGGAGTATAGCTTCTGCAAAAATGATTATAATATTAGTTCATGCATGGCTCGTGCTTTTTCCAACTTCTTCTATTCTAGTTTTTGACGTGGATTCTTCTAATCTTATCTTAGAGTTATCAATGGAAATATTTATATAAATTTTCCAAAATAATAGTATATAAATAATCTAAATTAGGAATTAAGAGTTTAGAGACAAATTAGGGTTGCCCCTATTTCTGGAAAATGTGCGAAAGTAGATTAAGATGGTTGGACATCTGAAAAGAAAGACTATCGACACCCCTGTGAGGAGAGTCCAAAAAATTATAATAGAGGGTAAGAGGAGTCGAGGAAGACCTAGGAGAACTTGGAAAGAGCAAATAAAAGTGGACTTGCAGTTAAACCTCTCTGAGGACCTGACTAGGGATAGGGGTAGTTGGAGGCGTCATATCCAGGTTTGAGACTTCGAATTTTCTTCTTAGAGTCGTTATTGGTGTTCTTGCGTTCTTGCTTGCTTTCGTTTCATGTATGTTCTATTATTAGTATTTTTGTTTTTAAGTGTTAAATTTGCTTTTACATATTTATTGGATCTATTATACATTGTATTTATCACTCACGTGGCAGAAACACATCTTTATCTTCCTCAAGCCGGAGCCTTTTTGGCCGCGCTCTCCTTTAAGGGTATGAGTTGTCGCCGTCCTTCCCTTCCCAGACCATATCCATAATTTTCTATGAGGGACACACTGGATAAGATGATGATGATGATAAATAATCTAAGTTATCATATTACAATTTGAATTTAACTTCAATTTTGATGTTACATTGTTATTTTCTAATATAAAACAACTTAGGTTATTTTGTTATAATGTCAATTTAAGTTTTTAAATCGATTCCAAATTAAATCTTGTGTTTTCACATTTATTTTTTACATAATTGTAAATCAATTCTAAAGTCAAATTGAAATTATATTCGATTACCACGTCAGATAAACATCGGTTCTTAAAATCTGTTCCCTTAATACTATTTCAACAAGCATCATCTAGGATTACCATGTGGCATTACAAAAGATTAAAGCAAAGTACCTATTAAAACAACTTGCAGTTGGAAGCCTAATAATGTACTATACGTTACTGACTTATCACATTCGTTATTATTTTCTCTAGGAGGGTCTCCGTATGTATAATTATATAAACTTCTTATTTCCCAAAAAAAATTGATCTTTTGTATTTTTTAATATTTTAAATTATGCTATGTACTAGAATAAAAATTACTGCATTATTTAGAAAATATATATAGAAAAGAATTTTTTTCAATCTTGTTTTGTACGTTAATTTATATTATTATGGTTTTTTTTTAGACTACTAGCGGTTTGAAGGATGGTCAAAATTCAGATGACAATTAATTTTAAAATAATGTTCTGATTTTTGATGTATAAAATTGCCTCCTAGTCAGCCTAAATGTTCCATATTTTTTTGGCACTATTCATTCATCACTCCTAATTTGTACCTTACTCTTAATCTACTATAAGCTAAAATATAGTCATGTGGGATCTTGTTTGATTCGTCTCAATATAAGGATTATTAATATCAAATTTTTATAATTTTTAATTAAGAATAATTTAAGATATTAAGGATTAAAATGTTGCATTGACAAGTGTAAAAAATTAAATGGGACATTCAGGCTGAATAGGAGAGAGTAGATTTAAGCGTTTGAGACGATATTGGACAAAACCTATTGAACTAGCTTTAAAAGTATAGTTTTGTAAAAAGAAATCCATTTACTTTTAGATGATATGTCTACAACTAAAATCTACATTATCCTGATCAAAAAAATCTATATAATCGATAGAATTTTGAAAATGGGCCTAGGCAACCCAAATAAGAAGGAGAAGAAATCCACTTAAAAATACAAAGAAGATTTATTACTAAAATCAATTGGCGTGATATTAGGAGTTACTCCATTAAGTTTATAAAGTGATGCATACTTTTCTCTTTCTTCGATGTAAGACAACTCACATGTGGGTAACACATGGCTTTTCAACATTTACTAAAAGTTAATTTCAATTGCTATTATAACCAGAGATATTCAAAATAAATTAGATTATTCGACAATTATCCTACCTTGTAATCGAATACAAATATACAATTTCACCCGGTGTTGAAAATAATTTCGCTATTAAAAAAACTAAAATGAACATAAAATCTGATTTTTAATAACATATAAGCTGAAATTGACCCGATTTCAGACAGAAGAGTTTTAATTGTAACTAAGTATTGTCGTAAGTATTGTTTAGAAGAGTAGTAGTACTTGAAAGAAGTAATTGGGGGAAGAAAAAGAGAAAAACAACAAAGAACAAAAGAGACAAAAGAGTTTGATTAAAATCCGTATGTTAGTGAAACAAAACATCCACCACCTACAATGTAACGCTTCCCAAACAAAATTACCAATAAATAAACAACAAAACAAACCAATTTCCTCCTTTTTATCCACGACTACTTCTTGCTAAAAGTTAGCACAACTACAACACTTCCTCATCACAACACACTTGCATTGCCAAATAACATTTTTATTTTTCTCTCACCTTCATCACTTTTTAAAAAAAAAAAAATAAATCCCATAAAAATGCATCATAATTTATTAATTTTTTAAATACAAAAAAATTAAGTTCAAAATTATTAAATAATTACCTAAAAACAAAATGCAGATTGAATCTTTTAATTGCGATCAATGCACATATTCATAGTACCAACTCTTGAATTAATTTAAATTACGTATAATTAAATATATTAAGAATTAAAATATAACAATGATGATATGTAGATCGAGAAAATAAATTTTTTAAAAGGTTTGTTTAATAATAATTGAATAAGGTGGAAAACTAGCCATACTTTATACTTAAATTTTTATATTTATAAATAACCTATATGATCAAGCCTCTACTTAATTATAATTAAATATACTCCTATAATGATATTACTTCTTTAATAAAATTAATTAAATAATGATGCACTCTTGTGTCGTCTCTAATCCCCATAAATCTCTTTTCTTCCAAAAGACCATCCCATAAAGAAACTAAACTTCAGAAGCATAGAATGCCACCTCTTACTTTTGTTTCCTTCTTTTTTGTTGGAGTGTCATCCAAGTCATCTTTATAGTAAATCTTTTATATTTATTTTAAATTCAGTGCCCTATTTTTTTTCCTGAAATTATTTTTTTTGGTTGAAATAGGAGAAGAGGAATAATAAATAAAGTGAGAAAAAAGGAAGTATTTTTCAGGAGGTTATTGTTACTTTTTCATGAAAATGTGGTATGATCTAGATTTTTCATTGAGTAAAGTAGAAAATGTATTTTATAGTTGGAGTACTCATTAAACACAACAGCCAAACTGCACATGTTCATAATTAATTTTATCTTATCTTAAAGAGTTTTTGTTTTATGCCTTCAAAAAATGACATGCTTAATTGCTTATAGTTGCATGTCTTATTTATTAAAACAATTTGAGACAATTAACCAGATTAAGTTTAGGGTAATGGAATATTTTACCTCAATGATGAAGTATATACATACCCTACTATTAATTTTTTAATTGCTATAATATATCAATTATCAATAAATTTTCCATATAAATTTTAGACCAAAAAATCACCATAGTCAAGTCAAAAATTAATTATAATCATAATAGTAAGTCAAAAAGTGTTTTAGTTCCTCTAACTATGAAGTTTTTTTTAGGCGGTTTTCAAAGCGTATTTGAACATATACACGGTACAATATTAGATCTTAGATGAACATAAGTGTTCATCCCCCCCAAAAAAATTCTAACCTATGACATTGTACCACAATATTTTTTATAATAGATTAGTTTTGTTCATTCTTTAAAAAACACACCTCAACACAAATGAAGTTCTCCTAAAATATAATTAATCAAAGACACTATAATTAGGTGGGAACTGGAAATCAATGCTTCATAATCAAATTAAAGATGAACACTACATTATTGCAATTTGCAATAAATATTGACAGACTCAATTGGTAAAATGCTACATATACTGTATTAATTACTCCACATCGAGAAAACATGCATTTTATAAATTTTGAATAAACATCACAGATATTAATGTTTGATAACACACACATTTATTTACTTCTATATTTTCAGAAAAATAATTAATCAGCAGAAAACTTATTCTTATCTAACAAAATTATGAACAGGTTAGATTTAATTTTCCGCTGAAAATTTGAAAAATCACAATTCACAAAATATATTGATCTACGGCCTGTTGTTTTTCATTTCTGGTAGTAAAATTTGTTCAAAATACCATTGCATATCTATACATCCAAAAAATTGTAACAGAAGAACAACTCAAAAAAAAAGTAAAAGAAAATGAAAATACTACACACCAGATAACCATCTAAACAACTCACCAATTTCATCACCGAGTCGACTCGCTTCCAAGTCGAGTTCATTAACTCGGTTGTTATTTTCAAATTCAGTCGTCGTTTCTCTCCTACTACTCCCTGTGAACCATCTCCCGGAACTACGAAACGACGAGGAGAGAGAATGTGACAAATAATCCTTCAACCAACTGCCTCCACGCGTCCCTACCTCCGCCGCTAGATTTTGTTGCAATTGTTCATCTACCTTATAGTCCGTCGTCGATGACGTTGTTCTACGAAATGAACCAGAATGAACTTCCGAAACGGCGTCGTCGTCAACAATATAATCAAAGTTTCCACCAAGAGAATAGCTCCGGTTAATCGGAAATTCATCAGAGTTTCGTTGACTATTACGTTGACTTACATTCCCGATCTCAACACGGAAACTTCTAGAGTTTGAGAGAGAAGAAGGATTATTAACTTCACCGAGTTTCGCGAGAAGGTCCGATTCTGGAACAAAAACCGATGACCGACAAAGCGGACATGATTGGCTTGAGTTAAGCCAAGTATCAATACAATCGGCATGAAAAGCATGACAACAGATAGGGAGAAGTCGCAGAAGGTCTTTCGGTTCAAATTTCGATAAACATACTGCACAATCTCCGGCTGATGAGAGAGAATCGAAGGTAAAAAGAGGTAGTGTATCGATCAACGGATTAATTTCCGGTGAAATTTTTCTACGAGAAGTTGCTGAAGTAGAGGAAAGAGGATGAGGATGCTGTGATGTTGATGTTGTAATTACGTCATTTTCCGACGGTGTTCCGCGATGGCGGCGGAGGAAGCGGAGGAAAAGGTAAAGTGAAGCACATAGAATAACAGCGATGGCGAGAATGAGAACTGTAATGAGAATGTTAGGACTTACTTCATTTTCCGATGATGTTCCGACATTGTCGTCTAATCTCCGGCGAACCATTTTCCGAGGAGAGAAAGTAGAGGGAGAAAGAAGATAGAGAAAAAGGACGTGTTTGTTCGGGTGGGTTTAGAAGAGTTGAATGAAGGTGTTTAAATGGGGTTATGTACGGCTGATTTTAATGTTGATTTACTTTTCCTTTTTTGTAAAAAAAAATGGTGGAGTGAGTGAGGAAGAATTAACTAAGAAAGAGGAATAGTTATGGAAGTAATAATTATTTTAATTTTGGAAAGTTTAATTTGTTTGGGTGGAATTATATTTTTGATTTATATAATATAACTATATAAGAAAGATATTTTTAAATTAATTTTGTTTCTATATTTATATTCTTATTATTTTTAAGTTATTTTTGTGATAGACTATGTTCCATTAAATTAAACGTCCTTAAAAAAAAGTTTATATTCTAATAGTATGTATTAGATTAGATGAATTGTTAAACTCATGTATGTGGTTGTCTCTTGATGAGAATATGAGACGACCTTTTCATACAACAATTTGTGTTTATTTTTTAATGACTGATCATACTCTTATAAGTAATACTCCTACATACTTCTCCGTTTCAGTAAATAGAAAAAGTAGAGGAAGGATTAATTAAGGGGATTGAAAAAAAAGAAATTTTATATATTCTTCCCCGTTTTATCATAAAAATCATATTTGACCCTTAAATGAAAGCTTTTTGAGTTAAGCGTAGCTTTTTTAATGGGATTGAAAAATAGTTTTTTTCCATTTAAAAGAAAGTGGGACTAAAAAGATATAGATGATCTCATATAATTATTCACAAGTGGAAAATTTTTGGTATAATTGAACATTATTGGAAATTAATTATTTTATTGGAGGAAAATTTAAAGTATAAAAAAGGAAATTGAATTTTTGTTTATCATATTATGCAATTTATTATTTTAGGAATCTCAAGAGTATACGCATTGATCAAATTTTGTTTCGGTGTTAATGTCTTATTATTATCGTCACTTTTTTTTTGAAATAAATCGTCACTTTATTTAGTTATGGAGTTATTTTTGTTGAAGATATTCATTATTTGTAATACGGTGAAAGTGATTACGTGAACAAATGTAGTGTTGCATCGAAAAAGAATATAAATATCTTAAAGATTTATTAGTATTTTAAATTTAAAATAAATGAGAATATATGTTATTTATATATTATAGTTTTAATGGATGATATAAATTCACTTAAAAAAATAGGCTGAATTTTGTTATCACTAAATCAAACAAAAATAATATCAATTGCTAACATAATTTACTTTATTAAACTTTTAGTAAAATATGTTACACAAATGATATTATTTTGTTTGATTAATAAAGATGCGCCAAATGAAAAGTTTCATATGAGAAAATATTTGTGAAATTTCCATTTGAAAAAAAAGAAAGAACAAATAAGAATAAAATAGAATATATGTTCTCCTGCAGTGTATTAATATCTTAGTTCGTTAATTTATATAAATTCATTTTAAAAAATTAGCTTTAATATAAAGGGCAGAGGTGTTGATCGACCTACGAGCTATAAAGTCGAACATTTAGACCACTAGAAAAACTTTATAAAAATGCACCGAGGCAGGAGCAGAGTCGGATCTAAAATGAGCTTGACTTGTCATGACAAATTAATCCTTTTTTATTAACCTATCTTGCCCATTCCTAATCATAAATTTTACTCGGTCCCCCTTGATCCGAGCAATTGAAAGCACCTCTAGTTATATAGTCGTGCATTGCACGGACATCTTAGTAAGGTTAATTTATATTTTTAATTATTATTATAATATTATTTACAATTATAGTAATATATATTTTAATATTATAATCAATTTTTAGAAAATGAAGAAAATTAAGCTAGCTTATACATTTTTTAAATCTTATAATGCAAAATAATAATAATAAAAAATTTAGACAAATTTAGGCAAGACTAACTAAAATATTATTCCAATACATTATTAAAATATAGCATATCCTTAAAACGTAATTTTAATATTATATAAATATTCCAATCAAAGATTCGTTAATTTAAATTTCAAAAAACTAGTAAAGATTTCCTATTTAATAAAATTATTTTATTACCTACTGATATACTCCCTCCGTTTTCATTTGTTCTTCCCATTTGGAATCTGGGAAGAAACCAATATAAACTATTGTTTCTGCTAAGAAACTGTCAAATTTGTAAGGGGACTTCAAGAGGTAGGTATCTTCTGAAATAAGGGCTGGTAGTAGTCCGACCGCCGCGCGTGATGTTCCTGCAACCACAAAGAAAGCTAACCCGGGGGCCTAGTCCCGGAAGGGCTCTCCGATGCTTAAGTCAGACCAGGGAAAATGTGATGTATATGAGTTTTTGGGTAAGATTGCGTAACCTGAGTATCGAAGTCCAGGATTGCTTTTTAAGGTAGGTTTTTCTTGGGAGTTACCCTTCCTGGGCAGTTATCCTTAGATAGATAACTGCTGGAAGTTATCTCTGCAGGAAGGGACATCATGGAGAGCGGTTGCCAAGACCATAGGTGGTTTTCAGGGAAGGATCTTTGACCTGAATAGATTAAATAACTGCCATCCTGCAAATAGATTTTCCTCCTTGGACTTCAGCTGGAACTGTAAGTCTTGACCAATATGAAAGATAGTTTGACCTTTGACTTCATTGACCTAAGGTCGTTTTGCCCTTTCATAGGACATAGGAAGTACGACCCGTAACATTGGCCTCCCGCGTACGAAGTAAGATGATGACCTGCCTTGAATGAATCTTGATTTGTATGCGGAACATCACAAAAAGGCTGATGAAGAGGATGTCTCGGATCTTTAAGTCTCGGACTTCATAAAGTCTCGGACTTTATTAAGTCTCGGACATCATGGGATTTTGGTCAAAAGAGGACCTCACTGAGGCCCTGGGGGGGTCCGACTTAAGCAAGTCTCGGACACTTAGAGTACACATAGGTGTACTTAGCCAAAAGAAGGCCTCAACACTTAGAGGTCCTAAGGGGGGTCCGACTTATAGAAGTCTCGGACTCCTTAAGTACACATAGGTGTACTTAGCCACAGAGAGGGCCTCAACATTTGGAGGTCCTAAGGGGGTCCGACTTATAGAAGTCTCGGACTCCTTAAGTACACATAGGTGTACTTAGCCACAGAGAGGGCCTCAACATTTGGAGGTCCTAAGGGGGTCCGACTTATAGAAGTCTCGGACTCCTTAAGTACACATAGGTGTACTTAGCCACAAAGAGGGCCTCAACATTTAGAGGTCCTAGGGGGGGTCCGACTTATAGAAGTCTCGGACTCCTTAAGTACACATAGGTGTACTTAGCCACAAAGAGGGCCTCAACATTTAGAGGTCCTAAGGGGGTCCGACTTATAGAAGTCTCGGACTCCTTAAGTACACATAGGTGTACTTAGCCACAAAGAGGGCCTCAACATTTAGAGGTCCTAGGGGGGGTCCGACTTATAGAAGTCTCGGACTCCTTAAGTACACATAGGTGTACTTAGCCACAAAGAGGGCCTCAACAATTAGAGGTCCTAAGGGGGGTCCGACTTATAGAAGTCTCGGACTCCTTAAGTACACATAGGTATACTTAGCCAAAAAGAGGGCCTCAACACTTAGAGGTCCTAAGGGGGGTCCGACTTATAGAAGTCTCGGACTCCTTAAGTACACATAGGTGTACTTAGCCAAAAAGAGGGCCTCAACACTTAGAGGTCCTAAGGGGGGTCCGACTTATAGAAGTCTCGGACTCCTTAAGTACACATAGGTGTACTTGGTCAAAAAGAGGGCCTCAACACTTAGAGGTCCTAAGGGGGGTCCGACTTATAGAAGTCTCGGACTCCTTAAGTACACATAGGTGTACTTGGTCAAAAAGAGGGCCTCAACACTTAGAGGTCCTAAGGGGGGTCCGACTTATAGAAGTCTCGGACTCCTTAAGTACACATAGGTGTACTTGGTCAAAATTGGACTTTTTCACCTCTGTGGGACTTGGATGATTGGGCGTTTTGAAGTCTCGGAACTTAATGTAAGACATGCAGACTCAAGCTTGTCTTCACCAACCATGGTGTCGTTTCCCCAAACAGTGCATTAATGGCTATATTAAATTCTCACCTAACTTTTTGTCATTTTGTTCCAAAATTGTGTTCTAGTGAGAGAATCAAGAATTTCCAAAATTTTCTAGAGAGAGAGGCTCTGACATCTTTGAAGATTTTCTGACAGTTCATACTTGGAAACACATTTCACACCAGGTATGCTCTAATTTTTGGATCAAACTCATAAATTTCTTGATTTTTTCATTTGATTTTCAATAAATTCATCAAATCTTCAATCATTGTTCTTGAAATCTTCAAATTGTTCTTGAAGATCTTCAACCTGTTCTTGAATAATTGTCATTTGATTTGTATTTGCATCACTGTTCATATATAACTTGTTTGTCATGGAGACCCTTTACTTAGAGGACATCTGTAGAGAGTTTCCCAATATTGACCTTAATAAGGACTCGGAATCCAAGAATAAGGAGACTGGGGTTGGTTCAGATGAGTCGGATGATGATAGCCCAATATTTCGCGTGAATCCGCATTATGAACCAATACCAAGTGATGATGAGTCTGACGTTTCACCTTTTTACCCAGAGGAGACAATTTTACCTTATCCTTGGGAAGTATCTTTAGCATATGTTCCTGGATACTTGCGAATAAATCCTAAACTTTTGGAGGTGGTTCATGTAGATATGACGAAGAAGAAAGCGGCTTCAGAATGTTCACCAAGCCGGGACACTTCCAAGAACATCCCCCATCCTTTTTACATTCCACATGGGGGACCATTAAATTACTTTGTAGATAAAACAACGATGGACATATTGGACAGTGACCGAAAGAGTATGGCACGGAGGTGGGGCCTAATTGATGGTTATGATGTAGTAAAACCCGGCTTATATGATACGGTTCGCTATCCACCAGGAGGGTGCATAGCAGTGTATGACAAAGCATTTGAACTGGGTTTAAGGTTCCCCTTGCATCCTTTTGCGAAGCAGGTTTTGAGAATGTTGAACATAACTGTTGCCGAATTTTATCCCAACGCCTGGGGTTGTATAGCGGCGTTTATAATAGTAAGTAAGGGGCTAAGAATAGAGCCAAGCATGACTGCATTCCGCCACATTTTTAGGGCGCGGTTATGCAGTTCAAAGACCAACGGTGCCGGTTGGGTAACCCTGTCTCATAGAAGGGGTTTCAAGATAGTTGGTGATTTGCCTGACAGTAATAAGTTCTTCAGGACAAAGTTTGGATATCTTTACTGTCGGCAGGGTTGGGATATCAAGACTAGCTTTGACATAGACCCTAAGATAGAAGATTTTAATAACAATGTACCAATCTGCAACCATGAGGAAGCAATAATAGTCCGGTTTGCGACTATGGCTATAGAGCTGAGGAAAAAACCCGTTTTTGTGCAAAGGAAATGGATACCCAGGTGTCCTGACCTTAACCGGGAACTCTTCCTTGCAGCTTTTGACATAAGCCTCCGAATTAATAAAAGTAGGTCTCCTTAAATCTGTATTTTCAGAGACATGGTGATAGGTACTAACCGGGGTTTTTCGTTTTTGCAGGAGTAGCACGAGAAGAAGTTGGCTTGAAATACCGACAATTAATGGCGGGATTCAACACACTAGGGGCCTTTGCTGAGGCATTGAGAATGACTTCCCCACCACCGCCTGTCCCTCATCCTCCCCTGGTAAGTTGGCATAGTTGTAATAACTTTTGTTTAAGTCTTGATTCATCCGAATTGTTCTGACTTCTCCTTAAAAATGCAGAATTCTACAACCGTTACAACAGGGTTGGATGAGGCGCCGAGTCACGAGGAAGCTCGGGTCTTGTTGGAGAAAAGGAAGGAAATTCCGGCTCCTGAGGAGGTCTCAAACAGGGCTGAGAAGCCTAAAAAGAAGAGGAAGAGAAGCTCTTCTAAGGCCAAAACTGCCTCTGCTCCGGAAGACCCGGTGATAGTGGAGGATGTTGATGAGGAATTTTCTTCAGGCTCTGGGGAGCCGATAATTGATGCCGTGCCTCTGAGCACCAACTTTCCAGGCATCAAAATAAATGAGCCGAAATATAAGGTTTCGGCTTCTTCTTCAAAGATTGCTCCCAAGGAGAAGGGGAAGCAAGTCCTGGTGGAAGAAGAGGTGGTTTACACCAGGAACATTAAGGCACAAAGGCCTGGTGTTCCTTTTGTAAACCTATCTACTGCTGAACTGGCGGGCCGGTATAACAAAGCCAGCCGCTGCTTGATCACCCAGGATGATCTGGACTTCATGGATACTTTGGATCCTGAAGAGAGGATGCAAAGGGCTCAGGCTGCCATGGCTGAGGTAAATCTTCAATTATATGTGTCACGGTTTATATTCCATACTTGGTATAATTTACTGATTGTTTTTTCTACAGGGCTTGATCAGGATGTTGTTCGAGACATCTAAAGTCCAGCAGAATGAAGTGGACCGGGAAACTATCCGGACACTGACTGCCAGAGTGGACGAACTGAATGAGAAGGAGGCGGACCTGAAAGCCCGTCTGGAGAAGTGCAAGGGCCTGTCTGAGAGGCTCGATCAGGCCGAGAAATGGAGGGCCCGGATGAAGGACATTCTGACCGAGACTGCTGGGAAGCTGGACAAGTGTTCCCAACTTTCTTTGGAGATGTGCACTGATATTGGGAATGTCCTAGAGGCTCTGGACATGGTCACCGTGAGAAGCAAGTACTTAATGGACCTGCTTTATGAAGAGCAGGCAAAGCTTGAGGAGGTGCTGGAGGTTGCCCAATACTACAAGGCCAAGTCGGAGCGACGAGGTCGGATTGCTAAGGATTGGCTGTCTTCCCCAGACTGTGGGTCATTCATGGCCAAGCTTTCTGGGGAGATGATCAACAACGGCATCCTTCTCGAAGCCGAGGCAACTAGATTGGCTGCGATTGAGATGGGGGTTGACTCTGAAAAACTTTCAGCTTTGGCCATGTCCAAGAGAGGCGAGGCTTTGAAAAATTTGACAACCATTTTTGATAAAGGCTCTGCCGCCTTGAATGATCCGGAGTGGGACGCTGAAGAACAGAAACAATGGGCCTCGAAGATTCCTCCGGCATTAGAGAAGCGGGCCTCTGAAATGGATTTCACAGTTTACCAGCCCAAGCGCTCTGATCCTCCATCTGCTCCGGCAAGGTCGAACTTTTCTTCTCTCGACCACAAATGTAATGACCTTGCCGGACATCTGACGATGGAGAGGGAAGTCGTCCAGGACTTGGCTCAAGAGTTGGAAGCCACCGAGCCTTTAACCATAGACTTGGACGAGCTTCTGAAGCTGTCTCCTTCTCCAGCCCCTAGGTCTCCTTCTCCCGTTTCTCAGGCCAATGAGCAGGCCGAGTAAAGCTTCTCTTCAATGTCTCGGACACTTTTGTAATAGTTTTAGGTGAAACTTGAACACTTTTGGAAATATTTTGTAAACATTATTTAGGAGATCCGTATCTCCTGTACTTGTAAATATGATTGTATATTTCTCTTTAATGTTCGCTTGATTTTGTATATATTGCTTGCCGTTATATTTGCTTTCAATCTGCCTTGAATCGCTTGAATTCAGCATGTAAATTCAGGTCCTTGTAAGCCATTATCCGATTCTTCAGGGTGATGATTCGGATTTCTCAAACAACTTGATAGAACATAAGTTTTTATGCATAATTCTCCGAGTCTTTAGCATGAAGATTCGGATGCTTCATCTGACTTGGTAGAACCAAAGTCTTTATCCAAGTTATCAGAAAGGTCAGACTCATAGGAGTCTCTGACTTCCAGAACGTTATATCATATGAGCGTTTTATCTTGATAGAACCTAGGTTCTCGTCAAACTTTATGCAGGGGGTCAGACTTATAGAAGTCTCTGACCTTTAACATCATATGAAATTGACTTTGTTTGTTAGAACTTAGGTTCTTAACAGCTATCAAAGGGGGGGTCAGACTCATAGGAGTCTCTGACCTCTACAAACATCAAAAACATGAGAATTACTTAGCTTGTTAGAACATAGGTTCTCAATAAACCTTCCAAGGGGGGTCAGACTCATAGGAGTCTCTGACCTCCATTAACTTCAAAAACATGAAAATGACTTAGTTTGTTAGAACATAGGTTCTCAACAAACTTTCAAAGGGGGGGGTCAGACTCATAGGAGTCTCTGACCTCCATTAATATCAGAACCATGAAAATGACTTAGTTTGTTAGAACATAGGTTCTCAACAAACTTTCCAAGGGAGGGTCAGACTCATAGGAGTCCCTGACCTCCACAAACATTATAGAAATACAAATAGTTTGGAATCTGAGCAAGCTCTTGCAAACAACAATCCAGATAACAGTGAACATAGGTTCATATGATATCATGATAAAAGTGAACATAGGTTCATATAGTAACATCCAAATCCAACAAAAACAAAGAAGAGTAAACCAGAAACCAACATAAAATGAAATGTTCAGCTATAAAGTTTAATAGGTGCTATGATGGGGGCCCCTTGCAAGGGGTTGTTCAGATGTAGAACTTCTTGAGATGATCAGAGTTCCATGGCCTTTTGAGCAGTTTGCCTTCTGTGTCTTCTAGTTCAAATGTTCCTGGTTTCACAATTCGGACTATCTTGAATGGGCCATCCCAATTTGCCCCCAGCTTGCCTTTATCAGTAGCTTTCCCAGTTGCTTCCACTTTTCTGAGAACATAGTCATGGAGTTGCAATTGCTTGGGTTTCACCATCCTGTTGAATTGTCTGGCCATCTTCTGTTTTTGAGCCAAAGATCGAAGAAGTGCATTGCCTCTTGTTTCAGGAAGGAGGTCTAAGTTAACCTTCTTTGCAGCATCATTATCCTCATGAGAGTAGTAGGCGATTCTTGTGGATGGAATGCCTATTTCTACTGGTAGCACAGCCTCAGAACCATAGACAAGTGAGAAGGGTGTGTGTCCAGTGGCCTCTTTCACAGTAGTACGCATAGCCCAGAGCACACCTGGTAGTTCTTCATCCCAGGAGCCTTTGGCCCCTTCTATCTTTTTCTTAATGCTAGAGAGGATAGTTTTATTGGCAGATTCTACTTGACCATTGGTTTGGGGTCTTGACACAGAACTAAACCTTATTTGGATCTTAAATTTGTCACAATATTCAAGGGTATTCTTGCTTATGAATTGACGGCCATTATCAGTGATTATAACCCTAGGTATGCCATATCGAGTAATGATGTTACGCCAAATGAATTGACATACCTGTTTGTCAGTGATGGTGCTCAGAGGTTCAGCTTCCACATATTTTGAGAAGTAGTCTATAGCAACAATGATGAACTTTCTCTGGCCTTTAGCAGGAGGAAAGGGTCCCAAAAGATCCAGGCCCCATCTATCAAAAGGCAGAACTGCTTGGATGGTAGAAAGATAGTTTGATGGTTTTCTTGGAATTTCTGCAAAGTACTGGCATTTTTCACATGTTCTGACCAGTTTTTCTGCATCTTCTCTCAGTGTTGGCCAATAGTAGCCATTTCGCAGGACTTTGCTGATGATGGTTCTGGTGCCTTGATGGATGCCACATCCCCCTTCATGGATTTCACGGAGGATATAGTTCCCATCTTCTGGTGTTACACACTTAAGCAGTGGGTGTGTGTAACTTTTCTTGTATAGATTATCTTCAAAGAACTCGAACCATTTGACCTTCTTCAGGAACAGAGAAGCTTGTGCAGGATCCTCTGGCAGGGTGCCATGTTTGAAATACTGGATGAGAGGTTCCATCCAAGTATTGTCCCTGGTTACCATAGCAACTTTTTGATTGATGCTAGGTGAGGATAGAATCTCCCATGTGATGTTGCGGGCCTGTGGGCCATCAGCTGAGCTTGCTAGTTTGGCTAAGGCATCTGCCTGGGCATTTTCAGATCTGGGTATATGATTGATGGTGAATTGCAACGGTTCAATCAAGGATTTGACTTTCTGTAGATACATTTTCATGCTATCATCTTTGGCTTCAAAATCCCCATTCACCTGTCCCACAATGAGCTGTGAGTCAGAGTAAGCTGTGATCACCTTAGCACCTGAATTTCGGCAGATTGTGATGCCAAATATCAGGGCTTCATATTCTGCTTCATTGTTTGAGGCAGCGAACTGGAAGCGAACAGAATGCTCCAGCTTTACTCCTGCAGATGAGATTATGATTATTCCTGCACCACTGGATGATTTGGTTGCAGAGCCATCAACATAGAGCTTCCATTCTTGACTGGGATTTTCAGGCTCAGACCCTGTGGCTTCAGCTATGAAATCAGCGAGAGCTTGGGCTTTGATTGCGGTGCGGGGCTCAATCTCAATACCAAAATCAGACAGTTGATTGGCCCAGTCTGCTACTCTGGTTGATTGATTCCTTCCTTCTAAGATCTTCTTTATAGGCTGACTTGTACGAACCCTTATTTGGTGAGACTGAAAATAGGGCTTCAATTTGCGGCTGGCCATCACCACAGCATATAATGCTTTTTCAACCTCACTGTAATTGCTTTCAGATCCTCTATATGCGTGGCTTATATAGTAAATGGGAAATTGCTTCCCTTCTCTTTCAGCCACCAGCACAGCACTAAGAGAATATTCTGAGATGGCTATGTAGAGGTATAATACTTCACCTTTCAAAGGAGAGACCAGTTTAGGAAGGTTGGCCAGATATTTTTTGAGATCTTGGAAGGCTGTTTCTGCTTCTGGGCCCCATTCAAATGTTTGTTTCTTGAGGGTTCTGAAGAATGGGGAGCATTTGTCAGCGGATTTTGACATGAATCTTCCAAGGGCTGCAACACAACCGGTGAGTTTTTGGACTTCCTTGACGGATTTGGGAGACTGCATGTTGAGGATGGCTTGGATTTTGTCTGGATTTGCTTCTATACCCCTTTCGTCCACCAAGAATCCTAGGCACTTCCCCCCAGTGACCCCAAAAACGCACTTTTCAGGATTAAGGCGCATTATGTGGTTTCTGAGGGTGAGAAAAGTTTCCCTGAGATCTGCAGCGTGATCTTTTGGCTCTTTGCTCTTGGTGATCATGTCATCTACATAAACTTCCAGGTTTCTCCCTATCTGAGCATTGAACACTTTGTTTACCATCCTCTGGAACGTGGCCCCTGCATTTTTAAGTCCGAAGGGCATGACTTTGTAGCAATATACTCCAGCACTTGTGATGAAGGCAGTGTGTGGTTGATCTTCTTCTGCCAGGGGGATTTGATGATATCCCGCGTTTGCATCCATGAAGCTAAGGAGGGCGTGCCCCGCTGTAGAATCGACTAGGCGATCTATCTTTGGAAGCGGGTAGTCGTCCTTAGGACATGCCTTGTTTAAATCAGTGAAGTCAACACACATCCTCCACTTTCCGTTAGACTTCTTTACCAACACCACATTGGAGAGCCATTCAGAGTATTGGCACTCCCTTATGAAGTTGGCTTTGAGCAATTTCTGGACCTCGGCTTTGGCTGCCTCTATTCTTTCCTGACCTTGGTGCCTCAACTTTTGTTTCACCGGTTTATAGCCAGGTTTGATGTCTAATTTGTGACACATGACATCTTTAGGAATGCCCGGCATTTCAGACACATTGAAGGCAAAGACATCACGGAATTCAGAGATGACTTTCAGCAATTCTTCTCTGATATCAGCACTCAGATTTGTGCCAATTTTGATCATCTCTCCCCTCCCCCAGACATCAACTTCTTCATGTTTATCGGATGGTTCTGGCCTTTGAGAAGGGGTTGCAACGGAGAGGATGGCGGCATCTTCCAACTTTCTTTTCTGTCCAGATTCTCGAGGTATTTCTTCCCCTTTGAGGGAATTAACTAGACATTCCCTTGCTGATTTCTGGTCACCTCGGAGGATTCCGACTGTAGAGTCATCTTTCTCGTATTGTAGCAGCAACTGATGAGTAGAGATGACTGCCTTGACTTTGTTGATGAGAGGAAGACCCATGATGGCATTATAGGAGAATTTCAGGTCTACCACCGTGAAACGAACAGCAATATTGCGTCCGTTGTTTTTCTCACCAATTCTGACAGGAAGGACAATGGTACCTAGGGGGAAGACCCTTCCACCTCCAAATCCAATCAGAGGTCTGTCCATGGGTTGAAGGTGTTTCTCTTCATATTTCATCTGGCGAAGGCAATCCATGGTTATCAAGTCAGCAGAACTTCCGGTATCAACGAGGATACGGCGGACTTTCATATGGCTTATTTTTAGGGTGACCACCACTGGATCAGAATGTGGTTGCTGCAGAGGAATGCTTAGCTCCTGACTGAATTTCATTTCAGGGCATGTTGGTTCTTCTTTGGGAGGACCCTTCATAAGGGTGTGTATGCTGTCTCTTGCTGATCGGATGGTGGGGAACTCCTCAGAATAGCCCCCCACTATCATATTAATCACGCCATCAGTAGCAGCGGAGGAATTTCTGGAGTGTAGAGGAGCCAACTTCTCAAGGTCACGATCATCAAGTCGATGTTTCTTCCTTTCGGACTGTTTTCCATCATCCTCTTTGTTGAGGAAGCGATCCAATTTCCCTTCCTCTGCGTATTTGTTTAGGATCCTTTTCAACTCCCGACAGTTAGGGAGGGTATGACCATGCTCTTTATGATATTCACACCATAAGTCCATGTTCCGGCGGTACTTAGGCGTAGGAACGGCAGCAGGAGGGGGTAATTGATCCTTAACGGCATAAAAGATCTCCGCCCTATTGCGGTTGAATTTGGCTTCATATCCGTCATCCCTGATGTCACGTGGAGGATACTTCCTATCTCGATCAGATCTACTGGATCCTCGTTTCTGATTATAATCATCCTGTCTTGCTCTGTCTCTCGTGTCTACCGCCTTGTCATTTTTTCTTTTCCTGGAGGTAGGGTCTAGTTGTTGACAGATATCGGATGCGGTGACGTAACTCCTTGCCTGTCTCATGGCTTCCGCATAGGACTTGACTTGATTCTCCAGGAGTTGGAACTTTAGTTTATGGGTCCTCATGCCATTGATCAAAGCAGAGACTGCAATCGATTCCTCCAGGTCTGTAACCGCCAGCACTCCGTCGTGGAATCGCTGAAGGTAAGCGGACAAGGACTCTCCATCTTGTTGGGTGATACTCAATAAATGGAAGTTGGATTTTTCTTGTCTCCTTGATGCTGTGAAGTGACTGAGGAACTTGGCCTCGAGTTCAGCGAAACTGTGGATGCTTCCATTGGGAAGTGATGTAAACCAAGTCAGGGCTAGGCCTGTGAGTGTGATCGGGAAGAACTTGCACAATAGCGAGGAATCAGTTGTATATAGTACCATGACATTTTTATAGGCTATCATGTGTTCTTCGGGACATTGAGTGCCAGAAAACGGAGGTATGGTGGGCACCTTTATTTTGGATGGATTAGGTGTAGCCAGAATATCCGCTGATAGGGGAGAGTTCAGCTGCATAGGCGCTTCCCTCTCGCGGGGGCGTGCGGAGGATTCTGCCACATAATCCGAATTCAGTCGTTCCCGAAGGTCCTTAGATCTTTCTCTCCTCCTCCCATCTAAAAAGCTTTGAACATTACTGCTCCTTTCTTTCCGACGGCTGTCAAGATGAGTTCGTAGATCACTAGTGCGTCTTTTAGAGGAGGCGCAGTTAGAGTCATCTCTGCGGGAGGGAGTTGGTTGTCTCGAAGTTCTCACCCGTGAATGGGCAAGATTTTCTTCGGCTTCTTTCCGGCCTTGTTCGGAAGGAACTCTTTGTTGTTCAGCAAACAAGGTTCTTAGATCTTGGATTTGCTGTGTCATGGCTGCCAGGGTGGCATTTATGTCAGGATTGTTCGGTGCCGTGGAAGGTTGCTGGGCAGTGACATTGCGTAACTGCTCAGCAAATGTTCGGGAGAGATTGTCAGCGAGAGCCTCGAGATCCTGCCTCGTCACCGGTCGATTTTCAGGTCGTGAAGTGGAAGTGTCAGTGCTGCGTGCGACTGACGCTTCTTTGGTGTTTGTTCTTCTGGGTGCCATCTTTCTTAAGTTAGGGTGGAGTTTCAGGTGTTTTGAAGGATGATACTTCTCGTTGTCCCCACAGACGGCGCCAAACTGTTTCTGCTAAGAAACTGTCAAATTTGTAAGGGGACTTCAAGAGGTAGGTATCTTCTGAAATAAGGGCTGGTAGTAGTCCGACCGCCGCGCGTGATGTTCCTGCAACCACAAAGAAAGCTAACCCGGGGGCCTAGTCCCGGAAGGGCTCTCCGATGCTTAAGTCAGACCAGGGAAAATGTGATGTATATGAGTTTTTGGGTAAGATTGCGTAACCTGAGTATCGAAGTCCAGGATTGCTTTTTAAGGTAGGTTTTTCTTGGGAGTTACCCTTCCTGGGCAGTTATCCTTAGATAGATAACTGCTGGAAGTTATCTCTGCAGGAAGGGACATCATGGAGAGCGGTTGCCAAGACCATAGGTGGTTTTCAGGGAAGGATCTTTGACCTGAATAGATTAAATAACTGCCATCCTGCAAATAGATTTTCCTCCTTGGACTTCAGCTGGAACTGTAAGTCTTGACCAATATGAAAGATAGTTTGACCTTTGACTTCATTGACCTAAGGTCGTTTTGCCCTTTCATAGGACATAGGAAGTACGACCCGTAACAACTATAATTACAAAATAGATACTATGAGAGTTGAGTAAAATAATATAAAAAATAAAGTTTCTATTGATTAAAGTGTAAGTGTAATAATATCATTAAATTTCATTGGGTGTATGTAAAGTAAATGCATTGGGAATTAACATGTGAATTAATTCTTATAGATTAAAGAGTAAGTGTAATAATTTCCTTGAATTCTATTGGTTACTAAAATAGAAAGATTCTAAATGAGAAGAACTTTTAAAAATTTCCAAATGGGGACAGTGAGAAGAACATATGAAAACAGAGGGAGTATATTTCATTTTTTGTTTTTAATTAAAATCAAAATTTGTTACCTTAAATATCAATTGTATGCTTAAAATTATTAATTTATTTGTTATAGGACTTGAAAATGCAACATATTAATAAAGGAGTTAGTGAAATGATGATGTTTTTGAAAAGGCTAAGATGTTGTCATGTATTATTTTTTAATTTTTAATTAATTTGCATATTTATATGATTTTATGATATTACAATACTAGATAGATTATATTCCCTTGTAAAACACGAATGGTTTAAATATTTATTGATGTAAATAGCGAAAATATTATTTTATAAAATTAATTCATTTACTACAAAAACTTAATTATTAAATATATCTGTATATGTTGTGATAATATTATTATATCAAAGTGATAAATAATTTATTATACAATAATATTAAAATAATATACGCATAGTAATTATTGATAATTAAGACAAATACACGTTAAAAGACTTCATGATAGATAGTAGAGAAGACTTAATTGAAAAAATAGCCAAATCAATTTGCTTATTCATTATGTGATAATGATTTATTATGTAAGTTAAAATTAAGATTTTACATGTATATTCTTTTTGATTTATATAAGTAAATATAGTATTTTAATAGATCATCACAAATAGTTATAGTCACAACGAATATTACATGTTTTAATGAGTAAATTATTTCTTAAATATCAAATCAAATATAAAAAGTTATTTTTCTGTCAATAACAAAAAAAAGTGGGAAAATTTTTATTGATAATATGACTCGTGTCAACAATAGTGGTACATATTCAATATTCATGTGGCTATAATCTATATAACCAACTTTAAATCTAATATAATAACAAAAGAATAAAATTAAATAAAAATTTCACAAATTCTTGTGAGAGACGGTCTCTTTGAGAGACCATCTCTAATTGGGTTGGCTCATTGGAGAAAAGTAGAGTAAATATAGGCAATAAGCTTTAATGAATTGAGTCTGAGAGAGCTTGGATTGAGTCTGAGAGACGTCTCTTAAAAAGACGATCTCTCAGGAAACTAGCTGAATAAATTTAGAAGGGTTAGAGGAGGGTTGGGGTGTGATTAATATAGATGAAAAGCTGGTGTCTGAAAAACACAAAAACATAAAAATGTCAGTCTCTTAACTTCAATTTAATGCCATTTTACTTACCTCTATATGAGTATCATAGATTCTACAATAAAGTTGGAACAGGGAGTCTTCTTCATTAAATTTGCTTATTTAATTTTGTAATAAATGACTAACTAACACTTGTAATTACCACTTAATACTACTGCACCAGAACAATCATAGTCGTTCTTTTGAGAGATCTTTTTTTGAGAGACGTTTTTCAGTACCAATCCATTAAAAATTATTACCTATTCATACTCTACATTTTTATTTGAAGGCCGACCCAATTACAGAGTTTTTCTATGTGCCATAAAGGTATATCAATTATAATCTTAAAGTGGTCAATTCTAACGTTCTAGCTAGTTATAAATATTTGCTAATGCTAGAAATCAATCATAATGTTCTAGTACCATTTATAACCTTAAATTGACCTGTTTCCGAAAATGTATTGTAAAAAAATTATAATTCAGTAATTGGGCTATTAGTCTCACAGTAAGGCGGTATTTCACAAAACTTGCTGATTATTAAATTCTGAAGGTAATTTACCAACATGGGCAAATCTAAGTGCCCTCCAGCACCAGCAAGTGGGGGCACTAGGTCGAAAAAACATTATATTTTATCTATATAAAGTTTTAGTAAAATTTTCGTATATATATTCTTCTATTGTTTTATTTCTTTATCTAATTGTAATTTGTTTTATTAACAATTTTTTTCTAAATCCGCCACCAATAATCAAATTAGGTAACTACAAGTTTTTTAAGGTACATAATGTAAGTCTTGAAGATGAAAACGTGCAGCAATAAGCAGCTCCACAACTAGAGCGTAATTGTGGTAGATGTATGATTTTATTACTCTTATTACAACATTCGCCATGCCCTTATTATCATTCATTCATTCATTATACAGGTTGTTTACAATTATTCATTCTGGGGAAAAATATTTATAAATGTGTACCTGTTAGCTACCATTATTTCAATTTACTGCTCTTCAATAACATCCTCATATAATAATAGTCAGGGAGTAGTCACTCTGCAATCCGTTCCACTTATTTAACATTATTTATTCTTTTGTTTTATTTCATCTATTTTACATCATTTTTATTCTTGAACGATGACTCAAAATGTTCTTTAATCTCATCTATATATCTTCTCTTTTCTTATTAGACTCTGTATTGATTAAGAATATATATATATGTTTGGCAATGCACTAATTATATACTTAATAACGACAATTGTGTATAATTAAAAATATAAAAGTAGATATTAGTAACCCTTATATTATGACAAATCAAACCAGATCGCATTTGACTATGTTTTAATGCATGGATTAATAAAATACACATTAATAGTAATTAATGAATATTAACCCAAAAACAAATAGAACATTTAAAAAGAAATATATGTCAAAAAAACTAATTGTCCTCCACATTTAGATGCTCTATCCATTAAGCCACAAGCGCTTTTAGTTTAAAATAAAATATATTAATTTCACTAGAATTTGAGAGACTGCTGAGATTTGAACTTGTAACCCCTTTATCTCACTGACTTTGATATTATGTCAAAAAATTAACTACTTAAACCCTATGATTAAAGTCTTATTATAAATATATAATTGATCAATCCCAATGATTTTGATTGGGGGAGATTCACAAAAATGTACAAGTATATGGTATTCTAAGATGACAATTCAAGTCTTTGTTAATTGATTGAATAAAAGTTAGTACAACTTACCCTTACTCCCTAGTCAAAAGAGTTATTATCTTATAAATAATAATTGTTGAAAAGGAAAAGAAAGGACCAAGAATAGTAAGAAGAAAGAAGCATATGATCAGCTAATCCATTATATGTGTTTAGACTTAAAAATCTTACTTTTGTTAATTAATCCTTACTTTAGTTTACCGTTTACTCTTAATAATAATCTACTAAGTCAAAAAGTTGTAATTATAGAAAATGACCAATACTATTACTTATCTATTAATGTTATATCTTAATTGTTGATTGATTACAAATGCTAGAGACACTAAAAAAATCACAAAATCTCACAAGAGACGGTCTATAGGATAGACCACAAAATTAGGCCAGCCCATTTTCCTTAACTGATTTTTTTATTATAATATCAATTATATTATGTTATAATCCTAAATGTAAGGTATTATAACCTCGAATATACTATTCTATAACCCCAAATATGAGTTATTATAACCCCAAATAATTTATTATAACCCCAAATATACTATATTATATTTTGGACTGGGCTTCATGGATTTCGTCTATAGAATAGACCGTCTCCCATGAGACTTACTGTAAAAAAATTCAATTGTGACACAGAATTTAGGACACTTCATCAAAATGTCACCATTCTTATACACTACAAAAAAAATGCAAATTTCCGACTACTCGAAATAGTCGGAGTTTAGTCGATATAGAGCTATACCGACTAAATTCCGACTTTTCAGGGTTAGTCGGCTCAGATTGGTCGGTAAATCATTTTAGTAGGAAAACAGTCGGAAATTTCCGACTACCCATTTTGGTCGGAATTTCCGACTACCCATATAGTCGGAATTTAGTCGCCAAGCACTATTTAAGAATTCAACCCAAAATGACAAAAAATAAAATAAAATAAAATTTTTCGACCAAATTACCGACCAATTTCTAAAATTATGACACTTTCTAAAAGTGGCGGCAAATATTTTGGTGACATTTAATAAATGTCATAATATTGATAATTAAATGTCATAATTGGCCCTATTTTGTGTAGTGAGAAATAAAAGCAGCTATAGCTTGAGTTGTTAGAATATCTAACATATTTTGGGTTTTAATATGATTTCAGAAGCTAACGTGATAAGAGTCTCAACATGGAATCTGAAACAAATGTGATAAGAGCTCACAAGAGTTTAGTTGTTAGAGTATATAACTTATCTTGAACTTTTGGTTTTTTTGGTTTTCCAACATAGTGTCAGAAGCTAATGTGACAAGAGGTCACAGATTCAAATTGATCATTATTTAACAATTGTTTACTCAAGACTCAAGTCTTTTGTTAAACTTGGTGATTGGGTTTGATGATGCTAGAATGGTAATTTCTTAGATTTTGATGTGAATTGATTCTTATTAACAAAAAAATGTGAATTGATTCTCATTAAGGCCAAAACTATGATCTAGGCACAGGGCCGACCCTTGATATAGTGGTCCTGTGCGAAATAACATATTAGAGTCTTTTTCCTTTGCAATTTATAACTTTTATGGACCTTCTACATCCATTTATTTTGCTTTTTTGACAAGGGGCCCTGGGCGACGGCTCCTCTAGCCCACTAGCCTTGTCTAGGCAGATGTGATATTGGTGTAGGTATAAAACTATCCAAAGTCTTGAGCACAAATACGACTTTTCTCTTTAATTTTATCTCTAGTCAAATCCTCAGAGGATTTTAACTTACTCAAGTTGTTTATAATTTGCACCTTTCATGTCGACGGTGATGTTTTTAAAAAGACTAATATCCTTAGATGCATTATGAATCGATGACTGTTGCAAAGCAAAAACTTATAGAGTACAACCATAAAATAAAAGGAGATAATTTTTCCGCATAAATGTTCATTGAAATGCACCTTAAAATGCTTAAATATTAGCGTCTAAAAATTCAAACTTTATCCCTAAAACACCCAAAATCAGAGGTATGTAAACCCTTATTCTAAAATTACCTTATTGAATTAGAAACGAAATACAATAGGAGGTTCACTCAACTTGATTATTATGTCCTTGGTGATAGCTAACTTTGATTATAAGTAAACACAATAAGAGAGTTCTTCAAGAACTCTTACAACGGAGTATTAGACTAGAAAAGCAAAGAAAAAAGAAGGTAGGCTATAGTGTTTAGGTGATTAGGTCTTAGGGTCAAAATCCATTTAGGTTAGTGTGTATTGTGTAATGCCCCCTTAGCTATGGCTTAGAGAAGCCTTTATTCACTTCCTCTGTTCATTTTTACTCGCAATATTGTTGACTATGATACTATTTATTAAGTAAATTGACTTTTATATTGTCTGTAATCTATAAATTAAATCATATTGATATGAGATCTTGTTTAAATTGTCTCGATTCAATGTTTATTAATTTTTAGTTTTTATAATTTTCTAATATGCATTATTAGATATATACATGATGAAATTCGTGCATTAGAAGGTGTGAAAAGGGAAATGTTGCATGTAAAAATGAATGGAGGAAGTATATATGCTAGAATGTCTTTTCAAAGACAAAATAAAGATTATAGGGGATCTATTTATTTTTAATGTTTAAAAATTGAGACCCTTAATTTGTCAACCATTAACGACAAAATAGGGATTAAAATTTTCATCGTTGGTAAGTTTTGAACCCCTTACCTACAAAATTACAAAGAGCTAAATGTTAGAGTATATAACAAATCTTGGGGTCTCAACCATCAATTTAAGCTTTTGGTTGAGATGGTTCCCCATCTCCTTGACATGGTATCAGAAGCCAACATGACAATATTTAGCACCAGGTATGAGGAGAGCTTGTGTTGCATCCACACTTCTAGCCCAAAGGGCTCTCGTGTGAGGGGACGTGTTAGAGTATATAACATATTCTGGGCCCTCAACCCACAACCATCAGCTTAAGCTTTTGTTTGAGTTGGTTCCTTGACATGGTATCAGAGCCCGGTTTGTTGTTGGGCCTTTATACTGTGCATTTAATCTTACCACTGGTCAAGAGGCGTTTAATTGGATGTTCATTCCCAATAGGTTTGTAACCCTTCTGGTGGGCTAAAATTTTAAGGACACTCACATGTGAGGGGGAATTTTGAAGTGTCTTTGTGTTACCCACATGTGAGTATCCCACATCAAAAAAAGAGAAAAGTATGCATCACTTGTTAATTACTCTCTCCGTCCCTTATAATTTGCAGCATTTTCCATTTTCGTCCGTCCAACTTAAATTGCAGCATTTCTATTTTTGGACTATGGCACATCACTTTCTTTTAATCTCATCCATACATTTTAACTCTCTTTTAATTTCATTCACACAATTCATTCTCTCTCCTCATTTATTACCACTTTCTTAATATTTACCTATTTTCTCTTTGCTACTAACTCATGAGAACGGAGTAGTATATGTATGACTTTCAGGACCCTATTTTCTGGGTGTCATAGACAGTCGAACACCTTGAATAGGATTAAAACCGCTTATGAAACCTTTCAAATTGATATTAATAGTGACATAACCCCTCATGCGTAATATGTCACTATCAGTAGCAATTTATTGCTACGGTCAAGTCGCTACAAGCCAAATAGCAAGTGGTCAAGTTTTTCCAAGATGTTAGCCCAATTTTTTGGTCTAATATGTATAAATTTCCCCATGATATTGAATAAAGATAAAAATTATGTGGAACTCAAGGAATTTTCGGTCAATTTTTGTGCTTGTTTTCTTCTTATAACGTAACAAAATACAAATTTCTGGACCACTTTTTTTATACACTTCAGAAGAATTTATAGACCTTAGCTTGTCACAGGACTCGAATCGATGAAATGTTAATATTATTTACTCCATTTGTTTTTATTAGTTTGCTAAATTTTTCGAAAAATTGATATTAATAATCCAACCTTCACCAATCTGCTGTAAATAATCACACACACTTTTTGATTATTTTCTAATAATCTAACCTTTATCATATACATTTGTCTACGACATACCAAAATACTAATAATAGGTACAAATAGAGTATGCTGTCAGCAAACTAAAACAAAGGTTAGATTATTCATAGCGAACTAAGGGTAAATGTTGGATTATTAAAAAATAATCTAAATATGAGATTATTCATATCGGACGAGCAAAAGATTAGATTATTAAAGTCAATATTTCCTACATTTTTATGTTTTTTCTTTTGTATAGTTCATCTATCAGCTTGTTTTATTTATTTATTTATTTATTTATTTATTTTTTTCTATTTTTTTTCATTAAAAATTTCAAAATCCTTGTTTATCAAATTGATATATAACCATATATTCATAGGAGTTTATATATTGGGTTTAAACTTTGACTTTTGTGGTTATTTTTATTTTATATGATTTTTTTTGTCTATATTATATACACTACAAATAAACGGATATATAGTGATGGACATTTTCCTCTCAATAAACATTAATAAATACTCTTTGCGATAGATTTGCGATGGAAAAGCGTATGTTGCTCAAATAGAATTCATTGCATTTGTCGTCGTCGTAGTTATATTGCTAGATTATGAAGTAGCCAATATAATGTAGATGACTATTTGATAATTTACTGTTGGTTTTTTTAGTTGGCTTATTTAATTAGTTGGAAAATGTTAGCTGTTTGGTTGGCTTTTAAGTTATCTGAAAAAAGTAAGCTGTTTGTAGAGATGTTTGACAAATTTGGTTGTTGGTTGTTAGTTGTTTATCAGGGAGAAAATGAACCAACAAGCTAAAAGTCAACCAAAAAGGCTAGCTAGATTAGGTTTTCTATTTTGGCGTAAAAGCAGTTTGTTAGCGCTTACCAATCACTTTTTCGGCTTTTTGACCAACGTCAATAAGCCAAAAGCTAAAAGCTAACCAACAAGCTGAGCAAAAACCCATGAACCAAACACCCCTATATATTCACGAAAAGTCTAGTTTGGAAATTGTTGGTCATGCTGGCTGTTTTCTTGGCTTAAGCTAGCTGAAAAAGTTAGCTATTTAGCAAATTTGGTAGTTGGTTGTTGGTTGTTGGCTGTTTATTAGAGAAAAAAATGAGCCAACAAGCCAAAAGTCAACCAAAAAAGCTTTATGGAGTAGCCTTTTCATTTTGGCTTAAAAGCATCTTTTCAACTATTTACCAAACACTTTTCGGCTTTTTGACCAACGCCCAATAAGCCAAAAGCCAAAAGCTAAGCAAAAAGTCATGCACCAAACACCCCTATATATAAGCAAAAAAAAGCCATAAACCAAACACCGCTATATGTATTTCCTAAGGACTGAGTCGTGATCTAGTCGCACGTTTTGTGCGACTCCTCCGTGTCTTGGTGGGGCGTGACTTGTACATTTCTATATTTTTTTTTATTATTTTTTTGAATTTTGAATGAGATTAGCATAGAAATTACCTCAAATTGTTGTTTGCGTTTTGAATTCCTTAACTTTTGTTCTACAAATTTTAAGTTTAGATTGATTATTTTGAAAGTGATAAAAGCGTTATTAAGTGAAATTGAAGAATTTTATAAAAATTTAAGTCTAGGCATTTTAGTAAATTTATTTAAAAAGGGGTGGCGATAAAATGAAAAGTACTGCAAGATTTAAGGGTTGACAAAATTTATATTTTAGTTCAAAGGGATATACTTCATATATGTTAAACTTTTCTTGGAGTAATACATCAAAATTTTCACCTAATAAAATATGTACGGTGAGTTGATGTTTTGGGCTAAAGTAAAAAAATTAATTTGTGAATTACAACTTTGAAACTTTAAATTTTTGCGAATTACTATCTTGATGCTTATTTTCTGCGAATCGTAACCACAAAAGTATCATAGCGTATAGCATTCCGGCCAAATCATTGAATTTCGAAAACTTAACCTAAAATTCTGACCACTAAAATGATCAGTATTCTATGATTTGGCCTGAACGCTGTAGACTTTAATACTTTGGTTGTTGTAATTCGCAAAAAAATAAATATTAAGGCTGTAATTCGCGAAAAAACTAACTCTTAAGGCTGTAGTTTACGAATCGTATTCAAAGTATTCTACTCCCTAACGTCCCTTTTTAACTTTACGCCCTAGGCAAAGCCCTAGATAAATATCTACTTTACCTATAATCGGTCAGAAACGTCTTTGATTAAGACCAATATTTTGAAATCACCAATGTGTGTTGGTAGGACTGAGCAAAACTATCCAATTATCGAATATCAGATATATCAGTTTTCGAATATAGGATTTCCGATCCGACTGCATGTTTCGGATCGAATATCCGATTATGCTCACCCCTATGTGTTGGTGCTATTGATCCTAATACGTGGGGCCTATATAATACGGACATAAAAATCAGTTTTAGAATGGAATATGAATATCACTTTATTAATAGAAACTTTAAAATAGAGGAAATTAAGTGTTGGTTTTTGGAAGGCAAACCTAAAAACAATGTAGATATCGAGCTGTACATATTGAATGAACACATGCAGTTTTTCCAAAAGATGCGGCGACTAATAAGAATTCACGTCCACTTCTATTTTACAGCGCAAACTATTTGAATTTAGATATAATATAGATAGGTTAGCTTAACTGTATCATTATCCACATACATTATTCATTTGACTAAATATAATATTCAATTTACTTATAATAATCCAACATATTTGTAATTTTCTTACCATAATTCATCTGGTGATTAACAATGAATAATTCCAACTTTACGGAGTATTTGCCTAGAGTAAACTTAGGTAACGTGATGACCTGCTATAATAGATACTACCTCCGTTTACATTTATGTGCAACTTTTAGCCCAAGCACGGTTGCCAATGCAAAACTTTGTAGGGGAAATTAGATGAAGTAAGTATAGGTAATTAAGGGAAAGAAGGAGAGAGAAAATGATGGAAGTAGGGATAGGTAAGTAAGAGAAAGAAGGAGAGAGGAAGTAGGGATAGGTAATTAAGGGAAAAGAAGGAGAGAGAAAATGATGTGATAGGTAATTAAAGGAGAGAGAAAATGATGAGATAGGTATTTAGATAGGTTATTTTTTACTAAAAAAGGAAAGAAAAAAATGAGTTGCACATAATTTTTAGCGGACAAAAATGGCAAAAGTTGCACATAAATATAAACGGAGGTAGTAATTCACAAAAAAAGTTAACTGAAAATTGATTTAAAATAAGAGAAAAATTTTGAATGTTTACAAAAATTATAAATAATAAAAAAAATCATAAATTTATTTTAACCATTTTTTTCGACATTTTATTTTAATTTATCTTTTTTTTTAAATAAAACTTGTTATTGCAAATTATCCGGTCACTGGGCTTACTCTAAGAAATTACTCCTTAAAATTGGGATTATTCAAGGTCAATAGGTGGGGTTATTGTAGGAAAATTACGAATATATCGGATTATTCTAGGTAATTTTTCCTTCTTTCTATTCTTTAATTTTTTTCAATTAGAATATTTTACTTTAAAAAAAGAGATATTTGATTTATGTTTTGACTGAAATATAGAATATAAAAACATTCATGTGAGATCTTTTTTTATTCGTCTAAATATATAGTTTTTTTAAAATACATTTTAAAAAAATTATAATGCGTATTTAGACATACTGAGGCTCAAAAATTGTTTTGAAAACTATGAATAATGGCTAAAGCAAACGGGAAAAACAAAAAAAGAACGAAGAGAGTATTTTTTATAATATCATCAGACGGAGTATACTCTTTTCGTCCCTAGGAAATTACTTCATAACAGTTGTATATTGCACAAAGAGTAAGAAATTGTGGGATCATTTGCATGCATTATATGAATAAAAGTGTAGATGAAAATAAATAAATATGATGACATATTAATAAAAAAAACTGTAATAAAAAAATAGACTAAAAAGAAAATTAAATTGAAAGCATCCCAGAATGAATACACGAAAAAATTATATTGCATTGTATGAATGATATTATTGGAGCGTTAAAAAAGTGTAGATGAAAATAAATAATAGTAATTTATTGAATTTTATTTTAGGGATTTTAGGTCGATAGTGTAATAGAGTTTTATAAGTCCAATTGAGATTAATTATTGGAAGGTACAATTCGTTTATGACATGATCCTAAAACATAAAAACCTCACCTAATAAACAAACCATCCAATTAACAAATTAATTAATGCAACCACTTCTCATAATTTTTAGGCCATTGTCGAGCCGAAGGACTCTTTGATCGCACTCTTCTTTATGGGTATGTGTTGCCGCCGTTCTTCCTTCCCCAGACCCTAATCATAGTTTTCTATTAGCGGGATACACTGGATATATGATAATAATGACGACGACTTCTCATAATTTTATTTTATTTTTTTTTTTATCAATTTGTAAAATTGGTCCAAGAAATAGGAATCAAGAAGAATGTTTAAAAGTATAAATTAATTGAATATAGAATATGGTTGGATATTAAGAGAAGTTGATGATTTTCAAGGTTGTTGAAGACAAGCATTACTACACATGCACATGTGTTCCAGTTGATACTAACATCTTCAAATACAAGTTTAAAATTATTAAATATATGTATCTGATTTATTGCATTTGTTAATTATACCACTACTTATTTAATAATGGTATAAGAATAATATCCTAATTATTAAATGTTTCAGATTTTTTATTATTAGGAGGTCAATATTTGGTGTTGTTTTTATTTAATAGTCCTTTTGTTTAAATTAATTATGCTTATTACTCTCTCCGTTCTTTTTTGTTATTCTCGTTACTTTTTACATAGTTTTTAAAGCAACTTTTGAGCTTCAATATCTCTAAATACCACTACAACAAATTTAGCTTTTTGCAACATTAGATTTAGTGGCATTAAAAAAATGCCACTGATTCATATTATTAGTGTAATAATTATTAATTTTTATTTTAAGTTCCACCATAAATTGATTTAGCGACATTTAATTTGGTCTTTAGTGGCATATGTAATTGTCACTATAGTCTATAGTGACTATAGTGACATTTGTGAGAAATGTTACTAGATCCTATATCGCCAAAAGCTTTAGTGTGACTTTTAAATATGCTGCTAAAGGGTCTAATAAATGTCACTAAATCCTCTATACACACTATAAGAAATTTGAAATAGCGACATTTAAATTAAATGTCGATAAATATATCCCACTAAAAGCAAATTATGTTGTAGTGTACACATAATAAAAAATAATAAAAAATATGTGATAAAAAAATATTAAGACGAATTTAACGAAATCTTACATGAATACATTTTACCATCTATACATGTCTTAAAAATCTTAATCAAAATTTTCTCTCCAAAATAGAATACTCTAAACGGGAAGAACATTAAAAAACGAATGGAGTATATTTTTTATATTAAGCAATCTAAAGTATTATTTGATCATTTTATGCATAACTAAAAATATAAAAAATTGATATCATAAAAATATGCGATTAGGCGATTCAAACTAAATCATATACTTGAACACAAATTCTTGTGAGAGATGGTCTCTTTCAGAGACTTACTATTGGGCAAGCCCAAAAAGGAAAATATAGAGTAAGTTTCTCGATAGGCATTAAGAGTATTGTAAGTAGGCATTTAAAATATTGTAGGTACTTATATACTTACTCGGTGGCATAGCATTAACTATATTGTTAGTAGACATTAAAGATACGGTAAGTAGGCTAGTGGCTAAGTTTCTCGGTTGACATTAAGAATATTGTAAGTAGGCAATATAATTACTTGTTCGGTGGGTAATTAATTATATTATAAGTAGGCATTAAGATAATGTAAGTAGGCGTTAAAGATATAGTAAGTGGACATAAGGTTTAATGGGTTGAGCCTGAGAGACGTCTCTCAGGAGACCGGCTGATACTTGAATATACTTTTTCTTACACATTGATAGCAATATATAAAATAATCTTAAACTATATAGTAAGTATTTCAGAATGAAAAATGTTAAATTATATTTTAAATGAAAAATATATAAATGATTTTCAAAAAATTCTAACTTATGTAAAAAAAAAGTTAAAATATATTTTTGTATTTATTTTCACTTGCAACTCTTTTACTTTTGAATATTACTTGAAGTACATATTTTTTGAATTGTAATTAGACCAATATATAATTCTCTTCATGCTAACCTCCTTCAAATATTTGATTTTTCCGCTTCCGTCCCGCCTAAACCCAATTCATAATCATGTAAAGCTTCTATGAGCCGGATTATGTTGTTTTAATTAGCAAGAACTTTGAGATAACAAATTACAATATGCTGGTTTTATATTTTTTAATTATAATAACCTCGGAATAAAATATTCTGCGAGTGTTTGGCAAATTAGCTTATTAAGTAACTTTAGCTTATTTTGATATAAAAAGAGGGTTGGGTGGTCAAACCAGCTAATGCCAGTATTTGGTGAATTAGCTGGTTGAAAGAGCTTATTGATACGAATAAGCTATTTTTGAACAAACTGCTTTTAGTGGTGGGTTCAAAATCAACTGGTCTAACTAATTAATAAAATCAGCTGGTCAAACCAGTTAATAAAATCAGTTGGTCTAATCAACCACTGTAAATCTGTAATCAGCTATCAACTATCAGTTGTCAGCCATTTGCCAAACACCCTCTCTATCCAATTCATCACTATTGTCCTATTTTCTTTAAACAATTTATTC
Organism: Amaranthus palmeri; assembly: GCA_019776075.1. Lineage (NCBI taxonomy): Eukaryota > Viridiplantae > Streptophyta > Magnoliopsida > Caryophyllales > Amaranthaceae > Amaranthus > Amaranthus palmeri. The sequence goes on from JAAKBH010000330.1 coordinate 564,053, forward strand.
AATACACTTATTCAATTTTTAATACCTCTAATTATGCGTATAATAATAACACTTGCAGTGAATAAGAGACTAGAATGGAAAAGGACACAAGTACATGGTAGAATTAAGATGTTTTTGCAAAATATGACACGTATGAAAGTTGGTGAAAAAGAAAAAGAAAAATAGTCAAAATCCAGGTGAAAAGATTAGCTCACCTAAATGAAAAATCCCCACTTGATGTTGGTTAATGAGATAAGTCATCAAAACCATTTCCAAATTGATCACTTTTTTACAATTAGAATTATATGGTTTGGGTTTTGGGATTGGCCAAAAATATGGGCAACAACTCAACTAATCATAACTTATTTCTAAATATTTGGTCAATTTTTATTGAAAAGTTGGTGGATTAAATCTTTTTGATGCTTATAGAAATAATTAGGTAGATTAAAGAATAAATAAATAAAAATTAAATAAGATATATGTATATATAATAGGATTATATTGGAAGTTGATCAAAGTGGATACTTGACTTAGGGAGATGATGCAAGGGATGATGAGGAAAATAATGGGTGTGTACTCTACTAATATACCTTGGTGATCAAGCAAGGCCATCCCGTTTATCTTTGGGCCCCAGAGCAAAAGATAAAAAGAGCTCCTAAAAACTTTAGGCGTAACGAATAATATAATATATCTTTTGTTTTTTATTATTGATAATTAAACTACTTTATAAAAAAGCACAAAGAACTCATATTATTTGGCAAAAAATATAACTTATATGTAAATTTAATTAAAATTAATATCATTTATATACGTAAAAATAAATTTTTTGGGCCTAAAACATTTGAACCCTTAGACAGAAACCACTTGCCCTTGCTAATCGATGGCCCTGTGATCAAGTGAAACAACTAATTTAATTAATAGTTCTGAGGTATTTATTAACTGTTTGAGTAATCGTTAGCAGTAAATTATATACTAATTGTTATAAGTTTATATTTTTAGAATCAAATTCTCCTTAATTAAAATGTGTTTTTGATGATTCAACAAACAGTAATTTTAAAAGTTTATTTTTTTATGTTGTGTTTCACTCTCGTTTACAAAGTTTATTATTTCGTGTAAGTTACTTTATGTGAGGGTTCATATATTATAGATAAATTTTAATATACGTACAAAAAATAATAGAGAAAGTGAATTTTAATTTATGTGGAGTTCTTATATTGATAATATAAAAAAGGTAAAGGTAAAGGACCTTCTCGGTATCCCGCACAAGGTAGGGTTCGAGTGGGGGTTTTCTTTTTTCTTGAAAGATGCGGACAAATCATACCCGTACCCCCAAGGAGGGAGTAAAGAGAGATGCGCGCGGTCAAGAAACCCCCAACTGATACCTGCGCCTAGTAGGGGTCGAACCCCAAAACCTTCTGCTCCACATGCAGATGCTCTATCCATTGAGCCACAACCAAAATGGAAAATAACCAAAGATAAAAGCAAAATGCTACGTCATAAGGATAACGTATGCTACTACAAAATAGTAGTATATAACTATTTTTTATTTTTTTAATAGCTAATTTTTTCCTTAAAAGCTGTTAAATGAGAAAATATAGTTTTTAAAAAGAAATGGAAGATGGTATTTGTTACACACTGCTATCTATATGTAATACTCCTTATCCTTTCTTTTTGTCTTATTTGGAATTTAACATTATTTATTAATTGTTTTTAGTGTTTTATACATAATTTATAAATTAGAACATTGTCAAGAAAAATTTTATTTGCTTCATTTATGTAAATTATATTTATTATATTTTTTATAATTTTACAATAAAACACAATTAGAAATGCTTAAGATTAAATTAGCGTATTTACAGTGAATTGATGTATGAGATAAATTACTTAAGACAGATAAATGTGACACAATGGTTAATAGTATAGTTTTTAAAGAAAATGTTGAAAGTCGTTATCAGCTTGTTTTGTATGAGATCATTTCATCATGACAGTATGACACACACTCATATTAGTCAATTTTTTTTTTTTAGATGGTCAGTTTAAAATTGTAAATATTATTTTAACACACTAAATATATATGACTCAATCCAATAAATATGATCTCACCGCTCTCATTTAAGAATTTGACTTTTCTGTTGGACTAATATGTCTAGCCTGGCCTGAGGACGTACCCCGCCCTCAATAACCAAATTCTGGACCAGCCCATTCATTTATTTGCTCTAAATGTGATCAGCTAGTGTCTTGAGAGATCGTCTCTTTGAGAGACGTATATTAAATATTATTGTTCTTAATGCTTATTTATCATATCTTTAATGCCTACTTTTAATATCTTAAATGTCTACTTACATCATTTTTAATGCATACTTACAATAAAAAACATATAATAGAACGACCCATTTAAAGTTCTCAAAGATATCATCTCTCCATTTTGTTAAATGTGATAGTGTATGGTGTCAATTATGGATAGAAAGGTTATAAATGAGGCCATTTGACATCGTACTACTTCCCACCTCCGCTAAATTTACCTTATAAATATTCAGCTAGTTTTATATGAGATCGTCGCATCGTAAGACAAGATCGTACAAGCAGTTAAATACGGGAAAACATTAAGAAAAACAATGGAATTTGAATTGTACAAAGCAACAGTTTTTTTAATGTTTGGGATGACCCAATTGAGGACGTCTCATGGTGAGACGATCTCAATAAAGAATTTGTGATAAATATTTGGTGAAGAAATAAAATAAAAACTTAAATTTGTGAAGTTATAAGAAAAATGTGTGAATAAGATGCAAAATTAACTTAAATGTGTGAATGTGAACCAAAAATAAGTGTGAATCATGACTAAATTAAAAAAATTTAGTGGGACATATAAAAAAAATATAGATCAAATTTCGTATGACCGACACAATATGACATTGTTAAGAGGAGCAAATTTACTTGATAAGAATGGTTTATTTATATAATAGGTGTTCAAAACAAATTTCACTATCTAATATTTATCTGACTTTATAGTCGAATTTGATAAATAATTTAAAAAAAATGTGTACGAGATTTGATTTTAAATCAACCTTAAATACTTTATTTGAAATCAATCCAATGACCAAAAAAACACCTCTGATTTATAGTGTGAATAAGGAGTTTATTGTTTTTAATATATTTTCAGCATAGTTTTGTAAAAATAAGTATCAATTCATCATCATCATTATCATATCCAGTTTATCCCGCTTATAAAAAACTATGCTCAGGGTCTAGAGAGGGAAGAACAATAACAACTCATATCCATAAAGAAGTGTGCGATCAAAGAATCCTCGGACTCGAGAAAGACGGCCATCCAAAAGAGAGAAACCGTAGACTCTACGAATTTAAAGTTGATCCAAGTTAAGCATATATGATTATGAATTTTTTTAACTCTAGTAAACTAAAGTCGAATTAAGATGTTGACTAGATATCATACTCCCTTGGCTATTTGATAAGATCATAAGAGTCTATTTTGGGACGTCTTATTTGTTTTTTCAAATATTTTTATTTACATTATAAATGTTATACATAATTAATCTTTTAAATCCTAATTTTAATGTTTGATTAATATATCTTAATACTCTATACTTTTTTTAAAATATATTTTAATAATTGCAGTCTCTATACTTTTTTTCATTAATTTTATTTCAATTTTTGTTAATGCTTACAGTCCCTACTTGTTCTACATTAGCTTTATTATTCAATAAAATAATATATCTACCATTTTAAGTATTCAATTTTCCTTAATTCATCAAAAGAGAACAAAGAGTATATACTTTCTTAAAGCGAAGGAGTAAAGAGAAATGCGCACAGTCGCAAAACCCCAATTGATATCTGCACCTAACAGGTGTCGTCGAACCCCAAATCTTCTACTCCACATGCAGATATCTATCCATTGAGCCACAACGCTTTTGGTAAAAGATAAAAATCCTTATACTCATCCTAAAATTAAAGCAAGGATGTAAAAGATAAAAATGTGTTTACATTGTCCACTACTCATTCTATTCATCAAACATAGTCATCCTAAAATTAAAGGGGAAAAACAATGCTTTACTTTGTTTTCACTCCTAGCATTGCTTGCTCAATTTTTAACACCCTTTGAAGATAGTAAAAATCTTAGGAATCTTAAATTGAAGGGGAACAAAAGAAATCTCCACCTTTGACTTTCACTACAAAGATTGTACCTTAAGTTTATGGGTATATCCCTTAACTCTTTCACTTGTCCTTCATACCTAAGGAAATGCAAATCCTTTACAACTTGTTGGATACATATGGAACTTGGAATGTTACTTCTTAAGGAAATGTCAATAAAGTTAAACTCTTTTTTTTTTTAAATTGTCTCATGATTCTTTGTGTGCACTACAACAAATTTAGCCTTTTGCAACATTGGATTTAGTGGCATTAAAAAATGTCACTGGTTTATATTTTTAGTGTAATAATTATTGGTTTTTATTTTAAGTTCCACCATAAAGTGATTTAGCGACACTTAATTTGGTCTTTAGTGGCATATGTAATTATCACTATAGTCTATAGTGGCATTTGTGAGAAGTGTCACTAGATCCTATGCTGCTAAAAGCTTTAGTGTGACTTTTTAATATACTGCTAAAGGGTCTAATAAATGTCACTGAATCTTCTATGTACACTATAAGAAATTTGAAATAGCGACATTTAAATTAAATGTTGCTAAATATATCCCAGTAAAAGAAAATTATGTTATAGTGGTGTATCATCATCATCATCCTATCCAGTGTATCATACTCATAGAAAAACTATGGACAGAGTATGGGGAGGTAAGGACGGCGGCAACTCATACCCTTAAAGGAGAGCACGGCCAAATGAGTCCATATCTGCCATGAAAAATAAATTAAATGCTTATAAATAAAATAAATAAGTAAAAACTATTAAAAAATTAAAAATGAAAACAATAATACTAATAATATTTTCTTTAGTATTATCTTTGTGTGTATAAAGTATTTAGAGGATATATAATTTAAATGAGATTTTATTTCAAATTTTTAGCATTATCTTTGATGACTTTACTAACTAAATTATATTTTCTATAGCATTGCAAATGAAGTAATAAAAAAAGGATTGTCCTATGTCCAAAAAGAACGTAATTGCATGTCATTAGTTTCATATGCTGACGCGGTAGCGGGAAATCATTATGTATGCAATGATTTGTACTCGACCTCAAATTAATCAAGCAGTTAGTGTTATGACTAGGGTTCAGATTAACCATTAATAAAAAGAAAAAAAAAACTCTACAATCAACGATATTATGTAACGACTAGGACCCTAATACTAGCAATATAATATAACATAACTCCTATTAATGACTCTAATAGATATATATTTCAGTTCTAGCGTAAAAATAAGGTTTCATCGCATCGACTGTATTATAAAAATTTTCAAAATATAAAAATCGATATTTTTTCCGTATGATAAAGGTAAGGTGTAAAAAACTATGTTTTACGTTGTATTTAGGAATATATTTATATTTGACCGAAATTTAAACGTTATGATAACTGCATCACTCCCGTTATTGACATCGGAGTAATGGTCTAATGGAATGTTGTTGTATCACTTACTCTGATCACATAGCCAATTAGCCATGGATAAACATCAAAAGTTCTTTAGTCGATCGGAACATATATACGTAATATGCATCAACCTATTATAAGCACTATTAAATATTAAAAATTGATGTTACCACTAATAACTCAATGAATAAATATAATACTAAAACTCCCACATTTTTACATGAAACACTACATACAATTAGAGGTCTTAAACAGGACGGATCAATCCAACGGGTCAAGGGTCGGATTATATTTTAATGGGTCATTAGAGGTTCGGGTAAATAATGGGCTTTGGTTTAAAGGGTTGGGCCAGGTCGGGTAATTATAGGGGAAAAAATTTTACCACTTTTTTTTATATTTATAGATGATATTATTATATACATAGGAGAGTCAACCTAATGGGCCATAAAGTATAATAAAAAACTATTTTATAAACTTTTAAAAAACGGGTCAAAGCTTTGACCCCCCCAGCCCGTTTAAGATTTGAAACGACCTGCTCCGACTCGTCGCATTTAAATTTTGACCCGAACTGCCCTGACCTAGCCCGTTGAACACCTCTTCATACAAATAATCAAACAATATTATGATCATTTGTTAACCTTATAATCAAATCAAACAATATTATGATCATTTGTTAACCTTATAATCAAAGCAATCTTCACTTGCAGGTTGCAGCTAGTCTCTTAAGAGACCGTCTCGTTGAGAGACGTATCTTAAGCCCAGCCCAATAAAAGACTAATGGCCATATACCGTATTCTTAATGCCTACTTACATTATCCTTATTGCTTACTTTCCGTATCCTTAATACCTGCTTTCAATAACTTAAATATCTACTTACATCATTCTTAATGCCTACTTACAACATTTTAAAAAAATATATTTATAGGTCGGTCCAATTAAAAATGATCTCTCACAAAAATTTGTGAAATTTGTGCTTCACTTAAGATAACATAATATTTTACCTGATCATGATGCATAGAAGGCCCAAAAGCCGCACCAAAAACTTCTACTACAGTCAAGCCCATCACCAAAGGCCTGCAAAACCCTACCAAAGCAAAACAGGCTGGCCCATTTTTGATTAATTAGGTGTTTTTTTAGGGAAAATTGCATTTAAACTCTCAATCATGGGCGATTTAAATATAAAACTCTCAACAATTGATTAATATTTAAAACTCCCAACTTTAGGCCCATTTTAAATTTAAAGTCCAAAATGACTTGTAACCAGATAAATTGGTTTTAGTAGAGTAGTAATGGGACTCAATTGTATTTATTAATCACCTCACCTGCTTGACCTTACACGACCCTTCACATACCCTCCCATTTTAACAAAATGGTAATCGGTTAAACAAGTTATGAAATTGTATCAGTGCTTTAAAATATTAATCTTAAGACGATTGATTTTAGTTTAAAATATAAACTTAAATTGATTAATTATGAGTTTTATGACCTTTTAAAGTAATCAATTTTGACTTAAAAGTGTTAATTCTAACCTTAAAGTGACTAATTTCAACTTTAATATATACCCGGTCAATTATAACCTTTTCAAAGTGATCAAATTTGACTAAAAAGTGACCAATTTCACTGTTAAAGTATACAAACCTTTTTAAAGTGACCAATTTCAACCTATTGTAATTAATTCTAACCTTAAAGTGATCAATTTAACCTTTAAATATATATACCCCGGTCATAACCTTTTTAAAGTGATCAACTTTGACTTTAACGTGATTAATTATAACCTTAAAGTGATGAGTTAAAATGATCGATTACAGCCTTAAAGTGATCAATTTAAAGCTTATAGTGCTAAATTCTAAGTCATCACTTTCTAGCGATCAATTAAAACATCAATATTAATCTTGAGTGCAGCAATTATAATCTTAAACTGATCAATTTAGTGATTGTGTATTGTAACAATCGAAATTGGACTTATTAACAAGTAGATGCACTCGCTAAGTTGGCAAAAAAAAAAAAAGGAAAAGGAAAAGCTTGTATTTGGAATACACAAATTCTTACTTGAAACCATCTTTTGTAAAGACGGCTCTAAAAAGGCCAATCCAATTCTAAATATATATTGCTACAACTCTAAATATAGGTTTGGTCCGGACTTTTAAAAGTCGTCTTTACAAAAAAAATGGTCTCTCAAGAGAGCACCTCTTTTGAATAATGAAATTTTGACACTCCACGGCCCACTCCTCTAAAGGCCATAATACTCCTTAGTCGTTGCCCACAGGTCACAATCCACAAGAATTAGTTATTATATGATATGATAAGGGGCAATACAATCTTCTTTATTTGTATGAGTTGTCAGTCTTTTTTTTCCTCTCTAAATTCCGATAATTGATTTTTTATAAGTGGTACAGGTATGAGATGCTGCTTTCTTACCCTCTCCAGACTATTATCATTATTTTTATGAGCAGAATACACTGTGTATGATGATTGATGATGATGACAAGGGGCAAACCATAACATACATCAAAGATCAAACCCCTCTCAATTTTCCTTGATAGTCCTTACAACACAGTACTACAACTATTTCAAATTTCTTATAGTGTATATAGAGGATTTAATTAGTGACATGTATTAGACCCTTTAGCAGCATATTAAAAAGTCACACTATAGACTATAGTGACAATTACATATGCCACTAAAGACCAAATTAAATGTCTCTAAATCACTTTATGGTAGAACTTAAAATAAAAACCAATAATTATATATTATACGAAAAATATGAATCGGTGGCATTTTTTTAATGCTACTAAATTCAATGTCGCAAAAAGCTAAATTTATTGTAGTGACCATAGGTAATAGAATTAAAACTCACATGTTAAGTCATATAAAGGCGATCACGTATTTGAGAATTGTTAATAATGTTAAATCATATAGTATATAACGGTGCATAAATTTTCATGTTCATAACACGGTGTTGGGCAACACACAAGAGGAGGTTTGATTATACACAAATCTAGTGAAGTTTTATCCTAAATTCAATTGCTAATACGAGAATATATAGCTGCCCATAAAATTTATATGCTAGTCAACCTCTCTCCAATTCTGGGATCACATATGGGTTAATTTTCAACACTTTTAACATCTGCTTTTTAAATTTCATTAATACCTATTAAATTAACAATTACATATCACTTTAATTATTGTTATTAAATATTTTAATCATTAATAAATAATTAACTAGTACATTATTTATTAATAATCATAATAGGACCTCGTGATATAGTGCAATTACATGAAACACTATTAATGGAGTCATGCATCCTACTTTGATGCATGCTATTCTATAAGACTACTTGATGATGATAAGAAGTACATTGATGGAATTATCAAAGCTAGCTTTAATGGATCAACATTTATTTGAAGTAAACTTTTTGCAATGTTATTGATGTTGAACATTATATTAAGACCAGAATGTGTTTGGAATAACACATGGAAACTACAATCTGAAGATGTGCTAAATAGACAAAAAAGCTTATTACAACTACCAATACAAGTAATTTGATTTTTACGATCTTTTATGTTCATTATTTACTAGTAATGCGAGTTAATTATACTATAGAGAATTTATAAAAATTTATATTTATATATTTTACATCTGAACTCATGGAAGATTAATTATATTATAGATTATTTATAAAAAAATTATATTTATATTTATATTTACTAGTAATGAGTAGAACCTAATAGTCCATTGCTAGACTTCCTTAAAAAAAAGAAAGCTTAATATTTGAAATGAGTCTCCAATGACTCACAAGCGTTGGTTTGAAACAAAGCAGTTTACACGATGTTCGTTGTCCTAATGGTAAACCATATAAATTAAGCTTCAACAGTAAATTTGTTGTCTTTGGTGGTGATTTTAGGCAAGTGCTGTCAGTGATTCTTATGGATAGAAGACAAGATATTGTAGTTACTACACTCAACTTTTCACATATTTGGAAGGATTTCAAGTTCCTACTACTTAAGCTGAACGTGCAATTACGATAGGGATTAGCCAATGTTCATAAACTATGAGAATTTGCATATTGGATTCTCAAAGTTGCAATTATGAAAACTCGAGGGAACTAACAACGAAAAGGCTATTATAGATATACATTACGTTCTTTTTTTTTTTTTTGAATTACGATCTATTAATAAAGAAGCATTTGAACCAATAGCATATATATAAATATGTCTGTGTGTGTGTGTGTGTGTGTGTGTGTGTATATATATATATATATATATATATATATATATATATATATATATATATATATATATATATAGGAAAAATTACCCAGAATAATACGACCTTTCACCTATTTCCCACGAATAATACGAACTTTCAATTAACCACGAATAATACGAACTTTGACATGTATTTTCCAGTGGTATACCTTACCTGTTTACAACTGGTTCTACAGGTCAAATTATGACCGTTGCTTCTCACAACATGTTGAGGAACATGTCTGCACAGCCTTTTTTGGTCTTCCTCAACTTTGACAAGATATTGTATTTGCTACACTCAACTTTTCACATATTTGGAAGGATTTCAAGTTAATTCCTACTACTTAGGCTGAACATGAAATTACGATAGGAATTAGCCAATGTTGATGAACTATGAGAATTTGCATATTGGATTCTCAAAGTTGCATTGGTTATGAAAAGATCGAGGGAACTAATAATGAAGAGGCTATAATATACATTACGATCTATTAATTAAAGGAAGTATTTGATTCAATAGCTGCAATTGTTAATTATATATATATATATATATATATATATATATATATATATATATATATATATATATATATATATATATATATATATATATATATATATATATATATATATATATATATATATATATATATATATATATATATATATATATATATATATATATATATATATATATATAAATGGGCCTTTCTAGTGTGAGAAATCTTAGTGAGAGAGGGTGCAGAGTATTCTGTTCAAATTTCAAAAAAAGGAACGTTGAGTTTGGAGATTTCAGAAAAAAAAGGAACGTTGAGCTTCGAGATTTCAACCGTCACTTGCGTTGGCCTGGCAGACATGACTACCACCGCGCATCAGGGTCTTCCTCTACAGTTTCCGGCGGTCATCAAGGGTTTGCCCACCCCTTTCGGCGGTGGGTGCCTCGGGAACCGCCTCACTGGCACCATGAATCTACTTCTCTTTTCGTGGATTTTCTTCAGGTTGGAACGTCACGCGATTGGATTCACGGCTTCTTCTCAGGCGTCGGGAAAGTTGTTGACGTATACATTTCAAGAAAACGGAGAAAGAATAATAACCATGCTTTTGGTTTTGTTAGGTTCCAATGGAGAGAGGATGCTATTGCTGCAATAAAATCGCTCCATGGATCGATGATCAAACACTGTGAGATTAAAGTCTCACTTGCAAAGTATCCAAAGGTGGGTTCCTCATGGGAGTTGCAGAACCAAAAAAGAACGTGGGTTTCTTTTAATAACCATGGAACACGTCGGAGTTCATACCTTCATCTCAAAGATGATAGGAGCATCGCACGGCGTCATGAAACGGGGGAAAATACCGTGAAGGGCTCTACTGTCCTCTCTTCTGTGGACAAGGATGGAAGTAAGGAAAAGGATAATCAGCCTAGTTTTGTGGGGGAGTCAAAGAACAGTGATGATGTACGAGTGTTTTGGCCGTCACATAAGCCCGACGACGGGGACACCAAAACGCTGGCCTCATCCTCTTTCCAACTGCCTGATGATGGTGCTGAGGAAGGTTTCTCTAATGGAAACAAGAAGAAAGTTGATTCTTTGGGCGACGAAGGGACGATGCCTCACCCAGCAACCCAGGTAATAAAATCTTCAAGGGCTCCAGTTATAACTGGTATGCAACCTGTCCCTAAGCCCTCTACTGTGGCTGGACTTGATAATGTCACGGAGCCAAAGAGGAGTGAATCTACCAAAAATTTCCCATTAAAAAAGGTTAAAGGTAAGCGCGCCTTACTAAACTCGAAAGAGATTGCCGATTATTTGGGCTTCTTCACAAGTGGCCGCTCTCCGGCGGGATCATCGCAAAAATTCTAACCTAAGCTGGTACTTAGGTGGGGGTGGGGGTGATGGTTTGGTGGTTAGGTGGGTCAAGCTAAGGTACGTCCTTTTGAATTTCTTAAAATTGGGTCCTTTTGGTGTACGCGTTTTCGTTGCTTCTGAGATGGTGGGTGTTCTGGCTTTAGATGATTGTATATATGTATATATATGATTGTCTTCTCTGATGGTGGGTCTCCTTTTTCTGGAGCTTATCTTCCTTTTATGAAGGTTGTGTGGGTTGGTCCTTTTATGTAGCTGGCTTTGTTTTTTGGTGGCCGCTGGATTAGGCTACGTTCGTGGGTGTTTCTGCTGGTGTTTAGGTATTTCGGGTCCGGTGGTGCATGGGGTTGTCACTTTCTTCGGTGTTTGAAGCTTGGGGTCGGAATTTTTTTACCGAGTTTGTGTTGGTGGTTTTGTTTCAAGATGGGCGCTTCGCATACCGGATAGTGTCGGGTTTGGTCTCTCGTTTTGGGTCTGTTGGTCCTCGGTGGCGAAGCCTCTTTGTTCATTGGTGTTGCGGGGTTTGTCTTTTGAAGGTATAGATCGAGTCCCTGTCTCCCTAAGGTTGCTTTGAAAGCGTTTACTGGAGTTTCCCTGATGGTGTTAATGGAGTTTCGGGCTTTTGGTTTGGGTCGTCGACGGTATTGCCTGGTTTTGTATAATGGTGCAACTTAGTGTTCAGAAGGTTTTGGGGTAGTTTCTTTTTTCGGGACATCGAAGTATGGATTAACGTAGCTTTTTTAAGGTGAATGCTTTCGATGGAGGTTTGGGGTCCAATTTGTCGGTGGTCAGGAGGTGATGACGGCTGGGGTCGGCTTGAATAAAGGCTGAAAATTGGTTTCTTGAAGGACTTTTTGGTGAATACTAGTTGCTGGGAATTCTATGGCGGGTTTCTTGAAGATGAAAGGGCTGCTAATAAGGGCGTTTTCGAAGATCTGGGCGTTTTTCGAAGATTTGGGCGGGTTTCTTTGGGCTAGTGGTGAAGTTGATAAGGGCCTAGTTGTATTTTTCTGGAAAAATGAGGTTTTGCCATTGTTTTGGGTTATTGGTGTTTCCTTTTGTTGGTGACGTCTGAAAGGTGTTCGAGGATGTTGATTGTTTTTAAGCTCGTAGTGTTTATGGAAGCTTTTCTGGTGGCCCCTCGCGGATGAAGATTTTTCTATCCCCTCATGTGGTTTTTGTTTTGCCCTTCCTAGAGTTTTTGTTTAAACTCTTCTTGGTGTTTTGTTCTAGGTGTTAGGCTCTTGGTGTTAGGTGCTAAGACCTTTTGATATGGCGTTTTTTTGGATCTCGTTTTGGCATAGCCCATCCCTATGCTGTTTTGGATGGCCTGTTTCTTGGTCTCCCTCTTCCAATGGCTTTTTTCCCTACGGGGGTTTTTTTATGCCGGCGGATTTGGGGGTCCCAAGTCACAGTGTGGTGTTTTTTTCCTCTTTTTATTAATATATATTCCTAATTTTCAAAAAAAAAAAAAATATATATATATATATATATATATATATATATATATATATATATATATATATATATATATATATATATATATATATATATATATATATATATATATATATATATATATATATATATATATATATATATATATATATATATATATATATATAGGGAGAAGTTCCAGTGCGAACTGTGCTTAAGTGTGAACCGTGCGAACCTTGTTATTTTTTAGCAAAAAGGTATTACTATTTTGTATGAAATTTGTTTTGTAGAAAAGTAGCAGTTTTTAATGTAAAAGTAACACTTCTGAAAACGTGTTTCCTTTTGGCCCAAATGTGTTACTTTTCAGCCATAAAAATCAAAGAAAAATATTAGTAACACAATTTTGCAAAAAAATAACAAGGTTCACACTTAAGCAAAGTTCGCACTTGAACTCGACCCTATATATATATATATATATATATATATATATATATATATATATATATATATATATATATATATATATATATATATATATATATATATATATATATATATATATATATATAGATATATATATATATATATATATATATATATATATATATATATATATATATATATATATATATATATATATATATATATATATATATATATATTATATATATATATATATATATATATATATATATATATATATATATATATATTATATATATATATATAATCATTCATACATAAACTGAGAATTTTCATACATAAATAAAACAAAAAAATATAGTAACAATAAGTTTATCACAGTACCTTATATTTTCAAAGAATTTTTAAATGTTTGAGAAAAAAATTTCTAAATTATAATATTGTGAAGAATTTTTTGTTTATTTTGGTTTAGGTTTCATTCCTTTTTAAAGCTGAAATTTCCATTCTATAGAAATTTGAATTTGATTTTTCCCGCTCTCACTAATTTAGCGATAACTTGGTGACAAAAAAGTACTTCTGAAATTTGAATTTATTTTTTACTCCGTCAATAAGATTGGCGACAACAGATCTCTATTGCAAATGTCGTCAATCTTTGTCACCAAAATTGGCGACAACGACTTGTTTGTCGCTAATTTTTTATATTTAAATTAATGTATGAATGAAATTAAAAAAATTAATATGGTCCATTCACAATTTGAGACAAATCAAATAAGCTAATCCAAAATAAAATTTGAAACAAAATAAAAATTAAGAAAAAAAAAAGTAATCATCAACCATATAATTAAACTAGTATAGAAACCCGTGCAATGCACAGATTTTTTAATACGTTGATATTTTAATGAAATTTTATACGAACGAAATTATTAAATGAATGTGCATGATAAATTATTTACATACATTGTAATTAAAAAAAGAATTAAATATAAAAAACACAAAATAGATTGTTAATAAAGAGTTTATAAGTTTTGAAACACCTCTTTATATACTACATTCTCAGTACGATGACATATTTCAAAATCCTACCGTTTTTTTGTAGAAATTTTGTCTCAGTTGTCAAAATCCCTAGTCATAAATAAAATAATCACTATACTATTTATGGGTCAAAATTTCTGATCTCATTGTTATTATTGCCATATTGTCATATAATTATTATACTAAACATTAAAAATCGCTGGTCAAGTTTACTCCTGGCGTATTTAGGAAAAGATTCATGGTCATTTAATTACTATACTAAACATTAAAAATCCTTGGTCATAAATAATCCTGCAGTATTTAAAAATTCCTGGCCATAAATACTCCTGCCAAAAATACTGACCAATAAAAAAATTACACTTGTCACTCTCATATTCACTTGACTTTTTCATCACTATACATTAAAATTAATATATGTATGATACCACACACTCATTATTATTGATTATTTAACATATTGCATGTAACCAAATAAACATCATCATCATCATATCTAGTGTATCCCGCTCATAGAAAACTATAAACAAGGTTTAAGCAGAAAAGAACGACGACAACTCATACCCATAACAGAAAGCGCGGCCACAGGACTCCCTCGACATTTAACCAAATAAACAAAACCTAATTATGCCTTGCATAAACACATTGTACTTATTATAACCATTACACACATTGTACTTATTATGTCTTGCATACATTTCAATTAATTTTTAAATAAAGATCAACAACATTATTTTACTTTTTTTTTTCTTGCATTTCCAATGGAACAGTTCCTTTACAACTCTCTCACTTTACACCCTTTCTCCAATACAATTAATCCCGCAATTAATTAATTCTTAAATCTCAACAAAACGCACCAACCACAACATTAAACACATGATAACATTATTTAAAAAAAAAAAGTCAATATAAACTATAATTAATAATTTAAAATAACTATATTTAATTAATTAAAATTAACTCTAATTAAGCATCTGAAAACTGCTGAACTTGAGAAGAAACATGACCAATCGAATACGGGTTAGGTTTACCCATACCCGGACCCGTACCCGGACCCGGAAAATAAGCTGGAAACCCTAACCCGGCAGATATTGGGGGCCTATTATTGTTAATAGCAGCACGTTCAAGAGATTGCACCTGGGTTTTTAAGAACTTAACATAATGGATAGCTTCATCTAACATTGAAGCAGTATCCATTTTAGTACCACCGGGTACAAGTCTTTGTAGGATCCGGATCCGTTCACTGATTCTTTCTCTTCTATGTCTAGCTGCTACACTTTGCGGGTCTTTGGATATCCGAACGTTACGCCTTTTGGGTGGTTTTATTGCTTCCGGGTCTATGTAAATCGGTTGCATAGCCGCAATTCTGAATATCATCTCCCGCATCGCTGCCATTGAGGTTTGTTTTGAGCTTGTTGTAGGATTTGATTCGATACTATTATTATTACTATTATTATTATTGTTATTATTATCAGTGTAACATGGGTAAGAATTAGAGGGTAAACATGTAATATTGTTACTGTTATTGTTATTGTTGAATGATATTGTTTGTTGTTGGTGGGGTGAGTTTGGTAAGTTGTAGGGCCCACCTCCACCGGGAAATGACATCATTGAAGCCTCTATGTAGGGCCCACCACCACCATCACCACCACCGCAACCGATCTCGGAAATTGAGGGCTTATCCATGTGCATAGTCATCATCATCATTTCAATTTGGTCATCCATTTTTAATATTTTTCTATGGTCGGGATACACTGGGCTGATAGATATGAATATGTTTTTCTAGGGAAATTAAATGAGCAGAGAAAATTAAAGCTGATAGTTGAGATTTCAGGATATTTTAATATCTTTTTATGGTTGGGATACACTGGGCTGATAGACGATGATAAATGTATATGAATAGAAAATTAAAGCTGATGGTTGAAATTTTAGAATACGGAATAAGCAGGGAATGGGGAAAGTGAAAAGAAGAGGGTGTAGACTAGGAGTTGTATCAGAAATACTGTGAGTTAGACTTACAGGAATGGAGGATAAGTTTAGAGATAGAGAGAGAAATAAAAAAAATTTGAAAATAAAAAATTAAAAGAGATATTTTTGGAACAGTATTCAGTATTCACATTACAAAGTGGTATTTATAACAAATCAAAATTAATGCACCAACTTGCATTGGTTCAATATTTTAATATATCTTGTAAAAAAATAATTGAATTGTTTTAAAATAAATGCTGATTTGAATAAAGAATTCACTTTTCCATTATCATGACAAAAGTTGTTGAGTGTGGAATTAATTTTTTTTGTATTTTTTGTCATAATTGAGTTTAATATTTACTTATATTTATTTACTTTTATTTGAAATTATATTATATTATATTAAAATAATTCGTTGAATTATATTATTTATATTTTGATATTAAAAATGAATAAAAAAAAGTTATTGTTTTATAAGAATTGGAGAATTGTGAATTAGCGAATATATATACATTTTTCTCTTTTATCATTGTTAGAGCATTTGATTCTGACTAACTATATGAAAGATCAATTTTCTTTACATCGTTGTTAGTGATTCTCTAACCTAAACCGAATGGAAAAATCTTCTAACTGACTAGGAGAAAATTGTTGAGCGAGAGTATTAGAGTATATAAAATATATATTATCAAACCTAGCTATCAGCAAACCCTAAGCTGATGTGGTTGAGTGTCGTCGAATCTTTGACATGGTATCAGAATTAGTCAACATGATAAGGTCATGGGTTGGAATGTCAATCATCCCTCATTTAAAATACAATATACTCCTATGAGAAGGATCTGTATTGCATCTACACTCCTAACTCAAAGTGCTCTCGTGTGAGGGAACGTGTAAGAGTATACACATACTTAAATTTTGGTTGAGTCGGTTACTTAACATATATCAAATCTAAAACATTCTATAAGAGTAAAATTTATGTACATCATTCATTTACTTGATCAAGCTAGCTTTGCTTAGACGAAAACAAATTAATTAATTATATTCTTTATATTTTATTTTAAAAAATAAGTAAATATAAAAAGGGAACAATATATATGAGAGCAGTATGTTATGATGGAGGTTAGCCTGCAAAACTGGTAAGTGCTACCAGAAGGGAATCAAGGGGAAGTTTGGCATGCTTACTTAATAACAGGAAGCCCAGAAGCTAGGTTTTATGTTATGTTTAACATTATAAATATATATAAATATTTTAAGTGGGTCCTACCAAATCTAATCCCGTATCTACAGATAAATTAAACCCAAAAATTAAAAAAATTAAAAAATAAAAAAATTAAGAGTAAACAAAAGAATGGCATCAGTTTCAGAACCTCATCCTCTTCGAGAAGCGTTCTTTTGGTGCGATTAGAGGAGCTGTTTTAGTCTGTATTTTTTGTTTTGTGGGCTCCTTTTTACACGTGTTTCTCCATCATCCTCCTGCAAGCACCTGATTCTGACCTCCCACCGTGATTAATATGGTATCAGAGCTAGCGTAATGGAGCTTTATTGATATTAATCTTATCTCTAATCTTTATCTATGGGAAAAATTGACATTAATTGTCTAACCTTTTACTTATTCGCTATGAATAATACAACTTTTGTGATAAATTTGTCCACTACATACCGTATTACTAATAAATAGGTAATAATAGGGTATGCGGCTAGGAAACTAAAATAAATGTTGGATTATTTATAGCGAACTATGGGCAAACGTTGGATTATTAGAAAATAATCAAAAGGTTGAATTATTCACAACGGATGAAAAAAATGTTGGATTATTAATGTTAATTTTTCCTTATTTATTTTCAAATATTTAGCATTAAATTTAAGAAGTTAGCCCAAAAAAATTTAACGTCATATTGGGAAACGATGATCTCATTTGGAAATTTAACTTTGACTTAGTTTATTATTTGGCAAATTATAAATTTTTAATTTTGGATATGGTTGAATTCCAAAAATTGTTTATAAATTACTTAAAATTGAGAATGAGTTAAATCTTGTCGTTTTCAAATTCTTCATTTATAATTTAATAAATAAAATCTATAGTTTGAAATGAATTATTTATTCTAAATATAATCTTAGTGTAATTAACGAGATGTAATAGAGTATATATATATATATATATATATATATATATATATATATATATATATATATATATATATATATATATATATATATATATATATATATATATATATATATATATATATATATATATATATATATATATATATATATATATATATATATATAAGTAATAACAAATGGGGACGCATGATAGTCCATAGCAAGGCACAACGGGCTATTGCTCACTAACATTAGTTGTTTGGGTCTTTATAAAATAGTTAAAATATAAATAATACAAAACAAAGTTAATATTACAATATTAGTTACGCCTTAAAATTTTAGAGTTCTATTTTATCTTTCTTTATAGGGCTAAAAAATGAACGAAACAGCATGTTGGTATGATAACAAAATTGAATGACGACTTGATTCGGTAAAAGAAATTATAATTCTAATGAGGAAAATTTTAGCATTAACACACTTAATGTCAATTTAGAATTAAGTTATTTAAGTTTTCCTATTAAGTATAGTTTAAATTTAGGTACAATATTATTATTATTATTATTATTATTATTATTATTATTATTATTATTATTATTATTATTATTATTATTATTATTATTATTATTATTATTATTATTATTATTATTATTATTATTATTATTATTATTGTGCACCACTTCTCAATTAGATAAAAAAAATCATCATCATACTCAGTGTATTCTGCTCAGACAAATTATGGTTAGGGTTTGAAGAGGGATGATAAACGGCAGCTCATATCCATATAGGAGAGTGCGGTTAAAGAGTTTCTAGGCTCAAAAGAGTCTTTAAAGAGAAAGACACTTACATCTATTCCAAAGCCTGCAACACACGACCAGTCTCGTTAACCTAAAAGTGAAAAAAGAAGGTGAAAGAGGGGGGAGCAAGGTAGATGAATGAGAATGAGAATAAGGGTGTTGGGTGCATGTCTAGGTGAGAAGACTTCTTTATTTCTGACTAATTTCATGTGAAGTGGGGGCTCTTTCTACATCACTTTTTTTATTTTCTTTTTATCAAACTTTAATTTATTTATATTTTTTAAGTAAGAAGAAGTTAGATTTTCTAGTAGCTTCAATCAATTACTTCTCAATAAGAATCAAATATATCAAATAAATAATAAAAATAAAGTCTTATTTTTTGTTATTCAAAGATTCAATGCATTGGACATATTTTTGGGGGTAATAAAATAAAAATCCAATGTACCTGTCCATCACCGATCTAGTAGATCTCAACTTATTCATCTCACGCTAAAATTCATAGTAAACATATTCATGCTACCTGCTTGGAGGTGCATTTCAGGTGTTGTACTTGAATGTAGTTCTTTTCCATGCTATTTCCTTTTTTTTTTTTTTTTTTTTACAATTTTAGATTGACTATATTTTGTACTCACATAGGTTATATAATGGGTCCTCGAGTCGGGGACTCTTTGGTCGCATTCTCCTATATTGGTATTACCGTATTAGCGAGCTGTCGTTCTTCTCTTCCCAGACCCTGATCATAGTTTTCTATGAGCGGGATACACTGGGTATGATGACGATGATGATGATAGGTTATATGCAGGGATGGAGCAAAGAATATATGGATTTTGTTTACTTTTTGATGTTTTGAAAATTGAGACCCTTCGTCGACCGTTAGTGGTAAAATAGAGAATAAAATATTTGAAAAAAATTTGCTTAATGTACTGTTGGTTGGTTTTGAATCACACCTATTAGTTTTTTTCGAAACGACGTTAAATATCTTTTTCGGTCTACGTGCCAGTAAATTGGCGAATAATTACTTTTTTTGATCCGATTTTCAAGACAGTTACCCCATAAAGACAATCACGATGTTCGTATTTTGAAAGGAATATTATTATGATGGGTAAAAAGGACGTTATAGTGGTACAACACAAGGGTACCATTGGAAATTAAGAAAGTCAAAGGTGATTAGGGATGGTCAACAAAAGTCAAAGGTGATTAGTAATGGTCAATTGTCATTTAGGCAGGTCAAAGGTCATTTGGGGTTAGTTAACAATCACTTTGTCAAAATGGTGTAACCTTTGATACTTTATTGGCTATAATAGCAAAAATAAATTTTAAGGTTATAATCGCGATAAACCATAAAAACAAAGGCTATAATTCACAAATTATATATATTTTTTTCATATACACACATAAAAATTTACCCTAATCAATTAATTTTTTGTCATTTTTGAGTAATCTTGCATTGTAATCTTGCTATAGTATTTTAGATTATCTTCCTAGCTAAGTAGCTATATAACATATCTCACGTGAATCTCGTATAATATTTTACTTATGAGTATTAATATTTATAAAACCAACTATGTAAATATACTCTCAAAATTTAAATTATGAAGATTTCTGATTTTAATATAATGTTCTTGAATTATTTTATTTATTACAACCATATCATGTTATTGAGAGCAATATATATATATATATATATATATATATATATATATATATATATATATATATATATATATATATATATATATATATATATATTTGAAATTTTGGAATATATAACAATAAATAAAGACACCAACACTGAAACTTGGGACCCCAAAACCGCCGGCAAAAAAACCCCAAAGGAAAAAAAGTCATTGGAAGAGGAGGACCAAGAAATAATAAATCATCAAAAAGTAAAGTAAAAACTAAATCTCGTCTTACTATGCGCATAAATTTTACCAAAACACCTACTATAATTTTTAGTAAGTAGTTTGAACTAATTTTAGCATTTGAACTAGTTTTAATCGTGCATACTGAAGTAGGCATTTTTAGTTGATGTATCATTTGAACTAATTATAGTAAGTATTTCTGCATATTAAAATGGACATATAAACACCTATAGCATATAACAAAAACGCCTACAACATATAGCAAAAACGCCTACAGCTAACAACTTAAACACTTACAACACATAATCTAAACCCTTATAGCAAATAATACAAACACCAATAACACATAACACTATTTAACATACTGTAAACCCCTACCTAACGTATCCTAAATGCCTACTTAAGATATATCCTAAAAATCATACCAAAAAAGCATGCATTTACACAACATTTTAGTCTTTTTTTTTGAAACTGTCTTTCACAACACTTAGTAATAATACATAGATTTCATAAAAACTCTAAGTTTCTAACATTACTGGTTGACCTCTCTAGTTTCAATTGTGAAAATAAGTTCCACAGACATGTTCAGAATCATTTATGTACTATATCACTGTTCTGATTCATCTAACTACAACCATCAATAATGTTTTCATTCTTCCTCGATTTTTGTCATAAATAGACTCGGGCCCACAAATTCACAGGTTCACTCTTTTCCAAAATATATAATTAGAAAAATTACCCACCAAGCATTATACGTGAGTTTAGATTCTACTATTTTAGTGATATGAGATCTTCCTCACATGTGAAGTATTTCCAAACATTTGAAATTTAATGGCTAGAGTGTTGAAGGAAATTCTAAGTTTATTACTATCTTTGTCTTTGTCTCTCAGAACATTTCACTTTCAGTAACAAACTCAAACGGAGAGAAAAGTATACATCTTTCTAGCTTGTTTATTAAAGTAATGACAATGACGGCACATTTAATCAAAAGCAAATCGAAAATTCATTCTCATTAGGAAAAATTACCGTGAATAATACAACATTTTGTTAATTTCCCTACAATAATACAAACTTTTGATCAACCATGTATAATACCAACTTTGGGGGTTTTTTCCTAGAATAATACCAACTTTAGCTTATCAACTAATTTACTAATTTTTTTGTCATATAATCACCTATACTTTTGATTTTTACCATATTAGGTATATTCTAGAAAAACACCCCATAAGTTGGTATTATTCATAGTTAATCAAAAGTTGGTATTATTGTAGAAAAATAAGTAAAATATCGTATTATTCCTGGCAATTTTTCCTTTTCATTATCACCATTTAATATCAGTAACCAAATTAAGATGCAAATTGGAGATGGCATTGGGTGAAGAAGGTAATGAGTAATGACAAATTTATGCAAAATGTGTATGAGAGTGGGTAAATGGTGTGTATAATGCACATATAGTTGGAAGAATTGGCTTATGTCCAGTAAATGTTGAATGCTTTTGACAATTGAAATAAGCAATTGGGTGTATTGGAAAATGACCCTTAATGAAATTAATCATGTAGTATGTTGTGGGACCATTTTCTTTGCCAAAGTCTGACTCTCTGCAAATGCCTGCAAGTTCCGATGAGGGTGGATGAATCATCAAGGTAAGCTCCATTTTAACTCCATTTTTAATACTTATATATTACTTGGAGTTCTAGAATTTGTATTGCACTTTTGATGTATCTAGAACCTAAATCTTCAAACATATAGGAGTTTGAGGTTTGGACGAGTCTGTCAAGGAACCAATTCAAATAAAAGTTTAAGCTTATGGTTGAGGTACCAGGATATGTTATATACTCTAACACGCCTCCTCACACTAAGCCCATTGGGCTAGAAGTGTTGATCCGCATAGGCGTTGAATATTCTTCTTTAAATGAGGGGTGGTTGTCACGTTGGTTTCTGATACCATGTCAAAGAACCAATTCAACCAAAAGTTTAAGCTTATGGTTGAGGCACCAGGATATGTTATATACTCTAACACGCCCTCTCACACTAGAGCCCATTTTAAATGACGGATGGTTGAGATTCGAACTTGTGACCTCTTGTCACGTTGGCTTCTGATTCCATGTCAAGGAACCAATTCAACCAAAAGCTTAAGCTTATGATTAAGGCACCAAGATATGTTATATACTCTAATAGAATTGATGTGGCCCTCGTCCGAGCAAATAAATTATAAGATAAGTTGGTGCTTGAACGAGCAACCTTTTTGCTCATTTGAACAAATATATGAAGTATGCACATGGTTGTTTTCATTTTTGCAAATGTATATATGTTATTTGTCCTATGGGCGAAGCAAGAATATAAATAAGTTTTACAACCCTGTTTATTTTATATTTTTGCGTGTTTGAGGCTAAAAAGCAAGTAATCAACTTAAAACAAAAAATGTAAACTGATGATTGACTGCTTGAGGCTCTTTATGCATGAATCCTATATGATCAAACATCTTGCACATGCGCATAACCTCTCTTATTGCCTAGTTTCCCTTTGCGGATTGACAAATATCAAAATATAATGAGAAAAAAGATTTAGTTGTGAGATACAAATGTATTTGTAATTTAATGTGGTAATGTTTGAACTCCATAATAAATACTCCCTTTCTTCTCATATGTTCTTAAATTATTTTTTGAGTTTTAGTGTCAAAAATTTTCAACAATTCATAGTAAAAAAAATATTTTTTTGAGATTTTAAATAGAACTATTTCGATATAAATTTTCTAGATACAAAATTTTATACTTTTTAAAATTCTAAAAATCATTATAGTTATTTGACTTTTAAAATTACTTTGGAATTTGTTAAAAGAAAATAAATGAATGAGAAGAAAAAAAAAAACTGAAGAACAACTTTGTTGATTGGAGAGGGGTAACAGAATAATCCAAAAACTTGCATATATTTCTTAGGTGTCTGTCTTTAATTTGTTGCTAATCTTCCTACACTAATTCATTGCTTTATACTAGTAGTAGTACTACTCCATTTTACCTCATTTTCTTTTTACATAGAGAATTGGATATAAGAGATTAAAATAGCGTATAGGTGCTCAAAACAGACTTGAATATCTGATAACAATTATGTAAAAAACAATATGGACACAAAACCTGATATCAAACAGACCCAAAACACCTAACCCAAAATCAACTCAATAACCTGAATAAACACCTCTAAAATAGTGGAACACTTAGGCATAATAGAGAGAATACTGAAAATAAAATTGATTATTATATCTAAATATAAAAATAAAACAAATAATATAAAACAGACTAAAACAAAAATTGAGTTGTTACATATAAAAGATATTCATATTTTATAGTGAAGCAATAAACAATTATATATAAACTAATGAGTGAATTCTGATGTGTATGCTTCCTCCGTTCCGAAATACTTGCTATATTTTGTTTTTTGGCACTATTTATCATTTAAGCTTATTTTATATATTATGGCTAGTATGTAAGTAAAAACTAATAATATAGTCAAGTGATATCTTGTTTAAATCGTCTAATCGCATACTTTCATACTATAAACTTTTTATAATTTTTAAATGTGTATAATTCGACATATAAATAAACAAAATAGTACATTGGATTGCGTAAACAAATTAAATGTAGCAAGTATTATGGAACGGAAGAAGTATAAGATAGCATTTTAATTTGTGAAGTTAAAACATTAGTTATTTATGTAGTTTGTTGGATTGTTAGATAAAAATAAATGAAAATGTGATGTGGGGCCCAGGGATAAGGGTGGTGAATGGTGATGTATGTGGGATAATGTATTTTTATAGAAACAAGTAGGAGTAAAAATATTAGCCAACCAACAAGAAGATCTGTCTCCCTTTGCTTCTTTTTATCCTGCACTCATCATGTCATGTCTCTTTATTCATTTTTTAGCTACATTACAATATTCTCAATTATTTTATTATTTTATTAATCAATTCCAATTTAAGATTTCACGTTTCGAAACGAAATAACGTATCCCCTCTGCTCGGGTCGATGCCTGATTAGACGGAACGAATAAGAGAACGCTGCTAACTTTCAAGAGGAAAATAGTTGATTTGTTATATATACACATTGCAATGGCCAAAACGAAGAGGCGTACAAGGCAATTAGCTAAATATAATGAAGAAGTGACGTGTATAGCGTTTACCTCGTCTGTGCAAAGCAATAATGAGTCACAAAGAGTCGGGTTTGAGATGCAGCAAATACACACATACGTGCACGTAATGATCGGGGTTCACTAGGTTGTTTGCTACCCAAGAGAAAGGAATCTCGGCTTTTGGCTCAATTCCTTGAATTCGAATGAGCTTGATTTCTGCTCTTTCGGTTAATTGTTTAGACTCGGGATTTTCGATAGCTGATGTACTCACCTCTTCGACACCTTCGGGATTCACTTCTTTAACCTCGTCATCAGTTAGTTTCTCGGTGTTGGGTGTTCCGTATCCAAAGTACTCTGGCAAAAGAGTTTTCATAGCATGACCTAAAGTGAAGCATTTCCCTGAAGAGTTCTTCACATTTTAGTAAATACTCGAACACTTCTATATGATAAAAACGAGATCAATTCACCGCAATCAAATAATCATATATCCCTATGAATTTGCTACATAATGCAAATTAAAGCGAAAGGCTTTTGAATGTTGTGCAGCAAGTTCAAACGGACGGAGGAAACGATAGCTTTTCGACGACAATTACTCAGATACTCAAAAGGTTAAAATTATGAGATAAAATAAACAATAAATCAATCAGGCCTCATGGAATATGGAGTGTGTATAATAGTACAAAGGAATGTTGCCGCACAATTGGACTACTTGTTCAAAAAGTGTAAAAAAATGAAAGTAACAGCTTTTAGGTAGACTTTGTAATTGATTATGGTTTGATATGATTTTTCATTTGCTAGTCACCGGGAGAATCGGAAGACAGAAAGTTGAAAGCCGAGAGACTTAAAAAGAGGGTGAGGAAAACCGAAATTGACCTAGTGGGCAGAAGAAGAAAAGGATATGAAGAATTCAGATTTATTAGTGGTTAAAATGATAAAAGTTCGAAATGAATGGAGAAAGAGAATTCATGTGGACGACCACTAGAATTGATTTATTGTATTACAAATTCTTAAATGAGACGGTTTTATGGTGAAACTATCGATATCGGGTTGGCCAATACACATTTAGTCTATTATAGTAATCACTTACAACTTTAAAGTGATCAATTAGAGAAATAAGTTAATTATATGGGTCCGTCTCATGATGAGACGGTCTCATACAAGACGAGTCGTTATATCACAAATGTCAATCTTTTGGGATTGAAGCTTTGGCATTGTTGTAGTAGCCACCAATGAGAATTCATAGACTTTCCAAAATGACATTTGGAAAATGACATAGGAGACGATGTCCAAGATAGTATTGAGGAGGATGATGATTAAAGACTAGCTCGAAACATACAATAATATTTGTACTATAAACACCAGTTTCACATAACGGAAATGCTAGACATCCTAGAAGAAAACATTCGAAATTGTTCAAAATGAATTCAAAAAGGTACTTGAAACCCGACAGTAAAAAGCGTAAATCAAATCCAAGTGAATTATATGCTTACCGTCATCCTTGTCGAATCCAACAGGTCTGTTTATGTAGGAGATTTTTTCCCAGCTATCAAACTCAGGAGCATCTTCTAAGTCATCAAAGACCTCGGTAAAAATTCGAACGTATAACCGTACTGGAATTCTACCTGCCACAAGTTGTCATCCAAGCTTTTAATATGACCAGACCACCACCCGAAAGACATACTATAACAATCATAGAAGTGCACAATAAACTGACACGCTGGGAATGCAGCAAAGAAAGTGTTGATTCATTTTAGTCGTCACATGGAAGAGATATACAAATGGTACCACAAGGCTAAGTTTTACCACCGTGAGTCGGAGGAAAATCTTGAAAAAGTTTTTCTCACAATTTATAATTACCATCTGATATCACATCTCCAAATGGTAACGCATTGGAATGAAATTTGTGAAGAAAATGGAAATGATTGAAGTAAAAGAAACATGAATTGACCATCTGATATCACAATATTTGTTCTTAACTAGTAGGTGTATGTTGGTATAACTGTATAAGTAGGAATTCAGAAAATTCATTGTTGAAATCGAGTTAAACTAATATTTGTGCTTTGCAAGAAGCAAACACAAATCATCATCCTTTTATGTTTCTCGTCATCCCCATCATATCCGGTCGGCTCATTACATCCTCCTTAGCTTGAACTTGTGATGAGTCTTAGCTTTGCATACATTTTACAGATAAAAAACCGTCTTAAACTTCCAATAACAATGCCAGCTAGACTCATTAAACTTTAAAATATCTGACTCCTAGAAGTTCCATATTTTACGCTCCAAAACTATATAAGGTTCACCATAAGTAATAGCAGCTCCAAATTAAAAGTCAACAAAAGAAAGGAAGATGAAGAATGAAGGTAACTATTGTATTGAGTATTGATTATCAACTAAAAAAGGGACCAACAAAAGAGAGCCACCGGTAAATCTACTAAAATTTGATCACTATACATGCTTGTATAACATCCGCAAAGGACCGCAATCCAAAATGGTTTAACATTATTGTTTTACTTTGATACATGATATACAATATGATGGTCATGGTTAATTCAATGTTTGTTACAACATATGAATGGATGAATCAGAAAATCACATAAAAAGATGAAAAGAGTAAATCGATCCAACTTGACATCTATAATAAGATCAAAAAAAGTCTTGGTTTAAGGCTCCCATATAACTATTCGATTCTCATACCAAATAAATAGTTTGAATTTTCGGAAAACCACCTAATAACAAAATTTACCTGTTTTGGCAAGTCCAGGATTATCTGCATTACCAGCATCGGACAAAAGGTTCAATGATGGATATAGTTTTGCTGTGTAGTCATCTTCAATGGTCACAAGCTTCAATTTTGATGTCACCTTGAGGAAGGATTCCAAATTACCTGGTACAACCAGAAAGGTAACTTTTAATGCCCAAACGGTAGAGTACAAAATCTACCAAAAAGTTCGAGTTATTGAGCTCAGAAGATACGGAAAACTTCAGGGTAAAATCCATATTCCATAATGCAGAAACCACTTTTAGGCCAGTTCAATGATATTTCCTAATGGGTAGATATAACTATATAAGTATAAAAGTCGGTCTCAGCGTAAAAATCTTATACAAGAAGGCCGTTCTCCTCCACAAATGCAGCATATGATTCAAAGAAACTAAAAGGTAGTTCCTTGCTTAATTGAATAGCACCTATGTTACTCGAACTCTTTATTTTGCTTCACGTACCAGTGTCCGATCCTTAATACTTGTACATTGGTATGGCACTTAGACACTTCATTTTAGGCATAAAATTGTATAGTAAACGTATCCGACACTTGGACACGTACCAGTATCCAACATCAATACCCGAGTCCAAGTAACATAGAATAGCACAATACAGTCTTCTTAGCACGTGATACTCATTTCAATCTATGTGCATGCATCTTTCATAATCCGACAAAATCTTCTCAATGCACTCCCACAGTCCCACGTGAAATAGCTACGAATAAATAACGTAATGTATTTTTCTCAGTCTTAGTAAATAACAAGCTTACCGTTTAAAACAGAACGCCACAATTCTAACTGATCTGACTGGGACATGTTCATAATATTTTTGCAGCTCCCACTAATTATGTAAGCAGCCTGCAAAATTCAGCACAGCAATCAAGAATGAGCAGCAAAAAACACTTATCTATAAAACATACATGCTATCAGAGGAGAAATAGAAAGCAGAATGTGTCTCTCAGCTAAAGCCAAACCTAGACAGCCCGTTTGATTGTCGGTATTACACGGTGGGATTTGCATCGAAAAATTAGTGTAATTTTGGTAGGAAACAAATATTTTGACAAGTTTTCATGCTTGTTCAACTTCGATAATCCCATTTTCTTTATGAAATGCATTCTAATTTTTAATGCATTTCCATTTAGAGAGGTTGTATTGGTAATGGAAAATTGTGAACAAATTATCTCCTTTATGATCAAAGTTTCATCACCATGAGAATGATATGGTAAATTTCATGATAATTTACACAACAAATCATTCTTATTACCACCATTTGGTACCAACAACCAAACGAGTTGATAGTGTTATTAAAAAATTGTCGATACAAGTCTACGAGATAACTACAAGGTTAAGCTGTGAAATGACTGTATGTGGGTGTACTAAGAATTGCACGAGTTTGCAAGAATTTTCTCAAAGAAGGCAGAGGAGTTAAGTGAAAGGAAAGGAACATTAGCTTATTACAACAATAATACCAAAACCATAATACCAAAAGATAGGGATCGGCTACATAAACCAACAAATCAGTTCTAGTGGTCACCCACAAGGAATATTCTCCATTCATTTCGATTTTCTAACATCTCAACCCAACCTACAAGTCTAAACCCTTCATATCTTTCCACTCCTGTCCTCTTGGTTTTTATTAGCATCAGAACAATAAAAAAACAAAAGCACTAGGAAGAGAGAAGAAAGGACTATGAAAATTGACCTGTTGATTTGCAGTTTGAATTTATTTTCTGAAAGCGAATTCAGCACTCAAAGTAAGCTTGAGAAACTGGTTTTCAATATTTGTATCCTAATGGATAACTGGCAGTAATTTCAGATATACAATCTTTTATCTTTGATCTTCATCTTCGTCGATCTATTAGCGATGGCTAAACTTTCATTTAGGGCAATTAACAAATTTGGTTTATGGTAAAAAACAAAATATTTGCTTACTATTGTACAAAAACCTAAGAACTATTTTACTTTGCACTTATGCACCAACAAGTATTTTGTTTGAAGACTGTTGTCAATTGAAATGCAAGCTAACAAATCCAGCAAGACAATTACACAATGTATCTGTGCCAAGCAATCCCATAAAATCATCATTTTCTCCATAGAAAGTCAGACTGCTCAACGTTTCTGGAGGAAAAAGTATTCAGAGTCCGAGAGGATAGAAGGATACTGCAGGTTATTTCATAAATCATGCCAGCGATTGGGTTTTGAAAAAAAAAATGCATAAAATACTAAGGTGCATGGCAGGTCAGAAAATCCTCTTTGTTATGCTTAAATTCTATAATCGCAGAAGCAAATATTGGATCCAATGGAGTTTCAGTGCTTATTGTGCTACTGGTTTGCAGCCTTGTAGGCTAACACGCATGGCAGAGCATAACAAGCATATTTTGCTTTTATTCTCAATTTTTTGTAGGAAAAAACACTTCCCCATCATAAAGATAAATTGCTTCTAGATTGGTATCTCACATTGTTTTAAATCTATACAATAATTAGTATTTAGCATCGCATAACAGTGTTACAAAAGTCTAATCTAGACACAATCAGTCAAGTTTAATGGCAACCCCAAATCAAGAAATCAACAAACTGACAGACGTTGTTTAATGGCAACAGAAGCAATCCACTCCTAGTATTACATAGGCCACCATGGACATCCCCGCCACCAACACCCATCTCTGACTTGCTTACTCATGCATTTAAAAAAAAAAAAAAAAAAAGTGGAATTGGTCGTGAGTATGGTAATTTTCATGCTGATGAGGTTAAGGCATAGTGTAAAAACAAGGCCACATCACATTGTA
Organism: Amaranthus palmeri; assembly: GCA_019776075.1. Classification (NCBI taxonomy): domain Eukaryota; kingdom Viridiplantae; phylum Streptophyta; class Magnoliopsida; order Caryophyllales; family Amaranthaceae; genus Amaranthus; species Amaranthus palmeri. The sequence continues at coordinate 594,972 of JAAKBH010000330.1, forward strand.
TCAACCGCATGGAAAGGGTTTTCAAAAACAATGAACCGATATTTCTTGTGTTGTAAAAGTGTAAAAAAAAATATGCTCTTTACTTTTACCCTACATGTGACACTAGACAGGTACCAATCTCTTTACCTTCCCAGATTTCCTCTTTCCCCATAAACTTCCATGGCAAGTCGCTTGATGTAAACCGAAATTCACCGAGAAGGCGAGAACACTGTGAGCTTTCGGAGACAAGAAAGAAGAAAAGCAAGGTGTTTCATCATAAACTAATCCGAATCAACTAAAAGTACCAGGACAAGCATTTCTAGAAGTTCAAAGAGTCAAAAATCTTCTAATGGGAAAAGCTATGGAAATTAGTCATTTCTGCTTCTGGACAATGCCACTACCGAGTATAGATACAATGATACACTAATCTCCCAACTTTATTTTTCCTAGCTCACAAGCAGTAGATATAGAAAATTACAAGGATGCCTTTCACACAGATGTGTGGACAAAAATAAAAATCTACTTTTAGCAAGATATATTAACTTTTATGAGAAATTTACCTCTTTCAGCGAATTGATAAAGCTCCACTTAACAGCTTCTTCATCTTTACATGGAGTCAGTGTGTTACTTGGATAACTTCTAAAATGAATCTGCAAAAACAAGAAGATTTGTGCAAACAAAGTGTATCAGTCACTATTATGTCTAAGAAGCACCCATTTGAAAAATAATGTCATTGTCTCATCAGTACAGATTCTTGGTCTCAAAAATCGCAATATTATCATCCACATGCAGTTACATTTTATAAGGCTTCCGCATATCAATTGAGAAGAAAAACATGAAACATAACAAGAAATTACCCGAATAAAACAACTTGAAATACAAGACAGCAGGTGAGGACTACAAACCTTTAAAACCATCATAAAATATAAAATGTGCAAGAGACAACCCCCCCCCCCCCCCCCCCCCCACACACACACACACACACACACACACACACAAAACAAACATAGACATAACCTCGAACTAATTGATTAATTAACTGATTAGTTAAATCAAACCAATTTCTCCAAATCCTAAACATTATATGATCAAAAAAATCCTATCCTTGCTTTCCAGCCAAACGCCCAATAAAATTATGCATTGTAAATACAAAAAAACTTAACAAGTTCAGCAGCAATCAAAAAGATTAAGTTTTCAAAAGATCCATCAAGACTTATACCGTAAGATTCCAAGGTCTCTCAGGCTCTGCACACAGAAGATCAAAGAGAACACCTGTTGGTATATACCTGTGAGAGACATGAACCATGATGAAATTCCAAATGCAATAATCAATGATAGATAGAAGCATGAAAACTTTCTACATGCCTCCTTAGGCCAATCTACATATAGCTCAAAAACTGTACAAAAAAGTTTTGGAGGTGAACATAAGGTATAATCTTTTTTCATATTGGAGAAAAGGTTGAATCTTGCCGCTCAAAAGCCAAGGGTTTTTTGACCGCCAGCACCTAAATGTCAATTGACTTGGCTTCTAGCAAAGCTCTTAATAAGGTATAACTTATGACATATATCAATGAATATACAAATTATAAAATGGAAAAGATGTCCCTCGGGTATATGAACTCATGAGAATTTTTGCAAAAAGAAAATTCCATGTTTTGAGAAAGTTAGATCAATAATAAATACACCAAACCACATAGAAACGCATGTGATATGTTTCTGAGAATTCCCACCAATTATGCGCTCATACAAAGCATCTAATAGTGGATCCTCCAGCTTCACTAAGCTTTTTTGGCAACGCTTGAATAATGACATACCAGGTATTTTATAAAGGCAAGGCTTTCATCAAGGAATAATAGCAGAATTGCATTAAAAAAAAAAAAGCAAGATGGACCCATAAAATTTTGAGATCATGAGTATAATGACAATGATATTCAAACTAAGTGGAATATTCACAACCTAAGGTCTTGTACTATACCATTTTAGGGGTAGCCCCTTGTACTCAAACCAAACAGTATCTTCCCCTGGAGGAAGTGTGCCGCTAAAAAGAGGTTTTATTTGAGGTACTAGCAATGGAAGATAACCAATCCGCGGAGCTAATATCTGCAAGAACAAAAAATGCCGGAAACATCAATCAAATATAACCAGAAAACAATTGATAACAGAAACTGTCATGAGTAACAAAGAAGACCCTATCAAGGACAAGGAAAGATGCAAGTTGTAAGAAATAAGTAGGAAACTATTGGATAAGGACAAAGATATACAAGGAAATATTTTGTATTTAGACTTCTTAAATATGAACTTCAATATATTCCCTTTATCCATCGTATACTTCAGTGAACATGAGTAAAGGAGAAAAATTTGAACATCGAATAGCTATATATCACTCTTGAACCTTGGTAAGGAAAGACTAAGGGCACAATAGACCATAAAATTTTCTCCGACTACCCTATTTCCTTCCTTTAATAATCACGATAAATCATAACTCTAACTTGATCAAGCAGAGAGAATTTTACTATTTTTCATTCACAATTTAACTAGTTTGAGCTTAGGTGATAACACAAGTTGTTGTTGGATAACAATTATGACCTTTAAAGTTTAAAGTCACATGCTAAAGTAGTGAACTTTGCTAGATGGATCCTTCGAAAACATTTTTCCTTACGACAATGTCAATTATACATTTTGTTTTGAAAGAAATCATAATACTACATTCATTAAGTGGATAGCTGCTAAATGCTAATGTTCAAACTAGAAGCTGAGCTTAGTAGTACACCTTTTTATCATGTATGGATATATGAATTGCGGCCCATTTGAATAAGAGAGATTATTAAAACGCAGATGGGCTAGTGTCACAATGCCTTCAAAGATGTATAGACATTTAGTCTCTAAATGATGCTCTAAGATTAAACATGCAAAAACCACAACTTCCCAACCTTGTGACATTGTAACATATATTATCCGTTTTTTTTTTTTACTCATCAATCCCTTCAGCATAGCATATTCTGTATTAGTCCTTCTAAATTTTTAAGATTTAACATGCATTCATCAGTAATAATACATAAGAATATACCATCAACCATTTAAACACATAAAAGAAATATTCACTTCAATCATTTGACACTACATATTTTCCCTAATCTACAGCAACTACATTGCTCCTCTTGCTTCCCAAAAGCCTCTTCCGTATTTATGTCCTTGTGTAGCTCAAACTCTTCATTGTACTTCAAGCACCCATGTTAGATCTTTGAAATTTGTGTACAACACATGCATACTTCATTTTGAACCAATATCTTACTAAAGACTTCATTAATACTCAAATTAAACACCTCTATGCGTACTCGTGTCCAAAATGGTGCACAAGTTCTAGTAACACAACAGCTTGTTCGACAATATCGATTGTTGGTCCTCCCTCTCAAGTGAATCAAATGTACAAATATACTAGATACCCAATTGCGTCACAAGCAAAGCTTTAGTTCGAAATTCTTCCAAAAATTACATCACTACTACTATTAATTGTATTGTTTGATTGAAAGGACAAAACTTAGCATTCACTAGCACCTTCTTTCACAACCAACAAACATTTCATCTTAGAGACTTAGACTAGCATCCAAATTTAGGATGGTCTCAATGTCCACCTTTAATAAAAAGTTAAAATAGATTCCATTACCATAATGCCATTAAATGGCTACACGTAGGGTGGGGTTTGGGAGTGCTAAATATACGCAGTCTTACCCCTATTAATGATAAACTAACAAATAGGTTGTTTTTGATTGAGCGGTTGAGCCTAAGTAACAATCACCCAATGAAACTTCACATGAATAAAAAGTGCATATAATTTAATGCGTCATCTTAAGAAAAATACTCCTCCCCCTCCAACTATGGCCCCATCGAAATAATGTCGTGATAGTTGCCTTCCCCCTCCAACAAAAAAATACTCATTTTGTTCATTAAAGAAGTTCCCACAAGGAATGTTCACGGGAACTAAGAAAAATAAAATCTTTTAGATGGTAAATATAAAATTTATTAAATAATAAATTTAATGGAGGGAAAAATAGAGACCATAAACAATAAAAATATATTAAAAGAAAGTTAGTTGAACAAATACGACGACCATAACTATTAAAAAATGTTTCTATTAAGTTAGAAGGAAACATGTAGGGACCATAAGTAATATAAAAATATTAAACTGAAGTTAGTGGAAGATATCTAGGGACCATAAGCATTATTAAAATATTAAATAGGGATGAAAAAGGCTATGTTTGTCCAAAATTTATGTTTTAAACAGAAAGATTCTTTATAGGAACAACAGTTGGAACAACCCAAATTGGAAATTGGGAACAACTTTAAGGAACAAAGGGAGTATATTTCACCTTGTTTTTGTTATTCTCGATTTTATTAAACCGACTACAAATTTCTATTTAGGGCTAAGATGTTTAATGATTGCATCTGAAGGGCGTCTCTGAACTTATGTTAGTAAAAACTAGAAAATTTTCACCAACCTAACTGAAATGAAAGAGTTTAGGATGTGTTTTGATGAAGAACAAGAAGCAAAAACACAAGAAAAACAAAGCAACAATAATGAAATCAACAAAACACACAACAAGAAAATTTATGAGGTATGCTGGATACCTCCCCCTCACACAAAGAATGATATCATCAATAATTTAACAATACACCAATGTAACAAACTCTTTCTGACTTGAGAGCAACCTCTCAAGTATAAAGATCTCGCCTTTAATAGAGATCACACTCGATCTAATACATATGGACTCTAGGTTTCTCGAATCTCGTTTTCCCTTGTATTAGCCTAGTCACTTGTATTTCTAATGATGATTTAGGCCTACTTATATAGCCGAAACACATTAGAACAACCCTAGAACAAGTACAAAGATCAAAACAGAAAGTCGTATTTGACCCTGCATCAGGGTGCTCGGACGAGCATTGTATGTGGTCGAACGAGCACCATGTTCAGATCATTCTCTTACTTTTTCGATCACTTGTGCTTCGTTCAAGGCACCTTCCTTATCCTTGCCTCATTCAGGGCATGAACCAAGGCACTTGTTGTGCACCTTCTGCCTTGTTCAAGGCATCTTTTTCCTTGTTCAAGGCACTCCATTTTCACTCCCTTGATCACATCATGGAGTGATTCAAACCTCAACCCCTCATAATTCATTGCACACACATCATCCTTCTCCAAAGTGCAAGATAAGGCATGGGCTATGAGATGATCAAACTCATCTCCCACACTAGAAGAATTGGCACTTGCTCTAACACTAACAGTTCATTGATGTTGATAAATCACAATCAACAACAGAAGTAAAATCATCATTAGAAGCAGTGATATCTAAAAATTCATCGAGGTCATGCTTGGAATATAGAAATAATTCAGAGCATGAAGGGATTAAGGAAGGCATATAGGTAGAAGCAACTTAATTGATATTGCTAGCTCGATACTTTGGAGGAAGATATCATTAACATTTGGGATCAATTTTCTCCTTACTCTAGGAAGAGATAGTTACCCTATAAACCCAAAATTCAACTTATTGAATAATCTAAATTCTAAACTCCTCCAAACCCATTTTACATGAATTGCTTAATTTCCTCCCTTTACCCCAAAAATCACTCTCACTTAAACAACACAATGTGTAATCACTCAAACATGAACAAAACACAATTTAGCTGAATATCTTCGGACCCACATACATCATTGTAAGAACAATTTTAAAAAATATTTCCTTAATTTGTTTACAATATCAGTTCAACCCATTACAAATATTTGCAAAATCCGCTCTCAACTTTAATCAACTGAGATTCTAGGTTAACCCCAAAAAAGCAATATACTCAACCAATCATTATGAGCAACAAATTATATTAACTAATTTACACAAACCTAAAATTCAAATTACAAATCAATACAGAAAATGGGTTAAATGCAACAAACACATGACTTGAGATTATAATCACATAATTATAAAATTGCAATTACATAAACCATATTGAAAATTCAAATTAAACGATAGATAAAACGAAAAAAAACGGCGTGATCAAAGGATAATAGGAAGAATACGCACAAAAACAGGAGGAGGAGGAGGAAGAGTGGTAACTTCAGCATCATGTAGATGAATCTGAAGCGGAATTGCCCCTTTCCATACATAATTCAAAGCATCTGTTTCTCTGCTACCCATTAATCCCTAAATTGTGTATTTCCCAATTAAACCTTCAAATATGATGATTGATGATTAACGAATGATGATTGATGAATTGATGAATTGATGATGGTTGAGAGTTTTTTGGGAGTTAGATGCAACAAAGTCTATGTAATTGTAGTTGTGCTTGTGGGCTTATTTTGAGTTCAATAAGCAAGTATTCAAAACAGACCCGATGACTTGATAGACACTCGATTTTATAACCGAATTCGATTTGACCCAACTTAAAAATGGATCTACAATTATTTAAAAATCAATGTGAAAACAAAACTCGATTTTGAACCGAACCGAAACACCGAAATCTATCTGATACCCGAATGAACACCTTTAATTTATTTTGAGATATCCCACGTGGTAACCCTGAGGTTTTTGGGTTTTCCACGTGGTAACCAAATCTTTTAAAAAATCCATGTGGTAACCCTGAGGTTTACCAAATTGTTCTACCGTGACCTTTTTGCACATAAAAACGTTAGCAAACATTAATTTCGAAGCTATAAAAGTGTTGTACGTCTATTTATTTGACTCACTTTTTCAAATGTCATCAATTTCAACCTTTCCCCCAGGATATTAACCCTAATTCTACCATATTTTTGGATTTTGGGGAAAAATATGATTTGAATGGAAAATGATAGAGTTGGGGTTTATGTTTTGGTGGAAAATGTTGAAACGGATGACATTTGAATTGTTAAGTCACATATATAGGCGTCCAACAGCTTTAAAGCTTTGAAATTAACGTTTGCTAACATTTTTATGTGCAAAAAGGTCACAGTGGAACAATTTGGTAAACCTCGGGGTTACCATGTGGATTGTTTAAAAATTTTGGTTACCACGTGGAAAACCCAAAACCTCAGGGTTACCACGTGGAATTTCCCATTTATTTTTGTACTAAATTAAACTCTACTTATTTCGGTTTTGTTGACCTTATTTTAACGGAAACTTTAAATATACAAGATCTAAAAATATATAATATAATATAAAGGAAAATTTACTTTTAAACCTACAAACTTTGACCCATTTGCTTCTAAACATACAAACTTTCGTTTATTATTTAAACATACCAACTTTGGGGGGTAAATTCCCAAAAAGTTATAGCAGGTTTCTTACCTCCTTTGTGACCGGTTATCCCCTTCACCCTTATGTTATAAACTCTTCTCCAATGTCGAAGGCAAGGTTAATCAGTATCCCCTTCAATGGCTTCATCTTCTTCAAGCTTGAGAAGCTCTAACTCACACAACATTCAATGCTTCCATGGATTTATGGCTAAAATACGAACAGTCAGGAAGGGTCCCAACTTGGGTGCAAGATTTTATGGTTGCCCTAATTGGCCTGTAAGTGTTTTCTAAATTTTTAGGGTTTATCATTTTGTAAGTTAAAATTGTTCTAAATTTTGTATTTTTCCTTTTTAAAGAACGATGACTGTGCTTTCTTCAAATGGGAGAAGGATTGTGAAGATGAATTGCAGTTGAAGGTGACAGAGACAGATCAATTGATGAAGGATTTGGCTGAAATGAAGAAGAAATCTGAACTCAAGAAACAACAATACAAAGCACAAATTGATAGCCTCAAACTGGAATTGAAGAAAGCTGCAATTAGAGAGAAGAATTTGTTTTTAATGTTGTGTATGTCTTGGACTATGTTTGTAATGTATGTAGCTCTTAGTAAGAATTAGAATCCCTAATTAAGAGGGAGTTTGTAATGTAATGTGCAAGACAATGTACTACTAAAAATTTATAAAAATATCAGTTTCATATAACTGATTTCTTCATATTGCTGTCAAATTATCATTGTTTCATACATCAAAACACATGCCTTCAAAATACAGATACATTAATGTTTCATACAGCAAAATACATTAATGTTTGTTCATAATACATCCCCTCCTAAAAACTGACATACATTACTAAGAAAAGAAATTAGGTTTTTGATCCTTGAGTTGGTTGTGAAGACTGACTTGGTTGAGACCCTTGAGTAGATTTGCTGGCAGACCTTCCTCTTCTTGCACTTCCTCCCCTTGCTCCTCCTCTTGCACCCACACCACTCCTGATGCTCCTCCCATGTCTCCCAGTTCCTGTAGGTTGAGCAGAAGGCAATGACAAACTTGGTGTTGACCCTTGACATTCAGTTGTCTGAGTATGCTCTGGGATCTCATTGAGATTAATAGGTTGAGCAGCAGCTGATGTTGACTTATTTGGGCATCCTCTCCTGTTATGGCCCTTTTGACTGCATATCCCACAAGTCATCTCTGTCCCATGCTTACTTAACTTGCCTGGTTTCTTGGGACTTTCATGGGGATCCCTTCTTCTCTTTTTCCTTGGTCTTCCAGGACCAATTTTGATGGGTGGAGGGATCAAGGAGCTACTGATTTTAGGCCAAAACTTAGGCCCTTCAATGGGTGGTATGGAGAATGAATAGGCCTTCAAATACCTATCTTTAGTGTAGAGAGGATCAATGTAGTCTTCAACTTGCTGATGGAGGAATGAGATGCAAGCCACAGCATGCCTGCATGGGATTCCTGTTAAATCCCATCTCCTACAAGAACAGGTCTTCAATTCTAAGTCCACTGACAGGACATCTCCCATTGGATCAGTGCATTGGAAGATTGTACTTGTACTTGGAATTGCATCACAACATCTTGCTTTTTCCTTCTCCTTCTCCAGCTTTGCAATGACCCTTGGACCATAGTTAGACTTCCACTTCTCTGACTCAATCTTCTTTGTAAACAGCCTTTGCATCACAGCTGTCCTAATATCCTCCAACATAGACATCACATGCTTTGTCCTAGCATTGATGATATATCCATTGAAAGTCTCAACCATGTTATTTACAATAACATCTACTCTACAACTTGACTTCATAAATGCCCTATAGAAACAGGCTGGGTTGTAACTCTTAAACACTTCCACAGCCTTATCATCAATCACTGTCATCTCCTCCAATGCTTGTTCAAAGTCTGCCACATTCCAAGCCTTTGCAGCCTTCCAGAACAGCATCTTCAACTCATCACCCTTGAATGATTTGTGCCAATTGGCATAAACATGTCTAGCACAGTGTCTGTGCTCTGCCTTTGGTATTGTCAGCCAACCTACTACATACTTTCTTCACTGTTTCTCTAGCCTGTACATACTCCTCATCACTGGATTCTTCAATCCCATGTTCTTCATTCAAGAACTCATTCTCATGTAATAATACATCAGCCTCTACTCCTAGATCTACAGATTCATCTTCCTCATCAGAATCATCACTACTGTCTTCACCACCCTCAGACCTACAAGGTTCCTTCCCTTTATTTTTGGTTCCTAGATCTACAGCAGGTGTGGTTTTATTAATAGAGGAGGTGGAAGGCTTATCAATTACTAGGTTAGAAGTTGGGGGTTCAAAAAGTGCTTCATTTATTAACCAAGAATCAAGGGTAGTGTCCACATGGAAAGACATATCTAGGTTTGAGGATGGTTGCTTTTTACCCCCCATACCACTTTGTGGTCCCCTTCTTATGGTCAACTTCTTGGGTACTGTTTTGACCCCAAGTGAAGAAGTACCACTTTCAACCTTTGAAAGTGATGGACTGCCAATAACAGAAAGAGGAGACACAGGAATCCTAGCTAACACATATACATCCACAAATCTATTAAGTATTGCTGATTGACTAAGTTCAAAAACCTGATCTTCAGAAACAATTTTTTTCAAACCCACACTCAAAGGAACCCCAGGAACACAGTAATACAACCCATCAATAATTTTGCCATTAACACAACTCTCAGCCAAATTCAACAGGTACTTCATGCAACAATCAACAGGACTAACATCAAAAGTTCTACCCATTCCCCCAACATAAACAACACCAGCAGTTTCCTCAACAAATTTACCACCATACCAATAACAAAATGTAAATTTTGTTTCCATTTTCTACAACAATCCAACAAACACAAAAAAAAAACTAAATTTCAGAAAAAATAAAGCATATATACTGAAAAACAACCCAGAAATGGAAGTTAGAAATTGCTTAAAATAGCCAAGCAAAGTGACTTACCCCTTTCCTGCGCATTTCAGTCCTACTTCAGTGAGATCTTAGTGAAGAGATTATGCCCAGTTTTATAGCCAAAATCAGAGAGGGAAGTTAGAAAATTAAAGCAACGGATTAATGGCGCTGAGAAGGAAGTTAATGGGTGATGAATGATGGGGGTTCAATCAGAGAGGGAGGGAGGAAGCATTTTACAGGTTGCATTAATGGCGCTCAAGGATTAAAGAAGCAACTTAAGAGTTTTTCAAATTTCAACCGGTAACAGGTAACCTATAACTTTTTGGGAATTTACCCCCCAAAGTTGGTATGTTTAAATAATAAACGAAAGTTTGTATGTTTAGAAGCAAATGGGTCAAAGTTTGTAGGTTTAAAAGTAAATTTTCCTAATATAAAATGAAACAATTCTTAAAAAAATTACCCACAAAATTTGATTTAGGCAATTTTTGCTTTATGAAAAAGACTACCTAATAAAATTTTTTTTTTTCAAAACCTATAACTATCAAATTTCATCTATTCAACCTATATATGTCATAAATCATCTTAAATTTTAATAAATTTTTTTATATATTTAGATCTTTTATTTAATTTTGTGTTCAGTTTATTTCAGCTTCATACATGTTAGTTCAATTTCTTTCATTTTAGTTCAAGGTATTTGTTATCGTATGTCTAGAGAACACCAACAAGTCAACTTTAATTGTAGATTTTGGCGTCTAAAACAAGAACACCAACAAGTAAGCGTAAGGGAAGCAATAGTCTAAAACACGAATTAGGCGTCTCCAACTAACCTTATCCTTAGTTAGGTCCTTAGAGAAGTGTATTAGCTCATACAAGTCAACTTTAATTTTATTTGCTCCTCTATTATGATGCATCAAAATAATGTTAAATTATGTTTTGTAGCGAAAGTTGTAGATTTTGGCCAATGTGTCAATTTATAAATAAAGCTTGGAAATGAAAATAAAAGGAGAAACATTGAGGAAGAAGGAATTGTAAAAGTTATCAAATACGTATTCTATCTACCGTCTTTGACCTATGTGTTATTTATAAAGAGTTTCTTGTGTTGATTTCAAGAAACTGATGTAAGAAGTTCTGCCCAAAGTAATATGGACACGGATAATGGTATCAGTTTCATAGGAATTGACGCTATAAACTTCATATAATAACTTTTTTTTGCGTCGTTTTTGTTGCATTCCATTTTAAGAAACTAATGCTAAACAATACTTGTTGTGTGGATTGTATTTTATAACGGACATAACGTGCTTTTTCCATACTCTAGAAGCCCAAGCAATGAGCCATTTTTTGTACTAGTGAATGAAAGTTGAAGAGAAATATGAGAATGAAGAACAAAGATGAGAGACAAATATAATATTATTTTTAACCAGTTGTTCAAGTAAGTGTACAGGGGAGCTCTATAAAATACTCAAATAAGGATGCAAATGTCAAATTTTTGTAGGATAGATAAAAGTTGAGATTTTTAAAAGTCAATGACCTAAATCAAAGATGATTAGAATTATTTTTCTTATTTTAGTCACTTTAACTCATTTTAAGGTTGTTTATTAAATAAATAAAGGGAAATTCCATATGGTAGCATCTAGATTTCATGAAACGCCGGTGATAACACTTTTGTAGCATATTTCCACATGGTAGCATTCAGTTTATGCACTATCTAACTGCCATAACATTTTCCGTTAAATTCTTACACTAGTAAAAAAATCCTTATTTGTATCTTGTTTTTAAGCTCATTTGTATCTCATATTGAGGGTTACTAACAAGTGGGTTACAAATAACATATTATTTGTATCTCTTGAAAACCCAAGATACAAATAAGGGTTATTTGTATCCCCTATTTCAAACAGGGGATACAAATAACCTATTATTTGTATCGCGTTTTACATATAGGCGATACAAATAATGGGTTATTTGTATCCTCTGTTTGAAATAGGCGATACAAATAACCCTTATTTGTATCTTGGGTTTAAAACAGGGGATACAAATAACCCAGTTATTTGTATCCCCTTATTTAAACCTTAGATACTAATGACTTTTTTTTTGTAAGATACAAATGTTTATTTGTATCTTGGGTTTAAAACAAGGGATACAAATAATTATTAATTTTCGTTTAATTTAATTCATCATTTTGTAAGATTTTTCCACATGGTAGCATCCAATTTTTGCTCTTAAATGTTTATTTTTCCATTTTAACGTTTAATTCATCGACTAATTTATCAACGCTCTTAAATGTTGTAACAATAAGTAAATATGTATGAGTGCTTGGAATGCTCCTTTTGAGTTTGGAACTTATGAAATGCACCTTTTGAGTTTTGAGCTTATAAAATGCAACTTTTAAATTATTTATTAATGTTTGTAATGCACCCTTTGAACTTTATAATGCCAATAACTTAAATGAAAAATAAAACTTTTACAAAATTTAAGGGCTTTGATAAATTAATCGGTTTATTAAAGGTTAAGATGGTGAATCAAACATTTGAGAGCAAAAATTGAATTCTTACAAAATGATGAAATTAAACATAAATTAACAAAAATTTAACAGAAAATGCTACGGCAGTTAGATAGTGCATAAACTGAATGCTACCATGTGAAAAAATCTCAAGAAAACTAGATGTACCATGTGTGATTTCCCATAAATAAAAGGTATGTACATCAAAAAAAGGTTTTATCCACTTATATTCTTTATTTTTATTAATATTTCTATATATATGGTCTTTATCTGATTTTTGATTCAGTTTAATTTCAACTTCATACGTGTTATTTCAATTTCATTCATTTTAAATTAAATCATGTCAACTGCTTTTGTTTAGCTTGGTTGTTTACAAACAGCTAAATAAAATCTAATGAAGATTAAATTTGAAGTTCGTCTCGCTATTATACTTTTAATGAAATCTATTAGTCCTTATATAAACTTATTAGTGCTTCTTTAAACTTATTTTCCCCGAATAAGTGACATAAATATGTAATATAGATCACCTGATCATACCTTATTTAAATGTATTAACTCTTATCTAAACTATGTCCTTGTATATTGAATTTAATGTTATAAATTAAGCATAGAATCATATACTTCTTGTATTGTTTGTACGAGGGAATTAAGTTAATATTTTTTTAAAGTTTTTGTTTTTTCAAAGATTAAATACTATTGGCCCACCACAGGTACCAAATAAGATCTATGAGTATTGTGATTTAGATAATTTCCATAATAATTGATGAAAATGAACAATGCAAAACCTATACAAAAATGGTCATAAATTCACATACATATATCAGATTGATGTTCTTAATAGAATAACCTAAACATTTCGTCGTAAATTAGTAATGTTTAAAGTTTAGAGTCAATATATACTATAGTTATAGTAGAACTGTAGGACAAATAGAATTATACCTAACAGTCCAAAGTGTTTAGAAAACAAAGCACAAACAATGATGTAAACCATGTAGCACAACTATATGTCATGTAGCGCAATGTCTGTCGTACAACATGACCAAGTGTCGTGCAGTATGACATTGGCCGGGCTTAAGTACATATGGGCCGGGCCGGGCCGGATAAGGGCCCTTTAAAATTAATATGGACTTTAAATGGGCGGGGCTTTAAAAGCCCGGCCCGGCCCAATCCGGCCCATTTTTACTACTAAAAATATTTTTAATCCCCATTTTTCAATTTATAACAATTAAATTATCATTTATAATAAAAAAATTAATAAAATATTAATAATTTCATTGACATTGTCCTTTATAATATTTAAATTATACATTAATTATGTTATTTACAAAGGCCCTTATTGAGCCCTTTTATAGCCCGCTTCATTTTACATAAAATAAAGCCCGTTTTCGGCCTGGCCCATTTTCGAACCGGCCCTTATAAAGCCCTTCTAAAAACAGGCCGGATAAGGGCTTAAAATGGGGCCCCGGCCCATTGAACACCCCTAGTGGTGAGTATAGTCAATAGTGAATATACCAAAACCCAAAAACAAACCTAATTGAAGCATATTACTCGAATCTTTTCCCTTAATATAGCTCTCCCAAAAATTATTTCCCACCTTGCATTGTTCAGGGAAATAATTCCCATTCTACTGTCCACGTAGGACAGCAAATTAGATTTTTTTTTTTTTCCTTTTTTTCCACAAAACCGCCACTTAAAAAAGCGGTTTTATATGGAAATCAAATCAAAAACGTTAGTTGAAATAGCGATTTATTGTAACGGGAAAGAAAATAAAAAAAAAAAAATGTAAACCGCCATCTCAAATGGCGGTTCATTTACAATACTAAGCACAGCAACCTTCACGCCTTCATTTGCCTTTGCTTCTTCACGCCTTGCTGCTGCTCTCCATATAAAAAAAAAAATTCTTTCACTTAATCTCTTTGATTACTTCTTCAAGCACACAACTAATTTAATCAACTTCAATTCTCTCCTTGATTACTTCTTCATTCTCATCATTTCTTAAAGGTATCTTTATAACCCTAATGTTTTTTTTCAATTTGCCAATTGATTTTCTTGTTCATGATTGTTGTTATTTAAGCTTATAATGCATTGGTTGATTGTAATGTTAAGTTATTTTCATGGTTTAAGCAATCAATTTACATATTTTTAGTTGAATTATGTAATTGTTTTGTATGTACACAAGGTGTTTGGTGAAATGCTTCAATGACAAAATTCATCAATTTGTTGGGTTAGCTTAATGTGTTTAGTATATATTTATGTTATTATTGTTAATTTTGGATTGGCCTTTCTTATAAGTGTTCTTACACTTGAATTTACTCAAATAAGTATACTTAGGTGTATATGTAACAAAATTCATCAATTTGTTGGGTTAGCTTAATGTGTTTAGTATATGTTATTATTGTTAATTTTGAATTGGCCTTTCTTATAAGTGTTCTTATGCTTGAATTTACTCAAATAAGTATACTTAGGTGTATATGTAACAAAATTCATCAATTTGTTGGTTAGCTTAATGCTTCAAATTCATCAGTACTCACGCTTAGGTGTATATGTAACAGGTGATTTCAAATTACTCGTTTGAGTACGTAGACAATATTGCAAGCTAACAAAAACAGGTGATTTCAAATTACTCGAGCGTAAATCATATTAAACACAATCCTTTTCAAGCGCAATTCCATTCCAATAATAAAAATAAATAACACCCACACAACTAAGTTAAAAAAGATGAGAAACCTGGTGATGTGGATTCCCATTAGATGGCTGTTATAATTTGCAATACAATCAAGAATGGAGAAAAGAAAACTAGAAGAAGAAAGTTTTTTTATTCATTGAACACACACAAATTGGAAACATGCTCCTACATATATATAGGAAGCAGAGAAAGAAAAGTAAAGACTACAAGAACACGTGCCCACTTGTATGCTTGGTCTTGAATAGGTAGATATCAATAGTAGGACACGTGCAAAGCATGAAGAGAGGCTGCATATAAAATCTTGGTTGCTCATCAACTGCAGTAGGCAATTACAATCATCAGCTTCTTTGTAGTTCATCTGTGGCATCATCACCAACAATGGCCAAAGATATGCAGCTTGCAAATAGTAGCTTGAGGCAGCAGAAAACTCACGAGCTCTAGATTCAGATCATGATAAAAAGCCATACTTAACACGAATTTTTGTTATTCTATCTGGTTGAAGAGGAGCTCTTCCACTGTTGGCCGCAGCAGATGATCGTCCAGATGCTTGAGCAGCATTGAAGAGTGCTCTAAACTCCAAAATACGTTTGTTATGAAGTTGCCATAGAGAATACTCTACGTTATTTTTTTCAGAAAAAGCATAATCTTAAAGAATTATTGCCTCATAGTGATAAAGATAGAAGCTCTACATGGGCCGTTGCATTTTTCCAAGCTTGACAAATGGTTTGTAATGAGTTTGTTTCTTTCTTTTGTCTTTTTCTTCTTTCCTGGACACCTCATTTCTTGGGTCCAACAAACTCTAGATATCTTGTATATAAAGCAATAGGGTCTATGATGTATTTTCTTTCTTTACAGCTTTTGATTAATAAAAAAGAGTATTCTATGCTTTTCTTCTTCCTTGTGTAGTCTCTGATACAAGCTCCATTTCCATGGAACCAGAAGTTCATTTTCTCATCAACTAACACATAGTTCTCGCGTATTTGAAGCCAAGTATTAAAATCAGATGGAATCTTTGCCTGGAGTGATTTTTGACGCTTCTTTTCCAAATCAATGGTCTACAGAAAATTGGTTGCTTTAGATGGCGTTTTTGGATGATCACAGGCACACACACAAAACCGTCATCTGAGATGGCGGTTTTGGTAGATTAATTTTTTGACTTTGACCGCTTTTTCAGATGGCGTTTTTAGTCTTTGAGGTAAACCGCTTTTTCAGTTGGCGGTTTTGTCCTACAGATTTTAAAAAAAATGGAAACTGCCACGTGGACGGTATGGTGGGAATTAATTTTCTGAACCAAGTAAAGTGGGAATTATTTATGGGGAGGGCATTATTTTGGGAAAAGGTTCATATTACTCTCTACTAGATTTGAAAATGAAAGGAAAATAGGGAGTAAAGAGGCAAAATAGCTTGCTCTCTCATCACCATCGTCACCTTCTTCATCATCAATTCATCATCATATTTTCCCCAAATTTTCTATCCCTAATTCTCATTTTATCTCTTTTCGCATAAAATGCCCTAGTTTTGATTGATTCCAATCTTTATCTCCTAAACTTTTCATCCTCTTTCTCTACCTTCTACTTCCTATTCCCAATTTTCGCGTTTTGGGGACGAATAATTATGCATAGAGAAAGAAATTCTCTCGAAGGGGGGTCGTCAAAAGCTGGAATTTTTGATAAAAAACGAATTCATGATGTTTTAGATAAGCATCTTGAACGAACTTCTCCTTCAACTTCTAGAGGATTTCCGACTAACCCTAAAGAGAAAGATTCTAGGGTTTCTGTTCCGTCTACTTCCGCCAGGAAAACGCCGTCTGATTATTCTGGTTTAAACAGTTCTAAGAATCGCTTGGATGGTTTGTAATTCCTCTTTTTTTTTTTCGTAATTTTGAGTATCAAATTTTTTCTTTTGCTGCATGAGTGTTAATCTGTTTCGTTTTTTTTATTGGTTGTTTCTTTATTTTTGTTTGTATTATTAACATTCCTTATTCACTATATATAATTAGTTTGATAGGGCAATTGTGATTAATAATTGAATGTGTTTATCTCAAAATTCATCAACTAATGACAAAGTCGGCGTGAAACGTTGTTGAATGTGATTTTTCATTTAAATTTTTAACGTCACTCTTTTTTTTTTCCGGATCCACTCCTGTTTTTAGGCGTTTGTATGATAATGATAATTGAAGACCTTACATAATGGTTTGCATAATATTTGGTACATAGAAGCTTTTTTAATTGAGTAACAAGAGGATACTGTGTAATGAAAGGGGAGGTATTGACCTCACTCAAGGATCAAAGTATGAAGTTTAAGTGAGAGTTTATGTTGTGTTAAGTATAGGAATCAAATATGCATGTATGTGATGAATGACAATAATATAGTAAATAATTAAGACAAAGATTTTAATGTGGTTCACCAATCTTTGGGCTACATCCACCATCTAGCCTAGGATAATATCATGTGTTTAAAGAAGAGAATACAAAACTTGAAGGAATTACGATGGAAGTTAGTTCAACGGAAGAGAGGAGCTAATTAGGAGGTGTTACATGAGCAAGAAGGAGGCTCTTAGATGTGAGACTTTGGTGCCCAAAAACTATGACTTAGGATGAGTGTATATGTAGGAGGAATAAGGGCTTAAAAATCAATATGGGACAGCAATACAAAAGCACAAACAGAGGCAGCAGCTCACGACAAAACAGATTGTTGTTGGTCGCTCGACAAATTTCAACATGACTGATATCAATCAAAATTCAGTCAACCCAAAACCCAACTGAATCTGACTCGAATCCAAAAGAATAACCGAATGCATAGTTGTAGGATGTAAGGTTGAAGGGATAGATTAACTTTAGAATCAAGAAGGAAATATCTTCACTTCTCCTTCCCTTCGATTCTTTCTATTTATTTTTCCAAACACTATATTAAAGACTGATTTATCCAATTGAAACTAAATAGATTGGATACTTAGGGGTTAGGGCGTTGAGTTGGTGATAAAGGAGGAAATGTAATCATAGTAAGAGGCTCTAGCGTGTATCCTTATTTTTAGGGAAGCAGCTACTCATCCACTCACCCAACTTAGGGTAATTATTACCTCCAAGGGCCCTAATGAGGGTTTTATTTCCAGTTTCTCCAACTTTCATAACACAACCACCATCTTATCCTTTGCCATAAGATCTATTAGCAGCTATTTCTTGAAAATAGTCTCAGTTGTTCAACTCCTTGTTATTTTGCGTAATTGACCTTTAATAACTCCATCGTGCATTATCCTCGAGTGAAGAATACTCGTAGGGTGTTTTGGATTGAATAGGTAGTCCCTGTCCTCATCATGTTTGCCTTATATTTGTTAGATGCGTTGATGTCTTTGTTTTACAAAGAGAACCTAGGGGCAGTGCAAGAATAAAAAGACTTTTTAAGTTTCGATAAGGTGCAATCCGAAAGGTGCACAAGACGCATTAGACGAAACATACGATGTGCAAAGGCCCAATGAAAATTTTAAAAATCCTGAAGCATGTTTGTTTTCCAAAAAGTGCAGTAAGGCGCACATCAACCCCATTGTGCCTTAGTGTGTCTCACACTTATAAAACTAAGCTTGGTAGTAACTCAATTGGTGGTTGAAAATATGGAATATCTTTTGTAGTGATCTTGGAGTAGTATTTTGTGGCCAGTTTGGTTCCAAATTGTGAGTTATAAATGGTGGCAATGAAAATGGATTTATGTCATTTTGCTAGGAAAGTTCCAAGTTGTGTTTTCCTTCATGATACTACTGTTCAAATGGTAATAGAAGTTTGTGAAGGAAAAGAGAAACACAGAGGATTTAGATTATTTCTATGCTCATTAGCATGATGCTTTTTAGAGATCACATTTAAAGAAATGGTGCATTATGTTATACACATTGCGATTTGCATTCCACTTGAAATGTTGACACCTTGAGTCATTAGAAAAAAATTGTTTCTCATCACTTAATCATTAGATTTCTTTGAAAATGCGCAAAACAACTACAATAACTCTTTCTTTGGCAATAAACTTCTTTGATCTACTTAGTAGATGATGCTTGTTATTTCAATTAGATCAAATTCAAGAGATCAACCTAAATATTATGAGAATATGCGTGAACAATGCTCTTATATCTTGACCAACCAAAATAAATAAAAGGGGATGTATGAAATATCAAGAACACTTCTGAACCCTCTCTTTAGTTCACGATAACAATTCGATCACTCTTGGTCTTGTTGAAATCGCACTTCAACTTCACCACACTCGTGTGTTTTGAATAAAGGAAAGAAAAGCCAGCTAAACTCACAAATTTGAATTTTTTGTTAATAATTCTCTACGTCTCAAAATGGTTGGAGAAATAAGAAAGCTTAAGGTCTAAGAAACAAAGAGGACTTGGCCTGACCCTTAAACACAACTTAAAAAAAAACTAACCCACATGCCTAAACTAGATTGAACATATGGGTTTAACTTCAATGGACTCGATCCTGCCTTATGTAAAATTCATCACCTTTAAGATGTTGGCAAAACCATGAAGCCTAATGACATTAAAATAATAAAATAAAATGTAAACTAAATCTGAGCAAGTACATAGCTAATAATCATGACAAGTGAAGTAATACAAGTAACGAATCCTTGCTTAGATGCAAACAAAGTGAAGCCCATAGTATCAAGTATCAAAGTGACGTGTTTGTCTATCCTTATTGTCTTCATATTTGCATCGTTTGACCCTTCTTGAAAGAATTTTCCCACAAATTCTCGTCATTATGATATGGAAAAAGATCACCGGGATTGATTGTTGCACTTACTCTGCCACAATCATCTTGTATATCTATCTTGTTAGCACTATCACTATAGACTTCAAGAACTTGAAAGGGACCATCACCAGCACGTGTCATCAACTTGTTCTTCTTTTAGGGTCCCCTTGGATTGAGTGTAAATATTAAAGGGGTAAATGAAAGTCAAA
Organism: Amaranthus palmeri; assembly: GCA_019776075.1. Lineage (NCBI taxonomy): Eukaryota > Viridiplantae > Streptophyta > Magnoliopsida > Caryophyllales > Amaranthaceae > Amaranthus > Amaranthus palmeri. The sequence continues at coordinate 615,258 of JAAKBH010000330.1, forward strand.
GTAGGAAAACAAAGTTAGTTAAATAGTTAAAGAAATTTGATTGTTAGAGAGGTGGAAAAATTGGTTATAAAGTAATGGAAAATGGATAAAATAGCACTTATTTTCCTCATTTTGGCTATAAATTTACCCTAGGGGAGAGTGGGGGAAATCTTTTCCTCCAAACGAGGGAAAGCATCCTCCTTTTTTATTCATTTTTTTAATTTACTCTCATTTGCACCTCTTATTACCTTTGTTGTATTAGTTTGACTTTTTTACCCGCTTAAATATTTACTCTCAATCCAAAGCGAGCCCTTAGAAGGAGGTTTTTACTTTCTTAAATGTACCTAACGAAATCTTAGGGTTTGAATAGGTTGTTTTCGCCATCTTAGTGGATTTTTTCTGTCAGATGCACTCAAACTTACCCTTGTAATGATAAAGAGGTGGTTCTTGCTTAGTCCTTGATTGCAAACACCGTCAACAACCTCACAACTTCACATATATGCACATGATTTTTAGGCGTCAGAATACAAATCATAAAACTATAATTCTTTAGCTTCACTTCAAAAATCTTCCTGATAAAAAAAATTTCTCATTCGTATGGCAATCCTGCTACTATGGAAGCTCTCTAATTGTTCTCACCCCCAAAAATGTTTTCATGTTATTTCGTCTCTTATCATCCCATAATTGATATACGATAGGTTCTAAAACGAGCCATTGCACGTTTCCCACTTCGACCCATTGAAAATCCCACCTTAAACTAGGGAAAAGGTGAGATATTGCTTCGGACTTCTGAAAAACTGGTCAACATTAGTGATGTTGTGTTTGTTTATGTTGAAAGTTCCTCGTATGAATTTGCTGTTACATTCATCACATATTGTTAGGATATTTTTCTATTTTTAGGTTATCTCTACGAAAATTGAATCTATTTGTACAAGAATCATGTGGAAAATTACTAGCTTTTATAAGATTAAAAGTCATTTTTTAGATTTTTAAGGATCATCATCATGTCCTTTGGAAGAAGGCCCATGGAGGACGAGAGAGGATAGTAATGCAATAAGGAGGTTTGCTTTGTGGCTGGGATAAAAGAAAGTTAACCCAAAATAAAGTTGAGTAAGTGAGAGCAAATAGTCAGAGAGTGTGCTGCACTCAAAGAGAGAGAATTTTGGAAAGTGTGTCAACATGTTTATTTAGTTTTGAAAAGCTCGCCTGGGTAGGCGCCTTTGGCGGGCAATGGATGAACACCTTGATAGGGTTAGCTGAGGCGAATTGTAAAGGCAATCTCACGCTTATAGCACAAAAGACCATTGAATCAGAGTGTCTATGTCAAATGCATTAGAGCGCCCTATGCTCTTGATTTCAGAAGAAGCCCATTCGAATTGTCAAGTATATTTTTCTTCTCTTGTGTATTTTTCGTTATTTCTTTATTTCTCTTCTTTTGTGATTTTGTGATTTTTGTGATTTTTGATGTTTTAATATAATCTTTTCTATGGGTTTTGAAGCACCTCATACTTGAAGTGCTGCCTCACGCTCTTATATGTTGGTATGTCTGATTGTTGCTTGCTCGCCAATAGAGCTAGTTTGGATGCCTTAATGTTTTTTTGTTCAAAAATTATTTCATACAATGTCTTCAATACAGGGGTTTTGATTGTAGCACAAAAAGTGAAAGAAGGTGCGACTTCCAAAATATCCTGAAGCTCTTTATTTTTACTATTTTTTTTAATTATAGTACCTCGTAGTAAGTTTAGCACAAATGAGATATTGAGAGCCACTACAATGTTAGAAGAGAAATAAATCACTCTAAGTGGATGATTCAAATACTTAAGGTATATATTTTAGAGTAGTAGGGACATCCTACAACTGACTCATAGAATTAAGTATGGGTGGCAAAAATGGAACGCGACTACTTTTTTTTATGTGATTGTGGTGTGACCCAAAAGCTAAAAGGTGAGTTTAATTGAACTATCATTAGTTAGCTCTACTATATGGATAAAAATGTTGGGCTTTTAGAAATGATCATAGTCGTTAGATGAGAATAGCATAAATGGAAGTGCTTTGATAGATAAGTAGGTTTATCTATAAATGGAAGTGCTTTGATAGATACGTAGGTTTATCTTGAGGGATAGAATTCGATACAAAGATATAAAAAAGGGTTTAAGAGTTTAAAATATTGAAGAAAAGATGGAAGAGAATCGTCTGGAATGGTTTGAGCATGCGCAAAGACGAGGTATTAGAGAACCAGTAAAGAAAGTAGAAAGTTGGAGCTTCGGGGAACTAAAGAGGGCAAGTGAGAACGATGATGATCTGGAGGGCATGATCGGAAAAGATATGAAGGATCTTTACTTATAGGTTAAGATGTAGAAAAGCAAAAAGAATGGAGAAGAAGAATTATTGTGAATAAACATGGAAATGATATATTTGTTTAATGTCGGCAGTCCCAATCTTTTGGAATTAAAGCTTTGTCATTGTTTTAATTGTTGTTTTGTTGTATAGTAACATTCAATAGTAGCATTATTAGTGATCCATGAACAGCACTGTCTATACACCTGACAGTTACCGCTGCCCATCGATAGATCGTCATTTGCCCTTTTGATCAAGCCTTCTGCCACCTAAGTTTGTAATATGAATTGCTAATATTTTTGTTTTCCCCGTGATGTGGTGGTTGAGTGGTTCGGATTTATCATCAACAATTATTGGATCTGAGTTTGTTATTTGCTGTTTGTATAGTTATTTGTGAGGACTATGTGCTTGAAATTTTGGTTCTGATGAGTGATGATTCTTTTCTATTTTTAGATGAGTCTGAAACGGACAGCGAAGAAACAGATGTTAGCGGTTCTGATGGTGAGGATACATCATGGATTTCATGGTTTTGCAACTTGCGAGGAAATGAATTTTTCTGTGAGGTTGATGATGATTATATCCAAGATGACTTCAACCTTTGTGGTTTGAGCAGCCAAGTTCCTTATTATGATTATGCACTTGACCTCATTTTAGATGTTGAATCTTCTCATGGTGAGTCTATTTTTCCTTATAGATATTTTTTTTTTGATAAATTTAATATTTTTTGTATATGGTTATATTTGGTTTCTTGAGATACGCTGTGTAGCTTGATCACTTGTTAAACTAAGCAGCTTTCTTGAGATATGCTGTGTAGCTCGATCACTTGTTAAACTAAGCAGCTTGTGTCTTAGAAATAGCTGACTAGGGAACAATGGTTGATTTAGATATAAATTCTTATTTAACCCACGGGCGACATGGCATGTTTTAGCTGGCAGTTATTAATAGAGTAAACCTGTTAAAGTCATTTTATTAATGGATTGTTTTGTTTTTTGTGGATATACTCTTCGTGATGGAATTTTAATGTCAATATGTTGTCTTTGTAAGATTAGACCTTGGGGACCTAAATGGGAATGAAATGGTTATTTTAAATGGTGACTTACATTGCAAAATCTTCACTTCTAGTTGCTATTAGCTAATTTCATGCCTAAGAATGAACTGCATTTTTACCCGTACAAGTGTACAACAATGTTCATGAAGTGATGGGAGGAAGAAGAAAGATTGGCAGGAGAGAGGAATGAAAAAATAGCATGGGAATAGTAAAGGCTTTGAAGGTTACCGCAACTGTAGTTGTCATAACCATAAAATCATCAGTATTGACCGCAATAGTTTTGCAACCATTGCCACAATTATGACAGCATTCGAGATTTCGCACTATGGTTTGTATTCCTACTTCCTACCTGTATAATCACATGACCAATGGAGTGTTATATCCTATACAATAAGTCAATAACTTCAATAGGTTTCCATGTATGCTCCTTGCTCTCTCTTGCATAATAAGATCTTGGCTAGTCATTATTGTACTTCCTTGAACCCGTTTTGTGAGACTTGGTATACTTTTGACTTAAAACGGGATTTTTCTGAGCTTTTTTCTGAAGAGAATTTGTAATTACTTTGATTTAAGTGATTTTACCAGTTCAGTCTAGTTCCGGACCAGAAACCTTTAGGAATGAAGATAATTCATCATTGATTATTTTATTAAACTTATTCCCAACCAAAAAAACCTTTGTACTTGTTAATGTCTTTTGATTTACCCCATTGAAAGCTTTTCTGGGAATTAAGGAACCAGCAAAAAAGCTTGGATCCAGTTGTATTTTCTTGAAATGCTAGTGAACTTGTTTTAAGAGTTCTGTTGTTGAAGGCCTGGCTCATAACTGAGGGAAAATGATTTTAACCAGTTTGGTCCAGTTGTTCTTCAATCTCTTGGGATCAACTATAAAAGCTTTGGCATTGATGTTGTGGTGGTGCAGTTTTATAGTGGCAAAAACAGTAGGATTTTTAAAGACCTTGCACAAAAAATTGAGAAATTTAAAATTGAACAAGTTTGGTGCACCCAGTAGTGGTACAAAAGTGGGACTGGTTTGGAGTTTAGAATGTAAACATTACTCGATCCAGATGACTGGTGTGACACTGATCTGGTTCATTCACTGATAACTACTAACCGCTAACGGTATACTTTATGCTGCAATCAGGACTTTGGCCTTATGAACAGTGTGTAAGTGTCTGCAAAGGATATTGAATTTGTGAGTGGATTCTTTTGTGCGGCATACACCAAGCACCCATTGTATAGGTCTTTCATTAAGTATCTATTTCCTAGGAGCATCCTCACCCCCTCTTACCCTCTTCCTCTTAACCTCTCTTTTTCATCTCCTATTGAATTCTTTCGTATTTCTTACAAGTGTCTTTTCATCTCCTTGTTCCTACTTTTTCCATCATTTTAAAAGAAAGATTCTGTTCATCCAACTCCCCAAAACTTGCTCCAGTGGGAACTTAGGTGAGAGTCAATTAATGACATTGGGGTTAATAAAATTGGGGGCTGGGGGTGGGGGTACACCATTCCACGTTTCTGTCTATTGATAACAACCATCTTTTAAAGCTGTATTCCATTAGCCCTTGCATTCGTGAAAAAAAATCAAATATACTCTTGGCTTTGTTATAGGGTTCCGATGTAGAGAAAGTTCCACTCAAATATTCCCTCTGCGATTGCTCCTTATCTTTTTTGATCATAATATGTCAGGTGATATGTTTACAGAGGAACAGAATGAGCTGATTGAATCTGCAGCAGAAATGCTTTATGGTCTAATTCATGTTCGATACATCTTGACTAGTAAAGGAATGACTGCGATGGTAAAGATGTTTTTCTCTGTCCTTATCTTCCTCTATTTTCTTTCAATTTTCTTGACGCAGGAAGTTCTTTTCCGTTACCAGTAGTATTTGCTATCCTGTGCAGCTAGAGAAGTACAAAAGATATGAATTTGGGCGTTGTCCTAGGATTTACTGCTCCGGACAGGCTTGCCTTCCCGTTGGGCAATCAGACATTCCACGATCAGGTACCGTGAAGATGTACTGCCCCAAATGCGAAGACATCTATTATCCAAGATCCAAATATACAGGCAGTATCCTTGTAGCTTGCATGCTAGATATATTTTCTAATTTATTACTTGAAATGTGTTACTACTTACTATGCAGTATGCAATACCTATCCTGTCTCTCGAGTCCTAGGGGTGTATACGAGCTGAGTTTTGCTCTGTTTGGTTTGACTCATTTGTGTGTTGAGTCGAGGCCGAGAAGCTGACGAGCTAGGCAGGCTCATATAAATCCCCTGCTCTAACCTATCCTTGTTGCAGAGCATGTAGCAAATAATTGTGCATTGTTTTGTTAATCATGCATTGTTGTGTTTTGGACTTGAAATGTGGTTGTCGTCTTTGTGCATTCTTGATATTAAAAAGATATTGATGGTGCTTACTTCGGGACTACATTTCCTCACTTGTTCCTGATGACATATGCGAACGCAAAGCCTACAAAAGCAACTAAGAGCTATGTGCCAAGAGTATTTGGTTTCAAGGTCCACAAGCCCTGATGCCGAGCATTTCATGTCGCATTTCACTATAACGGGGAAGATCACTGCTTAGTGATGAGTGATTGTTCTATTTTGGGTACGTATGCTTCAACTCTTTCAGGTAAAACTGCAGTGATGGTTTAGCGAATTTACAAACGAAGTTTTAGGGACAAAGTTCCATGTACGCGGGTTAACAGATGAATTTTACGGTGTGCATGTAATTAGTTTGTTACTCCCTATTTCTTTTGGTAGTCACTAGTAACTTAGTCCCAATGGTTGCCTCCCATTTCCGATTGTTGTCGTCGATCAACTTTAGTTATTTGAAATTTATATCATGGATGTGTACAGTGTGTATCTGAAAATACTCAGATCCAAGACATTATATAACATGTTCATGTTTGTTGCTCAAATTCATCTAGACTGATGTCAGCTTCCTCGTCAATGAACGAAACAAGGCGAAGCTTAGCTTGTTCAAGCGCAAGGCTTCAGCTCAAAATACATACTAGACAAATCTCATGGTGAGACGGTTTCAATAAAGAATTAATGATTTGATCTATGTATCTCAAATGAGATATTTGAATGGTTGAACTTTTAGAAATCTTAAGAACGACGTTCTTTGTTTCTGGTATTGCTACCGCACATGACTTCGAAAGTCATGATGATATTACTGAAGAACGTCTTTATCAGAATATTTTTGCTTCTCACTTTGGACAATTAGCAATTATTTTTCTATGGACTTCCGGAAATCTGTTTCATGTTTCAGTCTGACAAAAATAATACTCCCTCCAATTCAAATTAAATGTCCACTTTTCTTATTTAGTTAAGTCACTCTAATTGTTCACTTTCTATTTTTGGCAAAGATTTTTTACCTAAATACCCCCAACTATCCCAACTTATATTATTTAAAATACCCTACCTACCACCTTTTCAATTATTATAATCACTTAAATACTCCATTTACTACATTTTCAATTATTATAATTACTTAAAATACTCCACTATAATTTTTCTTAAAATGCGGTCCAAACACAAACATAGAAAGTGTAGTAGGTGGAGTATTTTAATATGAATTGGAGGGAGTACATAATTTTAGTTAAAGGTGTGACAATCGACAAGCAAATAGTAAAGTATAACAACTAACAAGCAAGTTAATGAGCTCTGATGGAAAACTCTTGCAGGAAATGAAGATGTCTCATTGTCTTGTGCGAAAAATAGTTGAAAATTCAAAGAGAAAATTTGTAAATGGATTAATGGAAATATAAATTTATGAAAAAAATCATCAAATTAAATAATGAAAAATATCTAGAAAATTATTTTATAAAAAAAAAACTTTTTTCCTAACCAACTAAAAGTAATGCATGTGAATGGTGAATTAATTGAAGTTTGTTCTAGAAATATCATTACAGCCTATAGCTATCTTTTTTAGTACTGAATTGTATTCCTATTGGAGAAATCTTGGTTTGTTTTTTGGGTTTTTAATCTATTAATTATTATAAAATAAAAGATCCAATTTATAATTAGTTTTAAATTTTCTATATCTAATAGGTTAGAGATCCAATTTGTCTTTCTAGCTGTATCCAATAGCAACAACCTTAGTTAGTAGTTACATACTTGCATCATACATGGTACAAATCAATTATAAACTGATATATCTCATTCTTACAAACTTTTTTTAAATAGAATTATGGAAAAATCATAAGTATATTGTAAAATACAAATTTTTGATTAAATGAAATGATGTCATGGTGAGATCATCTGTATTGAGTTGGCTTAATGTACATTTACTATCTTAAATGAATATTTATAATCTTAAAGTGATCACTTATGAGTATGGAGAGGGCGTAGTGGGTAGGTGGCGGATAAGAGGTCTGATTCGCTTACAATGTACTTTTTTATCTTATTGAAGTGTATTGTAATTAGATATACAATTAGATTTATAAGAAATTCCGAATGTATGGAGTTCACATAGCGCAAACATGGAGTGAACATGAAGTTTGTGTAAAGTGGATATATCTAGTTAGCTATAGTGGATAGAGATGAGTTTGAATGCATACCTAGATGAGCATGTGTGAGTACCCATTACAGGTGGTGGGTATGAAACTTTCAAAAGGATACGATCATATGAATATAGAGAGGGCATAATGCACACATGACATACCCGTCTATTTTATCATTCCTAGCCCAATTAAGAATTTCCAAAGTTACAGAAAACAAAATATAAGTGCACTCATTTTTTATTGAGGTCGCTGTGAAACGACTTCAATTGGGTCACTCAAACTACTTAAAAAAATTGCTTTATATACAAGTGTAAATTCAAATTACATTATTTTTGTGTTTTTTTTACTCATGAACCTTTTGCATAAACCCGACATGGAAATGATATGGCATTGGGAATCCGGATAAATTTTTTGAATATTGAAAATCATAATCTAAAAATCTTAAATTTTCATACCCTTAACACTCGTGGCTATAGTGTCAACTATTAATCCATAAAAGATTTTTGTGTAACAAAATCATTAATCAAAATATTAAAAAACTCAATCCTTCTATTTATGTTTTCTAGCAAAAGAATAAAAGAGGTAAAAGACACAAATTTCCAAATGAAACGGTCTCACAGATAGACCATTTCTATGTAATTGGTCTATATACGCTTATTATTCTAAAATGTCACTTATAACTTTAAAGTGATTACTTACAATCTTAAAGTGGTCAATTAGAAAAACAAAATAATTATATGGATTTGTCTAATGATAAGACGATCTCATACATTATCATCATCATCTGACCCAGTGTATCCTGCTGATAGAACACTATGAACAGGGTTAAGACGATCTCATACAAAACTCAAAAAAAATAATCAACTTTTATCTCTTAAGCCTAGTTCATCTCTCCCAATATGAGATTAATTTGAGGGATGGGGGTTGTAATTGAGGTTGAAAATGAGGGTAATGAATGAAAGGCAAAAAGATATGATTTTATTTTATTTTCTTTTTTTTTGAATAAATTTTATTTTATTTTCTTATTGTTCATTATACTTTTTTGAAACAAATAGAAATGGTAGTTGGTACTTGGTAGACTTAATGTAGGAGTAGTTTTGGAAAGAAATGAATAAAATGTCATTTAATTTTAGAAAATTAAAGTGATTTTATTGCCTTAATAGGTGTTCAAATTATTCAATAAAATATCTATGTAAAAATAGAATATTTTGTGTGAAGATATAGGGTAGCCCACCACCTATAGTAGCATGTTTTTAGACACTTTGAATTTAAATCTAAATATAAACACTTCTTTTTTAGTTTTTTTAACCTAATGATATAATTTTGTGAAATCCTCATAATAGAGATCTTCTTACTTCTAGATTGCAAAAGATTCCCACCAACATAAGATATTTTGGTCTATGGATATAATTTATGCTCTCTTATTTCTCCTTAAACTTTAATCAGAATTTTTAGAGCGAAATATAATGATGATAAGTCTATCATATAAAATGAGTTTCAAAAATTACTAATATTTAGTTATATAACTAAATACAGGACATGGTCTCTCTTGAGAGACTTTCTTTTGTAAAGACGACTCTTAAAAGTCTAGCCAAAATCTATATTTAGAGTTGTAACAATATATATTTAGAATTGGATTGAGCTTTTGAGAGCCGTCTTTACAAAAGACGGTCTCAAGTAAGAATTTGTGAATATAGGTTGTACGCATTATTTTATACTTCCATTTTATGTCTTACATCTTAAATCCAACACATCATTAGTTTTACATAATTTATTAATCATAAAATATGTACATAAGTTGAAAACTTGGAGATCAATAGCTAGATGATGTAAAAGATAGAATATCTTGTAGTTAGGTAGTTGGACCCTAACTCTAGTCTAGGTTCTAAAAAGGGCAACAAATTACTATTATTATTAAACTCAAAACATCAATCTTTTACCTAGATTTCTCTATAAACAAAATTATTTTAAGTAACCTATGAATATTTATTTAGTTACTTCGAAAAAAAATATTTATATAGTCTATACAAATACGCACTCCGTCCTATATATTAAATTCATTTTGTTATTATATTTTTCATTATAGAAATTCTCATTAATTTCTCTAATTTTAAAATTAAGTAATGAAATAGCCACCTTGTTACTCACTTCTCTATGTTATTATTATTTCATTTAGTTTTTTTACGCTCCACTATTCATCAATTACTTTAAATTTATATTTTATTCTTAATTTATAAGTTGAAACATAGTCAAGTAAAATTTTTTTTTTATTTTTTATTTTGTATAAATTTTATCAATATCGATATATTGAACGTTTTATATATACAATAATAGAAAACAATAATAGTGAATTAGAGGGCGTAAGCCTTTCTAGATAGCTTGTTAATTAACAATTGGTTGGCTGGTTAGTTAACAGTAACAACTTGTTTTATAAATGCATTTAAATCAGTTTAAAAAATCTACTGAGTTTTAAGCAATAATAAAAATACTTATTCAGATAAATTTCTTCTCTAAATTTTAAATAGATTTATTTCTTTATTAAAAACAACCTACAATCAATAACTAATTTCAACAAACATATTTACTACATTTGTCACATACAACTAGATTAAGAACCAACGGAAAAACTAATACTACAACTATTGGTAAAAAAAAATCAACTAAATCATCTAACAATCAAAATACAATACACTACAAATAAGTATTGAAATAGTGTCGGAAAAAGCGACGAAATGAATTCATCACCATTGGCGACGAACACGCGACGGACATTTTGTCAGCTTTATGAGGGGCGACGACCTTGTTAGACGCCGGCTTTTTGTCAGCTTTATGAGGGGCGTCAGGATACTTTTGTCACCAGTTGAACGCCAGATGTTTTACCAAAAATGGCGATGAACTGGCGTTCATTTATTATTTAGCGTCCACCACAAGGCTCGTCGCTAGGTCCACTTTTTGACCATTCAGCTTCCAAATGGCGATGAAATTGGTGGTCGCCATTTTATTATTTTTTTGTAGTGATAATCAACAATCAATTATCGAATACCAACTACATCATTAGCATTTGAATCCACACTTTTTTTTCACCCCTCTTTTCTTTTTCTCCTATTTGATTTATTTTTTACCAAATTAATCAATTATGCACAAATATAGCAACTCTATTAGGTGGAGAAGTAAAAAGAAAAATTAGCAAAATTTAGATGGTTGACTATAAGTTATACTTAGCCTAAGCAATAGACATCATCAAATTTGGCATATATTTAGCAAAATAAGAATCTACTCAATTAATTATTAATTTAGTCAATAATATAAAAAACCCTAATCCAATCCACATGACACGTGTCACTCAATCAACAAATGGCAATATTGTAAATATTTAAAAAACCAAGGATAAGACTATAAAAAATTACAAACTTTTCCAGCATGAACATGACCTTTGATTTTATAAAAAAAAACAAGAAAAATTTGCACTTTTCAATCTCATTCCTTTCATCCTTCCTAATTCCTATCTCTTTGAATTACCATGAATTTCTTCCCTTAAAAAGGGCAGAATATCCTTCAATCCATCTTATTAATGGTATAGAAAAAAGGGCTTGAAATTTCATATTTTCTAAAAAAAAAATAAAAAAAAAGAAGATATTTTGATAGCATAAAGAAAGAAAGTGGAAGAATTTGTTGTTGTTATAGTAGAGAAGAGTAGATATTGTTGGAAAGTTTAGAGCTTTTCAAATTGGGAAATTTTAATTGGGAAATTTTTTAGGGTTTCTTTCCATATGTAAATGCATCAAAAGAAATCTGAAGTTCAGATCGGAAAAGAAAGCAGTGGCATCTCTTCCGATTTCAACCCAAGTCCACCACTTCTATTTCCATCTTTAATCACCCAAAAACATACTCAAAATCCCAATAATAATAATAATAATAATAATTACCCTAATAATCAAATTCTTCATTTGCAAAATTACCCATCTTTGATTTCTTCAATTAACCCTAATTTTCATGGTTTGAAGCCTATTCAAGTAACAAATGAGCCGAATTTTGGGTGTATTCAATCCCCATCTTCATCAGCAACAACACCTAAAAACCCCCTTTTGTCAACTCCTCATAAAAGGCCATTGATGAACCCTAGTGCATCTATTGTTAAGTCACCAACTTTACCTTTATCTCTTAATAATTACCCTTTTTCTTCAACTCCCACATCGAATTTGAAGTATTTGTCATTGAATTCAAGGTGCGCTTCTTTATTGTTGGTGTTTTCGACGGCAAAATCGGTTGTTTCTCGCGTGGTACGCCGTTTTCGGCATTTTCGCCGTCATAGGGTTCATCTTAGACTCGTCCTTCTTCTTGCTTTGCCGTTCTTTTACTTCTTGGTATCACATCCTAGTCACTCTTTCATTCTTGATTTTCTTTCTGCATTCGCATTTTCTGCTGCGCTTTTGTTTTCTTTGAATCTTGCTCTTCCTAGACTTCCTTCTATTAGGGTTTTCCTGAATAGATCATTTCCTTTTCCTATTAAGCTATCAACCCCAAGATCAGCTTCCCGGCCTTTGCCTGTGTTTTGGTCAATTGGTTCTAGGTCAAAGGTTGACAAGAAAGTGAGTTCAGGATGTTGGGTTCAAGTTTATAGTAATGGAGATGTGTATGAAGGTGAATTTCACAAAGGAAAGTGTTCTGGTAGTGGGGTGTACTATTACTATATGAGTGGAAGGTATGAGGGGGATTGGGTTGATGGAAAGTATGATGGGCATGGAGTCGAAACATGGGCTCGTGGGAGTCGGTATAGAGGACAGTATAGGCAAGGTCTTAGACATGGGTTTGGTGTGTATAGATTTTATACAGGAGATGTGTATGCAGGTGAATGGTCTAATGGGCAAAGCCATGGTTGTGGGATACACACTTGTGAGGATGGTAGCCGATATGTTGGCGAATTCAAGTGGGGCGTTAAGCATGGTCTTGGTCACTACCATTTTAGGTAATTTCTTGAGGCCCTTTAGTAGTTTTAGTGCTTGCTATGCTAGTATTAATTTTGTTGTTTGGATTATAGTAGGATTGCAGTGTTCTGTTCATTTATTATTGTGGCTCTACTTGTTTGATACTTGTTAATGTGGTATTTGTTACTTATGATCCTTAGTTGGATTTAAATTGATTTTCTTTGTATATTTATACAATTATGTATATCTTAATGTTGCAGTAAGTTTGCTTTATGCTATTATGATGATAGTTTAGAAGGTGGATAGCTTCATCTTGTACAGACAGTGATATACGTAGTATAACACAATTTGTATTTTGGTGTTGAGCTTGTTTAGTTTGGAAATGAAGTATTTTTGTCTGGAAAAGAAATTGTTGCATATATATTACGAATTCTACACGTGAATGATGGAAAAAGATTTAGATCGGTGTGATCTGTGAGAGTATTTGGCTATTTCTGTTAGAATGAATTGTTCATACATAAGTAAAGTTTTTCAATGAAGAGTAATATGGTTCTGAAATCAAATGATTCTATAAAATATAAGTATTGTGCATTGTTTGTTTTGTTTTGTTCATGTTGCACAAGAACCTTGGTGATAGAGATGTTAGCAAGTTTATATTGATTCTAGAAATTGAAATCTATGTCAAACATAAGGCAATAACACTTGTTGAGGAACTGTTGAATTGAATGAGCTAAAACTTCTATCTAGGCATTATATATATAGGGTATACTCACATACAGTAATGGTATGACAATCTTGGTATAATTGACGAGTGTCCTTTTTCAGAATTCTTGGTGTAATCTTGTTTTTGCATATACTCAGTCGTAGGACTTGGGATGTCAATGACTGTTGTGATGTATTTTGGTACTGTAGCTCAACATCACTAATGAGAACTAGAGATATCAGTTATATATGTATATAAATAGAGCAAAGTTAATGTATGGAATTGGTCTACCAAGATCATGTAGAGTTCTCTGAAAGTTAATTGGTTTATAAAGTCTGGTTATTTGATAGTAATGTAACATATTGTGTCTAGTTGTATGGGCAATAGAATTGCCTAATTGTCCTTAGGCACCAAGGAAAAATGGTTTTATCTTATTAGCTTACTTTTTAGCTGCTGCCTGCTATAGTGCTTTTCAGGGGATGGAAATTCATATGAAGTTTTCATCTTTGACTACCACGGTCAAAACTTCTAAAGATGTCAAATAAAAGCACTTTGTTTCACTGAACGTAGGCAAATCAGAGCAATGATACCTGTCATTGACTTAGATACCAAACATAATTGTTAAATTAATTATTATTTAAATTATTTAGTCCTTAATAATGGATCAAATGTAGTCATCATTTGGCCCAATTTTTTTAATTGGGTGTGGTAGGGAAATATATTGAACTTAGGTTGCTTCAGTTACTTCAAGCATGAAAATAGAACATAAAAGAAGTAAACTTACTTTCACTGTAAATTTACTACACACAATAGATGACTCCAGCCAATAACTATAATTTTTCGTTAGTTTTTCCATTTCACTGGAGCATTTGTGACATTTGGCGGCCAGAGATAAGGGGTTTATGTTCAACATTGAGGTCTAATTTTGAAGCCATATTTCCTTGCTGAACAAAGGCTATATTCCCTTTAAACATGTGGGGTTCTCAATTCAAAACCTGGTTCTTGATTTTTTTTTCCTTAACCCCTTTATGGTACTGGCCTACGTTGATGAGGATTGGTGGGCTGGGATGGATAGGAGCAGTTGTTAAGTAATTTAGTGTTCTGTTCTGGAAACGATCTTTTTTGAGGCCTGTTTTGTTCGATGGGTATGAGGTTTGACTTGAAATGAGTCCTTCCAAACCAATTGAAACTATTCGAGTTATTTAATATGATATTGATATGAATACCACGGTATGATTCATGGGAAAACAATTTACATTTAAAACATAGTACTTGATTCGAGATTCTAAAGATTCTGATTAACATATTTTTGCAAGATATTATGAAGAATAGGTCATCAAATCATACTCCTAATATCCTTCAGATGATCTTAAATTGTATAATGCTCATTTTTTTCTGGTGTTGGAGTACTTTTTTTAGTTTAGAGGAGGGTGCTACGCCATTTGTTATTGCCCAGCAGCCCAAGCAGCAGCCCAAGCCCAGTTTAATCACATACCAAAGGAGGAACAAGAGAAATGCTACTAATGCTGAGGTGGCACCTATGGAGAATATTTCTGTTAGCAAGCATAATGAAATATAACCGAATTAGCAGAGCAAATGAATGTTTTGTATGAGCTGGCATGTAGCCTTTACTAATTATAAATAATGTGGAGTTTTGGAGTTGTAATCATGCTTTTTATGAAATGCAAACTGAGGCTAATTTGGGAGTAAGCTGAGTACTCGAATCTTCAGCATTTTTCTTTCTTTCTTCTTTCTGTTTTTCTTTTCTAATCTTGCTATTGCTGCTGAGTTCATTACAAACCTGGTATCAGAGCAATGGTTAACAACACCCAACGAATCGATCGCCTGGAGGGTGAGATTCGAGCCATTCCTCACCTTATCAACTCTGAGATGGATCGAATCCGTGCGGAGTTGAATCTAACCACCCAGAACCTTGGCACCCAAATCCACACCATCAACCAAAATCAGGGCTCTCTTGCCTCTGAGATGTCCACATTAACCCAAACTATCCAAAGGTTGAGTGATAAACTCTCCAACCCCGAAAATCCAAACCCACTCATCCAAAATCAACAAAGCCCACCCACACCAAACTCACCCGTAAACAACATACCCATCCCAAACACAACCCCACCTGAGTTTCCACCTTATGAAGAGGAGAACGGTGAACAGCCCATAAACCACGACGAAGAAAGGGGTTACTGGAAGGGGAGACAACTCGATTTACCTATGTTTTATGGAGAAGAACCGGACAGCTGGGTTATACAGGCCGAACGATATTTTACGCTCTGTGGCTTGAATGAGAAGAAGAGAATAGAAGCTGCTGTTATAAGCTTGGGTGGACCCGCCCTTCAATGGTTCCATTGGGAGCACAACCGCCGACCTATTAGAAGGTGGGAAGAATTAAAGGGGATGATATTGAGGAGATTTCGATCCGATGCGGAGGGTACTTTACATGAGCAGTGGTTGAGTGTAGAACAGGAGAACTCAGTTGCAGAGTACAATTTGGAGTTTATAGAGAAGGCAAATCCATTGGGTAATATACCTGAGAATTATTTGATGGGTGTGTACTTCAAAGGACTGGAGGTGAATGTGAGGAAGGAATTAAGGTTGTTTGAGCCAGTGAATGTGGATCATGCCATGAGTTTGGCAGAGAAAATAGACCAAAAAAATACCCAGCCCATAAATACCCACAAAACCCAAAAAATACCCACCTACCCCCGACACGTGTCCCACTACAAAAATCAGCCCCCACACGTGCCCATTTACTCAAAAACCCCACCCTTAAATTATTCCACTCATAAAAACCCACCTCAAAATTACCCCACTCACAAATACCCACCACAACATTCTGTCTCTGCAAAATACCCACAAAACTCACCATACCTACCCATTACTACAAACTCAAACCCAGGAAAGATGAAACTTACTCATAGAGAGATGATGGAAAAAAGAGCTAAAGGGCTCTGTTTCACATGTGATGAGAAATGGTCTCACGGCCACATTTGTAAGAATCGGAGGGAGCTCAACGTAGTACTGGGACCGGAGGAAACGGAGGTAAGCGTGGAGGAAGGCGAAGGGGGTGAAGAGGAAGAACCACCAGTAACCATGGCCGAAATTTCTCTTAGCTCAGTAGTGGGCATTTCTCACCCCAAAACTATGAAAATGAAGGGGTATGTTAATGGTCAGGAAGTCGTGGTGATGGTCGACTCCGGGGCAACTAATAATTTTATTTCGACGGCGACGGTGAGTCGATTACAGTTGGAGTCAGTAGAAGGTAATCGTTATGGAGTAACACTTGGCAATGGAGAAAAGATTTTTGGCAAGGGAACATGTCAAAAATTGCGTATGAACTTACAGGGGCTCGAAGTAGTGGAAGACTATTTGATACTGAGTTTGGGAAATTCTGATATAATATTAGGAATGCAGTGGCTGGAGAAGTTAGGAGAAGTAGTGACAAACTGGAGGAAACAATTAATGAAATTCTGTTGGGAGGGCACTGAGTACATATTGCAGGGGGATCCGTCATTGGAACGGTCATTGATGTCTGTGAAGGCAATTAGGAAGGTTTGTGGTAAGGGGGATCAGATTGTTTTACTTGAAATCAACCAAGTTGAAAAGCTGGGTAAGGGGGTACAGGAGGTCCCTAGTATTTTTCGGCCATTGGTGCAGGCTTTCAATGGGGTATTTAGTGAGCCAAGGGGACTTCCCCCAAATCGGGAACGAAATCACACGATTAATCTGAAAGAAGGAGCTAACCCAGTTAGCGTTCGTCCCTACCGATATCCGCAGATTCAAAAGGATGAGATCGAGAAAATGGTGAGGGATATGTTGGATGCCAACATAATCCGACCTTCCACAAGTCCCTTCTCCAGTCCGGTGCTGCTTGTGAAGAAGAAGGACGGCTCCTGGCGTTTTTGCATAGATTACAGGGCTTTGAACAAAGTCACAGTGCCCGATAAGTTTCCGATTCCGATGATCGATGAACTATTAGACGAGCTCCATGGCGCCCGCATTTTCACTAAATTAGACTTGAAGTCAGGGTATTTTCAGATTCGAAAGGAGGAGCGAGACATTGCGAAGACGGCCTTCCGTACCCACGAGGGTCATTACGAGTTTGTAGTAATGCCCTTCGGATTAATGAATGCACCCGCCACTTTTCAGTCGTTAATGAATCAAATTTTCCGTCCTTATTTGAGGAAGTTCGTTTTGGTCTTCTTCGACGACATCCTGGTATACAGTAAGAATGAGAAGGATCATGTGATACACTTGGAGCAGGTGCTAACAACCCTCAGAGACAATGAGCTGTTTGTTAATCGCAGTAAGTGTGAAATTGGGGTCAACACAGTGTCTTACTTGGGGCACGTAATCTCCGGCGAAGGAGTGGCGATGGATATGGAAAAAATATCAACGGTCTTATCTTGGCCACCACCGGCGAACTTAAGGGAGCTGAGGGCTTTCCTTGGGTTGACGGGATATTATCGCAAATTCGTTAGAGGGTACGCCATGATTGCAAAGCCTTTAACTGAGCAGCTGAAGAAAGATGCGTGGGGTTGGACGAGTGAAGCCACAGAAGCTTTTGAGAGGCTCAAAGGAGCAATGACCGAGGCCCCTGTTCTGGCCTTACCGGATTTTACCAAACCATTCACAGTGGAGACCGACGCATCAAATAGTGGGGTAGGGGCAGTTTTGACTCAAGAGTCACACCCTATTGCATATTACAGTAAAACTTTGGGGGTTCGCGCTTGTCTTAAACCTATCTACGAGAAAGAGTTAATGGCAATCGTGTTCGCCATACTCAAATGGAGGCATTATTTACTCGGTCGGAAATTTCTTGTGAAAACTGATCAAAATAGCTTAAAATTCCTTTTGAGCCAGCGAGAAGTGGGAGTAGAATATCAGAAATGGTTAGTGAAGATTATGGGATTCGACTTCGATATTGTTTACAATCCGGGGGTCACAAACAAAGCGGCAGATGCCTTGTCTCGAAAAACGGATGGTGAAATTCTTTTGTCCGCGATACTGACTTCACACAGTATTGATTGGGGGGAATTAGACAAGTCAGTAAAACAAGATGCTATGTTAGGGTCGATAATTCAGAGACTCGAGGCAGGCGAGGAGGTATTGCCAGGTTTCACTCTTAAGCATTCCCAGCTGTTCTACAAAGGGAGGTATGTCTTACCAAAAACCTCACCCCTTATTTCAATTCTGTTACATGAGTACCATGACACTCCTATGGGAGGGCACATGGGCGAGCACAAAACATATGCTCGTATTGCAGCGGAGTGGTTTTGGGAAGGGATGCGAAAACAAATCATAGAGTATGTGAAGGGCTGTGGGGTTTGTCAAACACAGAAAACATCGACACTAAGTCCAGCAGGGCTGCTGCAACCAATTCCAATACCTGACCTAGTGTGGGAGCACATAACCATGGATTTCGTAGAGGGTTTACCAATGTCGCAGGGGAGGGACACCGTTTTGGTCGTAGTTGATAAGCTCACCAAATATGCCCATTTCTTAAGCTTAAGACACTCGTTTACTGCTGTCACCGTGGCTGCTGTTTTTGTGAAGGAGATAGTCCGACTCCATGGTTTCCCAACATCCATCATCTCTGACCGCGACAAAATATTTATGAGCTTGTTTTGGAAGGAATTATTTAAGCTGCAGGGCACGTGGTTGAAGCGTAGCACAGCGTACCATCCGCAAACCGATGGTCAGTCCGAAGTTGTCAATAAAACTTTGGAAACCTACCTACGGTGCTTCATCAATGGAAAACCCAAGCAGTGGATGCTTTGGTTACACTGGGCAGAATATAGTTACAACACCGCCATCCACTCCGCTACCAAATTATCCCCTTTTCAAGCTCTCTATGGGAGGGTACCTCCTCACATCACTCGCATGAGTTTGGGAAAAACAGCTGTGGGCAGCCTTGAGGCTATGTTGATTGAAAGAGACGCTATGCTCGATGAACTCAAGTTTCAACTCCTCCGAGCTCAACAAGTAATGAAGTCACAAGCGGATAAGAAACGGAGGGACGTCTCTTTTTCACCTGGGGACATGGTCTACGTGAAGCTCCAACCATACCGGCAAAAATCTTTAGTCCACAGGAACAATGCTAAGCTGGCCCCACGTTTCTATGGACCATATAAGGTGCTGCGCAAAATTGGCTCACTAGCCTATGAGTTACAATTGCCCGACTATAGTCGCATCCATCCCGTTTTTCACGTATCTCAGCTCAAGCACTCTTGTGGCAGCCACTTACCACTAGAGTTGCCCCATCAACTTACAGAAGAATTGGAGATGAAAGTGGTTCCTAAAACTCTGTTACAATGGCGCTACAATTCGGAAGGTCACTTGGAGGTTCTGATCTTATGGGACAAGCTGCCCGATTCTGATGCTACATGGGAGGAAGCTACACTCATACACACCTTGTACCCGGATTTCCACCTTGAGGACAAGGTGTTGCTTCTAACGGGGGGTATTGCTACGCCATTTGTTATTGCCCAGCAGCCCAAGCAGCAGCCCAAGCCCAGTTTAATCACATACCAAAGGAGGAACAAGAGAAATGCTGCTAATGCTGAGGTGGCACCTATGGAGAATATTTCTGTTAGCAAGCATAATGAAATATAACCGAATTAGCAGAGCAAATGAATGTTTTGTATGAGCTGGCATGTAGCCTTTACTAATTATAAATAATGTGGAGTTTTGGAGTTGTAATCATGCTTTTTATGAAATGCAAACTGAGGCTAATTTGGGAGTAAGCTGAGTACTCGAATCTTCAGCATTTTTCTTTCTTTCTTCTTTCTGTTTTTCTTTTCTAATCTTGCTATTGCTGCTGAGTTCATTACAGAGGGATCAATTAATAATATCACGGGCAACCCTTTAGATCGTTTCCTTTTAGTGTGATATCTTTATGTGTTCCACATTCGCAAATTTGTGTTTGGGGAACACTGGCCTTTTCAACTTTGCCACCCTAGTAAGAAAACTTTAATATTTGAGCCATGTCTTGAATGTCTACTCGAAGAGATTAATTTGAGTGATAAATGTCTTGCCCTCATGCTTTGCTGATATTATATTTGCTGTTCTTTATCAAAAATAATTCTGAGGAAATGGACCTGCATGAAGTTTCCATGATTGTTCTCCCTTAAAAGAATATCAAGCACAAAAGATGTATTTACCAAAGCTTCAGTAAAATATTAAACTGCTTAAAGTTTAGGAGGAAAGAAAAGGGGGAAGTTTCTTGGCTATGTGCTCTTCCCTTCCCGTCATTTTCCCTTAATCCCTTTTCTTTCATGCTAACTGTGGCCTGTAGTGTCCAATTAAGTTCCATAGCCTTGTTCTTTGCATGGATCTTGCTTTGACTTTTCCATGATATTCCTCGAGTAATAGAGTAATAATTCAAAAACACTAACACTATGTTTGGATAACAATTTTGAAGAGAAAAGAAAGGGAGGGAGGGAAGGGGAATATAGGTGAGAATGGAAGGAAAGGAAGGGAGATTGGAGTTATCCTTTCAAATTTTTTTAATTTTGGAGAGATTGGAACCTTAAGAAAAAGTATGTATCTAATCCTTTCAATTCCCTCCCCTCCAAATCCCTTTCCTCTCATTTTGTTTTCCAAACAAGGGTTCTTCCTCCCTCCAAACTCCTCCCTTTCCTTCCCTTCATTTTCTTCCATCTAAATACACTATGAACCAGCTGAGGCATTTAGGTAGAAGATTGGCCTCCTTAAAGTTTATAGGAAGACATAGAAGGGTAATCGTTTACAATTATGTGCTCATCCGATGGAGCCCATTTGAGTTCGATAGCAGATGCTTTGCAAAATATAAATAAGCACTCGACTTTTAGCTCATTTATGGATGGTTCACTTCTTTCTTCCTCTATTATATTTTAATATGTTATATTAGTGAATGAAACTAAAGAAGGTATCATCATGTAAATGAAATTGTGGGGGCACGAGAGATTTATACCAAGTAGAAGTACAACCGGGTGAACGCTTTGAGTATTTGGGGCCGTCTTTTAGAGAAAGTCCAACCAATTTGTGATGCATAGGATTTCGTGTGGACAGTGTGATTGACTCAAGGGGATGAGTGCAATTAGGATTTTATGTGATCGTGAAGTTCCTCTAATTTTAAAGGAAAAGTGCTTTTCGACTTTCATTAGACTAACATTTTTATGTGTTAAAATATTGGGTTTTTAGAAAGGATCATAATAGGAAGACAGAGGTAGCTGAAATGAGCTTGTTATGGTTTTGGATGTCATTTAGTTTTTTCCCACTTGTGTGATTTTATGTGTTTTTGTGGATCTATCGAATTTTTATGATAGCTAATTAGGTCACTTTTCGAATTATTCCTGAATCAAGATTTGATAACTTTCATTATGCGAATACACGTTTTTGTTTTGGTGCCTCTACGACTTTTTTTTTACCTGCTTTTTCTGGTTATTCTCTAGGAATGGGGATACGTACGCTGGTGAATACTTCGCTGATAAAATGCATGGATTTGGTATGTATAAATTTGCAAATGGCCATCGGTATGAAGGCGCCTGGCACGAGGGTAGAAGGCAAGGGCTCGGAATGTACACCTTTAGAAATGGAGAAACGCAAGCAGGCCACTGGCATAATGGGGTTCTCGATGTCCCAAGCACACAAAATGCTGCCTGTCCCGTATCTCCCGTTGCTGTTAATCATTCCAAAGTACTAAATGTTGTCCAGGTAAGACCTAACTTTTTTATGTTAGAATAATTTATAAACGATCCACTGTCACATGATTCACTAATCTTCGCGAATCATGAATCAAAAAAAAGCAAGTTATGATTGGTTTTGGGCTTTTTAGGCTCATTTTGAGCGAGTCGTGAATTCATAAAGCAAATTAGATGTTGAATTATGTTACACTGAAACATCACCTAATTGTTCTGTTGGTTCATATAGTCGATCCTAATCATTTGGGATTAAGGCTTTTGCATTGTTTCAAATCGCAAAAAAGATTGTTCGAATCGAGAACATACATTTAACCCATTTCTTCCTTCCTTCAGGAAGCAAGACGAGCAGCAGAGAAAGCGTATGATGTTGCCAAGGTTGATGAGCGAGTAAACCGGGCAGTTGCTGCTGCTAACCGTGCGGCAAATGCAGCTAGAGTGGCAGCAGTCAAAGCAGTTCAAAAACAAATGCACGATGACACTAAACACGACCACAAAACAACCCCACTTCCAATTGTGTGACGGGTCAGTTTATCGTAGTCAATCTTCGAGTTGTCTGTTAGGAAAAGATATAGAAGCAGCTGAAGCGAGTGATTATCACACTGATATCCTCCTCATTTCTGCAATCGGCTTTAGACTTACCTTTGCTTTCTTACCTCGAGAGGGTTTTAACGCGTATTGCTGAAATCGACTTACATTTTTAGTTCGCTTTTCCGATGTTACTTCCCAACTCCCATTTGTATCTTCTTCGTTTCTTAGCTTATAGTATATTGGAGGAGGTACGGGTATGTGTTTAGTTTTATCGTTCCTGGTTTCGATATATGTATAAAAATTGTAATAGGAGCTGGTGCTTAGGTCAAAACCTTAATCCGGCCGGTGTTGTATCAATGTGAAATTTGGTTTTGATATAGAAATATCTGCAAAAATTCATGTAACTTGCTGCTTTTTCTTTCTTTCGTTGAATGAAATTTCTAGGATTCTCGATTCCTCAAAGACTCCTTAAAAGCACAGTTTAATTCTAAATATATTGTTACAACTCTAAATATAGATTTTGGGTGAGAGTCGTCTTTATAAAAAAAGTCTCTTTAGAAATAACCTGACAAACAAAAACTTGGCAGAGACCACCTCATATTGAGATGGTACAAATGGGCTGCCCTTAAAGCTAAAAATAAAAACTTTCAATTTTAAGTTTGATTTTTGACATTATAGTGATTAATTTTAATTTTGATCTAAAAGTGATCAATTATTAATTTCAATTTACAAGTTTATAAAATTCAATGGATCAATTATTTTAAAGTTTTTAAATTTGACGTTTAAGTAGTGAATGCACACCTTAAAGTGATCAATTTAATGATCAGTTATAAATTTTAGAAGAAATTAATAAAAAAATACAATATTAATTTTGACATTGAAGATTTACTTACAACTTTATAACCTTAAATAGATTAACTATTTTAAATTGTTCGATTGTAATGTTAAATGATAAATTCAAACCTTAACGCAATAATTTATATACAAAGCAATCAATTAAACGATTAGTTATAACTTAAAAGAAAACAATCTTAACCTCAAAGATATCAATTATAACCTTAAATTAATCAATTATAACCTTAAATGTATATACATTTTTTGATATTTTGATATTGAAATTTTAATACTTGAAATAAAACTGAACTAGACTTGTTTGTTTCTGGGTTTTGCTTTTTGTCTGTGTCCTTTATCGCCTCTCGTACCTGTATCGTTTTCTTAGTTATATGCATGTTTCCTTTTAGTTGTGTAAGTCACCTAGTATACTTGCGGCTAGTTGTTTTTCTATACTTGGTTAACGTGTGTGTAAGATGTAGGAGTTCGAGTATTTGCAGGTTCTTATCGTTGAAGACTCTTCTTGAGCCGAAGGACTCTTTTGACCGCCCTCTCCTTATGGGTATGAGACGCCGTCGAGCCTCCTTTCCCAGACCCTGTACATAGATCTATCTATGTGTAGGAATACTGGGTACGATGATGATGATGATGAAATAAGACTGAACATTTATAAAGTTTTGAACAACAATCATAAGTGGGCTAGACTTTACAATCAAGTCTCATGTAAAAGGCCCTCGCATAGGAAAATTCCTGTTAAAAATAACCCTAAGTTGATTGGGTTATTAGTCTCAATAATATGAGACAAATGCTCCCAACACATCCTATATTTAACTTGGTCGAATGTACTTGAGTAAGATTATTCTTCAATCCTTGCTTAGCAAGGAATCTTCCTTTTGGGTTTTTAATTTTATAGAGTGTATATACAGATGCTAGTTCAAGATTCTTGCGTTTTTAAGAATGAAATGAAAAAAGAGCTTATAAAGATAGATATAACAGGATAAGAAATTCAAGTTTAAACTTAAGTGTAGTCCTACTAATGTCCGAGTATTTTTTGACAATTTAGTCCAATTTTGAACTTCCAAAACCATATCTTCAACAGTAAATTTTAAAGATACTTACTCATAGTTCTACAGTAAATTGTTATCTGGGATCAAGGAATACCGATTGATCAACAATTTAGATTGCCCAAATCGGTCTAGATCAAAACGATCGATCTTTAGTTCGAGAGCTAGCAAGCAGCACATACATGAAGGAAACATCAAGACCTATTCTCAGAGTGATCTAAGGAAAGGACAGCAAGAATCAAACTCAGGCTCCCCCCCTTTAAAAAGGTTCATGCTCCAAATCATACAAGACTTGATATTTGCTTATCAACCACAAAACACATAACCAAGGATGAAAATATAAAGTTGGGGAGATAGATCTCAGGAATGCGGATAGAGGTTCATCCTAAACACCTTCAAGGATGTGATAGGCGCTGCCACGAAACTCAAAAGGCAACAAAAGTGAGCAAGAGTACGCAAGTGTTAAGCTATAGGTGATTGGCAATGGCTGAAGGCAGGGAAACGCTATCATTGCCTACACAGGAACCCGAGCATCCCCAGCACTTGTTTTACCACATGAGGCATCGACTATCTTTAGCTACGACCAAAGCATCATTCGGCAAAATTATTTAGGAACATTGGTGATCATTAATGAAGGAGAATATGAATTGAGAATCAGCTAAGAAGTAATAAAGATAAGCATTAAGCACCAAGCGACATGGTCATACCCAAACAAACAAAAAGGCAGAGTATACACTCCATAAGACATCAGCTCTAGCAACAAAGTTGTGAAAAGGTTCAAAAACAATGATCAAAAGTGTCCTTTTATAATTCTCCAACACAAAATCTTAAACTTTTAACTAAATAAAATTCAAAACTAAAAGTATTTAACTTTCAGTTTGCTCCCTCAGCCTCCTGATAGTACTCCTAACGGTCACGGCACTGGCAGTGCTGTTACAGAAAATAAGAGAACAGATTAAAATATGTAAAAGCAATGATAATGATAGGTTGCAGAACAGAATAATCATGAACAAGTTCCTTACTTCAAGGTGTAAGCACCACCAGCCTTGACCTTCCCACAATCCTTGCAACCCCATATTCCGACTGCTTTCCTCTTCACAGCATACTACAACATTTTGTTTTCAGAGTCAGATACCATAGCTAATTCATAACACATAAACACTACTTGGAAGAGTAAGATGTAGAATAGTAATTGGGGGTCTACCTTGCCACAGAACTCGCAGAAGTACTTGCTGTGCTGGCTGACTTCCATCTTCTTAATCTGCTTACGAAGACTGGCACCATAACGGGTACCTGAACAATGCAAGGACAGGCATTACTTACTATACACGGACATATGATGGTACAAAATATGCTTGACGAAGTAGAAAAGCAACAATTTCATTCAGCTAAGCCAAAACACCACTTTTACAACTAGGCCTTTTATAATTCTTTAGTGTATAAAATTTTGTTCTCTTGGCATAAAAACCCAAATAAAATTTATAAACATAAATCTAAAATCCCAAATCAAATTTCATAAAGGGCGGACTAACATAATAACTCGCAACATCATAGTAGAAAACATTAAAAAGATGTAAGATAACTGTGATACTTACCATATTTCCCGACAATGCCGACCTTCTTTGTTCTCTTGGCCTATAAAGATCAACACCGAAATAGCTAATCAAAAACACAGTCTTTATGATAGGCACAGCTTCATAAGTGCATTATATCACCATAATCACACATGTACAATAAACTAATATAATCAATTACAAAACCGTCAAAAAGATGTCCAACTTAAGAAAATAATATCAAGCTTCAAATAAAGAAGGAATTGCTTGCATTATTTTAACTGTCTATAATGGCAAACAAAAAAACTTTGAACACTATTCTCTTTCAGTGATATCAAGATCTTAATCAAAAGTGAAGCAGCGAATCAAGAGAGTACGCCATACTACGATCTACCATAGGGTAGTTTCATGAAACATCATCCAAATACATCTCAGAAATTATAGAACATCTTACTTATGATAGATGAATGTATGAAATGTAACGCTAATCACTCTAAACAATCAAATCTAATAGTCAAAACATTATATCGTACATAAACCCTAACACAAATGAAACTTAATCCACGGTATACATTCAAGTATCAAATAAAATAACACGAAGAAATACTAAAAAAATCACATTAAATACCTGAATACATGACTGAATTTAATCAACATTAACAATACATCAACCAAGGAAAACTATAAACATATACAACAAGGAAAATCAAGCATCAAAGTTTCGGAAACTTTGGAATAAATCAGATCAATACACGAAATTTGAAGATTAAGATACAATTTCAGAAAATAGAAACATGATTCAATTAATAATGATAAGAACAAAGGGAAAGAATAGTACCATAGTTTAAGATAGAAACTGCAGGGAGAATAGATGGAAACGATGGCCGATAGGTAGTAGAGAATGGCAAAATGAGTAAACTTAGGGTTTTATACAGCTGCTTGTTTATTTGAAGGATTGAATTTAGGGTTTCCACAAGTTTTGGTTTGGGCTTGTTGGAGTGAACCCAGCCCACTTGTTTTTTTTTTCTTTTTTCTTTTTTAAAAGTTAAAGCTTATGACAATTAATTAACTTTTTCTTATTTTTTCAAATATATAAATGATAAAGCTTATGGCTCATCTCATTGTGAGACGGTTTTATACAAAATTTTCTGTTGGAATTTAGAGTGTATAGTGGACATCGGAAATGATTTAATTAATTAAATTAAATAAATAATTTAATTAAATTAAAGTATATAATCTCAAGGTTGTAAAATATATGTTTTAGTAAAAACATAAAAGTCACGGCTCGTGACTTGGTTCGCGGCTCGCGAAAATGGGGAAAAAAGTTTCTGGAAATTTTGCACAGCTAAGTCGCGGCTCGCGAGTGCCTGCAGTTTCGCGGGTTTGTTTCGTGCTTTGCTCTGTTTCGTTTTGGTGGTTATAAAATAACTTCCTACGGTTAATTTAGTTATTTTAGCCGTGTTCCTTGGGTTATGTGGGTTGAGTGAAAAGCGATATCGATTCATGAATCGATCTTGTGTTTCATGGATCAACCTAGTGCTTCATGGTTCAACACTTTGTTTCATGAAGTGGTGTGAGCTATTCTATAAAATATAGAATGCTTGTGTGTTGTTTGATATATCTACAACATCATAATTTCTGATTTCTTCTCCTCTTAAGCATTTCAATCAAGAACTTGCAATCCTTGATTGTGTATTTCCATATTTCTTACCATTTAAGTTGCTTTTATGTCATTCCAATATCCTTGTGCTAGGAAATTGGTGTAATTCTTTGTATCTCAGAACGTATTTCCGGTTGATTCCCAAGCACCGTGGTAGGGAGGAAATAACGTTTTAGGAAAGAGCATCTCGCCTAGAATTGATATCAAGTTCCAACAAAATCTTCATTGTTACTTTGATCGTGTTGAAGATTGGTGTATCGAAGATCTCAAAGGGTGAATATAAGCAAGGCTTGATCGTCATATGTAATTTGGTTTTCCTATCACAACTTGTAATTTAATTTATAGTTTACTTATAAATTAAAGTACATTTTACAACAATCTAAAACGTTATTCTCTTTGAATTACATTATGACAAGTCTCAAGGATTTGACTACCAATTTTGTGAAATTGGATAAGTATGTAGGCAATGAATTTAGAAGATGGCAAAAGAAAATGCTTTTCTTATTGACTACATTGAATGTTGCTTATGTGATAAATTCACCAAGGCCTAGTGAAAAGGAGGATGAGACTCCGGAAGATACCCGGGCTAGAAGCAAATGGGACAATGATGACTTTATATGTAGGGGGCATATACTTAATGGTATGAGCGATACTCTTTTTGATATCTACCAAAACTATGAATCCGCACAAGAGATGTGGTCTTCTCTTGAATCTAAGTATATGGCCGAAGATGCATCAAGCAAGAAGTTTCTTGTAAGTAATTTCAATAATTTTAAATTTGATGATGCTCGCCCTATTATGGAACAATTTCATGAGATTCAACGTATGTATGATAATCTTAAAAGGCATGATATAAATATGGATGAACTCTTTGTTGTTTCAAGTATTATCGATAAATTACCACAAACTTGGAAAGATGTTAGGAATACCCTTAAGCATAAAAAGGAAGATATTGATCTTTCACAACTTGCCACCCATCTTCTCATAGAAGTTGGAATACGTGAGCAAGAGAAGGGTAAGGAAACATCCTCGGTTCCAACCATTAACATGGTGGGTGAAAATTCTAACAAATCTAAACTTGTTAAGAATAAAAAGAGGGGTTCTACTTCTTCCAAGGGAAAATCTACTAAATCCTCTAAGAAGCCTACGGTTGATGGGTGTTGGTTTTGTGGAAAACCGGGTCATCGAAAGAAGGATTGTTTTCTTTTCAAGAAAAAGAATGGTAACAAGGGTGAGGCTTCTACTAGCCAAGATCCCGTGAATGAAGGTACTTCCTCACATTTAATTAAATTTAATTCCAATTTGGATTTAAATGGAACAAATAATAATATTTGTTGTGTGCAGGATGATTCATGGTACATGGATTCGGGTGCCTCTAGGCACGTTTGCATGGATAGGAGATGGTTTAAAACCTTTCACAAATGTGATGGTGATGAGTTTCTCTATATGGGAAACAATTCTTCTATTCAAATTCTTGGGAAAGGATCGGTTGATCTACATTTCACTTCGGGAAATCTTCTAACATTGAAGGAAGTGATGTTTGCTCCTAAGATTGCAAGGAACCTAGTGTCGGGGCCGACCTTGAATCGCATGGGATATAAACTAGTATTCGAATCCGATCGATGTATTATTAGTAGGGGTGGTGTATTTATTGGTAGATGTTATCTATCTTGTAATCTATTTAAACTTTCTATTAAGTCATGTATGGATGATAGTATGTTTCATGTTTATGATAAAAATGTACATGAGTTAGATTTGTGGCACAATATATTATGTCATGTGAATTATGATAAGATGTTATATATGGGAAAGTTAGATATTATTCCTATGTTTGTGGTTGATGAACAAAAGTGTAGTACTTGCATGTTAAACAAAATCACTAGAAATCCTTTTAGGAAAGTAAAAAGAACTTCTAACATTCTTGATTTGATCCATAGTGATTTGTGTGATTTTCATAGTACTCCATCTTTAGGTAACAAAAAGTATATGATCACATTTATTGATGATTATTCTAGATTTTGTTATGTGTATTTATTGCATTCTAAAGATGAGGCCTTAAATATGTTTAAAATATTTAAGAACGAAGTTGAAGTACAATTGGATTCTAAAGTCAAACGACTTAGAACGGATAAAGGAGGGGAATATTATAACCCTTGTTATTTCCAAGAAATGGGAATTGTCCATGAAACAACGGCGGGTTATTCACCACAATCAAATGGTGTAGCCGAAAGGAAAAATCGGACTTTACAAGAAATGGTTAATTCCATGTTATCCTACTCGGGATTGAGTGAAGGATTTTGGGGTGAAGCGATGTTGACCGCGTGTCACATCCTTAACCGGGTTCCCACTAAAGGGAATAAGGCTATTCCTTATGAACTATGGTACAAGAGGAAACCAAACTTGAGTTATCTTCGAGTTTGGGGATGTAGGGCAATTGTTAGAGTGCCCGGTAATAAAAGAAAGAAACTTGGTGAGAGAGGTTTCGATTGCATCTTTGTTGGCTATGCACATCATAGTCAAACCTATAGGTTTTATGTAATAGAACCTAATGACTACATATTGGTTAATTCGATAATTGAGTCTAGAGATGCTATTTTTGATGAGACTCGATTTTCATCAATTGGTAGGCCTAAAGACCTACAATTTAGTACCGATGTTCAAGAAGTTGATGAAAATCAACTTGATTCTCAAGATGTTCCATCAAATGATGAACATGTAGAGATTTCTCTTAGGAAGAGTAAGAGAGGAAGGATTGCCAAATCTTTTGGTCCAGATTTTCAAGTCTACTTAGTAGAGGGTACAAGAGATTCTCTTTGTACATCCAATTGTTTAAATGTGGAGGACAATCCATCTACTTACGAAGAAGCGATGTCTTCTCGTGATAAGGCTTTTTGGGAAGAAGCCATCAATGATGAAATGGATTCCATCATGGGGAATAACACTTGGGTCTTAACCGACCTACCTCCAAGTTGTACTCCACTTGGTAGTAAATGGATTTTTACGGTTAAACGTAGACCCGATGGGTCCGTGATTCGGTTTAAAGCAAGATTAGTGGTGCAAGGCTTTAGACAAAAGAAGGGTATTGATTATTTTGATACCTATGCACCGGTTGCTAGAACTACAACTATTCGACTCTTGATTGCCTTAGCTTCTATCCACAATTTGTTGATTCATCAAATGGATGTCAAAACGGCATTCCTTTATGGTGATCTGGAGGAGGAAGTGTACATTAGACAACCCGAAGGGTTTGTTGTTAAAGGACAAGAGAAGAAGGTGTGTAAATTGGTTAAGTCTCTTTATGGACTTAAACAAGCACCAAAACAGTGGCATCAAAAGTTTGATGACACGGTATTGTCTTTTGGCTTTGTTGTCAATGAGGCCGATAAGTGTGTTTATAGCAAGTTCGATAATAAAGGAAATGGGGTTATCATTTGCCTTTATGTCGATGACATGCTCATATTTGGTACAAGTATAGAGCAAGTGGAAATGACAAAAGATTTTTTGTCAAAGTCTTTCTCTATGAAAGATTTGGGGGAGGCCGATGTTATCTTAGGTATTAAGATAATACGTCATAATGGAGGTCTTATGTTAAATCAATCTCATTATATTGAGAAGGTTCTCAAACGGTTTAATATGCTTGAGAAGGCTCCTATCTCCACTTCCATGGATCCATGCGAGAAGTTATTACCT
Organism: Amaranthus palmeri; assembly: GCA_019776075.1. Taxonomy (NCBI): domain Eukaryota; kingdom Viridiplantae; phylum Streptophyta; class Magnoliopsida; order Caryophyllales; family Amaranthaceae; genus Amaranthus; species Amaranthus palmeri. The sequence goes on from JAAKBH010000330.1 coordinate 646,777, forward strand.
TATGAAGGTGAAGCGATTTCTCAATTGGAATATTCGAAGATCATTGGATCTTTGATGTATGCTATGACCTGTACAAGGCCAGATATAGCTTTTGCAGTGGGTCAATTAAGTAGGTTTACCCAAAGACCTGGTCCTACCCATTGGAAAGCTGTTAGACGAGTACTTAGATACTTGATTAAAACCAAGGATTATGGTTTGTATTATCGTGGAGATCCTCCGGTTTTGGAAGGATATTCTGATGCAACTTGGGCATCCAATAAAGAAGATAATTCTTCTACAAGTGGATGGGTGTTCATGTTTGGGGGAGGTGCCATCTCATGGGCGTCTAAGAAACAAACATGTGTTGCAGATTCCACGATGTGTTCTGAGTTTATTGCTTTAGCATCTGCTAGCAAGGAAGCAGAATGGTTAAGAGATCTCATGTATGAGATTCCTCTGTTGGTTAAGCCGATCTCACCGGTAGCTATCCATTGTGATAGTGAATCGGCTATGAACAGAGCGTATAGTCAAACATATAATGGTAAGTCAAGGCATATAGCACTAAGACATAGTCTTGTGCGGGCACTTATCAAGGGAAGGGTCATTTCTGTTGACTATGTTAATACTAAACTCAATATGGCGGATCAGTTTACTAAGCCATTGAGTAGGAATTCCTTTGATCTTATGGTTCAAGGAATTGGTTTATGCCCACTTTCAACACCATGAGCGAGACCCAATTCGACGTTAGAAGAAACATCTAGTCTTGAATTCAATGTGGATTGATCGCTCATCAGATGTTGGGAAGCAATTTTAAGACCCTTTAATTGCTTGTTCGTGATGTTAAAAACGTGGTAGTAGAGTCGTTCCTCGAAGTCTTCATTTCTAGAGTTATGAAGATCTCTAGATTGAGTGCTTTATTCACGAAAGCACGGTATATTAGGGAGAAGCTACCTATATAAGTTCAAGATTTGGCCGTCTTAAAGAAATCAAGGGGCATACTTATGATTTCAATGAACTTATGAATAGATATGGACACAGGGCCTTTAACGTGTCAAGGATATGAAAGTAATGAATTATTTCGTGTGTAATACTCCTTCAATTGGTTGGATATATCTGCTTAATTCAATCCGTAGGGACATTAAGGGATATGATCAATTGTAAAGATGCGTGGTACTAGGTGTCAATTCAATTCGTAGGAACATTGACATTGATGCATGAAATGGGTTGGTCATTATGGTTTGCTAAAGAAGAAAGGATTATACACTCTAAATGGGGGAGGATTGTTGGAATTTAGAGTGTATAGTGGACATCGGAAATGATTTAATTAATTAAATTAAATAAATAATTTAATTATATTAAAGTATATAATCTCAAGGTTGTAAAATATATGTTTTAGCAAAAACATAAAAGTCACGGCTCGTGACTTGGTTCGCGGCTCGCGAAAATGGGGAAAAAAGTTTCTGGAAATTTGGAGCAGCATGTCGCGGCTCGCGACTTAGGTCGCGGCTCGCGACCTGAGCGTTTTTCCGGGTTTTGTTTCGCGTTTTGCTCTGTTTCGTTATGGTGGTTATAATATAACTTCCTACGGTTTATATGGTTATTTTAAGCCGTGTTCCTTGGGTTATATTGGTTGAGTGAAAAGCGATATCGATTCATGAATCGATCTCGTGTTTCACGGATCAACCTAGTGCTTTCATGGTTCAACACTTGTTTCATGAAGTGGTGTGAGCTATTCTATAAATATAGAATGCTTGTGTGTTGTTTTAAGACATCTACAACATCATAAATTTCTGATTCTTCTCTCTAAGCATTTCAATCAAGAACTTGCAATCCTTGATTGTGTATTTCTATATTTTTACTATTTAAGTTGCTTTTATGTCATTCCAATATCCTTGTGCTAGGAAATTGGTGTAATTCTTGTATCTCAGAACGTATTCCGGTTGATTCCCAAGCACCGTGGTAGGGAGGAAATAACGTTTTAGGAAAAGAGCATCTCGCCTAGAATTGATATCAAGTTCCAACAAAATCTTCATTGTTACTTTTGATCGTGTTGAAGTTCGGGTGACTTGGAGATCTCAAAGGGTGAATATAAGCAATGCTTGATTGTCATATGTAATTGGTTTTTCTATCACAACTTGTATTTTAATTTATCGTTTATTCATAAATTAAAGTACATTCTACAAACAAGTAGGAGTTACTCCTTGAATTTATAAAGTGATGCCATACTCTTCCTTATACTCTTCTCTTTTCTCCGATATGAGGCAGCTCACATGTGGGTAACACATGGGGCACTTGCAACCAGATATTAATAATCCTTGTATTGAGACGAAATCAAACAAGAACTCCAACATGACTATGTTTTTAACTTATAAATTAAGAGTAAAATACAAATTAAGAGTGATAAGTGAATAAAGCCAAAAAAAAACTAGTTAGACTGAATAGGAGGTAGTATATCTCAGTATTACAATTTTCAAAATTTTTAAATTAAATTACTGAAAAAATCGTGGTCAGATTGCGTTTTGGGCTATGGTTTCAAATACAACTATAATGTGTGGCCATTACCAAAGCCCCCAGATATTAAAAGTTTATAGATGTAATAATAAATAGCTTGTCTTGGTATGCAATTAGTTCAAATTAAATTAATTCAAATTAATAAATTAAAAACAATTTTGTATAGGTGGAAATTCAGTATTTTTTGTTGTTTTTTTTTTTAACTTTTTTTACTCAGGTAGTCCTTTGTATAGACCCGTCTTCATACAAAACGCTGTTGGTGAAAAGGCCAACGCAGTTCACCAACCGTCTCATTTTGTAATTTGGAAATAGCTTGTCTTGTATCTGTATGAAATCATCTCATCATAAGACGAGTCCATATAATAAGTCAATTTCTCTAATTGATCGTTATTATAACTTATCACTTTAATAAACCAATCAACACACTCCCTCCGTCCTCTTTGATTTGCATCAAAGAGAAATATGAGTATTTTTAAAAAGTAGTAACAAATAACTACAGAGTATGAATTGTGTAGATAAAAATTTTAAAAGAAAGTAGTGGGTCATTATTCCAAAAAACTGGTTTGTAAATTAAATAGGACGAAAAATGAAAAATAATGCAAATTCAATAGGACAAAGGGAGTATATGGATCAGCGCACTATAGATATGGTATCACTTAAAACAATCTCATTTTAAAATTTATGTAAAAAATACACTCCAAAATAAAAAATGTTGATTTATCTGATTTAAGGTTACCATATTATATTTACATTCAATCTAAAATTCTGAATTAACATTTTCATATCACCATAATAAAACATCAAAAAAAAATTCCCAAAAGTCATAAGAAATTTAGAATTAGTACGTCTCTTCATATGTTATTTAATTATTGAAATTTATTTTTGTCATAATATGTTTCACTTCTGTCTTTTTACTTTAAGGAGAAATATACAATATGTATCATGCGGACCTATACGGTCGTTTTCCAGACTGTGAAATATTGTGTAGATAACAATTTGAAAAACCCTAAAAATATTATCCAAATAAAATATTACAAAGTAACATCACAACTTAAACTAAAAAATAACAAACTACGGATCTAGCGACATTTCTCACACATGTTACTATAGACTATAGATGACAACTACATATGACACTATATACCAAATTAATATCGCTAAATCACTTATAGTGGAACTAAAATAAAAACCATAATTATTACACTAAAGATATGAATCAATGACATTTTTTTAATGCACTAAATCTAATATCACACAAAGCATTAAATTTATTGTAGTGACCATACAACTTTACCCTTTATAATTATATTATCTCTCGTAATTCTATATACCCCATACTTTAACCTACTATACTTGCTTAATTTCTTAATTTCTGTATTAAAAGTACAAAATAAAATGCTATATAATACAAGGATTGAGAAGAACGGCGGCAACTTTTGGCTGGGAATATTTAGGTGTAGTATATCCAATCCTTGACCTTTCTTTAGGAAATCATACAATAACCTTGTTAGGTTTATTAATCGAACAAGTATTGGCCTTGAAATAGGTGTTGGTCTAATCATATCTTTCATTTATGTCTTTCCATGCTTCTTTCTATTTGAAACTCAATCTCTTCATAAGCTTCTTCTTGGGATGCACCATATTGTTTCATGTAACATTCTATGGAGGAGGCAACATGTTCTCGATTTTGCTCAAACTGGCCCAAAAATAAAACAATAAATATACTTCTATTAATAATCGAACATATGTAGTAACTTATGAATATATAAAGTCGTAGAGAGAAAACTCATTTAACTTCGATTTTTGAGCAAAATAAAAGTAGCGGAAGAGATAGTGAAAAATTGAATTGGAAAAGAAATTGAAGATAAGAAGAAGAATTATTGATTTTTAAACCTAGTCAACCGTTATATTTGACGGTCAACTGAAACAAAACATTAATTGATACTCTTTTGGAAAAAAAAATTGTCAAGTATTTTGACAAAACTTTTTTTATTAAGGTATTTTTTGGGGAAACAAATTTTCTTAGATAATTTTTGACACTTTGCCATTGATAATAAATAGAATTTGATAATTTTTATTTACAACCCTTAGGATGTTAAACATCATTATCCTTGTAATTTTCTCTCGTAAAATAATATTTTTAACATAATACTTCCCCGTTCTTTTTACTCGCAACATTGTTGACTGCGATACCATTCATCAAGCAAATTGACTTTTATATTATAATAATCTGAAAGTCAAAATATAATCATAGATCTTGTTTGAATCGTCTCGATTCAAAGTTTATTAATTTTGAGTTTTTATAATTTTTCTATAGTATGAATAAGAGATACTCCCTCCTAGGCGCAATCTCTCTTTACTCCCTCCTTGGGGGGTATGGGTATGATTTGTCCGCATCTTACAGAAAAAGAAAAACCCCCACTCGGACCCTGTCTTGTGCGGGATACCGAGAAAGTTCTTTACCTTTTTATGATTAGAGATACTAAAGATTGAATTCGTACATTAGAAAGTGTGAAAAAGCAAATAGATGCAACTAATATGGAAACGGAAGAAGTACAAACCTTATGTCCAGCAATATAATCCAAAAGCCTAGTAATAATACAAGAAGCTCTTGGAGCCTTAGAATCTTTGTGAAGCCATTTAAAGGCATCCTCATTTGCAATGTCTCCCATCCCAACTAATGAAGCTGCAAACAATAAGCAAGTAACCTGCACTAAATATTCCATTTTTAAAGTAGTTTTCATATGTTGGAACATGTTTCTCAAATCTCCATTTTGCTTCTTGAAAGTACCCTTCACATGTAGCAATACTGCAAAATAATCGACATCATCATTCATCATACCCAGTGTTTCCGCACATAGACAAATTTATGGTCAGGGTCTGGGGAAGGAAGATTGATGGCGTCTCATACCCATAAGGAGAGAGCGGTCAAAATAATCAACTTATTTGTTAAATTACAATAAATCAACACTACTTTTACTACTTACAATACCCCTATTATACCTTTACAAGTAAAATACCCCAACTACTCACTTTTTAATGGACCCCACACCACTCTTAATAACCGTGCCTAAGCAAATGGGACATCTAAATAGAAATGGAGTGAGTATAAGATATTTTGTGGTTTCATCATTTGTTAAAGTTTTTTTTGCTGCTGAGTATCTGCTCTGATACCAACTCAACTAAAAGTTAAAATTAATGGTTAAAGTCATATGATATATCAATACTCTATCACACCACCTCACACAAGCATCCTTTAGATATGAAGTGTGGATATGACACACTTCCTCATACATGTCAAAATATGCCACGCACCTAAATGAGGAATGGAGATGAGTTTTAAACACGTGACTCTTGTATCACGTTGGTTTCTAATACCTTATAAATAAACTAACTCGATCAAATGCTTAATCTAATAATCGAACGAAGCTACATAATATGTTATATAATAATTCTATACTCAGTCAATTAGATAAGTCTAGAAATACTTATTGCTTGAATTATTAATCATACTTGTTGTCGAGCATAATAAGCAGCATATGCTCTTCCTTCTTTGGCCAAATCTTGCTCCATTTCTTCAAATGCATCAATCATTGCTTCGTAAAATAATTTCATGAATTCAGGAAGCTT